>OY728150.1:198205652-199405652 GCA_963277665.1 Viscum album
TTATATCAATAATCCTACATATCATGAAATACCATTGAAGAAATGGGTTTTATTCACCACTTTCTAATAAGACAATGAAATGGAAAATGGGTTTCACGATATTTTTGGATTTTTCCACAAAAATTGACTCAATATTTTTAAAACATGATACCAATAAAAAAATTACCCACAAATAGTATTATATTTGTAATGATTCAATTTTATTTATGAAAATCAACTTCAGATGATATAATTTGTCTCGATATAGTAGCTAAATTTGGGGAAATCATATAGCATGTTCCAAAAATTGTATTACCTTTTCAAAAATATATAATGATATTATCACATTAAAATGTCGTTTTTAGATGTTCAATACTGATAATTTAAAAGAATTTCATTTAAACAAAATAAATATTATAAATGAGGTCATAATAATGACGCCCCGGACTATCATAATTTTTCTTAAATGGGTGTCATGAAGAAATTTGTATAACATTTAATTTTTTAAAAAAGTATTCAATAATGAATCTATTAAAAAGATAAAAATGAATAAAAATGTAGAGTAAAAAATTTTAAAATTCATAAAATTTTAAAAATAATCTTCTTTAATATATACCTCAAATTACAGAAATATAATATAACTAAATATGTATATGATGAATAAATACATTATTATTAATGGTTGGGTCAATATTTCGAAAACCAATTGATGAGGAAAAACATCATAAATATATTACCTGAACATCATTTTCAAAAAAATAGAATATGAATATTAATTTTGGGGGAGAAAACATATAATATAATTTTTTTATATAAGGAATAGAATTTTTGGGAATGTATAATAATCACAATTATGGGAGTTATCATTAATGAGTATGAGAGTTGTTCTTAATTGTGATATTATTTTAATGGAAGGTAAATTCATTGAAGGTGAATATTTAAATAATAAAATTAATTTTACCATGATAATATGAGAAATTAAAATTGAATGAAATAAAAGGGTGGATAAAAACAATAATATTAGAAGGAATTTATAAATTAAACATTACTACATAAGGAATGTAGTAGAGTTAATAAATAACCTTATAGTTATGATATCATGTAAATAGAAATTAATTCATTGAAATAAATAGATATGTGTACTATAAAATCATGATTTCCATGAATATAGTAAAATATATTCATTAGGTGGTAATCAAAACATATCATATATTTTATGTTTCCCAATATAAAATAGGTTTCATGAAATTAAATTTTATTTAAAGAACCCCCTTATCTTATTTCATATCATCCATGAATGTTCTTGAATATTGGGTATTTAAAAAAATCATAACAACCTATTAAAATATTTTTTTACACCAATAATATTTTGTAAAAATTATTTATAATTAAAATATATATATATATATATCAGTCCATTGTTATCAATTTTATCATTTGGTATGAGTTACCTTGATCTTTTTGAACTAGTTTCACTATAGCAGTTTTGATCATTATCATCCAACAAAATTTTAACATTTTAAAATCATTAAAATGAATTGGAAATTATTTATAATGATAGTAAATAATTTAATAATTTCATTCACTATGTAATTTAGTCATTGTTTTTCTAGATGAAATTAAATATAATGATGTTTTCGTTATCATTAATAAAAATTTAGTGGCGTCTTAATGAAAGAGTATAATATTTATGTTTCCATTATAATAATAAAATATAAAATATATCTAATTATTTATATAAAATATAATTAGTAATTGGGATATCATAGTCATATATGATACTATTTTATATAATATTTGATGTAGGTGGATGGACATAAGCAAACATGCACATACCATAACTAATTTATCATTTTGATTATCAAATTTGTTTTTTTAAAATAAGATAATTATAATATAATATTTTGGTAATTATATATATAATATTAAGGTTGTGAATTTTATTTATATATGGTATAAAAAATATAATCGAATTAGATGAAAAAATATATGTTATAATATAAATGCATTAGTCGACAAAATGTACAGTTGAAATGATCATTTCCAAAAGAATGAGAGATATATAAGGTAGAGAATATTTTTTATGAAAATAACAGAAATTATATAATTTATTTAATATATATTATTCAATTTCATCATTATAGACTATAATGAGATGAAGTGGTAATGAACGGGTTTCATAATTTCACGGTGTTAGTGGTTCACACTATGCTTAAATAGTGTTTTCTTTTTACATAATGGAAAAATGGGAATGAGTGTTAATAGTTTATTCATTGAAATAATTAAATAATTTATAAAATAATTACTAATTAAATTAGATATTAATTATGAAATATATTGTGAAATTCTAAATGAAAAATAAAAAACTAATGAAAAAATACTCACGCTGAGGACTTTAATATTATCTTAGAACACAAATTTGAAAATGATGTATTAAGATAATATATTTTAGAAATATAATCTATAAAATAAATATTATTATAATGAATAAAATATGAATACTTGGTTGTGGGAAATTAAATTTTAGGTTTATACTTATGGGGTGGTTATATGGCCCTTTTATAAGTGTTGAGAATGAAATTTTGGTAAATTTTTAAAATTAATATAATTAAATCAGGTGTTTTAAATTAAAATAAAAATTAAAATACCACTATAATGTATTATGAGAAGATCTTTGACAAATAATCACTCAACCATTCATTTTTACAAATGGTTTTAACATGTTTTTATGTCCACTACATTTAGAGATTTTAGGTTTCAATTTAAGGTTATACCATTTTAACCACTTTTAACCATAGTAATTTAAATTTAGTTCATAAACAAAAAATAGAAATTATCAAATAAATTAATCATTATAGTCCATATATGAAATCCATATAATTATGTAAAAATTAACTGTTAAGGAAAAATCACTTTTATGATTAGCGTATTAACCCATAATCTCGTTTTAAAACAAATTTATCTTTAGGATTACAAATTATGAGTAATATAAAATTTAATACTTATTTTATTGCCATTATATAAATTCATCTATATAAAAAAAATTAAGCTTTATTTATCATTTATAGTATAAAATGAACCTATTTTTTATAGTAATATTTAATGAAAATGTAATGTTATAAAATTTATTATTAGGAGAACATTTTTTATTTTGTAAAATATAGGTATTCATCACTAATAATATACCATACAACAATGTATTGAATCCATAAATCATATTTGATAATGTAAATTGTTTACACTTTATTCAATTAAACATACATCTTAGTATATTCATAAATGATATATTTTAGTAAAAATCATTTGAAACAATTCACATAAAAATATTTTCTAAAGATGATAAAATTATTTTTTTATAATATATATTTGTTGAAATTTAAAAAAATAATGTATCATATTTACCTCTAAAATATATATAAAATTATCTTTTGAATGAAAAAACATATGTAATAAAAAATTACTTTTATAAAAGTTGGTCTTCTGATCATTATGTGTATATAGTATTATTTTATATAAAATTATATTTTAACAAATTATAATATCATATTTCATGAATATTAGAACCATATTTTATTATAGTTATTTTTTAAAATACGTCTGTTAAATTTATTTACCCATTAAAATATTATTTTTGAAATAAAAATTAAATAATAAGAATTATTTTTCCTTTAAATATATGAAATATTAATTAATTGTTATAATTTTATTTATAATTTATTATATTTATATAATAATATTTTCATAATATCCTTATATTATTCCACTGATCATTTTATTTTGGTGATGCATGTGTTTCATGATTTCAAATGAAGTATAAACATTGTACAATATATTCAAAAAGTTAAAGTAAAAAACAATTAAAAAACATTTAATTATTCAAAATAATAATGAACCATGAATCCTTCAAAATTTAAAATTATTTTAAAATATAAACAGAAATATTGGAAAAAACCATAATTTCGAAAAAAACAACTATAATAGTTCGTTGAAATGATATAATGGCTATCAAATTAATAACTATATGAGTAAAAACTATTATATTTTGAATAAATGAAAAATATATTGAAATAACATTATTGAAAAACCATACACTAAATTGGGTAACAAAACATTCTTTTGAAAATATGAGAATGGAAATATGATATTCAAATGAGATAACATATAATTAGGTTTCTAAATATAAATAAGAACATTATAAGAATAAAAAATACTTACAAAGAGTGTAACCCTCATTAAAGATGGTGGGAATGGTTTTTAGCACAAATATATTTTTTAGGAGGGTTAAATTCATAAAGGTAGAATGTTTGACTCTATAATTTCAATTTCAACAAAAATATAGAATGTTTAATGAAATAATATGTTAGTCTATAATAACCTAATCTTGGATCAAATAATTTCTAAAAGAACTATTATAACTTAATGAAGATAGTAATTAATTTAATGAACCTTATGACCAATGTATCTTTTAAATCTAGATCCCATAAAACAAATAAAATTACATTGAACAGAAAGATACACGAATTAATAGAATATGGTAAAATATAATTATTTTATACAAATCAGATAATATTAATATTTTCATAGTACAAAATAAGGAATTTATATCATGAAATTAAACTAATAATAAAGTAACCATTTAACATTATTAAAAGAATGTACTATTGTTCATGAATCTATAACATAAAATAATAACTACATTAGAAAATATTTTATAAATTTATTAATATATATATATATATATAAATTTATAAGAATTATTCATCATTATTCTCTACATATGAATTTTTGAGTTGTAATTAAGTTAAAAAATTAAAAGTGGGTAAACATGATAATTTTGTTCTAGGTTCATAATAGTTTTATTGATAATAATTATTCTATTATATTTAGTCAATTTAAAATACTACAATGTAATATATTTTATTTTTCATAATATTCTAAATGTATTTATTTCATTGAAGTGATTATTTAGTCAACATTTGATTGACGGAATTGGCAACAATCATGTTTTAGTTACTTTCAATCGATGATTGACTGGATCTTAATTAATGAGTTTACTATTAATGTTATAATTTTAAAACATAAATAAAATCATTATTTAATAATATATATCATATATAATATGTAATTAATTTCCCATATTCATCAATGATATTATTTTATAACAATTTTTAAGTAGGTTGTTAGAGCGACCCCAACATTAATATACCATAATCAATTGATTATTATTATTCATGAAATTTTATTCTATAATTTCAATAATAAATAAAAATATTAAAAAGATTAGATAAAATTATAGTGATTAATCATAAAGGGTGAAGGTTTGATAAATAATAATGAAACAATGTCGAAAATGAGATATGGTACATCGTGGTGGTTCTAGTCATCCCAATGCACGATGAACAATTTCATTTCGAGATGAAGGTCATGCGAAAGAAGGTGATTTTATATTTTCACATAATAAAAATAATTTTATAAGATAATAAATATTTATTTTTCAAATTATCTGTTATAATATATCTTGTGAGGCGGTAGTGAATATTAGAAGTCATCATTTCATAGAGGTGGTAATACACCCAATGAACAAATGATTTTTTTTATAATGGAAAAAAATTAACGAGGTAACGATATACTTAAATATGAAAAGAAAATCAGTTATTAAATAATAAATATTTCATTTAATATGAATTATAAAATTAATATTTTAAATTTTATACAGCATAAAAATGGAAGGTATGTAAAAATTACCAATGTTGATGATCTAGATTTCTAGTAGAAATTTACTTATAAATAGAAGTGAAATAGTATATCATTAAACCAAAGGGTTACGGAAAATAAATATGATTATAATGGATATATTTTGGGATTATTTTGACGTGGAAATTGAATTTTTTGTGTCTCATTAATTATGTAGTGATGGACTTATTTAAGTGGCACGAATAGTATCATTGTAAATATTTCAACTTAATAAAAGGAGACCACATGTTTTAAAAATCAACAAAACAAAAAAATTAGAAAAATGGGGTTTAGGATGATATAAATATGATTATTTATGAATTATTCATGTTCCCAAAACTTTTAATAATTATTGTATGTCCTTTACTAATATAATTGTCACTTTGACTTTTTTTTAACATGGTAACTAATTTTTCCAATATAATTTAATATTAATAGCTAATAATGAAATATTGATAATTAATATATTTTCATATTTATTCTATGTATTAAAAAACTATCATTTAATGTTTATACGTGCAGAAAATAAATTTTAATATTACTACATTTAACGCCAAAAATAATTTTTAGATAAATAGTTTTTAATCATCAAATTTATGTGTAAGAAAAAATCATCAAATAATTTGAATTATATAATGTGAATTGATTTATCAAAAATTATTTAAAATTTAATTGAATTTCAATGAAATCCAACACAATATTTATTTATAAAAGTATTTATTTAAAATATAATATAAAAAACTTTTTCTTTTATAAGAAAATATTTTTTATTTAGTTAAAAATATGATTTAATTTTTTATATAATATATATATACATAAATATTTAATCATTAATCAATATGTAATCTTTATTTTCTTTCCAATTATTAATGTTATACATTCTTCTTTGTATAGTTATAAATCCTAATTTTTTAGTAAAAACAATATTGTACACTATTAATCTAAAAATCAATAAATTCCGAAAAAACATGAAAAATCACTGTACATAAATATTTACATGTAAAATTAATATATTAAATTAATTATATATGATTAAAATTAATTTTTTTAAAAATATATATTTTAAATTGAATTTCAAAATAACAATGAAATCATTTTCTATTGATAATTGACAATTTGAAAAAATAAATTTTCTTCAAATAATTTCATATAAAATTCTAATCTATATATTATTAAAATAGTATTACTAATATATAAGTATAATATATTATTATAATAATTTTTAATAAGTGGTCGATTTAATTTATTAAAACAATTAAATAGTTATTTTCAATGAAAATTAAATGATATTAAATATTTTCTTCTAATTGTAATAAATTTTAATTGATTTATATATTTTTATTTTACCAATAATTTATTTCTATTATAATAAATTAATAATTTGGATATAACATTTTGGGAATTATTTTTTTCATGTATGTATCCTTCTGTTGACAGGGAATTAATTTATGAAAAAATATATTAAAACTGGAGTTATCTAGATTTTTCGAAAAAGGGTCTAAAAATAAAAAAAATGATTCTTCTCATCAGGACATTACGAACATAATGTGTATTATTTCAAGACACTGGGCTTTTATCCATTTGGAGTGATCTATATTCTATTAAGAGGTATATTCCCTCGATGTTTAAGCTTATGAAATGTTTACCAACATTACTCATGGTAAAATGATTGAATCCTTTCACTATAAAGAAAAATATGACTCTAAATTGGTGGTTAACTTCATGTTGGGATGCTCCCCATGAAAATGTTGAAATATAATTTTCAGTATATCTTTTTATTATAAGATTAACCATAATTTTGACATTTTATTCACATAAATGATATGAATTATGGTATTTCATAAAATATATTCTAATAGTGACCTATTTGAGCTATATATTACTTATTCCATTATGGATTCGTTACACCATGATTTTAAAAACATTATCTTCAAGGATTCCCATTCAAATATTCCTTTTTTATACACCATAAATTTGTGTTTAATATTGATAATTTATTAAAAATAATAATTAATTGTATGTAAATTTTCCACTAACATTTTATTTATAAGATAACAAAACAATTGAAAATATGTGTAAATTTAATATCACATGACTTATTATGTGATTTATATAACATTATACATGACGATGATACAACAATACTCTTACTCATTCACTTTATTAGCTCCCACTCAATTTATATTTTTCGATAAATTTTTTCAGGTATTGTATTCATCATAAATATTCTCAAAAAAAGTATAAAATTTGTCAAAGTTACAAAAAAAATATAGAAATTTAAATATATGTCTCATATGGTGAAACAATAATTTCTGTCAAATGATTCCATGGTGATTAGTTATTCTATTAGTATAATTATTACAACATTCATTTAGTTTTCATTTTATCGATAATAATGTATTTGAGGATGTAAAAATTCAAGTGCGGTGAAATCAATGTTTTTAAAAAATTAAATTTTTAATCTTAAAAGAAATATATTTTAACAAGGTCAAACAAATTGTATAAAAAAACCTATTATGCATTTAAATTATTATCAGACTAAGACATTTTTTCTAATAAACATTATGAAAAATTAATTAGAATTCCAATATAAATTCTATAGTCCATAATGATAAAATGATTTTATGTAAAAAATATATAGAATAATATTCTGAAATTATTTGTAATGTAATCAATGTTTTATAGTTATCATGGGTAGATAATGATTCGTAATTACAATGGTTATGCTATATCAAATTTGTATATAAGTAAACATAATCACAATGATTACGATAAATTAGAGTACTAAAAAAGTATTGATTCATTCTTCAAAGAATATATAATCGTAATAAGTGTAATTTCATATTCACAGAAAAATAAAGATAATTTGTTTTATCATAATTCAACTTATTACTGTAAAAAAAAGAAAAAAAATATATTACTGAATAAAAACAGATTCGCTTCCTTTTACTATTATTGTGGAAATAAATGACTTGTAGACAAGAAATTAAAATAAATAAAAATCTTTTAAAACATAGAGTAGGGTATCCAATTACATAGGATTAAGGTCCTTTGTTTTATACTAACATGAGTCTCTATATTTCCCTTATAAGATAAATCCCTCAAAATTATGATTGGAAAATCTATCTATCCCCATGAACCCTTGATATGATGATCGACTTTTATCACACTATCACCATGTTCCATTAATATAAAGAGTAATTATTTCTTATTATCCCTGAAACCCATGGATCAATATGATGATCAGTATGTCTACCATGTGAGCCTCAAATACCCTTGATTGTATTCACACAATCATACAAAAAATAAATGAAAAAATAATCAAAAATATTAAATGTATGGGGAATATGTAGTTCACTATTATATGATTTAGAGAACTTTATCACTAATAATTCATTCCAATGAAATGATTTACACTTCTCTAAAAACATGTTAAATGGTCATATATTTATATACATGTATATAATGTTCATCTTGATCCACCAACAATAAAATTTCTATGAGTTTTTTATAACTTTTATACCTTATACTTCAACAGTAATATTATATCAGAATGTCACACACTGTTTTTATGTATACCATTTTTAGAGTAAAATGTATTAAATTATAATAGAATATGGTTTTAATTGTGAAGTATTTAATCTTATATAAATCTATTTTATTTCCTTTCATAATTTCATTATGATTTTCTTAATGAGAATTATTTTGATTCTATTGGGTTTGATGTCCTATCCAATGATAACAACATATATCAGTATGGAAAAATGTCATAATGTCTTAAATTTGATTTGATAATTTTGATTCCAATCATAAGAATTTCCATAACCATTAGGATAATTATAATGAATAATGTATAATTATATTCATGAATAATTTAAATTTTTTAGTTATGGGAAAAGAGTATGTTTTCATAAAAAACATTCATTAATTACATTTTTCGTGAGAGAGTTAGTAATTATGTCTTTAAGAAAGGAATTGTTATTTCCAAAAAAAAGGAGTAGAAAATTCAAAAGATACAGTTGACTCAAAAATCTCTTCCTTTTAGAAAGCACAAACCAGAAGACATAAATAAATAAAATATAACTATGAAAAACATATGTCTAATATCATTTAATTATACAATATTCCGAATATAGAGAGTAATACTTATCTCCCCCTGAGATTATATCTCATCTGAATACAATGGGGAATATGACTACCCCCTAAGTGTAAGAACATACCCAAAGGATCATATTTACGTCATTATAAATAGTTCTACAATTATTTTAAACATTTATACTTCCTATAAAATTCCCCCCATTGTTTAATTTTAACAACTTTTTATATTAAAAAAAATGGAGAAGAGTTTTATAATACCTTAAATGGGATAGAGAGACAAGTAAACAAAACAATATATTGAATTACAATATCCTCATTAAAAAAATAACATCCAACTAATTAGAATTTGGTGTCTTTCAAATAGTTTTTAATGAGAAGGAAAATTTCATCATTAATGAATAATTTTACAAAAAAAACATTAGATTTAATAATATTTAATTTAAAAAATTATAAAATTCTTTGGTATCAATGGTCTCACATTTTTATTTATCTTTATGAACTCCTGTCAATCCTCTTATATCATTGTAATGAACTCTGTCTGAGACCAATTCATATTTTCTAGCTCTTGTATACATTCATGTTGAATATAAAACTTTTTATCAAATACATGAATCATTTATTAATGATTCATAATAAATTGAGAAAACCCATTGTTCAGAGTAATGACTTCCTTTTTATGATTTTTAAGTCTACCTATATTATCCTTGAAATACGTCATCTTTCTATTTAGAACAATTATAGTCTTATTACAATTTTCAGTTTGATCATTGAAATTATTAACGAAGTTTTCTCTTTCATTCATATCCTTTTTCAACAAATAGATGTTTTCTACTAAATCATTGACATAATTTGTAATGTCTTTGAAATTTTCATCAAAATTCATGATATCTCTATTTATTTTTCAATACCACTTAATCATTTGGCTTTAGGAATTTCTATGAATATATTAAAAATCGTGATGGGATTTAAACACATATGGTATCTTGATCACATTTTCTATCATCATGGTTTTTGAATATGACTTTTGACTAAAATAATCATAATGCTTATTTCAGAGATATTGTAGATTTGATAAATGGGGAGTTGTTCCTTCAAAAAATTTTATGTATGAATAATAAATTAAACCCTTTCTGAATATATTTTTGTATTTGAATATTATTAATATTATTATTAATCCTCATGAAGTAAAATGTGACTAGTACTAATTTAATTTGGGACTATTTTCCAATTGTTTTTCATTATAACTTTTCTATCAATTCCTTATTCAGAATTCATTCCATCTGAAATATCAATTGCATAAATATACCCAAATTTACTACATTTTTATTTTCATTTATGATTTATTTCATCCATATTTGATAAATATTAAATTTATTTTATATAAGGGTACATTTGTTCTCTAGAGTTACATGTTTCTCTTTTTGATTTTCTAAGGAATAAAATTGATTCTAGGAGGATTGATCATTCCATAATATAAGCTTATCATATGGAAGATATTTTTCATCTGCAATTTGGTTTTATTATTATTATTCTATTATTTTTTTATTATTATCCATGTGATCATTATTTATTTTATATTTCTTATTCATACACTTATTAGCCATGTGACCATGAGGGTGATGTCATTGGCTTTGCCAGACTGAGGCTTCCCCGAGAATTCTAATACTTATGTTTGAAACCAGTTCCAAAAGGTCCCATCAATAAAGTTATATTGGAAATGTGGCTAAGCCATCCTCAGATGATACTTGACCTCTTTTTGTGATATCTGGACAAACTCAGGGCAATTCCATGCCTCGAGCGATACTTGGTCTTTCAAAAAATTGTCTTGGGTGGGCTTGGTGTTATTGGATGATTGAAGGATGTTCTGTAGCGATAACTTTGGGACTAGATTAGACTCCAACTCTCAACTTGAACCTTAATAATGATGCAATGAAGGTTTATATTAATGTTACTATTAGTCTATTTTTATTTGAGATATTTTTTGGTGTGTTAAAGCACACCTGGTTGACACATGACTTAGACCCTAAGTTAACGTACAAATGTGGGGGTATGCATCTTCCTTGTTTTACCTTAATCATCAAAGCTTAATATATATGCATATGTGTATTATTCTTATAGGTACTCTTTTCAAACATCCGGTATAGGCCGAAGCCGGTGATTAGGGATGGGTACCGTTGGGAACCCTGAGAAAGTTAATTATTTCATTGCACATACTAAATTACCTACAATGGTAATATTTTGGAATATTATATTTTATTATTTCATGAAATGGAAAGGATTAGAAAATGTTGGTTTCAGCATACTAGGATTTTATCTAACACCATCCTCAGTTATCCTTGACACCCATGTAGTTAATATGTAGGCAGGTATTGACAATGGGAAGTGTTCTTCTTCCGATGCTTGATTGTTTCTTGCTACTTAGGAAAGAGACTGAGGTAGAGGACCAAGCCCTGCACATGATGTAGTTGTCACACATTGTGTCTCTTCTTTATTGTGGACAGTATGCTTGGGTTTCTGTTTTCCATGTGTTTATTTTTTAATGACATCATGGCATGAATTTTTTTTGAGCTTCTACACTTGATTCTTGTTCATTTGGATTATCCATATTTCTTCTTTTTCTGCTTATTCATTTATATTCTCCCACTAGTTATTATTAATTGTGGTTTGACTCTATTTTGTATTTCTTATTACCTATGAGGGCCTTGTCTCCCCCTCAGACATGTTTAAAAGGCACTCGCTGGTAGTCTACAGCCTTTGGTGTTTGGTGAGATGCATATAAGGTCATGTAACCCACCAGTCTGGCCACCGTTTAGAGGAGAGCCAGGTCAGGATGTTAAATAACATTTTTCGGGAGAGTTTATGAGATAAGAATTTATTTTCATTACCTTTTTACTATAAAAAGTTTCAGTATGAGATTTTAAAAATTCCTTACCACGATCTCTATGTTGATTTATCGAGGGAATTATTTTCTCATTTTTAGATTTTTTGAAACAAAATGTGATAAACAAGTCTTCTGATTTATCTTCATGAAAATAAACCCATATATATGTGTTGTCTTCATCAACATGAAAAATACATTGTATTCTATGGGAATAATATTAGTTACTGTAGGATCTAATAAATCCTTTTCCATTAATTGTAACGAATCAGAAGATAAGACTTCACTAATAAATCTAAATATTGACTTATGTATCTTACCATATTGACAATGTTCAGATACTTTTTATGAATAAAATATATGATCTAGTAGATCCATAATAATATTTGTTTAGTCAATTTACATGTGTTTCTATGGATATAATGTCCTATCCTTTTATTTAGTTAATAGGATTGATCTAACAATTCACTAAGGAATGGTAAGTCTTTTCTCATATTGTCTACGATGTTTTCTGTGTAAACATTCTCATGTTGATGGCTATATAGAATGAATTCATACCTGTAATTTCATACCACACATATATCAATCCAAAAATTCACAAGGTAACATTGATGACATAATTGAATTATGTTTATGAGGTTGTTCTTAAGAAATTTACTAAATATTTTTTTTAAATTAAAGCATTACCACGATGAAAAGTAATAGCCATGCTGATAATCTCTCCTTCCGAATTATCTCCAAATATGACATTTCTACCATTCATCTTGATTATGTTTTCAATGAATTATTTGTGTCTTGTTATATGTCTAGAACACCAACAATTCATGTACCAGGTATTTGTATTGAGGGTACTTTATTTATTTTCCTAAAAACAAAATAATTATATTTTCAGAAGAAAATATTTCATAGATTTGGAAATGAAAAAATAAAAACATTTATGAATACATTTTTTTTGAAAAATAGCCTTTGGTGAACCATAAAGAATGAATATTGTTTTATGAAAATTTCATTTCCAAAGGACCTTTTAATTGAAAATTCGTAAAAATGGGGAATTGTAAGGAATAAAGAAGTTCTTTCTAAAAATATGATATCTATAAGTGTATATCATTCCATAACTACTAGTATATAAACAAATTTGTCATTAAATTTTTCAACACATTCTTTACTAGTGGTGATGTTTGATAAAAGTATCTTAAGTGATTAAATTTAATACTTTAGACTTATAAAAATATTCTTATCCACATCTATGTTTCTTATAGAAATGATATTTTAAAAAACTATTTTTCAAACTATCTTTTGGAAATATATTTTCCAAAATAATTATACACAGTATCTTTTTATGAATTGGAATAATCAATATATATTTATAAACGAGATATTTCATTTGTGAAAAATATCCCCTATTGACGAAATTGTTTCACATTTTTCATTTTCATTGTCCTTTTTTTACATACAATACAATTTCAATTTTCTAAATATTTTTCATGGAGAGAAACTTCTTCATAATAATGTAAAATATTATCATCACTATTTGAGTAATATTATTCAAATAATGATATATAATTATTATCATCATGAAATATTTTTGTTAATTACGTATTTGGAAATGAATTAGCAGTGTGTCCCTTGTTAAAAAATATAGATTTTCAATAGGCACCCTAAGAATAAGATAAAAATTCATATGATCTGTAAATTCTTTATCTAAGGAATTTTCTAAATAATCTCTTCCTCTATCAATCAAAATGACATTATTTTATAAAACATTCTTAATTTTTTACTTATAATACATATTCGGATTCCTATTAGAATTTCAATCTATCATATATTTTATTTTCAACATGGGACAATTTGTTTGAATTTGTACATCCCTTTTACACTCATAATGTGTAACTTTAGGAATATTTCATTTATTTAGTTTATCTATTATGTTTCTAAAAATGAGGCTAAAAATCATTTTCAACAAAAATATTTTTCATTATTTTTGAAATATTATCTAATTGTATCTCATAATATCTAAGATCACTTGAGTAATATTGAATGATAACATTTTTTCTTTTTCGACATAACAATTTTTTCATGATATTGAGTTTTTATCGGATTTTAAGTAGTACTAAAAAAACTCCACCATTAATTTTTTTACTTTCCATGCATCTATTTTAAAATTACACTAATATTTCAAAATGGTTCCATATATTTCATCAGTAGATAGATTTTTTATCTTCATTGACTCGTCAATTTTTGTTCACATAGATTAAAAATCTATAGGAACTATATTGAATATTTTTTCAACATTTATTTAATATTAGGATATTTTTTCTCCCATAGATTGTAAAGTATTGATATTTTTTATAAAAAATTGTTCTACATTTGCAACAGGTTCTCTCAAATGTATTTAAAAAGATTGATAGTCAGCTCTCTGAATATCCTTTTTGGATTCAATAATATTTGAGTATCCAAAATGAGTAATATTTCCTTTTAAAAAATAATATTATCAGATTTTTAATAATAAATATGATTGTAAATACTTATAGTGATAGAATATATTAACTTATTTATATCATTATTATTCAACATATACTTCGGATTTTTCTAATTTATAAAAATAGTCACCTCCAAATCAGGATCTGGTAATCTCTATATAACATGCTGAAATTATGAACAATAGTATTTATAATGTATACATTTATTATATTTCTCTAATACTCATAATTGCCTCCATGAAATGTATTGGGTCTATATAGATTAAGTTTAAATATTGAAGAAACAAGTATTCCAACCACACATGAAATTGATAGAAAAAAACTTCCACTATAAACATTACAATATAAATTTTTTATTATATAATATTTATTAAAAAAATTAAATCAAACATGTAAAAGTAAATAAAATAAGTATAAAGTATAATAAGAAGAAAACTCATTTCAGACCAAATGTATGTATCAGTATAACTAAGACATAACTCTAATACAAATAGTTGGATCATAATCTATATCTATACTTATAAATACTTTAGGAGGTGAATTGAAATTTTTTAAAACATTCATTTTTAATCATAAAATAAACACAGGTTTACAAGATTAAACAATTCAAATTCACAAAACCACTTAAATATTTAACTTATAATCAAACATGGACCATATGTATGATAAAAAAGTATCATAATCAAGTAGATTCTAATAAGTATTCCATAGGTAACAATGATAATTTGGATATATCTAAATGACATATAGAATCATATTGATAAATCTAATGAAATTTAATCAGTGTTTAAATGGTTCAATGAATCCTCAAAGAATCATAATCAAAATAATTATGAAATATCAAATTAATAAATAAACAGTCAAAAACACAATGCTTACGATAAATCATTGTTATAAATAAGTAGTGATTCAATCATTAAAATGTATATAATCATAATTAATTTAATATCAAATTCACAAAACATTGTAGAAAAAAATATTTATCATAATAAAAGTTATTATGACAGAAAAGATTCAAATATAAATAAGAATAAAAAAGAATTCAATTTCTATTAAAATTATAAAAGAAATAATAGAAAAATAATAAAACCAAGTAATACAAATGAATATAACACTGTTAACCTAAAGACTAAGGTATTCAATTACCTATTATTAACGTCCCTTATTTTATACTTACAAGAAATTTTTATTTCACTTACAAGAGGAATCCATTGTTATGATGATTAGTTTGTCTCGTAATCCCCATGACCCCTCGATATGATGATCAGCTTCTATCACACTATCCATGTATACCCTTGATACGAAGATATGATCTATATTTTAATCACTGCAATCCCTTAATCAATTTTATGATTGGAATCTCATTATTCACATCCTTGGAACAACTTGGTCATATTCTCACACTTATGTACACATATAATTTAAAAAATCAAAATTATTTAAATTATTAAGAATAAATTGTTAACTTGTTTATGATTCATAACTCTTGCACAATGAACACCTTTTCAAATCTAATGTTTAGAACATAAATCCTAAACTATGAATGGATGATTATTTATAAGAATACATCCAATGGTCATCATAATCCACTGATAGTCACAATTCTATGAGTTTTTTATGATGCATTTGAAAAATGGCACCACAACTATAATATTATAACAAAATTCCTGATCTCATTTTGATGTACACCATTTGTAGAGTATAGTGTATTTAATTACCCTAGAATATGATTTTCCCTATTCCGTATTTGAACATACATTAATATAATGTATTTATTTACAAATAAAATTATGATTTTATTTATGATTATGATTCTTATTTAATAAGTTCTTATTTCTGGTCTGATTGTAAAACATTTTAGTATAAAGACAATATATATGACAACCCTGATATTTTATTACACAATTATACATAAATTATTACATAATAATCACTTGATACAACATAGAAGATTGATATTTATAGTGTCTTTGGGGCTTAGGATCATTACATAATAACATAAAATATGAAATACAACATCATTATTGAAAACATCCTTTATGAACCACTGCATTCCATCGTACATAGAATTAATGTAATAACCTGAGGACATGCATAAGAAAAGGGTGAGATATAAAGCCCCGCAAGGGAATAATAATAGAATAACATGAGAAATACAATACATATTAGAAAATAGGCATATCAATAGAGAAAAAAAAGAATCATTAATATAAAAGAAAGATAAATCATGGTAATCATAACATGGAAATGTGGCAACAACACTTTAAATGGAATTAGCATGAGCTAAGGCTCATTTCACATAGAGAATGAGTAAATCATAATTGTATATGAAGAATGAGTAAAACCTTATTTAACTTGAATTAGAATAAGTAAACACCAATTGCACATAATGTATCATGATACTATACTTTACCCAATGCATTGGATCGCAATAAGGGCACACCCTTCTTGAACATTTCATTTCATTAATATGTGTTCAACATGCATCATATTACATTGATTCATAAAACATAATAATTTATTAAATGATAAAGGAATGTGGAAATCCTACATGAAACATTATAATTAATATGTAAATGTGCATAATGGTGAATTTCGATGATAGAGAAATGGTCATGGTTTTCACTACATAATGACATTGGCTTGGACAACCGGTGCAATTTCGGCCGTGTAATGGCGTGATGTAATAATTAAAAAAATGGTTGATGAGAGAGAAAGGGGTGTCTCATAATTTTTACATGAAATGGACGGTAAGGGGTTCATATAGATACATTTCTCAACAATTGTAATGGAATTTAGAGTCATGATATAGAATAATTTCTTGAATGTAGAAGCAGAGAGAAAAATTCCTTTCGGAATTTCGATATAGTAACATGTATAAATGGGAGTCATTTTATGAGAGAGAAAGGGGTATCCCATAATTATAACATAAATATGGAATTATGGGGGATGTTAGAAACAATACCAAAACATTTATAATTGAAATAAAAAGTTCATAACAATTTAAACAATATTGGATATAAAATTGAAAGGAAGAAAAACCCTTACTTGGAAATGTGCTTCCATAGGCTTGAGAGAGGCTTGAGAGAGGAATCTTGGGAGCTTGGGGATCCTTTGGATTATTCTAAAGACGTGAGGGAAAAGTTTTGATGAACTCCAAATCCAATGAGTGAGGAGGAAGTAGGAGCTTTAGTGGGTTTTTTTAGGAAAGGTGACGTAATTCATTATTGTTTAGGTTTGGAACACCTCACATTAAAGTAATACAAACCACAAACCACCTCATGGTTTTTGCCCATGATTTTTGGAAAATGGATGTGGATAAATATATTTTATAAGGCCAAAGTCCAAACTTCGTAAAATAATGGGGTTTCTTATGAGGAGGTGGGCCACACTCGTATGAAAAACAATTTAAAAAGTCAAGATGATTAATAAGTCTTGAATGGTCTATTAACGATTTTTTGTAATAAGTTAAACAAACCCAAAATCACATTATTTTAATGTTAAAACATATATTGTCCGAACATAATGCTTTTAGTATTTTATTATGTCACTATTGGGTCATTATGAGGTCATGGAATACATTATATATTTAAAGGATATTTACTTTTTACCCAAATATTTGACTATCTCAGAAAAGTATGAAAAATTCATCGTTGGATAATTTAGACCTCCGGATTCCAGAAATAATATTTATTTTATCTAAATAATTTTATAAATATGTAAATTTTCACTTTAAAAATAAAAAACCGGTATTTATCAAAAATTCTCAGTTTTGACAAAAATGGCTTTAAAACCTTAAAAAAAATGACAATTACATTCTAAAAATTATATGATCATTTCTATTTAATAAAAAATTAATTTAAGAATATTTTTATCCAAGTGCCATGTGATAAATTCGTAATAGGAACCAAAAATTAGATTCAATGAAAATCCCATACTTTTATGAATATTTGTATCCAAGTCCCACCCATTCTCTCATTAGTCTCCACCCAAAAGAAACTTTTCTATATGATTAATTCCACCCCCTATATAATTCAAAATGAATACATTCGTTCTATTATTAGGGGTATTTAAATGAATTAAAAATCCACTTATAATGATAAGGGGTTTTCTCCACCGACTACTAGTTTGGCACTTTTTTTGTGATACACAAATTTATTTAAAAATATTATACATTATAGTGTTTATAACTAATCCATTATAATAAACAATGATTCCATTAAGATTCCTTAATACCATAATATCTCATTAAAATAATTTAATAATATATTTTTTTTATGTTCAACATGATTTAAGAGTGAGACCTTTATTTTCTACCTACACATTTCCAATTAATTCCTTCAATTATTATAGGAATTGTTCTCTATATATTAATTTTTTAATGTGTCCATATCAAGTCCTTCACCAAAAATGACTCCTAATTAATGAGATTCTACCCTTATATCTTATTAAACCCAATCCAAATTCCTTTTTTACAATATTCGTGATTCTAAAATAACTCCTTGATTTTTCATATCATATTTTCTGGTCGTGTTCACTTTTATTTACCATTGATTACATTTCAATGAGTTAATAAGAAAACAATTATTATCCAACAAATTAACTATTAATGATAGAAAATTATCATATCATATAATAATCATTATAGAATCTCATTTTTAAACTCTTCATGTTATTGAAATATTTATTTAATTTCCAATTATATGTTTTATTGTTATGAAGATTAAAATATAATGTCATTTAATGGAATATATATATAACTAACAACAATTTATTGAACATAGACACCACTATTTAGAACCTAATATCTTAACACAAAAGATCAAATGAAATGTTTTTATTATCAATGATTAATTTGGAACGCATTAGTAGAGACATATAAAGTATGATTGTGCCACATTGCATTGGGTAATGATTTAATCTCTATAGGAATTTTTTTTATGAAACCTTTTCAATCTTACGTGGATGTATTTTATTATTACTTGGTGAAAAATATGGCATAATGATGGGTGATTACATAGAGAACTCAAATAAAATAGGTAAAGAATTTGTCAATAGATATGACATTTTCTAGATCCCTTGGAATTATTCCTTCAAATTTTTTTTTGATTCTTTTATGAATAAACTTGGATATATGCCTTTTGAACCCTTTTTGAAGAACATTGGTGATATTATTATGAATGTGTCATGTTCATGTTGTATCTATATTTTAATTTATGATTAATTTACATATGATTATGTTAGGCCTCAAGAAATTATCTTAAATTTAATATGTTCATATTTTTATGTTATTCACAAATTCTTACCCATGTTATATTATGATTTTATTTTTATCCATTACATTGAATCTGTGCTACCCCATTTAGATTGTTTCAATTTCACTCTTTACTGATGAAAACTAAAATTCCTTATGTATGTATTAGAGTAATGTGTCTTTGAAATTTGGGTATCATGTTTAAGACATTGTAAATATTA
Organism: Viscum album; assembly: GCA_963277665.1. Lineage (NCBI taxonomy): Eukaryota > Viridiplantae > Streptophyta > Magnoliopsida > Santalales > Viscaceae > Viscum > Viscum album. The sequence continues at coordinate 198,226,296 of OY728150.1, forward strand.
AGAATAATTTTATATAGAGGTAAAACGTCCATTATTTGAAAATAAAATGTGTTTTTTAATTAATGTCTTTCCTTATTATATTAAACATTAAATTTAAAATGTAAGGTAGTTTTATGTGAATAAATATTTGATATACATAATATAAATGATAGGCTCAAAATATTGGGAGTAACATTTGGTAGAATATATATGATATAGATAATGTAATAGGTCATGATCTTAGTTGATGTATTTTAATGGTTAGTATGATAAGAGTAATAAAAACATAAATAGTATAAGGAATGATTTGGGTTATTTTGGTATTATTAAATCATAAAAACTTTATTTCTAATGGATAATTTTACATTATGGATAATATCATGATTCATTTTTCACTTCTGAGTTTGTGTTTTTTCGAGAAATGAATTCCCAGTCAATATACTATAGGTGGATGTGGCCTTTAGAAAAGATATAAATCTATGTAAAAAATATAAAATTGGATGATTTGGTAATAAATTAATCATATATTGTTTCATGAAATAGTTGTATAATTATACATTTTGTTCAATACTCTCATACTATGTTATTTGGTTAATAACATTCTAATTAAAATCCACAATGAATGATTTGACTATGATGATAACTAGTTGTGTCACAGAACCTAATTGGATTATGACCATCAAAAACTGAGTTAAATCTAAATGAGTGATAGTTAAATACATTTATATCATAGTGTAACTAATTTTATCAATCGTCGAAATGAATCTATCCTTAGATAATACACTATAAGAATGTGTTTTGTGTTAATATATTCATTAACTATTTTTTATAAGACAATATAATAATATAGTTTATTTTGGTAATTTTTTAGGAAATTTCGTTGAAATGGATCTTATTAATTTCATATATTTTCTACATGTAATTAATAATTTTAAAGATAAATAATTTCCATTAATTTTCATCTATATGGAGGTGGATATCTCAATTTAAAGTACAAAATGTGTATTTTATGGACACTTATCTTATTACATTAATGAATGACAAATAATTTTTCTTGGATGCACATTCTTTCTAGGGAGATTTTAAAACCACATGATTGTAGAACATATATATATAATTAATATTCTGTTTTATTTTTTTTCCACTAGAAACATCAAAGATAAACAACCCATCGAACATTATATGACATTTAAAATGTGTCCATTTTATTGGTGCGTGAATATAGTTGTTACCATATAATATATATATATATATATATATATTAATTTCAATTTTAATCCTTCTTAATAGAAAAATTTCAATTAATATAGATAAATAAAAAATAATATAATTTTATACAGAGTAACTATTTTAAAATTAAATAAATTCTCATGTCGAATAAAGTTCAATATAATATGGTTAAATATTGGTTTACATGGATTCTATTGATTATATATAAATAAAATAAATACGCATAAATAAAATTCTTATTACTATGCTTATGATATTTTTTTCATTAACGATTTTTGTTAATTATGATTTATTTTTTGTGATATGTGATCTTTTATAAAAATTGTTTATATTCACCATATTAATTTAAATCATATAAATTGTTTTAAATATTAATAATAATTTTTTAAAATGATGGTAATGAGTATATTTTATTTATTATAGGCAAAATTATGTAATTGTGAAAAATAATAATTACTGTTAAAAAAATTATCACTCAATGATGGATACTCTATTAAATAGTATGAATTTGAAATTTAATTGGATAAATTTTAAAAGAAACAATTAATGATATAATTACACAAATATAAAAAAATAATAAATATTATTTATTTGTTAGAAAATTTTGAATAATATTACGAACACTTAATTCTTAACATGAAATATTAAAACATAAAACCATTATTTCAACTTATAGTATGTTTTCATTTAATAGTTAATTTTTAAAATAACTGAAATTGGATTATATTACTTGGATTTTTTTTATTTTTCATGTCAAATACTTTTTTAAATTTTTATCAAACAATTGGATTGAGAAAATAATTATCACTGATAACATTTAATGAAGATTAATAAATTAAAAAATTTGTAATATGTTATAGCTTGAATTTTAATAAGTCATTTTGTAACTTAAAACATCTCAAATTTGTGTGAAAGCTTATAAGTTCATACCTATCTATTTCTAAAATATATACTCATAAAATTCACCTAAATCACCCAAATCACCTAATTCCTATTTAAACCATTCATACACCTCACCAATCATTAGTTTCAATGAAAAATACCTACTTTTTACCTATAAAACAAGCTGAATCCCACCTATTGTCATATCACTCTCAACCTGGAAGTTATTTATCATGTTGTTACTTTCCATTTACCTATTTAGATACATTCCAATGAGTTTATAAGGGTCTATAGAGTTCTTTTATGCATAACTAAGCTACTCAAAAGGGTAATGGTTATCTTTGTCATTCGTTTCAATAATTTCAATATTAAATGTTAAGAACATATATGTTTAATAAATTATTATATATTTAGTACATATTATGTTCTTAACTATCTTACCAATTACAAAAATATGAGATGATACCATTATTGATCATTGAACACATTTCATAATTCTTTGTTATATAGTCATCGCACTTCAAAAACCACTCCCGGATTCTCTCCAACCCCTTTCCAATTCATAAACATCCTTTCTTATACTCATTTTCATTTCCTTGTGATTATACATCAATCTGTTCTTAAAAAGTCATTTTTTTCAAAACAAATAACAATATATGATATACTATCCTAATATATAATTAAACATATTACATAATCCACTAATTATTACTATAATGTTGTGGAAACATGTCCTTGATTTTCCATTTCATATTTCATATTGAAAACATATTTATTTCCTTGTTATTATTATTTCATGTGTTCATGGTATATCCTTTTTAATACAAAAGATTACTTATTGATGAAATAATACCATTATCCATCATTATACACAATTTATAATCACATTTATTTACCTATCATGTTTAATAAACTCATACTTGATTTAATAACACTTATCTTCAGGTTTAGAATAGCCTTATCCAATATCATTCATGGTTATCCATGTATAACTAAAACTATTTTACTTCTTCAGAAATCCATATATTAAACCAATGTTCCATACTTATTAGATTAAGTTATACTTTTATAAGTTATTTTTTTGTTAGGGAACATTTGATGGTTAAAATAAATAGGGTGATCTATGATATCGTTGCAATGCAATAGGTAAATCATTAAGGTCAATATATTATTTTTTCTGATATGTAAGAAACAATCATTGGTAATGTATAATGATAAAATTGTTAATAAAATTGGTTAAATGAATGATTCTCTATAATAGTACTCTAAATAAATGGATAAAGAATAATTCTCCAGAAATGACATGTTCTTGATAATATAAAGCATGTCATGGGATTCTTTTACAATATCAGGGTGAATGTCATTAGTAATATTCCATTACAAAAAAATTGTTATGAAATTGGTTATATGATTTTTTAATTTCATATATATATGTTATAGATACAATTAAATTTTATGTTTCACGTGGTTATGTTAATATTATTCTTTTTATACTTATTTTTATGTACTTATATTCATATTATTATGTTATTCCCCATGTTATGTCCTGATTTCATTTTTACACATTTTTTTGATAATTTGATCCCACCACTTTATTATGTTTTATTTACCCATGATATAAATATATTTATTATGTAAGATGTCTCTAGATTATTATCTTTTATAGGGAATTTATGGGAGATATTTAATATTTCTTAAGGATAATGTAGTAGGCCATATAGTTTAAATGATAACTATTATATAAAAAGTTTTTGTTCTTTTTCGTTGATATAATTATATATTATATAAAACAAACTTCTAAAACATGTGAGGAATATCTATGATATAAAACATTCTATTATTTATATAATTTATCATGTGTAATCATATATCTGATTTATGGGATTATTATAATTAATGTAATATCCCACTATAAGATTTAAAAACATTACATTATCATAAAATACTTCATTTAAATATATTATTAAACATCTAAAATAGTTATATACCATTTTAAAATGTCATACCCTTGATATTATTCTTTTTATTGACTGTTATTTATCAACTATAAAAATAATATTTTCCATTATTTCATCGTCTCATGTCATATATTATTTTTTATCACATTACTACGGAATTATTACTAATATATTTGTAACTTCATCATCCATAATATTATTATTGTATTCCCTAACTTCATAGTATATGACTTTAATTGGTTTCATACAATTATCATTATCACAATTAGAAAATTATTAATTAGAGGAATCAATATAAAAAATTTACACTAAATAAAAAATATTTATATTATATTTATCTATTATCTAATCCATTATCTCTATTTAAGATTATCAGATATAATTTTCCATTTTATTCTTATTTTTTATCATTGAATGAAAAACCAAATTTAATTAAAACAAATTTAGAAACATTTTTTTTCTATGAAACGATCTCCAAAGAAAACATCACATCTAAAAATTTAAAATTATGGTTAAAAACATTAAAAAATAACATGAAAATCCACCATAAGGATCCTAGTTCTTTAATTCAAAACGATATTCCAATATGATAATGCACTGGCTCATAAGATAGATATTGATTTTAATATGAATTAATTTAAAAATATATTCAATTGTTTATGTAACGCCCCGACCCCAATTACCCAGAGTTCGTGCATTATTACATAACATTGGCATGATCACAAATGATCAAATCTCGAATGACCAGTTAGTTTAGTAGCCTTGTAAACACTAGATACATTCATAAAGTTTACAATACATTATAAGGTGAAAAAATACAACAACCTCTTGTCTCCATAGACCACACTCATATCCCCTTATACTATCCCTGCAAGTCATTCATAAAATACTTTTTCACATCTTGGGAAAAAGAAAATATAGAAAGGGGTGAGCTCAGATGCCCATTATGGATAAAAATATAGCGGAAACTTTCATAAATAAGCATAATAATTTAAGGCAATGTATTACTAAAACTAAAGCCTTTTAATCTTGAACTTCAGCATAATAAGACAGAAATAAAATGAAATAATGCAATTTACTTATTAACATAGATATTCTACTAGTCGAATAATCACATGCAATATCAATAACCACTTTCAAAATAATTGAATGAATAATGCCAGACTATCATAACCACATAGTAAAGGACTTGTGCCTATACTACAAATAAGATTTTTTAAGGCCTTGTTCCAAGACACTAGTTTTTCTCGTGAGACCTACAGATGCATCGAGGAGCTATATCGAGCTCCACCCGTGACTTACTATGTCCAATGAATTTCTCATATGAATAGATTTAAACATAACATAAACATTCATATTAAAAATAATATACGAAATGTCAATAATCTTTACATAAACCATGAATGGTATAAAAATAAGTCATCCATTGTCAAACATATCACAAAACCATCAATACAATATGGATGTTTTTTACCATAAAAATCAACTTCAAATAAGCTTAAAATCAATCAAAGGATGTTGACATAAATGAAATCAAAAATAATTGAGAGAAATATATGTTTTTTGAAATCATTGAAAAGTCACACATTTATAAAGGATGAAATTTAAAAGATATTTTTGAATCAAAGTGTCCCATACCACATTTAAACTTTTTAAAAGAATTATCATTTCAAAACATTCATGTCCTTATAAATAAATCCTTAAAATAATTTTGAAAACATGGAAAATAATTGAAATGATTTAGAAAGATAAATCATTAAAACATTTAAAATTTTGATCTTGATAAATAGTACCTTTCATAAATCCTTAAAATATTCATTTTGATATCATTTTTATGAAAAATGTACATGGATGATAAAAATTTCCCTATAAATACTTACACATAAATAATCTCGGATAATAATGAGATTGATGAATTTAACCATACCTTGTACTTTTCCTTGGTCGAGGTTAGGTTAAACTCATGTATAATTTCTAAATAATTGTTACTAAATTATACAAGAATCATATACATTAATATGATATCATATATGATCTTTTAACCTTGCATTGTTAATAATATCTTAGTATTATCAGCGTTTCGGGTGTTAACTGATTCATATTCCTTTATATGATTTGTTACGTAATTCATGTCTGTTATGGATAGGTTGTATCTTATTCAAATATATAATGAAATTAAGTCTTTAAATATATTTTTTAACCGTCAAATGAAAATTATTCTTGAATGGATACGTTGGGAATGAATCTCATCGTGTCTGTGTAGACGGTAGTCCGTACGTACGCATGAGTGAAAATATCATTCATTTGATATTAAAATAATATATAATTGGATAGTATATCATATATACATAATAATTATCATGTTATATTTATTATTTCAATCAATTACACATCATTATCATACTCATCCAAATAATAATGTATTGAATAACAATTACACCATGACGTGGAGACGGTAGGCCATACGTACGGACATATGGTTACATGTCATTCAAATGATGTATAGAATACTGAATATGGTTGTAAAATATTTATAATAACATCACAGTATATTGAAGAAAATTGAGTTATTATTTTATAATGTAAATGACAAATAATGAAGAAGTGGAAGAAGAAATGAACGTGAAAGAGGGTGGTGAAATCATTACCTCTTTTTCAGGTTCTTCCTTTTGATTTGATCAAAAGGGATCCTTATATTGAATTTCTGACCAATGGAGGGAATCTAGGATGAATTGATGGATGTTGAGAGGATATTTGGGTAGGAGTGGCCGAGAAAAATGGATTTGATGGTGTGCATTAGAGAGAATGTGGAGTGACCTTTTATAAGAGGGGTGAGGGGCACTTTAAGAAAAGTTAGAAATATTATTTTATAATTAATATATATATTGTTTGTAATGGCTCCAATCTGATTTATTTCGAGTAGAAGTTGGGGATGGGTCGAAAGAAACTCAACCAATAGGTTTTAGTCAGGTTTGGGTAACTTTATTAACCTTATCATTTAGTTTTAACTCTTATTTAATTAGTTTGACATTTACCATGTCTCTTTGTATATTTATATTATATTGATAATAAACATACATTAAACATCCAAGAAACCTCCAAGTGGTTCATTAATATTACTCCGATCATTATATAAGTTTTTTGGCCTATCCTATGATTTTTAGGAATATTATATCAATTTATAATATAATATTTGTTTTAGAAACTCATTTATGTCAATTTTGACACTATTTAATAAGTGATATTTGTTAAAGTCGTAACAACATTATTAATTCGATCCCAATTTATTTGAGAAATAATAACATGTAATATTAACCAATACAATTCTTTGACGTCATCAAAACTTTAAAATTATATTTATTTTATATTTTATAATACAAAATTTTTTATACTTTCATTAATAAATAAAATAATGCATCATTATTGTGTCATAAATAAATTTAATTATTCAATGTATAAAAATTATAAATATAATACCATTATTTAGGAAATATATTTTGATTTATAATGAATATTTATAGTCAGAAATAAAATATATATATCCATATGTAAAAATTGTTTTTCTAAAAGATATATGCCTATGTCATTTTTGTATTTATTATATCTTAATTATTATAAAGTGTAATTATCACTTACAAGTGGCTCCATGGGGTTCCAAAATCTTCCCAAATATTCCCATGGTCGGAAATGGGTCATCCAATAGGGTTAGGAAACATTTTAAGTTAATTTAATATTATTATAATATTATTTTTTTACCCTTTTTACCGGATTTACCCTTTAACCATGGTAAATAAAATATTTATCAAAGTAAATATTCAAAATGTCTAAAAATAAAAGTTACCTATTTACACAATTTAGACCACTGGATTCTAAATATGGAATCCATTATTTTAATTAAAAACATATACGTTGATGAAATTAATTTAATATTAATTCTTGTTGTCAAAACAAAAAGCGTGTTTTTAGAAATAATAACTATCAAAAGATTGGCACTTTCTTATGTCCTATTTAAATGTGAAATTATATCCAATGAAAAACATTGAATTAAATGGTAAAAATTTAATCTAATTATACTTAAATTTTACTCAAATTCATATTTTATCACTATTAATTTATTTCAATTAAAAAAGTTGTTTGTAATTAAAATTTAGTAATTTTCACTATTTATCAAAATATGAATGTTTTCAGAAAAGTTCCAAAAAATCACCCTAAGATAATTTTGATATTCCGAATCCAAAAATGAAGTCCATTTTGATTGATAAAATGTTTAACATTTCAAAACGTGGGTATTAATATTCATAAGAGCTAGTTGGATTTGGTTGTGGTGTGTGTTAGAACTTGAAGTTGCATACAACACATGCTACTATATTATTTAAAGATAAGTGTACTGTGGTAGATTTGGGTGTCACATTCTCCCCTACATCAAATAATTTCATCCTCTAAATTTATAGAATATTAAAGAATAAAAAGACTCGGGTGGTTCTTCATCATAAGTTCATCGGGTTCCCACGATGCCTCTTCCATCTTATGGTTTCTCCACAGAACTTTTACCAGATGAGTTGTCCTGTTTCCCAGCACTTGTTCTTTCATATCAAGAAACCTGATGGGCTCTTCACAATATGACAGATCACGTTCCAGTTCTACTTCCTCATAAGTGAGTACATGCGTTGGGTCAGTCATGTATATTATCATCACTGATTCATGGAACACATCGTGAACTTTGGAGAGACTTGGTGTCATTTCCAAATGGTAATATTCAACCTCAATTCATTCTAGAATTTTGAAAGGTCCTATGTACCTGGGACTCAATTTACCTTTCTTACCGAAACATATAACTCCCTTCCATATAGATACCATCATGAAAACATGATCTACTACCTAAAATTCCAAATCCATCCGTGTAACACCCAACGCTTCCATGGTACGTTTCCCTTTGAATAATGCAATAGCTTGGATTGTACGCATCTTCGAGATTCTAACACACCGTGACCAATCAAAGTATTCGTTATGAATTGTAATACCCAATTTTTGACACTATATAAATTTTACCTCTCAAAAGGGACTTCATTTTGGGTTTTAGAATATCGAAATTAGCCTAGGGTAAAATTTAGGTACCTTTTAGATAACTTTTATATTTTGATGAATAGTGAAAATTACTAAATTTTAATTAAAATCAACTTTTTTAATCAAAATAATTAAGAGTGATATATTTTGAATATGAGTGGTTTTAAATTATATTTAGAATATATTGTTACCATTTAATACAATTGGGTCATTGGACATAAATTCACATTTAAACCGAACATAAACAACTCTCAATCTTTTGATAGTTATTATTTCACAAAAACATGCTTTTTGTTTTATCAATGGGAATTAATTTTAAATTAATTTCTGCCACTTCTATGTTTTGAATCTAGAAATATGGATTCCATATTTGGAATCACGAGTTCCAATATTTTTAAATACGTAACTTCTATTTTTAGACATTTTGAATAATTATTTCGGTAAATATTTTATTTAGAATGGTTAAAGTGTAAATCTGGTAAATAAGTGTACAAAATATAATTATAATCATAATAAATTACCATAAAAAATATTAACATTATTGGATGATATATGTCCGACCATGGGCATCTTTGGGTTGATTTTGGGACCTCATAGAGCCACTTGTAAGTGATAAGGACACTTTATATTAATTAAGTTAAAGTAAATAAAAAAATGACAAAAGCATATAACTTTTAGAAAAACAATTTTCACATAGGGTTATATATGTTATAATTTAGACTATAAATATTAATTTTAAAGATAAAAATATTTCCTACATAATAGTATTTTATTTATAATTTTTAGACATTTAATAATTAAATTTATTTATGACACAATAATGATGCAGTATTTTCCTTATTAATGAAAGATTCAAATAATTTGTATTATAAAAGTTAAAATAAATATAATATGAATGTTTTGATGACATCCAAGAATTTTATTTGATAATATGACATGTTAGGATTTCGTAAATGAATTTATTTTTAATTAATAACTTTTTAATGACTTTAACAGAAATAAATTATTAAATATAGTCAAAATTGAAATAAATTAGTTTTTAAAACAAGTATTATATTATTAATTGATATTATATTCTTAAAAATATACAGTTCAGCCAAAGGACTTATATTATGATATATGTTTCATTAATGGACAACTTGGGGTCTCTTGGATTTATATAGTAATTTTATTAAATATATAATATAAAAACACTAAGTGACTTCTTAACTGTAAATCTAAATAACTAAGAGTTAAAACTAAAAAATAAGGTTAATATAACGACCCAAACCAGATTAAAATATATTGGTTGAATGGGTTTAGAACTATCCCCACCTTAGACATTGAATAATATACATTGGACAAATTAGATACTGAATATGAATTTATTATTAATTAATACGTTTTGTTTTTCATAAAGAGCCCCTCATCCCACTTGTAAAAGGACGCAAATTGTAACCAATTATTCACACCTTCAATGCCTTTTGGTTCGGCCAAAACATGCCCAAATACTCTATAAACTTCCCTCAATTCATCCTATAGGCCTTAGTTTTATCAGAAAGCCAACCAAAGGATCCCTTTTGATCAAATCAAAAGGAACAACCCGAAGAAGAGGTAATGCTTTCACCTCCCTTTTTCATGTTCCTTTTTTCTTCAACTTCTTCTTTCATTGTTTTTTCATTTTTAAAATAATAACTCCAGTATATTATATATACATTTATGTTATTATAAATATGGTTCAAATATATTCAGTATTTTATCCATCCTTTGAATGACATGTCACCATACGCGCGTATGTACGACTTACCGTCTCCATGTCGTGCTGTAATTGTTACTCAAAAACATTATTATTTGGATGGGTATGATAAAGATATTTAATTGATTTAAATAATAAACATAACATGATAATGATTCTTTATATATGATATAACATCCAATTATGTATTATTTTAATACCAAAATAATGATATTGCTGCTCGTGCGTACATACGGACTACCATCTCCAAGAACGCGATGAGATTCATTCCCCATCGTATAAATGCAATTATAATTCTACTTTGATGATTTTAAATAATTTTCATGGACTTGATATCATTATGGATATGAATAATAAACAATCTATCTATAATAAACATGGCTTAGGTTACAAAATATGTATTATAAAATGAGTAAGTTAACACCCGAAATGATGATACTATTAAGATATTATTAACAAATCAATGTTTAAAGATCATATATGATATCATTTTAATGTATATGATTCTTTAATAATTTGATAAAAATTATTTCACCATTATACAAGTTGTTAAACAATAATCAACCCAAGAAATTTACAAGGTAATGGGATTTCATCTCACTTCTTATTCCCGTGAGATCCGTGCCATATTGCCACTATTACCTTTTGTGTGGTGTATGTACTACCAATAATTGTATTATTTGTGTAATAAACATTAATTTATGTGTATTAACATATTCATTGTATGATACCTTTTTCATGGGGTGTATGTTTCTTAAGATACCAAATTTGTAAGGGTTTATTTCACAATCTCTTCAATATCCGAGGTTGTTTATACTTAATTATCTCTAGGACCTCTTTATCATCCACATACTTGTTTCTTAATAATGTATTACTTTTTTTACTATTTACTAGAATATCGGTTAATGTAATTTATACCCTTGTTTTTTATTTTATAAAATTGTTTGATTGTAATCATTCCGTCAGTTTCCAAACAAGGTCCTCTTTAACCTTTTTGACATAATGAAGGTATGAATGTTTCTTTATCTTATACGGCAGCTGTGGCTATTTTCTGCCATTATAAAATCATCAATGCTTCCCTTACAATATTATATTAATATTATGAAAGTAAATGTTTTATTTTATAATTATGTGACCTTTAAATGATTTAAAAGTTAATATTTTATGAATTTGTTAAAGGTACTTTTTTCAAGATCATAACATTAAATGTTTTAATGATTTATCTTTCTAAATCTTTTTAATTAATGCCCATGTTTTCAAAATGATTTTATTGATTTATTTATATGGAAATTAATGTTTTGAAATGATATTTCATTTTAAAATATTCTTAGTGGTATGAGACACTTTGATTCAAGAATCTCTTTTCAATTACTTCCTTTATAAATGTGTGACTTTTAAATGATTTCCAAAAAGAGATATTTCTCTCGAATAGTTTTGATTTTATCTAGGTCAACATCATTTGATAGATTTTAAACCTATTTTAAGTTGATTTATTATGATACAAAACAACCATATTGTATTGAAGGTTTTGTGATATGTTTGACAGTGGATGTGTTATTTCTATACCATTCATGGTTTATGGAGAAAGTGTTGACATTTCGTATGCTAGTTTTAATACGAATGTGTGTGTTATATTTAAACCTGTTCATATGATGAATAAATTGGACTTAATAAGTGATGGGAGGAGCCCGCTATAGCTCCTCGATGCATCGGTGGGTCTCATGAGACAAACTTGTGTGTTGGCATGAGGCCTTGACATAATATTATTTTTAGTCTTGGCACAAGGCCTTGACTATGTGATTATGATAGTATGGAATTATAAATTCCATCATTATGAAAGTGGTTATTGATATTGCATGTGAATATCCTAATAGTAGAATATCCATGTGAATAAGTAAATGGAATTATTTCAATTTATTTTTTCCATGTTATACTGGAGTTCTAGTTTAAAAAGATTTTTTTAGTTATGCATTTCCATAAATGTTTATGCTTATTTAAGAAAGTTTCCACTATATTGTTATCCTTATTGTGAATATGAGATCACCCCTTTCAATGTTTTATTTTTCACAGGATGTGAAGTAGTATTTTATGAATGACCTATAGGGATAGTATGAGGGAATATGATGACAATATTTTGTTATAGTTTTCCACTTTATTATGTAATATAAGACTTATGAATGTATCTAGTGTTTCCAAGGCCAATAAACTAATCGGTCTTTCGATACATGATCTTTTGTGATCAAGCCAATGTTATGTAATAATGCATAGACACTCGGTAACTTGTGTCGGGGCATTACAGTTGGCATCAATGGAAGTTTAGTACTAACCTTGGAAGCTATATTTAGATAAACTATGATTAGAGCACATAGTCGTAAGATGGAATTTGTGGATTAATATAGAATAACATCCTAGAATTTTGGTATTGTAATGATTTTTTGAGTTTTCCATGAAATACATCCCTATATGGATACGAGCAAGTAGAGACGGATCTGGCACAGTTGTACCTAGGGTTAAAACCTGAAAATAGTGCTTTGAGCTAGACTCGAAAAGGAATTGGTTCACGACAACGGGCCTTGCTGCACTCTTGGTTATGACTCTCCCAGGGGATATGATTAGGATAATTCTCATTTTCCTTACAAACCATTATGAATGGATTATGAGTATATACTTAATCAATGAAAACGTTTTTATGATTATGGATTATATCCATAAACTGTTCAATTTACAATATGTATTTTACATGTTTGGAATTATTCATTGCAATTCAAAAACTGACCTAGTTTATGATATTGAATAGAAATTGTGCCCGGTAGAAGGAATGTGAACTCCAACAATACGTATGATCCACAGAGTAAGAATGATCATATCTTTAACGGAATTAAGCCCGCATTTAGAAGGGAAATAGTCTCCCATGTATTCTCAATATATGATGAAATAGTATCATGTGTTAATAAGATAAGTAAAGAATTATCTGAGTCCTATGGCTTTGAAGGAAAGCAAGAGAAGAAAAGTATGTAATAGAGAATGAATGATAAAGGGAAGAGGGAAATTTTTTTTTTTACCATATGTGATAACAGTGGGAAGAAACACCCTGGAAATTTCCTAAAAGGAACGAGAGTTTGTTATAAGTGTGGAGAAAAAGGACACCATGTATGTGACTGCAAGGGTAAGAAAACGTTTTCAAATGTACAATGCTTCATATGCAAGGAGTTGGGACACTATGCGAACCAATGTCCAAATCACCAGAGTATGCCCCAAATGATGCTATTGGATAATTATCAAGTTATGCTACTACCATAGATTAGGAGATATGATTAGAGTTCTTATGTTGTTATTAGAGAATTATGTCATTTATGTGTTGTATCAACAATGTACTGGTTATAATAATTATGGAGTATATAAGGATTTTACTCTAATACTATTTCATTAAGTACTTTAGATTATGTGGAACAAAGAAAAGTGACTCAATAGTAGGTTAAATTTCTGGAAAATATATGGTTGAGATAATGATAAACCATAATATTGTTCTGATACCGAGTTAGTGATTTTGGAATAATACATGACTTATTTGGATAAATTATATTGGATATTCTTAACTACCTTGAAACTGATTAATGATTTTTATATTCCATAATTGTTGGAGTTTACAACATTTTTGGATATAAGGAGTATATCCAGTATTCTATAAGTAATAAGGGATCATGAATTTAATCAATATGGTTTTATGGTATTTTAGGATGTTGAGATTTTTAAAAAATTACATGATGAAGGTGTTCACATGATATTACTTGGAAAAAAGGATCTTCATTGAGTTTACCTACCTTAAAAATTTTGGACTATGATTTGGACAGATGTATTTTGGATAATTCTACTTTGAGATTATTTTTGGATTTCCATAAAAAGGATAACCTGGAGGTTGGGTGGCAACTCGTCGCGTCTGGAAAGGCCGCGATACTTGAACCCACAACCGAAGGGCGATAAGGGTGTATCACCTACCACTAACCCATGTGATGTCCTGGATTAAATAATGTAGTTTTTTAATGGTTTTGATAGATTAATTAGAAATTCGTTTTTTTGAATCCTATACAAAGAGGATAAATAGAATATTATATTTATGTTCTATTATCTTTTAGAGTGAAAGATGAGTTTGTGGTAGAACTTAGTTAAAGTATGAGACTCCACTTGTCATGTATATATTTTTATTCTTCTCTTATTCAATGATGAAATTAATTCTTATAATTTAGTGAAGGTATCTTAAAAAAATGTGTTATCCTAATATCATATTTTTTGTTGAACTAATGATATTTTAAATCCTCATCGATTTATAAATTTAAGGCCCTCAATTTTACACTTGTTTGTGATAGATGACTTCAATCACTACCTATAAATATTTACATTTTTCCTCTAATTATATGTCTCTAATTTCCACCAATGTTCTCCTAATCGAGATCATAATTTGTTGGTGACCCTTTCATTTCTTTTTTCCTCTTATTAAGACTAAATTTTATTAAACCAATTTCTGATGTGGGTTTTCCAACAAAGATATTTCCTATTTTCAACCTTTTATTTTTAAAGAAAAATTTCAAATTGCAAGGAAACAATTTATTTAAGGTGGTGAGAATGTAACACCCCAAGCTTCCATGGTACATTTCCCTTTGAAAAATGCAATAGCTTGCGTTGTATGCAACTTCGAGATTCTAACAGACCTCGACCAATCAAAGTAGCCATTATGAATAGTAAAACCGAATTTTTGAAATTTTATAAATTTTATCTCTCAAAATGGACTTCATTTTTGTATTAGGTATATTGAAATTATCCTAGGGTAAATTTTTTTTACTTTTTGGATAACATTTATTTTTTGATGAATAGTGATAATTAAAAAAATTTAATTAAAAACAAATTTTTTAATCAAAATAACTAATTTTGATAAATTATGAATTTTAGTGGTTTTAATGTATATTCAGAATATAATTTTACCATTTAATACAATTTTGGTCATTGGAAATAATTTCATATTTAAACCGGATAAAAACAACTGTCAATCTTTTGATAGTTATTATCTCTTAAAACACGCTTTTTTTAACAACGATAATTAATTTTAAATTAATTTCTGCAACATATGTATTTTGAATTTAGAAATATGGATTCCATATTTGGAATCATGAGGTCAAAATTTTGTAAATAGGTAAATTTTATTGTTAGAAATTTTGAATAATTATTTCTGTAAATATTTTATTTTCCATGGTTAAAGGGTAAATCTGATAAATAAGGGTAAAACATAATATTATAAGAATAATAAATTACCCTAAAAAGACTCTTAAACATATTGGTTGATACATGTTTGACCATGGGCATCATTATGTTGATTTTGGGACCCCATGGAGCCACTTGTTGGTGATAAGGACACTTTATATTATTTAAGTTAAAGTAAATACGAAAAAGACATAAGCATATATCTTTTAGAAAAACAATATTTACATAAAGTTAATTGTGTAATATTTTAGAATATAAATTTTAATTAGAAAGATAAAATTATTTCCTACATAATGGTGTTTTATATATAATTTATAGACATTTAATAATTAAATTTTTTATGACACAATAATGATGCAATATTTTCCTTATTAAAAAATGAATCAAATAATGGGTATTATAAAAGATAAAATAAACATAATTTGATCGTTTTGATGCCATACTCGAATTTTATTTGTTAATATGACATGTTATTATGTCTTAAATGAATTTGGTTCGAATTAATAATGTTTTTAATACATTAACAAAAATCAATTATTAAATGTTGTCAAAATTGACAAAAATGGGTTTTTAAAACGAATATTATATTTTTAATTGATATTCTATTCCTAAAAATCTAATGATAATCCTAAGGACTTATATAATGATAGGTGTATCATTAATGGACCACATGGGGGTATCTGGGATGATATAGTAAGTTTATTAACTTTATAATATAAAAATACAAAGTGACATGTTAATTGTAAATCTAATTTAATAAGAGTTAAAACTAAAAGATAAGGTTAATATAATGACCCAAACCTGCCTAAAATCTATTAGTATAATGGATTTAGACCCAAACCCAACTTATACTTTGAATAATACACTTTGGAGACATTATAAACCGAATATTAATTTATTATAAATTAATACTTTATGTTTTTCCTAAAGATCCCCTCCTCCCCCTTATAAAAGGACACAACTTCTAACCAATTATTCACACCTTTAAAGCCTTTTGGTTCGGCCAAAATATACCTAAATACTCTATCAACTTCCCTCTATTAAACCTAGAGGCCTTATTTTGATCATAAAGCCATCTTATGGATCACTTTTGATCAAATCAAAATGATGAACCTGAAGAAGAGGTAATGCTTTCACCACCCTTTTTCGAGTTCCTTTCTTTTTCAACTTCTTATTTCATTGATTTTTCCTTTATAAAATAATAACTACAGTATATTATATATACTTAAATGTTATTATAAATATTTTACAACCATATTCAGTATTCTATCCATCCTTTTAATGACATGTCACCATACGTGCGTACGTACGACTTACCATCTCCACGTGGTGTAATTGTTATTCAAAAACATTATTTTTTGGATGGGTATGATAATGATATGTAATTGATGTAAATTATAAATATAACAAGATAATGATTCATTATATATGATATAATATACAATTATATATTATTTTAATATCAAAATAATGATATTGTCGCTCGTGCATATGTACGGACTACCGTCTCCACGAACGCGATGAGATTCATTCCCCATCGTATCCATGAAATATAATTCTAATTAGATTATTAAAAATATTGTTTTAAGGACTTGATATCATTTTTGATATGAATAAGATACAACCTATCCATAACAAGCATGGCTTAGGTAACAAAATATATAAAATAAAATGAGGATGTTAACACCCAAAACCATGATAATACTAAGATATTATTAACAAATCAATGTTAAAAGATCATATATGATATCAAATTAATGTATATGATTCTTTTATAACATAATAAAAAATATTTCACCCTTATACAGGAGTTTAACCCACCCTCAACCAAGGAAAATTACAAGGTAAGGGGTTTTCATATCACTTCTTATTCCCGGGAGATTCGTGCCATATTGCCACTATGACCTTTTGTGTGGTGTATGTACTGCCCATAATTGTATTCTTTGTGTAATACACTTAAAATATGTGTATTTAACTATTAATTGTATGATACCTCTTTCAGGGGGTGTAAATTTCGTAAGTTACCAAATTGTTAAGGGTTTATTCCACAATCTCTTCATTATCCGAGGTTGTTTATACATAATTATCTCTGGGACCTCTTTATCTTCTACATACATGTTTCTTAAAAATGTATTCCAAAATTTTTTTAATTTTTACTAGAATATGGGTTAAAGTCATCTATACCCTTGTTTGACTTTTTATATAATGGTTTGAAATGAATCTTTCTATCGTTTTCCAAACGAGGACATCTTTAACCTTTTCGACCGAATTAAGGTAATAACGTTTTTTAACTTATACGACGAGTGTGGCTATTTTCCGCCATTATAAAATTGTCAAATAATACCTTACAAGCTTATAGGAATATTTTGAAAGTAAATGTTTTATTTTATAATTATTTGACCTTAAAATGATTTCAAAATGAATATTTTAAGAATTTGTGAAAGATACTCTTTATCAAGATCGAAATTATAAATTTTTTCAAGATTTATCTTTCTAAATCGTTTTTATTAATGTCAATGTTTTCAAAATGATTCTAAGGATTTATTTCTATGGACATGAATGTTTTGAAATGATATTTCTTTTCAAAATTTTCAAAGAGGTATGGGACACTTTCATTCAAAAATATCTTTAAAATTACATCCTTAGTAAATGCATGACTTTTAAATGATTTCATATATGATATATTTCGTTCAAATAGTATTGATTTCATCTATGTCAACATCCTTTGTTGGATTTTAAGATTATTTGAAGTTGATTTATTATGATAAAAAATGACAATATTGTATTGATGGGTTTTTGATATATTTGACTGTGGATGTGTTATTTCTATACCATTCATGATTTATTGGGAAAGTATTGAAATTTCATATTCTAGTTTTAATACAAATGTTAATGTTATGTTTAAACCTGTTCATATGAGAAATGCATTGGACTTAATAAGTGGTGGGTGGAGCCCGCTATAGATCCTCTATGCATCGGTAGGACTCATGAGACAAACTACTGTCTTGGCATGAGGCTTTGAAAAAAAATTATTATTATTCTTGGCACGAGGCATAGACTATGTGGTTATGATAGCCTGGCATTATGCATTCCATCATTATGAAAGTGGTTATTGATATTTCATGTGATTATTTGACTAGTAGAATATCCATGTGGATAATTAAATGTCATTATTTCAATTTATTTTTTCCATGTTATGATGAATTTGATGTTTAAAAATATTTTCTTTTAGTTATGCATTTCTTTAAATGATTATGTTAATTTAAGGATGTTTCTGCTATATTTTTATCCTTAATGAGACTCTGAGCTCACCCCTTTCAATGTTTTATTTTTCCCAAGATGTGAAGCAGTATTTTATGAATTACCTGTAGGGATAGTATGAGGGAATATGAACACAATATTTTGTTGTAGTTTTTCACTTTATTATGTAATGTAAGACTTATGAATTTATCTAGTGTTTCCAAGGCTAATAAACTAATCGGTCTTTATAGACTTGATCTTTTGTGATCATGCCAATGTTATGTAATAATGCACCGACTCTGGGTAACTGGGGTCGGGGTGTTACATTCTTTTGGTGGTCAGCATAGCTCTCCTGCCTACTTTGAGCTGCATTGATGTGGTTTTGGATTACCTTTAACATTTCCATCGTTTCCTCCACCAGTTCTGGGGCTACAAGTTTTCTTTCACCAACATCATCCCAAAATATTGGTGTGCAACATCTCTTTCCATATAACGCTTCATATGGTGACATCTGAATACTTGAATGGACAATATTATTGTATAAAAATACTACCAGAGGTAAATATTGATCCCACATACCTTGATAGTCATGTGAGCATGATCTCAACATGTTTACTATGGTTTGAATAGTCCGTTCTGATTGTCTATCAGTTTGGTTGTGGTAGGAAGTGCTCAACTGAAGGTCAGTATCCCAGGATTTCTGAATAATTTTATAGAATCACGATGTAAAACGTGGATCATGATAAAAACAATCAATATGGGTAATCCATGATGTCTCATAAATTCATTAATATATAGTATTTCTAGATGTTCAAGTGGTAGATCTTCTCTTATAGAAAGAAAATGTGCTGACTTGGTAAGACGATCAACCATGACCCATATTACATCATTTTATCTAAGAGTCTTTGGTAGTCCCATGACAAAGTACGTCATGATATTATCCCATTTACACTCAGTTATGGGAAGAGGTTTCATTACTCCTCCAGGCTGTTGCCTTTCAGCTTTCATGTGATGACAAACCATACATCTTGGCCCAAAATAAGAAATCTCCCTCTTCATGTTGTCCCACCAAAAATGTTCCATCGAATCTCTATACATCATGGTTCTCCCATGGTGTATAGAGAAATTGGATCTTTGAGCATCATCTAAAAATTCCATTTTTAGATCAGGTATATTCGGAACACAAAGTCTCCTCCCAAATTTCAAATTTCAATGTTCATAAACAAAGTAACTCAATCTCCCATCATTCTCAGCTTTAATATTCTTTATAAACTCTTCATCATTGCTCTGAGAACTATTTATAATTTCTAGTAAAGATGGTTTGGCAAAAATTTGATAAAGTATTGATGTTTTACCTTCCATGGTGATTATCATATCCATCATTACTAGATCCATGAAAAAAGGATCCCTTTCAACTCTCATGTTGTCCAAAACTCCATGATCTTTTCTACTCGAAGCATGTACAACCTTATTTTCCTTACCTGGGTGGTAGTGTATCATGAAATAATAATCCTTGAGTAATTCAAGCCATCACCTATGCCTCATGTTTATTTCTTTATATGAGAAAATTTACTTCAAACTCTTCTAATCGGTATATATCTCACATTTTTTCACCATAGAGATAATGTCTCCATATCTTCAAAAAAAAGATTATATTATCTAACTCAATATCATGAGTAGGATTGTTTTGATCATGAATTATCAGTTTTCTAGATGCATAGGCAATAACTATATCATTCTTCATAAGGACACAACCAAGTCCTTTCTGCGATGCATCACTATAAATAAAGAACCCATCATTCCCCGATGTTAGAGTCAATATAGGGGAATTGAATAATCTTCACTACAGTTCTTTAAAAAATTCTTCACAACCTTTCGTCTAAACAAATTTAACCCCTTTACGTGTGAGCTTCATTAATGTGTTAGCCAATCCGGAAAAATTATTGATGAAACAGTGATAATAACCTACTAATCCAAGATAACGGCGTACCTCAGTTATACTCGTCGGCGCTGGCCATTCTTGGATTGCCTTGGTCATAGAAGAATCAATATAGATTCCATCCATAGAGACAATATGACCGTGAAAAGAGATCTCCTGAATCCAAAATTCACACATGAAAAATTCCCATATAATTAATGTATTTGATGAGTCTTAAGGATAATGCGCATGGGATTTATATGATATTCATAGCTTATGGAGTATACAAAGATATCATCAATAAATACCACCAAAAAATAATCGAGATATTCCTTGAAAATACTATTAATTAGATCCATGAATATATAGGGTGCATTAGTCAATCCAAAAGGGATTATGGTAAACTCATAATACCCATACCTGGTTTGAAATTTTGACTTTGGATTGTCTTCCTTTTTCTCACACAAATGATGGTATCCATATCGAAGGTCAATCTTTGAAATGTTTTGAGCTCATGCAGTTGGTCAAATAAATCATCAATGTGAGGTAGGGGATACTTGGTGTTTATTGTTATTGAATTGATTTCCCTGTAGTCGATACATATCCTCACAGATCAATCTTTTTCTTAAAAAAAAGGACAAGGGCTCCCCATAGAGAAACACTAGGGCGAATAAATACCTTATTACTCAATTCCTCTAGCAGTTTATTTAGTTAAAATAATTCCACAGTGGCTATTCTATAAAGGGTCTTCGATATGGGCCTTGAAATAGGAATTCAATCGATGGAAAACTCAATTTCTCATTCTGGAGGATGTCTAGGTAAGTATTCCAGAAATACATCTCCATATTCTTCAAAATAGGTACATACCCTATTTGAACATACCTTTCCTCACCCACACATATTTCATTAGCCTCCCCCATAATAATTCAATTTAGTTGAGCTACTGGGGGTGGATCTAGATAAGAATTAGGTGGTGACGATTCTGCTCTAAAGATAAGGCTTTCTTTATCATCATCATCAGAAATTGTAACCTCTTTTTTCTTACAATTTATATTCGAATCATGGTCTGAAATCCAATCCATACCAGGGATTATATCAATTTCAATCATGGGTATGATGATCATATCAGCTAATAAAGAACATTTATACTCTCTAATGGGAATAGATTCGCAAAACATCGTTGTGATGATACTTCCCTTAGGAGTTTTAACTGAAAACTACCTTTGTTAAATCAAATTGAAAATAACTAATTTTCTTATCAAACTAGGAAAATATGAAATATTTATATGATACAGAATCAAATAATGCATTTTCTAAACTTGAGGATACCATTAAATTACATACCACCACGTCTTTTGGAGTTTGAAACTCAGTAGTTTTGATAGTATAAGCTTGGGCATGATCTCTTGGCCTTTTCTACGGTATGTTTCCCTAACACTTAGGACATTCATTCGCATAATGTCCCATCTCACTGCAATTGTAGCACTGAACATCAGTAGCTTCTTTCTTCCCCTTCCAGTCGTTATCTTGGTGGCCTTTTTCACCACACTTGTAACAGACTACCATTACATTCAAGCATGTACCATGGTGTTTCTTCCCACATTTACACTAGGATGGATAATCAATTTTTCCCTTCTTCCACATATTTCCATTTCCAGAGTGATCCCCATATCTCTTCTTCACATGCTTTGCTTTAAAGATGTAAGACAATGAGAATTATTTTTCTATCTTGATAGCACATGAGACAATATCATCGTATACTGTGAAGGATTGTGAGACTAATACTCGACGTAGAAATGGTTTTAATCCATCAAAGAAATGATTAATGTTACTTCTTCAGTTATGTTTATAATATGCAACATGAATCGCTACTGTTTTAATGTTATCATCCAACTTTGCAACATTCTTGTCCTCCTTTTTCCTTATAGTTAGAAATTGTCTTTCCATATCCGCTCGACGGTCACGAGGAATGTATTTTTATAAGAAAAGTTATTTAAACTCCCTTCATTCCATATATGATACTTAATCATCTTCCTTTGTATTTTCGATCAATAACAACCATTGACCAGCATCTCCAGGGAGTCGGTAAACTACCATGATAAGTTTTTACCTTTCACTACTCCCCAAGGCATAGAATAATTTCTGTAATGAATTTATCCATTGCTCGGCTTCTAATGGATTTGTACTCCCACTGAATTTCTTTGGTTGTTTATTCATGAATTGACCTAACAGTGATCCTCCACGCTGTGGATCTGGGTGCTCCATACGGGTAAGGTTATTATTCATAACATGAGTGAGTTGTCCCAGTATGGTGATAAGCTGATCAGCACCAGTTGTATCACCACCTCCAATATAACTATCTTGGGAAGGATGGAAATCCCTACATGGATTGCATGTATTGATATGGTTTCCATTTCTTCTAAAAGGCACCATTTCTAAACAATGTCTTAAAATTGATCAGTTTATAAATCAAAATTCATAAATCCAAACTTGTAAAACACTTAACATGAAT
This sequence comes from Viscum album, assembly GCA_963277665.1. Lineage (NCBI taxonomy): Eukaryota > Viridiplantae > Streptophyta > Magnoliopsida > Santalales > Viscaceae > Viscum > Viscum album. The sequence goes on from OY728150.1 coordinate 198,250,067, forward strand.
TGAATAGTTTAAGGATATAATCCATAATCAAAAAAATGTTTTCATTGAGGAAGTATATACTCATAAACCCTTCAGAATTGTTTGTAATGAAAATGAGAATTATCTTAAGCATATCAGCAGGGACTTTCGTAACCAATAGTGAAGCAAGGCCCATTGTCATGCACCAGTTCCCACTCAAGTCCAGCTCAAAGCGGTGTTTTTTGGTTTTACCCCTTCGTACATCTGTGCCAGTGCAGCCTCTACATGCTCATATCTAGATAGGGATTTATTTCTCGGAAAACTCACAACATCTCTACAATACCAAAATTCTTGGAAGTTATTCTATACTAATCCTCAATGATCATCTTAGGTCTATGTGCTCTAATCAGAGTTTATCTAAATCTAGCTCCCAAGATTTGTACTAAACATTCTCTGATGCGAACTGTAACACCCCGAACCCAGTTACCCTGAGTCAGTGCATTATTACATATCATTGGCATGATCACAAAAGATAAAATCTAAAAATACCTATTTGTTTAATAGCCTTTGAAACACTTGATATATTCATAATGTTTATATTACATCATAAGGTGAAAAACTACAACAATATCTTTTATCGATAGACCACAATCATATCCTCTCATACTATCCCTACATGTCATTCATAAAATACTTCTTCACATCCCAGAAAAAATAATACATATATAGGGGTGATCTCAGATGCCCAGTAAGGATAACAATATAGTAGAAAATTTCATAAATAAGAATTAACATTTTTGGAAATGTATGACTAAAACCGAAGCCTTTTAAACTTGAACATCACCATAATATAGAAGAAATAATATGAAATTATTCTATTTACATATTCACATGAATATTCTACTGGTCGAATAATCACATGAAATATCAATAACCACCCTCATAATGATGGAATTCATAATTACAGACTATCATAACCACATAGTCAAGGCCTTATGCCAATAATACATATTAGATTTTGTCTAGGCCTTGTTCCAAGACACTAGTTTGTCTCACGAGACCTACTGATGCTTCGATGAGATATAGCGGGCTCCACCGGTTACTTACTATGTCTAATTCATTCCTCATATGAACAGGTTTAAACATAGCAAAAAAATTCGTATTAAAAATAGCATACAAAATGTCCATAATTCCTCCATAAACCATGAATTGTTTAATAATAACACATCCACAGTCCAACATATCACAAAACGTCAATAAAATATGGACATTTTGTATGATAATAAATCAACATAAAATAAGCTTAAAATTTATCAAAGGATGTTGACATAGATGAAATCAAAACTATTTGAGAGAAATATGTCTTTTTTTAAAATCATTGAAAAGCCACACATTTATAAAGGAAGTAATTTTAAAGGAATTTTTTAATCAATGTGTCCCATACCACTTTGAATCTTTTGAAAATAATTATCATTTCAAAACATTCATGTCCATATAAAAATATCTATAAAATCATTTTGAAAACATGGAAATTAATTAAAATGATTTAAAAAGATAAATCTTTAAAACATTTAAAATTTTGATCTTGATAAATAGTACTTTTCAAAAAATTTTAAAATATTCATTTTCAAATCATTTTTTGAAAAGATGGACATGGATGATAAAAATGCCTCATTAAATACTTACATATAAAGAATCTCGGATAATAATGAGATTGAGGAATTAACCCTTACCTTGTACTTATAATTGGTCGAGGGTAGGTTAACCTCTTGTATAATGGTGGAATAATTTTTACTAAATTATAAAATAATCATATACATTAATATGATATCATATATGATCTTTTAACCTTGCTTTGTTAATAATATCTTAGTATTATCGTCGTTTCGGGTGTTAACTGATTCGTTTATCTTTATAAGCGTTGTTACGTAAGTTGTGTTTGTTATGGATAGGTTGTATCTTATTCATATCTAGAATGATATTAAGTCTTTAAATATTATTTTTAACCATAAATTAAAAATTATTCTTGAATGGATAGAATGGAGAATAAATCTCACAGCATTCGTGGATACGGCAGTCCGCACGTACGCACGAGCGACAGTATCATACATTTGATATTAAAATAATATATAATTGAATGGTATATCATATATATCAAATCATTATCATTTTATATTTATTATTTACATCAATTACACATGATTATCATACCTATTAAAATAATAATGTATTGAATAACAATTACACCACGATGTGGAGACGGTCGGTCTTACGTATGCATGTATGGTGACAGGTCGTTCAAATGATAGATAGAGTAAACAATATGGTTGTACCATATTTATAGTAACATTACATTATATAGAAGATAATGGAGTTATTATTTTATAATGTAAATAACAAATAATGAAGAAGTGGAAGAAGAATGGACATGAAAGAGGGTGGTGAAGTCATTACCACTTCACCGGGTTCTTCCTTTTATTTTGATCAAAAGGGCTCCTTAAGTTGTCTTTCTAATGAAAGGAGGGTCTGTAAGATGAATTGAGGGATGTTGAAAGGATATTTGGGAATGGGTGGAAAATAAAAATGGCTTTGAAGGTGTTCATTAGAGAGAAGGGAGAGTTCCCTTTTATAAGAGGGGTGAGGGGCACCATAGGAAAAGATAGAAATATTATTTTCTAATAAATTTTAATACAGTTTCTAATGGCTCCAAACTGATTTAGTTCACGTATAAGGTGGTAATGGGTCGAAAAAAACACCGCCAATAGGTTTTATATAGTTTTGGGTTTCTTTATTAAACTTATCTTTTATATTTAACTCTTAGTTAATTAGTCTGACATTTACCGTGTCTCTTTATATTTTTATATTATATGGTTAATAAACATATAATAAACTTCCAAGAGACCCCCAAGTGGTTAATTAATGATAAAAATATCATTATATAAGTCTGTTGGCTAAACCGTAGTTTTTTAGAAATATTATATCAATTTATAATATATTATGTTTTTTAAAAACTCATTTATGAATATTTTGACACTATTTAATAATTGATTTTTGTTAAAGTCTTAACAACTTTATTAATTCGAACCAAATTCATTTAAGTAATAGTAAAATGTCATATTAACCAATAAAATTCGTGTATGTCATCAACACTTTCAAATTATATTTTTTTTAACATTTATAATACCAATTTTTTGATTCATTCTTTAATAAGGAAAATACCGCATCATTATTGTGTCATAAATAAATTTAATTATTCCGTGTATAAAAATTATAAATAAAATACCATTATTTTGGAAATCTTTTTATATTTTTAATGAATATTTATAGTCGAAAATATAAGATATATTACCATATGTAAAAAAAATGTTCTAGAAGATATATTCTTATGTTATTTTTGTATTTACTTTAACATAATTGATATAAAGAGTAATTATTACCTACAAATTGCTCCATGAGGTCCCAAAATAGACCCATAGATTCTTATGGTCGGACATGGATCAAAAAATAGGGTTAGCACACGTTTTAGGGTAATTTAATAATATTATAATATGATTTGTTTACCCTTATTTATCGGATTTACCCTTTAACCATGGTAAATAAAATATTTACCGAAGCAATGATTCAAAATGGCTAAAAATAAAAGTTACCTATTTAAAAAATTTGGACCTTCTAATTATAAATATGGAATCTATTTTTTTGAATTCAAAACACAGAAGTGGCAGAAATTCATTTAAAATTAATTCTCGTTGTCAAAACAAAAAGCGTGTTTTTAAGAAATAATAACTATCACAAAAGACGCAACTATCAAAGTTCCGTACAAAATACGCAACTATATTATTTAAAGAGTAGAGTACCATTGAATCTTGGGGTGTTACAGTTTATATATACTTTTAAAAAATAGGAATTTGAACCTATATTTTCTTATCAGATATAAATTTATTCTTTAAGCACAATAACATTATAAAAAACAACTAATAAATTATGTAATCTAATAAGAAGAAATTTTTTATAAGGTTTATTTGACTTATAGGAAACATTATATATTATTTGTTCATTTATTATCCTTATCCTAAGAGTCTATACAATATAATTCAATTGTTAAAACATGAAATCTTATTATCCACTCCTCATAATCTTTCTGATATTTTTATAGTCTCCCATTTTGCTCCAATAGAAATCTATCATATCATAAGATAAACAGAATCCTATTATTGGTAACAATGATTCTGATAAAAAATGATGATTAATTTTTTTATTGAACTCTATAATGTTGCATAAAAAATTATATTGTTAATTGTTCTCAAAATTATATTTGAAAAAATAAAAATATTCAAAAAATGTTGATGAAAATAATCCAATATTAAAGTCCACAGCCTTATATATTTAATTGAATCAGATCAATGGAATTTAAAAACATTTTATTGAATGATCGGAACTAATAATATATTTTTTAGATTAATCTATACATATCATCTCCCTTAACTATAGTATTCCGTCATTACTTCTCAATTTTCATATATTCAGTAATATAGATTATCAATGGCAATTCTACTCACCACCTTAAAATTTTATTGAATGGGTCTGACTGGTAAATTTTTTTTCTTCCTCTATTTCCATGACAAATAAAAACTTCTTTAGATTCATAATAGTATTAGTGTCTCTCTAGAAAATATTGTATTGGTCATATATAATTATCATAACTTCTAATAATATTACGTATTATTTGTATATTTAATTTAAAACCCACTATTAATCTAATTTTTATCATCCTATAAATCATTCATAAATTTATTTCAAGAATCAAATATCAATATCTGGGTGATGATATAGATCTCATATTCCCAATTCATTAAATTTTCTAGGTGACATCTTTATCTAGATATCTTTTTACCTCGGTGTCTCGATTCCACTACTTTACTAACAATTCACGTTTCTCACAATTTCCATAAATATTCTAGGAATATATATAGCACTATTACTATATGAAAATCATAGTGTTTTATATAATGTATCATGTGCCTTATTTTTCCATGATCATGAATTTCACTATGAATATAAAATAAGATTCATCTTGAATTTAATTCCCCAAATTCCATATGTTATGATCATATTTTTCTTTGGTCAAAACCTACTTATCAATCTATCAAATTGTATTATAACATCATTTTTTATGATTGAATCAATAATGAAATTATCATATAATCATCTGAATCCCCATCAAAAAAATCATTCAATTGGGTTCATAAATTTTGATTTTAAAATATTAATAAATAGAAAAACTAGATTATTGTTATCATGATATATATACTATTTTCTCATTTAATATTATTTAAATAATGTATTAAATTGAATAGATATTTTTATGACATAGTACAATATCTATTAATTTTCTATTATAATATTACAAAAATATTATTTCTAGAATTACCAGAATTTAAAAATAATACAATTTAAAAAAAATTGTAGAGTTTCTATAAAGATATTATTTTTCATATAACGTAGTATGTCATATGAAATATTCATATTTTCAAACTGTTTTTATTTTTTTATTTTTAAATATTCATAAATAAATTTGATAAACAATTGAAAAACTTGATATTAAATTTCGTAAGAAAACAATCCTTTAACATATTAATTATATTTATGAAATTTTATATGGTTCTTAAAGGATTTAAAATTATCTAAGACATATATTACTCAATGATAACTAATCTATTTCACCTATAATACCTAGTTAATTCAGACTAAAAATTTATACATTTATAAAAAACATACAAAATCACATGCACCTTTAATTGGTCCCCAATATTATATAAATTCATATGATAACTTATGAAATAGTATTATCAGCCAACCATTTTAATAATGGGTACGAGCACTAAAATTATGACAGATGAAATCCCTATAAACGGTTCAATACTCTACCCTAAACCATTGGTTTTCACTTGGGTCACATCATGTTATCCCTATGGCATATGAATTGGGTATCTATGCTTGTAATCCCATCAGACACTCTACTCTCCTTAAAAAATTTCGCATGTGCCCTCTTGTTTGATACCCTGGGGAAATTCATTGAATTGTATTCTTCAAACAATATATAAATTCTTTTTCACTAATATATTCCTATAAATTTACACAATGGCGTCAAATTTTAAATGAATATATGAAGATGAAGTGGTTTATAAATGTATTTGAACACCCTAGACTCAAAAAAACCATTAGGTATAATAATTAAAAATTAAACCTAATAAATTTATAAGAACGAATATGTATTGATGTTACCTAATAATTTTAAATAAAAAACATATAAAACCATCAGGGAGGGAGTGATAAATATTATTTCATAAGGATTTGTCTAAGGAACACACACAAAATGACACAGAATGGTGCCACACAGCCTTCAAAAAACTAGTGGTTTCATTTTAAGGGAGAAACTAATCCCAAGACTCTCCAATATACGGGTATTTTTCTCTACCATACAACAATGGAATAAAATTTTCCTTTCAATTATAATATGGGTTTTATTCAATCCTAGAGACCTACACTAGGGTGAAACATCACCAAAATGTGCACATAATCAAAAAATCTAATTAACCTCGTACTAGGGTGATTCATCATCGTATCATCATTATTATTCAACCTAACCACCAAACTAGAAACTATGATTAAACACATCTCAAACTGTGTACTGCATCAAAGCTTCTCAATAATGATACCCTATAGAGATAATTATCGATAACATTATACTTCAGAGATAGTTTTCTCTGACCACATTCATTATATGGTGAAAAAAATTAAATCCTAATGCTTTGGAATCAAATCTCACTTAACTCATATGAGGGTTACCCATTACCCTACCTAATACTAGGTTGAGTATATTCACAGTTATCCAAGATGTATCACTATAATCCTAATTTTATATGATAAAATTTTATAAAACCCTTTCATCTCATTCATTAATAATTTTTATTTATTTTAACATGGGTTCCTATAAGACATTGTGAACACTATCTATCATATATTAACTTCCTCAATGGCTAGATGACCTTTAATTTTTTGTTTATTTTTTATAATTCCAATTTATGGATTGATGAGGAACACTTATAGGGAATGTAGGCTTCATGACATTACAGGACCCAAAGATAATAATATAATTCATCCTTAACAATATCTACTTGAAACTGCCACTACCTAGTATCTGCATTACGATCAGTACTCCAACTCTTCATGACTAGTTATCTAGTTGTCATGTGCATAGGTGTGCAAGCTTGGTACTGATGTAAAAGTCATAACCTCTAATTCTGATGTGTCTTATTTTCTCTACTATTGTGAATGAACCTTACATAAATCCTTATATTGGCCCTTGTTCCTTATAAATTAGTCTGGTACATATGAAATTCATCAGGTCCGAAGGTGTTGAGGTGGGCCAATGGACTTTTGGCGACCTCCTGGCCTTGAGGTAGCCAGAAATCCTTACTGGCATGAAGGCCTTAGGTGGGATGAAGGCTTTAATGGACCCAAGGAAAACACCGGTGGGCCAAAGGCCCAAATTGGTGAATATTTCTTACTACAATTGTATTGAATTGTACATACTACAGTAATTGCTATAGTTCCTGCTACAATACTGCTACAGTATCCTGACAACATATGCCCCCTATATTTTCTCTCAGGTCATTTGGATGCACTTTAGTAGTCCTCAATAACCAGGTTGAGTCTCATGTTCACGCATAAATTAACTCGCTAATTGTATTTAATCCCTTATGAATCTCCCATATCATACTACGTTTTATAATCCTACTAAAACATGGGAATTCACCTCATTTATCATGATTCCCCATGATAAAAGATCCTTCCAATGATATCCTCAAATCATTATTGTACACTCAAGGTAGTGATGATCATAAACTACCGTGAAAATAAAAATTTTAGTATCAAGGGTAAGAGGGATACATCCACATATTAAGGATGTATCTATTAGATGAATAATATATAATACATGATATCACTTTTCACCTTGGAAACCCCTTGTCTAACAACCCCAAACCTAGTAGAATATATATTTTTATTAAATTATTCAAAGGTTAATAGAAATAATTATTTCTATCCTAATGGACTGAATAGTTTAGTATTCATTGTAAAAAACAATTCAGACATGAAAATAATACTCCATTTGGAATGTATAAAATAATAAAAGTGATTCATTTGAGAATATCATTATTCAACATAACTTATAACTTCATATCAATCAAAAAATATTTAGGTTACCCTAGGGATAATAAACCACATGAAATCATTGAGCACATATGTTTATAAAGTGTATTTATATATTTTTATCTACCATTTATAAGAATTAATAATCAATATGAAGGTTTAAATAAATAATAACCATGACATATTAAATAATAACTAATATTAAAGAATAAAGGAGTATAAAATTATTCGATATAATTAATCACATGATATTGAAACATATAGATGAGAATTCAATCAAATTGAATAATCACATAGTCATTATTAAATGATGGCATAATTATGGAATTCAAAATGCTTGTCATCATAAACAGACTGTAAATAATTTTAATATAATATATTAAAATTATTTGTAAAATCACATTTAATTATTCTAACAAATGTTTCCCATGAAACATACTAATCTGTTATGAGGGTATTCAATTTTAAGCCCCAACAATCAGATAATATTTTCAATTCATTCCATACAGTAATTGGTTGAAAGGTAATAAACATAATTTTTTTTATTAAAAAATAACCTCAAAAATCATAATACAAAACCCAATCAATAAACCTAATCATTAAACTATCCAGAGTGATATAGTAAATTGTAACAAAATTGAACATCCCCATTAAAAATAATCATATAAAATCCTTAAAAAAATGAAGATAATATCGGTAAAAAATATCATCAGTGGGTAATATTTAAATTATTGGGTTTATATTTTTTTGAATATAAATATTATAAAATTTTCATGGAAAAACGTTCGAGGAAAAGGAAAGTTTCCACTAGAAAAATACTTTTTTTTAAAATGATAAAAAAATATATATTGGAAATAAGTTTATTTTAAAATACACTGGGATAATTATAAATAACTCATTAAAATATTAGTAGTTATAGTAGTGTTAAATTCAATACATTTTGTATAAGATAAAAAACCCCGAATACACAACTGTATTAATGTAAAAAACTGTTAAATTCGGAAAATAAAAATAATATCACATTAAAAAAATTTAACATAAAAATAAATCAGTAAATATGACTTTAAGAATTCATTTGGAGTGTGAAAACAAAATTCATGCATTTATAGAAAATATGGATTTGTACAAAAAATGATTTTCTACCAAATCAAGAAATAATATGATTTTCATTAAAAAAATTAAAAATAACTATTATTACCAATGAGATGGAAAATTGTAATATAACATGAAAAAGAAAATGAATAATCATATTATTTTAAAATATATTTTTTAATATATAATGAAAAAATAAATTCCCCAAGGAAAACATAAGCATAAAAAATCCAAAATAATTATGTTTTTGTGAAGAACACATTTTCACTTTTGTTACGTTTGATTCCAAAAATATTAGTGAAATATATAAATTTTAATGAAAATTTAAATATCATGACTAGAAATATATTAATTATATAACATTTCAAAATGGTAATTATATTCACCACATGAATTAATATGTTCTAAATATGGCCTATGTCTCCCAAAAGTAAAAGTGAGATGAGAAACCCTTACCTCATGTTTGACTTACATCCTATGTGAAAACAATTTATGAATAATAAATATATGTATATTTTAAACATATTATTGATCTTTATAAATATATATCATTCCATATATGATAATCTAATAAATATTTTCCACCAAATTATTTAATAATATTTTATTATTTTCATTATTTAAGGCATTACTTTCCTTCCTTTCAAATACTCGTTTTTCATGAAGGTTGATATTCATGAACATAGGATAAAATTACATCACCATCATAATTATATTAATGTATATGATTTTTTTCATTGTATACATCATTCCAAAAATTCATGAAATTTGTAGAATTAAAATGAATCACATCGCTTTGTGAGGACGACAGACTGTATAAATGCAAGAGAAACGATATCATTCCCTCAAATGGCCAACATGAAAAAAATGTATAATATGTAAAATTTAATGAATTAATATAAATAATGTTATATAATATATATTAATTAAATTTATCTTATTACATACTATGTAAATAATATGTGAAAAAAGAATCACATCTCATTGTGAGGCTTTAGTCCATTATACACAAGAGTGACCTTATTATATTTCAGATGATATATACTACAAGAAGTAATATGTCAAAATATAACTCAATAATTATAAATATAAAATAAACATTATATTTATACATTTAATTCATAATTATTTCCATCAATGATACTTTTTGATGGAAAACGATTTACATCTTATTGTGAGGTGGTAGACCACCACACATGAATTTTTGAATTTGTTTCCAATTTTATAGAAGTGGAGATGGATAAACATTAATGCATAGACAAAATAAAATCTTATTATAGTAAGTATAATTATTTTATTATGTTAGATGTGTTCAGACATAATTACAGGTTGGAAAATAATAATTAAAATAAGCTATCATAGTGAGTACAATTAAAGTCAATTAGAGAAACCCACTTTAGATATTTCCTTAAGAAAACTATAATTGGTATTTGGGGAAGAAAAAAACATTTATAATGCTGATATTTATTTGTGGGTGTAATTGATGTAGAAATTTATAGATAATACTATTTTTAGAGGTGTAATGAAGTAAGTTGTGTAATCTCCCATTTTTAATTGAGGAGTGAAATTTTTTTAAATACACAAAACTATTCAATAATAAGAAGTCATCATTAACCCAGGTAGATCTTAAATTAATAAATAATGGAATGTGGGTAATTTATGATGGATCAAAACATCTAACCAATAAAAAACAACATTTTTGAGAAATTTTATTCCTCATTTTATATGTTTACTCGCTTGTCTCTTTTTCGATTTCCCTATGGGAATTATTATTTTACTTCGTAATTTATTCAATTAATCGTCAAATAATATGATCTTAATTGCCTAATTTGGACCAATATTTTCTAAATAATATATAAAAATGATAAAATAATTTTTTTGGATAATTAAATTTAAATAAAGGGTATGTGCACACAAAACCACTTTTTTCATTAACCATGTTAATTAATTTATTATTTTTTTCGATTATAAAGGAAAAAAATAAAGTTGACCTAATTTAATAATATTACAAATTAGTATTAAAAAATGAACTAATGTTAACTATTTAAACTCATATAAGTGTGGAAATGTAATCCAAAATTAATCTTATATTTGTGAAAAATGTTTGTTCTACAGTGACCAAATTACAATATGTTTTAATAGTTTTAATATAAATTTTTAGCATTAAATTTTCCAAATTTACATAAATTGTTTTTACTAAAAAAAAATAATACTATTTTTTCATGTAAAAAAATTTGAAAATAATATTTTATCATTAAATTATTTAAACGAAATTTGATTTTTCAATAAAATCTATTATTTTAAATAATTATCAAAAATATCAACATTTCATCAAATTAAAAATATTTCTATATAAAATATTTTATACAAGAATATTTCAAAAATAAATATCATTTTATAAAATAAATTTTATAAGTACTGAAATTTATATTAAAATTATTCTCTCCATGTGAAATGAATCCTCCTTTTAGAAAAATATAGTTTATGGGAAAAATTTCATTATAATTAAAAATATTTTTATTATATTTAAAATAAATATATAATAATTTAATATATTTTATAAAAAATTTAACAATATTTTTTTCAGAATTTAGCTATTCCAAATAATACCCTCCAGTATAAATCCATGGTTATAGTATTCATGTTTATATAATAAATTTTTAATGTATTGTATTTTTTTATTCAGAATTCTGTGCTTCAAAAGAAATCGAGTAAAATGAATTAATTTAAAAATAAACATATCATTAATTCTAGGGATTTCATATTGTATTATAATAATATTCTTGTGTTTAATATGCACTATTGAATATGATTTTAATCTTTTATATTATGTGGGTGTTACTATTTATGACTCTATTGTTGAGGCGCGTGCATCCGTCTTGTTGGGGGACGACGTCGCTATTTGTTTCCCCACATTACCACTTTCCAAAGGCTAGTAGCATTCGTTCCTTGTTTTGGGACATTGGTTCCGTGAGCAAAACAAGATGATGGGATGTTGGTTCTCCATTCTTTGGATTCCTCCCCAGAACTCAGAACCATGTTCTGGTTTCCCTTATAGATTTAAGACGTTGCTCGAGAAACACTTCTAATTTTCATATCTTCAAGGACACTAGATAATTAAACTGCTTCTGTCAAGAAATTTCAATGTTTCTGGTCAGGGCACCAACCTTCGATTAGAGGATTAGTCCCATTGGACATCACTGGTGTTTCGGGACACTAGAACAATAGTGTGGCTGGGTTTCTTCTTCTTATTATAAGGGTTATCGGGGGTGCGATTTCCCAAGGCATCCCTTGTCGAATGTGAGGAATCATATTCCCTAGGAATTTCTCTGAGGTTTTCCTCATATTCCCATGGGTGAAACCCATGAAGGGAACACTGATGTTGGTGGGTGAGTTGTCAAGACCAAACTGGGATATGGCGGCCCAGGTAAGAATCGTGATGGATGATAGACTGTTTGAATGAAGTGGATGTTGAATGGGGTGGAATTGCCAAGAGGAAGACTATAATGTTGGGCTTGAGTCTCGAGAACACTTCCTACATTTTCCCCATGCAGGGAATCAATGTCTGTGTAGTTCGGTATGGTGAAGGGACTCCTAAGGAGGTGTCCCGTGAGAATGGAAACATGTATTATACCCGAAGGAATTGGAACCTCTGGGTTTGGGCATGACCATCCTGAAACACATAGGCTCGAAGGGAAGACCATGCAATGGACTTTAATTGGTGTATACACATATGAAGACAACGCGATGATGTGTATGGGGCACACACATCGTTAGCAGCTCAAGTTGGTCTGACGCCACAAGGATGGAACAATGATGAGGGTCCCAACTATGGGGATTACTATGGTTTTCCACTGAATATGGGACACATTGGAATACTACTGATTGAGGTCACAACGACTTAACGCTGGATAGGGTCACAACAACTTACCGCTAGATGGTGTCACAACATCTTACCAAGGATTGAGGTCACATTGGATTACCGTTGGATGGGGTCACAATGGCTTACCACTGATTGAGGTCACAATGGATTATCGCTGGATGGGATCTCAAAGGATTACCACTGGATGGGGTCAACCCTCATTGAGGATTCATGTGTACCTCATCTAGGAGAAAAGGATCAGACCCACGTAGTTCCCGTGGGATGGGGGTTGGTGAACTGGCGTAGAGGAGGGCTTGGGTTCCAATAGTTGTTGGGATTGAACCTAAGGTAGGTGTCCTACATACCTTGCCCTGGCAAGGATCAATGCCCACATAGTTCCGGTGGGTGCAATGGCTTACCGCTGACTGGGGAAACAATTGATTACCCCTGACTGAGGTCCACAATTTATTGTCATGCAGGACGAGGGAGAAAATGAAGATATCTAAAAGACATATTTTTGTATAAGGTACTAGCACTATGAGTTCATCATAATTCCTTTTAATTCCAAAAAATGAACCAGCAATATTCTTGGACTTAATGAATATAGACATTAGAGGTTACCTCAAAAAAATGGAAGTATTTATAAAGGATAATTTAATTTAATCCTTAACCATAGAGGATCAGGAAGAGCATATGAGAATGGTGCTAATAACCTTGTGAAAGGAGAATATTTATGAAAAGTACAACAAACCTGAGTTATGGTTGAAGGAAGGGTATTTATTGGGGTATATTATCTCAATAAATTGTATATATTAGTATAATTAATTTGATTATGCAATGGAATAATGGTTGAGGCCGTCATCCAAGATAGATATCTGTATTTTTCATAGATTAGTTGGGTAAGATCATCTATTAGTAGAAACTTACTCTCTATTTTCAATCCCTCTTATGATGATAATTAAAAAGGGGGACATGTTTTCTAAGAATGATGAATGTGATGGGCTATATAAGGAATATAAAACATGTCTCATAACTAAAACCATTCTCACACAACCTTTATTTGAAGATCCTTTCATGGAATTCAGCAATGCTTTGAAGAAGGGCAAGGGTTGTGGGTTAATGAAAAATGAAAAATACATAACCTGTGCTTAAAGGAAATGGAATGTTCATGAATATAACCACCAAAAAATTTTTGTATATCGAATGTAGTGATATTTTCAAAGAAAATATTTTAGAATTATCAATTTGGGAGAATTGGGAAATATATAAATATTATAAAAACATCAAGTACATATTCCAACAGAAATAGATGAATATCCGAAATGAATTTGGTTTGATGGAATCATGGACTACACCTGATCAATTCAAAATAATTTTGGTAAAGAGAATAAATTAATGTATGATATATTTATAAAGGATATATGAATTAATTCACTAATGGGAATTGATAGTGGTCTGATCCTTATAGATATATAAATGGATATACATTTAAATCACAAAGGAATGGAAATTATCAATTCATTCACAAGTGATTTACCAATTGTCCATTATAGGGAGGTTAAAAGAAGATCAAATAGATAATGAGGAAATTTATAAGAAACATGAAACTATATGAAAAATTAAATCCTTGAAATTCAACTTCAATGAATTAGGATTTGTGAGATTTTGGTTATGACTATGAGTACCATCAATTCCTAAGGTAATGAAGGAGTAGTTAGATGATGCACATTGTTGAACCTTCTCCATTCAACCAAGATGCCCAAATATGTATCAAGATATAAAATAATTACATTTGGTGGGACAATATGGAAAATGAGTTCATAGAGTACGAATAAATATGTATGGTATTCCATCAAGTGAAAGTGAAAATTAAAAAATCTATAAGAATGATGAAACCATTAAACAGGCCCCCATGGAAATGGAAGAACATAACCATGGACATTATCACATGGAATCCTGATAAATAAAAGTGAAATAGTTCTATTTGGATAGTTTTGAATCATCTTATTGAGATATATCACCTTATCATAATTTGAGAGGATTTATCAATTGAACCACCTGCTTTGACATACATCATATAAGTTGTAAGGCTGAATGAAGAACCACTATCCGATCGATATAGTTGATTCATCTAAATGTTCTAGAAGAGTCCCCAAGACACTCTAATTAATAAGTTTAACATTTTCATGGATTATAACTCTCAAATTGATGGAAAATTTGAGGGGGCTATCCTGACATTTGAGGGAATTTTGAGAGCATTTTCAATTGACATCAAATGAGGATGGGAAGAACATATTCACCTAGTTGAGTTTTCATAGTACGATAGTTTATAATCAAGAATCAAAATTGTTAAATATTAATATCTTTGAGGGATGCAGTGTAGAAAATCTGCTTTCTGGGATAATTTTGGGGAACTCAAACTACTAGTTCATGAAACTGTTGAGGAAATAATGGAAATAGTCAAGACCATTTAGTAACACATAAAGGATACTCAGAGTTAAAAAAGATCTATATTGACAATAATTGATTATTTATATAGTTTGACGTGAGATACATGGTATTCTTCTTCATATCTCTATCGAAGCATGGGATGAGATTTGGAAATAAGGGAATGCTTATACAAAATTACATCAGCCCGTTTGAGATCCATCCTCATATCATAGTGGGGGCCTGTTGACAAGAACTTCCACCTAAGAATTCTGATGTTCATGATGTATTACATGTATATGTATTGATTAAGTTCATACCATACACCTCATATGAGCACAATTCAATGGTGGTACCGTTACAGAATGATCACTCTTATGAATAGAAGCCTATGAAAATCAAAGATCATAGAGGAAAAGATCTTAAAAATAATACAATGGACCTTGTCAAATTATTTTGGAGAAACCAAATGTTTAAAGAAGAAACGTGGGAACCAAAGGAGGGGATGAAATAGAATTACCATTATCTGTTTTATTAAGGTAAAATAAAAATTTGAGGATTAAACATCTTATGTGGGGATGATTGAAATTGCATGAAATGTTTTGGTTAAATTTTTCACTTTTAATTCAATTAGTTTTCTTCTTATAAAATAAGGAATAAAAATTCGCTTGCAATTATTTTATTTTATTATAAATAATTTGATTATGAATATTAAGAATCATTAACTGTGGTTATATATCCATTAAATAGTGATAACAAGATTAATATTAATATATCATTTTAACATATTTAATTGAAACAGAAAATTGATGGGATGGCCTCAACCAGTATGATCAGACCCTATGTATCTGATTTATTATAGATTATAAGGGATATAGAATATCTGGTAATTTTCATTGACCATTCCCAAGATGATATCCAATAACCCATAGGTGAGAGAAATTGATTATAGGAAATGTACCTGTTCATCGAAATCATGACCCAAACCATGTTCCCTGAACCACCACATGAATGTCCCTCCATCACACTCATTACACATAGATAATTTTCTAGTGTATTAATGGGATATGTATCAAGAGACAATAAATATGAATATATACATTATTTTTTATAGAATAATGAAGGAATTTTCATCAAATCATCATTACATTTCAAAGGATTTTTATTTGCAGACAATAAAGCACAAATTTTATTTATGGTTGATATTAAATTTAAAGTAGTTAATGTATGAATTAATTAACAGTTTAAATAAATAATATTTTAATGAAATTTATAAAATATAAATGAATATAAAATTTTTGCGAAGTAAAAATTAATTTTTATATGGATTCAAAAAATGTTATTGTCAAAAAACATAAAATTTCTTAATAAATGTTGATTTTATTTTTAAAGTGAAAATTCATATATTTCTAAAATTATTTATATAATATAAATATTATTTTTTGAATCATAACATTGAATGAATAAAATGAAATAGGTTCATAGTTTTCTAATCTATTCTATTTGGTGGTAAAGAATTAAATATAACACAAATATATATACATATTGTTTTATGACATCATAATGAACCAAACGATAAGTAATAATTATAGTTAATGAGGCACAATTCAAAATAAAATATTTCAATTTAAAAAAATATAAATTTATTTTTATTTTATTTATGTTATAATTTTATTATAAATCCTATAAAATATATAGCATATTTTATGGTTTTAAAATAATCACTTTAAGAGTGTGACTCACCTCAACATTAGCGATGTCATTATTTTAATATGTTATGCCCTTGGATTATTAATTTTGTAAAAAAAACACTACCTTTTGAAAAACCCATTGGAAATTACCATGATATAGTGTATTATTTTAGATATTTTGTTATATAATGCCCAAAACCTAAATAATAATGAAAACACCCTCTTTCCATATATAAACTTGCCCAAGACCCCATTTATCTTCACTAAAATCCATGAAGAACATCCATAATAATCCATTTACTATATATAATCCAACCATTGTTCACCAATCTCTCAAGAAGACCCTCCCAATGTTTTGGAGTTACACAATAAAGTAATGGATCTTACACTATCCTTTTTATTCAAGAACTTATTTAATATTATGATTCTTAATTTAAATTTTTTTCATGTAGGTATATGTTCTTCCATATCCTATATACAATCATTTTGATATCTACATGGTTAAATAACCCATTTAATTTCATTAATTCTCCAATGTTCTATTATGTACACTCATTACCATGGAAAATTTTCGAAAGGGATTCCTCTCCACTCAATTAAATTCAAGAATTTCTTTTGTATTGTTTAAAATAAATTCCATTTACATATTATGGAATATTTTATACCATGTTCCTACTAATTTTAATTTAAATTATCAATTAAAAGTTCAAACTTACCCCTCAAAACCTGTAATTAATCATCATATACGCCCATTATCATACCAAAATATAGTTAGGATTCATTTCTCTATTTAAATTTTATCAAACTAATAGGCCTTATATTTCTGAATTTATAATTTTGGGATATGATTTTCAGGTCCCTATTATTTCCCATTTTATATCTACGTGAGGAGATACCCATTTATCTTTAATACACCCATTTTTATGGATCTTAAAGTGTCGTTATTATGCTTCCCAAATTTCACTGTGATCTTCTATGCCAAACCAATTGTGTTGTTAATACCATACTCATTCCATTTTAAGGATGTTCAATATTGTGAAAATATACATTCTAATTGGGAATGTACACATATTTATTACACACTACATAATAGTTGAGAAAATTATGATTATGATTTTATATAGGTTTTATGACATATATGGCACACATAAGCATGTGAATGAAATTAATTAGTCTGGTGCCCCAAGATAGGGATTAAATGCATTAGGTAATGATAGAATAATGATATGTAATGTTGGGACAGGGGGTGAACTAGATTCATTTATTGGGATTTTTCCACCATGATTTATTGTTAGGTTAATCCTTGATCTATTTCATTTATTCAATGTTTCGAGTTGTTGGAACCTTTTCCATGATTACTTTATGATTATTATGTTAAATCATGTGTCATTGTTCATGTTCAGGATTAACTCCTTTTTTACTTTCTGTTAATATGGCTATTGTCTAACAGGCATTGTATTCACCATAATATGCCATTTTTATTACCATACAGTCCTTTATAGCTCACCCCTTTCCTAGGATTTCCCCCAAATTATCCCATACAATTATAAAAGCTACGGAATTTTAGATTTGTGTTATGTGTGTGTCTAATAATGTTGTTGCATCCCATGATCGAGTTGTTATTAAATGTACCATGATATAAAATTCAATAAACATATTGATCATTGATATTGAATTAAACCTACTATAATTTAATAAAACATGCATTAATGTGAAATAATGTGTACATTTGTAATAAACAATAAGTGTAGATATCTAAGGTTGCATTATTGGTAGGATAATATAAAGTAGAAAATTTCTGATTATTTTTTTCGATGGCAATTATTCCAATTAGTTAATCCTAAGAGATATAATATTAGAGGATTCATTTAAACTCTACTAATTTTTTGTCGATGTGGGATGACCTTAATATGGACATAATAATTGTATTATCAAAGACGCAGAGAAATAATGATATCATATGTGTTATTATTGATCCCCTCACAATATCAAAATGTTTTTTTACTATAAGTGAAAATTTACTTCTTCAGATCATAGAATGATTTTATAGTAATGGAGTTATAATATATCTTAGTGCACCTATATCAATTGTGTCTAATCAATATCCTTGTTTTACATCATAATTCATGTAGAATCATTATAAGTATTTGAATACTATAATTCATTTGAGTATTGTGTATCACCCTCAAACCAAAAAATAGTCTAAAATCACTATTCAATCACTAGAAGACAAGTAGACATCATTTTCACAGAACTTTAATTTCTTGTGGGGTCAGTATTTACCTTATGTAGTGTTTTACTATAATAATAGTTTCCATTGTTGTAATCAAATGTTTCCGTGAGGAATATTATATGGCAAGAGATGTCATTCGCCAATTTTTTTGACGAAAGATGGTGACATTGAACATGTAGGACCTAATCATATTTAAGAGACAATGACAAATGTAAAACATATTCAAGATCATATAAAATATGATCAATGTAGGAAAAGTTGTTTTCCTCAGTACCAAACAAAGTATTTTTGAATTTCAAATGGGAGATCATGTCATTATGCAATAATATCCTTGGAAGACTATCATATGGATTGAAAAGAAATCATAATATATCCCCATGAATATCATAATATTTTATAATTTGGAAATAATTTGAGTTGTAGCTTAAGGATTAGTATTGAAAACAAGCCTCTCTAATGTTCATAATGTGTTCCACATGTCATTATCAAAGAAGTACTCTTCAGACCCATCACATTTATTCACGTAGGATGAAATAGAACTAGAACCTAAAATATCATATTTTTATAATTCAATCATGATTATTTACACTAGATTGCATTTATTGAGAAATAGAATGGCTAAAATAGTAAAAGTTCTTCTAGAGTCACCATAAAATGGAAGAAGTATGGTTAGAACCTAAGGACGTTATGATGAAGAACCACCCAAATTTTTTTATAAGGAAATATTCAAGAAACCTTTAGAGTAATTTATTTTAAAGGAGGGATGAATATAACACTATATGATTTTATGTTCTGTATCTTCTTATATATATTCAAGTTATTCAATAGCTTTTTAATCCCACAACACTAAACCTAAATAAACTGTGATATACTATTTAATACAAACACGGATATTAGGAATAATAATGTTGAATTTAGAATAATATCATGACTTATAATTGTACATACAAAATTTGGTATCTCATAAATGATGATATGATATACTTAAATCATTTAATAAGTAAATAATTATTTTAAGAATGATAAATTATTTGTTGGGATTTCATATGAAATGTAAATATTTATTTGAAATTTTATAAATAATTTAATGATTTAAATGAAAATTTATTTATATTGAATTTAATAATTATATAATATTTTTTTGTATTATAATTATAAGAGAATTTTATAAGGAAATAATTAATTTTTCAATGTGTCATAAAATAATTTATAATATCATAATCGATTTTTTTAATAAAAGATGATTTATAATTAAATTTCCCTTATTTAGAAAAATAATTTCATTAAATGGAGTCCCATTTTGAAATCAATATGTAGCTAAATGATTATAAGGTTAATTTGGGATTTTTTTGGAAATAGTTGAATTTTTGTGAATAGTGAAATAACATAATTTACAATATTTATCATTATTAGAAAATTAGATTATTATTGATTCATGGATGATATTTAGATGAGGTAATAACTCGTTTATTTTAAATAAAATTATATAATAACTCTAGGCAGTCCCATTAATGATTACTATTTATAGTTTCGATCAAATATAATAAACAAATGAATAAAATTACAAAATCACCCCTCCCCTCTCACTATAAATACCACCCCTCACCAAGAATTATCTTAAAACCATCTAAACATTGATGAAAGTATTAATTCTTTATAATTACCATCCATATCCTCTTATCCACTTCTAAAACATGCAGTTCCTACCAAAATAACTTGTCTAATTTTCATAAAGAGGATCCCATAGAGAGGATATTCAATATGTAAAATCCTATTTCATTTACATTTATTTTATTTATTCTGTTATTCTAACCAAAAACCCCTTATATAAAGATTAATGATAATAAATGTATCATAAATATACTGTTATATTATTTTATTAATGCAACATCCATTATCAAATCTCTTTTGTCCTCATTTTATTCTGAAAATTATAATATTTTATTTGATGTGTTGATTCACCGCCATCATCGACAACAATTTTTAATTTTCCATTATTTTCTTCAAAGACAGTAATAAAACCGTTATTATGGATAAATAATATTTTAAAATTAATATTATATGTAATATCATGTTATAAAACATAAAAATAAATATAATATTAAATAAAATCAAACAAGTTTTTGACGGTCGTAATAATCTTATTAATAAAATTAATTCATTTACATACATGTCTAATCTAATTGATCACCCTCATACCACAAAAAAATTATTTATTTGACTATTTAACATTTATTATTTTCATTAATACTATATAATTTCCCATTTAGAGAAGTTATTATTATTTTACAAGAACTACCATATTTAAACTAATGGGATCAAACTACAAAACCATGAATGGAACGGTCTATGAACATCTTAATTAAAAATTATAACATATGGAAATGACATTAAATGAACAAAATTAAATTATAATAAGTCATATGTATTTTCAATATGTTTTGAATCAATCAATTAATAAATATAATTTTATTATCCAGGACTATATGAATAATTACTGAATTCATTCTTATATAAGGTAATGGGTTTCATATCTCAGAATTATTTCATGGGGGATGTTCCATATTCAATACTTATTTCTTGTATGTGGAGTATGTTTAACAGGAATTTGATATATAATATAATTTATATCATCATATATTTTTTATTCAATGTTTCATTTTATGATTATTAATTTTATGGGGCATAGGATTGCAAGGATTATAAGTGTTATTGGTTTTTGATCTCAATTTAATTTCTATTGGACATATTCTATAATCATAAAATATTTACTTTGTTTAATTACATAGTTATTCATTATTATTTTTCGTTTAACATATCATCATATTTCCTTATTTTATGAATTATAGATATGATTATTTCATATGTATTAAACCATTTTTTCATACGGTGTTTACTTTGAATGTTATTTAATTAACTGTGAAAATTATGGTAAATCAAAATCATTTTCTCAATAAAAATATTTTTTTGATAATACATATGGATTCATGAAATAAATTTATTATTTTAAAACATAAGGATTTATTTGTATATGAATTCATGGTTTTTTTGCAATTATAGATAGACCCTTGATGCATTGATAGGTATCATGAGACAAAATAGTTGGTGACAAACCCTTCGAGGGTTTTTCAAGTAGAATCAAATAAGTTTATACCCATATGCATGTTAAAACATGTGAATGGTCTTGAATATAGTGGTTAATGTTCCATAAAAATTACATTCATTACTTTTTAATTTATTTCATTTAGTATTCAGTTATTACTATCTGTGAGATTTTTCACTATGAAGAAATATATTGATGAATTTATATTCTCAGTTAATTGAATAAAAAGAATTTTTTAAAACTATTTAACATTCAGTATTGATTATTCGATATTGATTTTGATTCACTTATTATGGATTCATGTTTTTGATGTATGAAAACTTTACTGATATTTTGAGGAAAACCGTTTATTTGTATTACTTCGTGGGATATGAAGATGGAAACTTCGAATATGTGTCAAGGGAGAAATTTATTTCCCTCTTTTATATTCTATGTTTAATTAAAAATGTAATGTGAGAAACATTTATATATATAATACCTATATAATACTAAAACGATCATTCCTGGGTGATGTTACCTCTTCTACATATCCCATTATAATTAAATAACCATAGTAAATGGGATACCACGATAGGGGTTTTCATTTTAATCTTAATGATGAAAAATCAATTAATCTAATAGTGATATCCTTATTATTTTCTAATAAAAAATAATTAATTTAATGTATTTAATCAATTATTCAATGTGAATAATGTAATTTTTATCTTGAAACATATCTTTACCATTATATGTTATAAATTATTTAGAATATCAATTCTAATGAATTTAGACATATGATATATCCCTATATTCAAAATCTTTATAGCTTTTATCTAAATTTAATTGTTTTATAATAAAATAGTATATATCATGTGGTAATTATAGTTCCACAAATTTTTCAATTAATTATTTTGATAAATTTTTAACTAACCATGATGTTATAATTCATATGTTATATCTAAAGACTTAAGAGACCTATCCATTCCAAAATTTATATAAATATAGAAGTATAATATGTTTATTAACGTATTATTGAATCAAAAATCCTAAAATAACTCATAAATTTGACAATAAAATTATTTTAAATTACTAATTAAGAATATATATATAAATACCACACACAGAAAAAATGTATTATGAAATCACATGATGTTCTGCATAATCTGAAATGGTATTATCAATGAAAATTATATCTTGTGAAGTAGGATTACCAGTGACCATTTTATAAACAGATGAGAAAATTAAAATTTTTAAGATAAATGTCATAAAAGATATATATTACTCTAAGAATACCCTGGGTATGGATATGGGTCACATCGCCTAGGACATAGGGTATATGTCTTCAGTATCTCACCCATGTCTCTCATCATGCACTCTACCCTCCATACAAAAGGGTACATGAATACACATGTTTTACTATTGTGGAATTACATGAAATTTATTCCATTCACATCATCTATATATTGTTTAAATAAAAAATTTATTTTAATTGACACAATGGTGTGCACTTTGTAATGAATTTTGGTAGATAAATTCATGCATGAGAGGATTTGAATGTCCTAGTATAAGATCACCCTAAGGAAGAAAAATTAAATTTTGAACCATGGAAATTTATATTAATGATAGGGTCTTTGTGTTACATTAATATATAAACTTTATAAAACAATAAAATCATCATTGAATACCACATAAATAAAATTGATTTGGATATTTTCAGAAGGAATAGACACTTAATGTCACATTACAGTGACACTCTTCCATGCCATCATTGTAGGTTTACCTTCAAGTGAGATCCATATCATAAGACACCCAATTAAAGGGAAATTTTTTTCCACCATAAAATAAAGGTATTATATTTTCCATTCCATCATACTATTGTTATATTCCATCATAGGGAACCATTCTAGGGATAATGTTCACCCACATTCCCCTATAATGAAATAATTTTCTATTACCTCATTCAAAGGTGACATGGTTCTCTTTCATCAAATTTGGTCCATAAATAATAGTAACCTTACACTAGGGTAAAACAAATATTTTCCACTATACTAGGGTGACACATCTCCTTAACATCACAATAGGGATACCCTTCTCTCTATCCTCATAATAGGGAGACACATTTTCTTAACTTATTTCATTAGTGACTATTCACCATTGCCTCATGCTTGGGGAGAACTTCACTATACTACAATACTACAGAAACACATAAACCTTACCTTATATAAGGGTGACACTTCATCCTACCCTAAAATAGGGTATAAATTTTCCATGTGATCCCCACTAGTGAACTATATTCCTAATTTTCCATGATAAAAATATTTAAAAATATTAGGAGAAATTATTTTATAGACTCATATAATTCTAACAACTTTTTCCAAAACACATTGGGGATAATAAAAAACATACAATAACAAGAAAAATATTTTACTTTTTCTATGAATCCCTCAAAGCTTCTTAAGGTTCATGATAATACATCATAGATGGGAATGATCCTATTTAATCATGAATACCTTTGATAAATTGTATCTAAATATAAATTCTCCCATATATATAAGACACATAGTGGGATGAATATAATTCACTCCATCAGAAATTGAGATTATATTTTCATTTAGACTTGTGAGAAAACCCATAATTTATGATTATTATCTTAGATGTCTCATATAAAATACTTGATTTACATGAGAACATTATAAAACCAACATGTCCAATAAATTAGACAATGAGAGAGGAAAAGATAAATACTAGGTATTTGAACTAAAAAACCTACCTTCACCAGGGTCCAATAAAATAGTAGAATCCAATTGGAGTAATTAATAAAAGTTAATATGAAAAAATATACTTGGTGATAGATGTATAATCCCTATCCCCATTCTCATGTTCGTATTTTCCCAATTAACACAGTTAAGATTAATTTGTCAGTTTATAGATAGTTTATTATCATCAACATTTAGAAACAAACTTGGTTTAAGAGACAACTTATCCCTCATCAGTGACATTATTCCTAGCATAAGATAGTGACCCATACAAACAAGACCATCCCATGTATGGTCCAAAATCTTCGTAAAAGGGTCATATATATAAGGATACATCCTTCATGAAAAGAACACATAACCAATGATACATCATATCAAAATGAATATAATCTATTTGAGATAAACTAGATTTTGAAAGATATATGTAAGAACCTCATCATCATTTATTAAGAACAATTTACCATGTTTTCCTTTATTTATAATATTTCACTACATGGTTTTTTCCTATAAAACATCCTTAAACAATTTAACTCAACCATTGTGGGATTTAATTATGTTTAGAAATTATGAGTAAAACTCATCATCATGGTTCAATCCCAGAACAACATGTTCTGGGAGTCTTGAGAATAAAAAAATCTAGAACCCTAATAACAGTTAAATTAAAATAAATTCAATATTTCTTAGTTATGATTCATTAAAACTTATATATTTATATTAATTAGTAATGGAAAAATTTAGAAACTATGATATATGTAAAAATAGTTCACATCAAATAATAGTTTCTATCAAATATTAATAATGGAGGTAACTATTTCCACACTGAATCATTTAATAGATTCATGTACATGTCTTAAATAATTATTTGATTCAAAGATTAAGAAATAATTCATCCATAATAAGGTGTGATTTTTTTGATCTCACATCCTCATGAACAATGCACCATATGAATCATAACCTATATTGTTTTACTGATAGGAACGTTTTGGAAATAAGGACTTCATTAAATAAAAACAAATGTCAGAAAATGAATTTTGGATATAGAATAGTAAAAATTAAATCAATAAAACCAAGATGATTTAATTTCCTATTATATAGTTCAATTGATAATGAATTTAAATTTATTAGAAAAATAATGGTTTTTTAGTTTTTAGTTTTTGTTCGTATCATAACTATAAAAATATTATGGACATTTTGTGATTACTAGAGATAATATTTTTTTAAAAGTATGGATTTGTTTCGGAAAAACCCCTAATGAAAAACTATAATTAAAAACTAGAATCCAAAGTAATTATACAAAGTAAAATAATACTTAATAGGTAAGGGAGAAAAAATTTGTTTTAAAATGTGATGGGAGCTTTTGAACAAAAAAGATGGTTTTCCCCCTAACCAAGACACCATATTGTAATGTGATGAGTTCATTGTTCTGGATAAAAAATGTATATGGATATATCCAAATGTTAGTGATATATCATGAAAAAAATAATTGATGAATTTATATGGACTATCCTCCATTTTAAAGAAGTTGATGTAGATACTTCCCACTCATAGATATATCCACTTACTTAGGAGTCTCACTTGGAAGAGTGATAATTAGAGTATTTTTTAATTATTAATATATTGGAGTAAATTTTTATATCCAATACTATCTTAAAACCACCCATGAGGTCACATTATAATAGATAATGCAACTAATTATGTACTTACCCAAACCATTAAGAACTCATTAAAAGAGATTCTATAGAGATAAATGAGATGAACTCCTAGATAATGGAATTCAAGAGGAGCTCTCTATAGGGGAAGAATATGTAAGATCTCAAGTTCATCATGAGGTAAAGATCTTATTTTTTGGTTTAATGTGTTTAATTTCCTTTTTTTCATAGACCTAGGATAGGATGTGGGATGGTTGGGTTGTTTTTGGGATGAAAAGGGGGAAAGAGATGAAATCTGGCCACAGGCCAGGTACACATCGTGTACATGGTCTACACGCCATGTACATCATGTACACACCGTGTACGCGGCCGTCACGATGTATATCATTCATGGTTCAGAAAAATAAATGTGACAGTACACAATGTTTAATTGATCTGCAGACCGTGAACATGCCCTATGGGGTTTTTTTTATAAAAGAGGTTGTTTCTTAGATTATTAATGCATAAAAAAAATTCTGTGGTTTTGAACCAGAAACACTAAATTCTAGTTTTTCAAGAATTGATGCCATCCAGACTCTGATTTTAGTGCCTTGTGTCATGTTGGAACTATATCTATAAGTAATAGACTCCATAGTAGGCATTCTTGATTCTTCGGTACAATGACTATTCTATTTGGATTTAGGCTCATATGCCTTATAAATATGTTCTTCATCCATTCATCATATTTATTCCAAACGAAGATGATTCTATACATGATACTGGATGATCTGCCTACTTCCAAGATGAGGTAGTTGGTTTGTACTTTCTTTCAGATATTCATGGTGTTTCTCAAGCATTCGGCCGAAACATCAATTTTCAGTCCTTCGGGTATGGTCTCTTTTCTGATCGAGTAGCTTTTATTAGCGGTAGTTTGACATAGTGAGGTCGAACCTGGGTTCCATTTAGGTGTGTTATCACATGTTTCACGTTTTGAGGTCCACCGAGGGGTGCACCATAAGAGAATATCTTGTTTGTGCCTATATAAACCACCCATGGTGTGTGTTCTTGTTCTATCCTATTTTTATGAATTACTTAGATGACATTATAGCTAGAGTATCTAGTTTATGAGATGTAATGACTCCTTGGTTGGGGAATATCATGTTATGTCTTGTCTCTTTTTATAGCTTTCCTTAACTTAAATTCTTTTATATGGGTGGGTATACCTATATGTAAATGACTAATGGCAAGTTAAATGGTTAATATGTGAGGGTAGGTCCAAATGATTTTGAAAAATGGTTTTCATTAGTGGTTATACACATGGATAATGCTTGTTACTGTGTGTCGGTATAATCAATTTGTTATGAATGTTTAATTTGATTGATTTAATGTTTGAATGAATTGTTTAATAGATTTCTAGGACTTCTCTATTTGGATTTGGAATGCAGTAGTGGATGCCATGGGTTGACTCCACCCCTTGGGTCTTGATTCTATGGGATTCCTTGGGACTAGATAACCCATGGATGTGGAATGCATGGGCTCCTGTAGTACATCATATTTCCCTACACCAAGGAAGCTAACTAGTGCTTAACTGACTCTCCCCCAAATATTCCCAATTGGACATGATTGTCTTCCATAATCATGATCCTTGGATCTGACCCACCATGGTCTAGATATTATTACATGGATTCCTTGTTCTGTTGAGACATTGGATCCAACCCTTGTGGTCTCCTAATTCCCTATACGATGTGGTCGTGGGATGCCACATCACTACACGACATAGTCGTGGGATACATGATTTCTATGTATAGTGTGTATGTGGATATATTCATACAGATGGTTGTACGGTGTAGCCGTGCGACCTTCTTGTTAGTTTTTATAGATTCCTAGTTAATAAATGATTGTATTTTCGAGGTATCCTTGAGATATATTTAGTTTTACACGTTATAGTAGACTTATTCCATTGCCATATTCACTTAATTACTAGTTGTTCACACTTTCTAGAAGCATTATAGAATTATTGTTATAATTTTTTAGACAATTGTGGTTTCCAACAGGGATATTAATCTTACACCCTGTTTGGGACTCCATGGGGACCCAAACAGATTATACGGTTGTAGTTGATGATAGAGGAAATCTCCATGGTACATGTTTTTGACTGTGGCTTTTGTGTAAGGCAATATATAACCAAGCTGAGGCTGACGACGGTGGGATGCCTTTTTTTCTTATGTTCATTTTTGAATACTGGAATTGTATTATATTTCCATGTACTATTCTAGAAACACTCAAGATACTTAAACTATCTACTTAATTTTTTATTTGACATAATTCTATATATTGATATGTATTCATGTCTGCTTGTGTTACATTCAGTCATCTTCTATTGATTTCACATCCATTATTGGGTAAATTTGACTTCTGTTGTGATACTCCAGTAATGAGGGCATGGTCTCCCCATTGACTGACCAAGGCCCTCACTTCTAGTTGGCTACCTATGGAATTTGGGTATATGTACATAAGGCCTTGTGACCAACCAAGACCACGACACTGTTTCGGGTGCAATTCGGGTTGGGTACATTACAAAGTGGTATCAGAGGATTCTTTTTCTTGTTTTCCTTACTATATGATGACAATGATAGAGAAACAAATGAAATCAAACATGGTAATAAACTACGTGCAGGAGTAGGAATCCCACATTCTGGGAACAAGAAAATTACCTTGAATGAGTTTTGATTATTTGGTTTTTTACTATTATAGTTGAGTTGATTTGACTCTTGGGTGACACACAATATTTCTGCTATTATTGTTGATGTAAATTTTCGGTTCAATTTCTATTACAACCCAATGAGATGAGGGTGTTCCATATCATGCATCATATAGACACTTGTTAGAATCAATTTCCATCAACTATTCCATTACATCTGGGATAAATTAGATATATCATGCTTTTGTGATAGTCGAAGTGATTGTTTTCTTTTTTGTTGTGTTAGTTGGGTGGAGTATACACATGTGTGACGTCATCATTCAATCAATAAAGAATATGGGCCCTTATGATATGGGAAATGATGCTCTAGTAAAATGTAAATGTTGAATGAATTTTTTATGTATATGGATTGAATCGGAACCATGTTTTGGATTAATGAGGTGTTATGTTCCCTCATGGATTTGGGAAATGGTAAACACTTGGTGGAATTTCATGAATGACTTGATGTGAAATGAAAATGGAAACATGAATGGTGAATAGAGACTTGATAATGGATTGTTTTTTGATTGGGAATGATTCATTGTTTGTAGTGGTTCATTGGCCCTTTTTTATACAGTCCTGGCTTTAGGAGTAGGCTGGGGGTTTGGCTTGGTTTCATGAAGTTTTTTGACCTTTCCTAATCTTTTGAAAGTTGTGCCTTAAATTTGTTCTTTACTGAGATGAGTGTTTGGAATTTTAGATACATGAAACAATAATAACCTCCATTGGTACGTCTTGATGGAGGCGATGACCATACTTCAAAGATAGTGGGCCACAAGCTACCACTTTATTATATGATAGTTCCAGCTATGACACCTAAGGATGTTGTTGACACAGGTGTTGGTGCATAGTTTCGAGAGGGGTTCTTTCGCTATATGTAGACTTTCTAGGGAGAACCGCAACCAGCCTTTTATATGGATGTGCTTACACTAGTGTTCTAGTAGCATCATCCTACTACATTATTAGGGTATGGTGGACCAAAGGCTGTAAAGATGTGGTGAGAGACCACATTAGTGATTTTAGAGCATCTGGAGATGCCTCCAGAGCAGTCATTCAATCTTTCGACTTGCATGCTACGTGGAGTGGAAAAGGGGTGGTATAATGTTTTAAACTACGCTAACAAGATATGAAATATGGGTTGGGTGTGTAGACCAACCTAGTTGAGACTTCTTATCTGATATAATCCTTGAAATATCTATCTTGACCTATGCTTATCTAGGGAGTCCCTTGTAAGATCCTTCTATTGTGGATTGTTTGTGATGATCCCTTTTTTGGGATACTTATGTTGTTTATCGTTTTGGGATCCTATGTCATATTCATCATTTTCCATTTATCTATGGATCCCATGTTGGATTCCATCACTCAAGTTTACCTGGAGGATCCCAGGTGGGATGCATCTCAGTTCATGACATGACCAGACTAGAGCTTATTAGTTGGCTTTTGGTAGTACCTTTTGTTGTATGACACCAGAATTTCCCCCTATAGCACATATAAGGGTGAGTGTATAGGGGAAGCTGTTAAATTGTCCAATTTTGATATTTTATACAATTATCTATTAGTTGTGTTTGTATTTAGAGACCCTCATGTAAGGTTAGTCTAACTGTTTTGGAGTTTTACCTTGGAATAGAGATGTGGGTGATCATCGTTACAAGTCTTCTTTTAGATTTGGCTTTAATGAAATGGGGATCTTGGCCAAAGTAATTTTTTTTCCGGACCACCCGATAGGATCGACGTGTATGCTTTATAAGGGGATGTCCCATGGTTGGTATCACCCTTTGTGCTTGAGATTCTTTACTTCTGTTGTGTTTTTTTTAACATTGGTTCCATTCATGTGTCGTTGTCACTAGTATGACTCATAGTTTTAAAAGACAACCTTGTTCAAATTGGTTATCATTATATCATGAACCATGATAAGGTAATGAGGATTTATTAATGGTTAGTTCTGCAGGTTAGACATGCCACAATCATGGTCTTCTTATTAGGACGTCACATCACCCACTCATTCCATATGTGATGGGTGATTTGGTACGCCTTCATCTGTCTAAATGGTTATGTAGATGATGTTCTTTTGATCTATTTTCTATGTGATCCATCTGGTACTAGGATGCATAGGGTGGAAAATTTATTAATAGAACTAAAGATGCAATGTTTTCTCTTAAAAACTTAGGGTAGTATATATTGATATACGTAGTCCCGTCGAGGGTTAAATGTTAAAACGAGTTGTTGAGTTTGGTTTTAATGTTTTTTCCTTATAGATGTTGTTTATGTTATCAGGTTATCTAAGGATTAGAGTGACCTGAATGTTATGTAACCTACATCATCCAATTCCTCATGAGGCCTTTCTGGTACACATGGGTTTTGAAATGAAGTTTGGTTTAATTTTTTACTTTCATTCTAAGTAATATGATATGGTGATCATGGTTCACAGAGCATCACCCAGGCGTTTGTGGAGATATGAGCTAGCATTTGAGAGCGGGTGATCCTTGTTCTTGAAGTCTAGGACACTCTTATTTGGGGATCATCATGTCAGTTTTGTTTAAGATTTTCCTTTAAGGCTGAATGATCACAATCAAATACCATTTATAAATGGTTTATTCTTCTTGAATGCCATTGAGAATTGATAGTCCTGTTTTATGTTGATTCTTTCTAGAAAGAACAATGTTTTGTTGTTGTTGTTAGATATGGGGAAAAACCATATGATGCACCAATGATCATGGATGGAACTCAGTTGTTAAGAATAACCTATCATGGAAATTTCATCAGATAAATGCTTTGTGGTCGGATAGATGACAATGTGTCAGCGGGTGAAGTCGTGATGTTGTAAAGAGTCTACCAATGGTGGTTTTTCTAATCTACCGGGATTAATATTATTATGATCCTCTTTAAGAGATGCGAATTTACCCTTTCTTGATGTTATCCTAGATACACTAAGAGATTGTCGGTTATACACTGCACTACATTCCAAAGCTGGTGGGATAGTTCATGATATTTTCAGCATTGTGCAATGGGTGCGTGGTTTTAGGTGTGGCTTAGTTAATCATGTGTGATACATGGGTTCTGTGTTGGAACTCCACGAATGGACTCTGGATGCCAGCTTCATTCTTTGATGTGACCACTAGATAGATTATTCTCTAGGTTCAGCCAGTGTTCTTATGTGGACTTTTTACATCGTACCAAAGTCTCACATGTAATGGAGAGTATGGACAAACATGGCGAAGACCATGGAATCCATGTTGATAAATTTGAGGATACACAAGAATTTTATTCATGATCATATATGATACATAAAAGAGATAGTGATTATAATGGGGTGGATATATAATTTATTTTTCATTCGTCCTATGTGATAACCTATTAAATAATCAAGGGTGTTTTAAAAAATGAGTGTCAGTGAGAGATTGGTACGAGAATCGGTGAATGGGATCACTATGGGAGTGTGGTTCCTTGCAAGAAAGAATATTGTTTCCATTTCAACACCCCATCCTTATTACCCTGTCATTTCTGAAATAAGTCATCAAATGATGGTACGACTCGTTATCCTACTTGTTACTTGAGTATGATTCATGTGAACTAGTTGGAACACTCCGCCTTTTAAATTTTTGTGTGGTGTAGACGTATTCATTGTATTTTGAGGGAATATATCATGAATGGTTTTGATGAGGTCGATCTACGTTTGAACATTATTTGATACTAGGACAAATGTATGACCTCAGTTGTGTTTGGTTTCGGCCAGTTAAAGGAAATAATGTCGATGACGTCACAGGAATTCTCATGGGAGTTCTATGGAGTGTTTTCTATTGGTGGCGGTGTCATGAAAAATATTCCAAATGAGTTTTTATTAAAAGGATTAAGAAATTCACACAAATCATTCTGATCAACGAGACCTTTAGTGTTGATGAACTTGGAATGTTTTCCAACCGAGAGGTGGAATGACTTCATGGGTCTACACACACTATCATTTTGGATAGTGATTCTTACATTACGTATAGATTCTGGTAGAGTTTTCATAGGGAACTGGGTACATTGGTTCTTCTAGGAACCACCTACTACCCACAGACTGATGGACAGTTTGAGTGTATGATAAACATGTTAGAGGACTTGATTCGTGCAATCATCCAATATTTTTGGGGCTCTTAGGAGAGGCAAATTTCCCTAGATGAGCTCACATAGAATAATTGTTATATGTTGATGATACATATGGAACCATACAAGGCTTTATATGGTAGGCCATTCTGTTCTCCCCTATGCTGTTTAGAGGCAGGTGAGTCACCTTTACTAGGACCACATCTCGTATAGGAGACTTCTGAGAAGGTCTAGTAGATTAAAAGTGGATGGATACTGCAAAGTCTTGTCAAAAAGAATACACCGATATCTATAGATGAAATATTGTGTTTGAGGTCAGGGATCATGTTTTCTTTCCTGTTTTACAAAGCTGGGATAAAGGAGGATCAAGAGACATGTCAAACATTCACCAACATATGTCGGGATGTGGGATTTTTTGGAGATATTCTGGTCAGTTTTCTATTTTTGATGTTACCTCAGAGGTAAGAATACATGCACGACATCTTCCATGTATCTCATCGAAGCCTCTATCACTCAGCCCCATATCACGTTTTTGAACCTGATGAGTTTGATCATCTATTTGATGCATCCTTTGAAAAGAATCTAAATTGTATCGTTCAAAAGGAGCCCGAACGTTATCTATGGCTAGGCAGTTCCCCAAGTACAGCTTCTATGGAAGCATGAATTTTTACAGTATTTGACTTTGGAGAGGGAGGATGATGTACATGCTCTATGGTCAGAGTAGTTTTCAGATGGATCTCAACCAACCTTTAGAGAGGAATTCAAGGACCAATTTCTATAAGGGGGAATATTGTATGATCCATAGTTTTTCTTGTGCAATAGATCTTCTATTTGGGTTAAATTTGATTACAATCATTTTTGGCATAGATCCTTGGTCGGGATGTGGTGTGGTTTGGTTGTTTTTGTGAAGGAAAGGGGGAAAACATGCTGAAATCTTGTAGCAGGCCAGCTACACGTCGTGCAATTGGTCTACACACCATGTACTTTAGGTACCGGTCGTGCAGTTTGATGTCATGACGTGTAGCCTTTATAGTTCAGAAAAATATTTTGGGAATTGCATGCGATGTACTTGAGGTATAAATTGTGTACATTCCCTATGAGTTGATTTTATAAAATAGGCAGAAGCATTGATTTTTGAAGTACTAAAAAGTTTCTTCCATTTTTGCAACAAAAACCCTATATTCTAGTTTTCCATGTATTGAAGCCATCTAGACTCTAATTAGAGTGATATCTTTCATTTGGAAACATATCGAAATGTAATAGATTAGGTTTTAGTCATTATTTTTTCTTCGGAACAATGACTGCGCTATATGTATTTGGGTTCAAATTACTTAATAATCTATTCTTCTTAGGTTCATCAGATTTCATCTAAAATGGGAAAAATCTGGACATGATGCTGGACATGCTATCAACTACCGAGGGAAGGTAGGTGCTCAATAATTTCTTTCATCTATTCTTGTTTTTTTTCGAGTGTTTGGCCAAATTCCATTTTTTGGACATTTTGGAGAGGTCTGGTTTTCTGTGCATTATATTTTAGAATTTGTAGTTGGACATTATGAGGATGAAAATGGGTTCTGTTTAGGTTAATTGTCACCCATTTCTCATTTCGAGGTCCCGCAAGGGGTGTTAATTAAGGTAATTTCTTGTTTATTTCTTTTTAAACATCCCAAGGGGTGGGTGCTTGTTATTTCCTAGTTAGGGTAATCTATTAGAGGACATGATAGCATGAGTATCTTGTTAATGAGATATACTACCTCTTTTCTTATTGATTATATTTTATTCCTCGTCTATTTTGATATCTTAGATTCAATGAAATGTGTTTATATGGGAGGGAATACCTATATGTAAATGAATAATTTAATGTTAAATGGTTTATATGGGAGGGTATGCCCATATGATTTTGATAAATGTTTTTCAATAGTGGGTATACTCATGGATGGTGCTTGCTGATGTGAGTGTGTATACTCCAATTTCTATGAATGATTGATTTGAATACTTGAATGTTTGAATTACTTTTAAAATAGACGACTTGTACTTATCTCCTTGGATATGAAATGTTATAGAAGACAACTTGTATTGACTCTTCCCCCTCTGTCTTGATTCTGTGGGATGGCTTGGCCCTTGCTACCTTGTGGATCTATCTTTCTTGGGGTTGCGTAGGACATTCTATTGCCTTGTTCCTAGGACCCCAACAAGAGCCTAACCATGTTTCTGCCAAGGATTCCAATGGTTCTTTAGGGGATTCCTTGGATATGATCCTTGGATCCAGGCCTCCATGGTGTAGATATTATTTTAGGGGTTCCGTTGTCTTTTGAGACCTTGGATCCAACCCTTGAGGTGTTCTACTTTACTCTACGGTGTGGTTGTGGGATGATACTTCACTATAAGACATGGCCATGAGATACTTGATTTCGTTAAATGCATTGTTGTGGATTTGATGATATAGATGGATGTACGAAGTGGATGCATGACTTTATTTTTTTACTTGTCATAACTTCTTTGTCAGAAGCTGACTCTCTTTTTTCGGTATCCCGGAGGGATATTGAGTTTTTCTTCTTATTGTAGAATTATGCCTTAGGAATATAATTTTAATTAATAATTGTTTACACTTGTGGGAACCTTTGTAGAATATCTATTAGAATTGCATATATCTAGTTGTTTTCCTTATGTAATGTTTATCTCACACCCAATTTGGGCCTCCTTGGGGATACAAACATATTTTATGTTTGTTAGTGATGATAGGGGAAAGTGCCCAAGAACTGGTTGTTAACTGCAAATTTGGATCAGGGGATCACAGGAGCATACTGAGTGTTGCAATTTTGGGATAACATTTTTGTATTTTGTTCATTATAGGAAACTTGTAGTGTATTGTATTTTCATGAACTGTTCTAGATAGTTTCTAGATACTTGGACAATATGCATCATTTTGCTATATTCAATAATTCTATCTATTGAAATGTATTTATATATTCTATTATTAATTTTTGTTATAGAATTTTTTTTTCACTTTTTCTATTATGTATATTTAACTTATGCTATGATACTCTAGTAATGAGGGCATAGTATCCCCAGTGACTCACCTAGGCCCTCGCTGCTAGTCGGAAACTTATGGAATTTTAGGAGATGCTCATGAATCCTTGTGACCAATTGGGCACATGGCACCATTTTAGCTGGCATCTGGGTATGGAATGTTATAGAATACCATTGGATAGAGGTGATATGACGAAATTATAGTTCATATAATATATTTCAACAATTTATTCTTGGAAAAAATTGTAAAATGGTCAAATATTCCAGCTCAAACACACCACGACTTCTTCAATAACCTTGTAGAATTATGTCGATTGTTTTAAAATGAAATGTTAGAAAACAAGTATCAAGATCATATCCATTCACTATTTAGAATTTACTTTATATCGATAGTTTGAAAAAATTTGGGTATTTTGCGGGAATACATTAATTTTAAAAACCTTTTGGTATAGGTTACACCAATACCATGGGTTTTTGTAGAAACATTTGAATTACCTCTTATATGGGACAGATAAAAAAGTTTTCTAAAACCATAATTATACATTATAATAATTATTGGACTTATAATAATAGTTTGTTAGAATTATTTTCATAGGCCTCATTTGGGTGACAATTGTAATAGATTTTAAAATCAATTAATCTAGAACATTAATATTACATGACCCTATACCAATAATTTAGTGAAATACTTGTTTTATAGATTCACCATTGGGTTTACAAATTGATTTCTTAGGGAATTAAAAAAATTTATATTTACCTATAATAAATTTAAATTTTTAAACATATGTAGTTACATTATTATGTATGTATATATATATCTAATTTTTTATAAAATAATGATCATTGATTAGTGGTTAAGTCATTCAATTGTTTGAGAGAGGCCATGGGTTCAATACTCACCAACATTTATTTTTAAATGGAACATATGACATGGTTTTTAAAACACCATTGGTATAGGTATTTCAAATTAAATTACATATATAGATGGTTTCATAACTATTGTAATTGACCACATTTCCCAATGGTTCATCGAAATTGTTGGTATTGGTCTATCTTGAATGAAAATCAGACAAAAATCCACATATCTTTTAGTAGAAGATTCACCAATTTTTTTGGGTCAATAATAACATTTATAAATTTTTATATTGTTTTTTCATGTATTATTTCTTCCAAATAAAAATCCACCCATTAAATATTATTAATATATAAATAACATGTACATATCCATATTCTCTGAACTAAGTCCTATAAATATATTCTATAAATGAATTAAGATTCTATTTCAAGTATACAAACTATAACTATGGGTATAACCATATATATAAATCCGATAACAGTGAAGGATATCATCTACACATCCCTATAAAAACTCAGTAATGGATATATAAAACTCCTGGTATTCAAATGGATCATGAATATATAAAAATATGGAATAAAAAATTGGGTATGGAAATTTCCCAAATCCTATAAAATTTTTCTACTATATATTTATATTCACATCAAGGTAGGATTATAACCCTGCCATATCCAATGATTTTGGTGATATAAAAAAATTTACTCAATGTATGGATTATATCCCATCATCTAAAATTAGTGTCCACCAATAGATCTTGATATTAACTTTATGGGTTGCTGATATCTCTATATAAACCACTAGATTTAAAATCCATATCCTTATAGTTGCTTCATGGAATTATCATATCCCTTGAAAAAGAATAAGAGTTCCTAATAAAAACATATCATCTACTTTAAAAAAGACTAATATGCATTAGATTTCCACATATGTTTTTGTGAATATCCCAACATTCACTTTATTTAATGGTCACATAATCACCACATCCCTTAAAGTTTGTTGTAAAATTTATATGTTTTATCTACTGTATGGTCATATCCCTAAATTCAAAAGGGGGGATTTAACAATATACATAGACAACAACATATACATAATCTTATATTCTAAGTGATTAATATAATTCCATTTTCCAAATTCAGAATATCACATTAATGAGAAGGCCTCCAAACCCATTGTAACCCATTATGCATGTCGACATATTCCAATATAATGAATACTAATATCGATCTCCTATCCATATACCTTCTATTAAAATCTTTTTTATATAATATCGTGGGATATTTATATGGAAGCCTCCTTAATATTCATGTGCTGGGATGGGAGTTTGTTAGGGGGCTCTAATTGATGTTGGTTACTTCCATGCATTGTGAATAAAATAATGAATGAGTGTATGTCATTAATTTCATGGACAAAATCATCTAAAATGCCTCATAAATTGTACAATGATACATGAGAGGAGGTTCATATTCATTCTCGATTAACACTTTTTACTATTAATTTCATATTGTATATCCCAATACTTTCCCATGAATATTATGAATCCATAACAATAAGAGAAAATTAATTGACTACAATGTTCATCCCCATGTAATAAATAACAATAAATTTGAAAATTATCTCCAAACTAATATATATAAAGGTCAACTATATGGAAATATAAATATCCTCCATATAGGTTCTCCGCATGGAATTAATTTTTGTGACTCTCCGCCAAATGATAATGTAGAGTCTAACAATAATTAAAAGATTTAATATTTATTATAAATAAGTTTATGTCCAAATATTTAAATATATCATGAATATATGGTAGTATTTTTAAGTGGGAGGAATTATTAAAT
This sequence comes from Viscum album, assembly GCA_963277665.1. Taxonomy (NCBI): domain Eukaryota; kingdom Viridiplantae; phylum Streptophyta; class Magnoliopsida; order Santalales; family Viscaceae; genus Viscum; species Viscum album. Next base: position 198,289,551 of record OY728150.1, read on the forward strand.
ATGAATTCCATGCATTAAAAAACAAATTCATCTTTTCAGGGCCTCATTGGAAAAGCATCAATTTGGGTCTCTAAAGTGCATTATTCCACATGTAATTATCTTTTTTGGATAAAAGGAATTCTTTTCAAGAAACTCTTATTCTTGTTTAAACTTACAATAAGTTTTAAGGGAAATGTATCTATGTAGCACATTGATCCATTCATGATGCTCTATCTATGATGTGGAATTATCATTTGTGGTTAGATGGTGTATTATTATGATTTCTTTATATGATTTTAACTAAAAATCTTTGCAAATATATGGGTGATCATTTTGAACTTTATTCACTCCACAGACAACATCACCCACATTGAATCATCTCATAAAGAATTAAATATGTGTTAATGATATTTAAAATAATATCATATTTAGAAATTAAGATGGGGATTTTGTGACATCACATAATGTTATATATAACTTACCTTTCACTTTTAATGCCCCTCAAAATGCATAAAATCTTATGAAATACATTTTTTTGTGGACTACAACATCACCCCAAATTTAGTATAGTGTTTAACTGAGAAATTGATATAAATAATGTTTCTAAAATTAAAAAAAAATATGATGGATAGAAAATATTAAACACCTTCCTATTATAAAAAATAGAGACATAGATCAACCTCCTAATATCACAATTATTTAATTGGGAAAAAATGAAATAAGGGATATTATTAAAAAAACTACCCCTATAAAAATGAATCCATCAACAATGGAGACCCATTGTGATTGTATCCCCTCATGGGCCCCTGGTGAATGAATCTCACCTCAGGGAAATTGATGCTGATCAAATTCAATAAGGAATTTATTTTTTTCTCACTGTATTTAACATATAAAGTTACCAATTATATATGATTTTTAAATAGGTTATTCACCTATCCTCTCATAATCCTCATGTTTCACGTAATATTTCAATTAATCACAACCCCCTCTCATATCATCTAAATGGTCACCAAGAACTCCTTTATCTATAGTCTGAAACCTAAAATAGAAAATTAATGTTTCTTAAAAGTTTCTTCATTTATCTTGATCAAATCAATGTTTATATCTATAAGTTCTTTAATTAGAACTTATATAAAAACATTATAGGGGATTAATTGAAAAAAATTCATAGATAACATGTAACAATTAATTATAATTATTTTTTAATTTAAAAAACAATTGATTGTGGGTTTTAGTTAATGGGAGAAAAGAGAGAAAGGTGGTTGGTCTTTTTATTATCATGTGTGAATGAAATGTTGTGGTTTTTTCGATTTGGTTTTTAATAGAAATTATATTTCAAAATAAAATTAGTTAATTCAGGATGATTACTAAATCTAGAAAAGGGGGATAAAAAATCATGGGATCCCCAATTAAATATTTAAACCCACCATATCCAATGTTTGGAAAATTATGGAATTACAGAATCATATATTTCACCATGGCATTTTTAGTCCCATTTTCCTATGATCATTCCATTGTCACTCATAATCATGAATAAGAAGATATTTTTTTAATGTTTTAGTAATATATTTATGAATTTATTTTTTTGAATTTAGGAAAGATAAATAGATTTGAAATCAAATCATTAATTCTTCCTTTAAACATAAATAAAATTAAGAACATATATTCCCAAATTACCTTACCACTTTTATCTACATCACCCAATAACATGGATGAAGTTAACCCATCATTCACATAATAAAAAAGTATGGGATATAGATAAAATAGAAATGAATTTATAATGAATGTTTTAGGGAATTAATGGTAGAGGTATCTGAAACAATGTTGAAATTCACACTAGGCTTTGATATTTGGACAATTACATAGTAGAAATAACTATTTCTATATTTCTAAGACACCATGTTTTTTCATGATGATTTAATTATACATTTTTGTTTTTATCTTGGTTTCATAAGTATGTACTAGGTCAGCTCAGTTTTTAAATGGTTCTCATGGCTCATAATGTTGAGTCGCCAGATGAAGTACAATAAATATTCCCATTATAGGGTATATTTACTCTGTTTCATAGTGTAAGAAATGCTGTATTTCCATGGATAGAATTTACCCTCTTATATGTTTTCATTCAACACGTCCTATGTTTATGATTTCTTTTTGGTTCATTTACTGGATTTTAATCCAGAAAGGAATTATATTTTACTATACTTTGAACATATATTTAATTCTAATTATTGTATTTTGACAAAAATAATCATCATATGACCCTCCTTTATTAGGAAAATTCATTTTTGTTCAATTATAAGTCATTTTTTTGATACACATTATCTATTAAATAATGTATTTATATTCTACTAATCTTTTAAAAAACCCTTAAATATTTGGAAAATAATCAATCATTTAAAAACTAAACATTATTTATTATAATATTAAATTTAATTCATGAAATGTCAGTATCATAAAACATATACCTCCCCAAAGACCACTAAATACACCAAATCAGGTAATTCACTCAATCATGAACCTGATAAGGCATTCATTCCCTTTAAAATATATTGTTTTGGAATTATCATCCCATATTGGTATAACCATGGGGTACTCTCAATCATGGATTCCCAAGGTAATGTGAGCTTCTATTAGGATCATCATGGAGAAGTATATCATGGATCAATTGTGGATTTCATCAATACCCATCTTGATGTGTTGAATAGGGAATCCCTCCTAGAGTAAGAGCTTAATATTAAATGCATGCTTCCATATCCCTCGTGCATTCTATATCCCCACCCTCTTTTGTCATCAGGTATAGAATCAATTTATCATGAGGTTCCCCTAGATGTGTAAGTCTCATTAAATTTATATTTGTAATGTTCTTCTTCATATAACACAACTTTTTTCTCTAATGGATCGTGCCTCCACTAGGGTAAAATATATATTTTGATGATATAAATAGCTAAATTCAATATTTCATCATCGGTTCCCAACCATAAATGCAATCACCATAACATATATTTTCATCGGTCATTATTTCAAGGTATAATTCCACATAACTATGCTTTATTCACCTATAAGATATATATTTATAATGAATCCTATCAGGAATCCCCAAATGTATAATACTAACTCAAACTTTTGTTGGATTATCTCTATGAAATATACATTTTTAATATGAATTTATTTTGAAAAGCATACATCCTAGTATCCTGAAATTAAACTATATGAAAATATCCAATACACATGATGTTTATGTTTAGGATAATATTCATTAAAAATTACATAAAACAACATTGTACGATCCAATTAGATTAACATAACATTTACATCTCGAATATCATGGGAAATGATTCGTTCAATTAAGATATGAATGATGCGCCTAAGAGGATCCAACCCAATGTTATCAATATTATATTTTTTTTTAAAATCATGCCATGTCCATTTTATAATCACTTCCTCACTATAATTTCATTATTCCTCTCATATACCAAAATATATGAACCTCATAAGGCTATATTCATGGAGGGTACCATACTCAAAGGGCCACATACATTTGGATATCAGCTTATCAATGATAGAATATATTAAATTAATGGTCAAAAAGATAGGTATTATTTTATAAAATACCAAACCACCAATATTTAATAATCATTAACTTAGGCTTTCCCAATAAATTAATGTTAAACTATGTGTATTGGTACTTGACATATAATCATAAATGTAATGATGTGTGTTAATAATTCCAATCTAAATGCATGGTTTCTGATTCATTCGAAAAGGATATGCTTGAAACATTTATAGTAGGATCAATCATAAAAATATAAACTCCTACAGTTTCCCCAGATAATGAAAAAATCAAGAGTTCACATCTATATGTCTTTAATGCATAGCTTATTAAAAATCAGCTTCACCAATAAGTAAAGAAAAATATAGAGAAAAAAATTACAATTATATGGTTCTGTTGATATATAACATATGATATATATATAGAATGATCCATTGATATAGGTCCAATAAAACAAAAATATATTAAAATAGATGGAGAAACTACAATACCTAAAAATATTCGTGTGGATGGTGAACCTCTAATACCGATAGATGGTAATAATGATTGAAAAATGTTGTAACATATGTATTTTCACATCCATACATGAAAATTACCGACTATTGTTATTGAGGTAATCAATTATAATATTTAATGAGGGAATGATTCAATAAACATGTCATAAATCATTAAGAGTGTCCATAATTATCCAGGAATTAACTAAAAAAATGTTATCGATCCCAACCATACACCATCTGAACCAACTTACATTCCTAAGAACCATTTTTTAATTAAACCATTTGACTAATTACTTATGGAATAGGTTCCACATAACATCAAATATCATTGATATTAGATTATTTTTTTGTTTCTAGATACTAGAATAAATAATGGAAGACACCGATGTGAATCAAAATTGGTGACCATATCATGAATCACCCTACTGTTCTAGCCATAGAAATTTTTATATTCAATTATTATAAATTGAAAAATATACTAATAAGAAACCATTAACAATGCAAGATATTGGTTCAATATAACTTTTACATGTGATCAATTATTGATCAGTTTTCATGTGTATGATTTTTATTCCTCTTACAACCAGAAATATACCAAAAATCAAAATTCATGGAATCCCTTAAATGAAAATCATATTACTCATCTATAAAAAGAGCATGATCCTCATAAAAATAAAAGAAATTATAATCCACTATCTGAATTTAGAGATAGTGTTTATGACAAAATTTGCATGGGTAAAAACTGAATGGTATAATATCAATCAAATATGTTGAATTGGGAAGAAATCCTCAACATAAGTCCTCATAGACCATCCACTATGTGGCATATTGTGATGAAAAATGTTTCACATACTATTATGTTCAACCATTACAGTATTATGTATATAATACACACCAATAAAAATCTCCATTATAATTGGGTGGAAAAATTTTAGGTTGAATAAAATTTCATTGTGGTTGACAAGTAACCTAGAATATTTGAAATCAAATATTCTTATAACGATTTTATAGGATCAACCAATCAGTAGTCCTACTGTTATTTCATTAATTTAATCTATTAACAAATGATTCAGGGATAATCCCTAAGAATTTCATTCAATTTCCATAGTGATAACAAACATGGTGATAAGCCACATATTAATATTTTAACCAATGAACCATTCCCACATACCACAGTGGGAACCCTAGAGAAGTCACACATTTATGTTCCCAAAAACCATTCCCTCGATCATAATTTGGAAGCATCATATGAATCCTTACTAGATTTCACAATACATAATAGGGGGAAGGACAAATCCACTTCTAGTAATTTTAATTCAATCATGGGAATTATTATAATGAAATTTTATGTTAAAATACACCTCACTGTTGGGCATTCAAATGGAAAGTCATTACTTCCTTTTCCATATTCCACTCAAATGGTCCTCCCCATAATATATGATTATGGAATATTCTCTCTTGTTCGACACTATTACATTATTTTAACCCAATATTTCATGAATGGTTTTTTATGACCCCTTCCATAGATATATCACTATCTGAATACAAGGTCCTCCCCTTTATAAACTAGAACTAACAAAACCCTCTATATGTCTGGAAATCAAAATGTTTTTGACATCTAAAATGCCTATCCTATCCCAAATAAGAGAAAATATTTTCAATCATAATATATACAAATGTTCTTATTATTTTCCAAACCACCTTTAGATAAAATAACAATAAAAACAATATAAAATAATCCATCCAATATCATTGACAGAAAACCAAGTGAAAAACAACAATCCAAATTATTAATTTCATGGCCCGAAGGTCCCTTTAATTCCCTATATGTTGGGTATGGCTACATTATATTCAAGAAGCAGCCTGATACAACAGCTTGACTTCAATTATATCTCAAAAATATTAAAATATAATAATTATTACATGAATTGATGATAATGAAAACACTCACCAGGATAAATGTACAAAAAATAGAAATATAATAGTATAATATAACTATAGTCGTCTGAAACCCATTGTATACATAATCACAAGATATCATTATATAAAGTTGATAACATGACACCCATGTCACTACTGACTCCAAAGGTCCTTGTAATAAATATCACCCACTACTTTTAACTAGTGAAATTCATTTCCGCATCCTTTTCTAAAAATGGAAACTAATGATAGAAAGAAAAAAAAGTTTGTTTAATAAATTATTCTAGGAGGATCCCACCAATTATTCCATAATAAATCCAAATAGAATAAAATATTTATTCTAAATATTAAGTAAAAATATGAATCCTAATGTTTCAAAATACATAGTAAAATATTCCATTCAAATAATTTCAATGGAGATTACAAAATTGGTTCAAAAGTATATTTTACTTCAAAAGGGAATGAATTGTAATTACTAACAAACCATGAATGAGAAAATAATGTCATTTTCATTGGAATTTAATAATTATATTCAATCACATGAAAATAGTTATAATTATCTATTATAGTTAAATGAAGTCACAAATAACCTATGGAATATCATAGAAATATGAAAATAGGCGCGAAAATATTTCAATATCTCAAGCCTATGGGGATAATAGAATATAAAAATAAATAATCCTCGTACCGTAAATAATATTTATAGTCATTACTAAAAATAATCAATTTATTTTTAGTTTTAATTAATTACATGATATCATTTCCAAAAACTCCCAATTATCCATACAGTACCTCACATAGTTCATGTAAAATAATCCAAGGAATGGATATCACTCAAATCAATCGTCATCATATAAATTCAATTAATTGTTTTAAATTTATAGGATTTTCTATTTTCAAACCATTCTATGTAATATAAAAGGGAATACCAATTTCTTAATCAGGTAACATTCCTTATAAAATAATTAATTTCATTTCAAAATAGAAATCATTTATCTCTTTCTTTCTTAAATAAAGTTTAATCAAATTCATTTTTTGAATTTTGAATCTAAATTCAATTACATAATCATGAAATAATAAATTTATTTGATAAATAATTCCATAGTGGTTCAAAAGACACACTATTCCATTTTAAAACATTTATCAAGGAATTCATATAATTCATTGAAAATAATTTAGAAATGAAATTAAAAATTGTTAAAAATATATTGATTTAATTGATTAGAATCACATTACCAAACCACATACCTCAATCCAGGTAACAACAAAACCAAAAAATGGATCCTAAAATAAATAGAGATAAAGGGATAAAATCAATAAATAATGGATCCTAGAAACACGAATCTCAAATAAGTATATATAATTAAATACATCTAGAATAATGTGAATGAATGATTACACATACCATGATAATTCACATAGAACACACAATAACCAATGAATATCAAGATATAAATCAAAAATTCAATGATGGAATATAAAATATACAATTATAAAAAGCCACAATACATATATGTAGCATCAACCACCACAATATATGGTCCCATATTAATATAGAAGAATAGATCAAGAGGATTAATGGAGAATGACATCAAAATATCACATTAATTTCAAAATATTTATCTAAAATTTAAGTTTCCATCAAAAGTTATCATAAGTAGGTTTACAATTTCCAAAATCTCCAAGTGGACTTTCCTAGGTTGTGTGTATATACCAATATAATAAAAATATGAGGAAATAGTTGTGATACTTCTATAAAAAATAACATTCATATTATTCAATATTGTGTCACATGATTTGGACATAAGAGTTTTCAAATTCATGTACCACCCATGCACCACATAATTGGGTAGAGGATGACTCACATGGTTTAGTTGTACAATTTTAAAATTCAAGAACATTTAATTGATATTTCCTCAATGTAGATTCTTATAGTTGTATGGGAGGGATTCATAATTTTGACTATCCATCTGTCTAATTGTGTTCCCTTATCAATAACATCAACATAAGATTCATTGTTTACTATTCAACCCCTCATGGTTTTCCTTATACATGATATAATTATTTTTATTCCCAAAACCTCAATAAAATCAAATAGTCCCTCAAATAACCCATGGAAATAGATAATATAAAATATATAATAACTAATTGTTGTTAGTAAATAATAGTTGTGTTTATTGGATGTAATTATCCCTACAAAAATGGATTTAATCAACAATAAGTCATATTATGAAGACTTATTGAGAAATATATGTCACCGATTATCCTTCATTATCACCACATGATACCATATATCATGATAATAAAAATAATTATTCAATGAAACTTGAATTAGTATTATGGAAATCCCAAGAGTATCCATTATCTTTGAATCAGCAATCTAAAGTGGATACGTTTTTATAGTTATTTAATGTTACAAATCAATTTCAACCGTTCTCAAAACATGAGATAGGTATACAATATATATTTGGTGTTTGGAAAAATATTCAAATCATTGATCAAGGTCATAAGTGGTTGAATGAAAGAATAATATGTAAAACACTTCAATTAACTCAAAAACCTCCAACCTTTAAATGTCCATTGGTTCCAACACCACCTATTTTCTAATTCATTAGTGACCCAACCAAAAAAAAAACAGTCAAAATCACATCGAAGAAACCAATAAATCAATATTAAATTGAATATTATATACATAAGATCTATATTATCTATGATATAGCACATTAATATATATAATCATCTAGATTTTTTCAATTATACTTTTAAATAAACTACTTCCCAAAAGATATGAATAACAAATATCCAACGAACAAAAAATAGATTTCAGGGACAAACATCCAAGGCCTCAATGTATTTTATTTCAATTGTTGAATGGTTTCTATTGTAATAATAAAAAAATAAAAATAAAAATGGAAATATTAATCACGTTTATATAAAATGTAGAAAGTATAATTCAATTCATTATAGTTCTACAAAATCCATTTAATATTATAATATTTATGGGGATGGAATGATGTGATCAACTCTACATTGGATCCCATTTCATCATATAGGCCTCTTTTAAAAGGGGAATTGAACCAAGGATCCATATTGAAAACATTGCCATATAGAATTAAATGAAATCTCATTTAATTTTCCACATACATTTTTCTATTGTCCACACATTTAGATATATCATTAATTTGATAAAGTGAACTACTTTATTCAATCATTTAAATTCCAAAAAATTATAATATTTCTATAAGATAAAATCATAAATCTTTAAGAGTGTCCATAATTATCCAGGAATTAACTAAAAAAATGTTACCAATCCCAACCATACACCATCTGAACCAACTTACATTCCTAAGAACCATTTTTTAATTAAACCATTTGACTACTTACTTATGGAATATGGTCCACATAACATCAAATATCATTGATATTATATTATTTTGTTGTTTCTAGATACTAGAATAAATAATGGAAGACACCGATGTGAAACAAAATTGGTGACCCTATCATGAATCACCCTACTGTTCTAGCCATAGAAATTTTTATATTCAATTATTATAAATTGAAAAATATACTAATAAGAAACCATTAACAATGCAAGATATTGGTTCAATATAACTTTTACATGTGATCAATTATTTATCAGTTTTCATGTGTGTGATTTTTATTCCTCTTACAACCAGAAATATACCAACAATCAAAATTCATGGAATCCCTTTAATGAAAATCATATTACTCATCTATTAAAAGAGCATGATCCTCATAAAAATAAAATAAATTATAATCCACTATATGACTTTAGAGATAGTTTTTATGACAAAATTTGCATGGGTAATAACTGAATGGTATAATATCAATCAAATATGTTGAATTGAGAAGAAATCCTCAACATAAGTCCTCATAGACCATCCACTATGTGGCATATTGTGATGAAAAATGTATCACATACTATTATGTTCAACCATTCTAGTATTTTGGATATAAAACACACAAATAAAAATCTCCATTATAATTGGGTGCAAAATATTTAGGTTGAATAAAATTTCATTGTGGTTGACAAGTAACCTAGAAGTTTTGAAATCAAATATTATTATAACCATTTTATAGGATCAACCAATCAGTAGTCCTACTGTTATTTCATTAATTTAATCTATTAACCAATAATTCAGGGATAATCCCTAAGAAAATCATTCAATTTCCATAGTGATAACAAACATGGTGATATGACACATATTAATATTTTAACCAATGAACCTTTCCCACATACCACAGTGGGAACCCTGGAGAAGTCACACATTTATGTTCCCAAAAACCATTCCCTCGATCATAATTTGGATGCATCATATGAATCCTTACTAGATTTCACCATACATAATAGGGGGAAGGACACATCCACTTCTAGTAATATTAATTCAATAATGGGAATTATTATAATGAAATCTTTTGTTAAAATACACCTCACTGTTGGGAATTCAAATGGAAAGTCATTACTTCCTTTTCCATATTCCACTCAAATGGTCCTCCCCATGATATATGATTATGGAATCTTCTCTCTCGTTCGACACTATTACATTATTTTAACCCAATATTTCATGAATGGTTTTTTATGACCCCTTCCATAGATATATCACTCTCCGAATACAAGGTCCTCCCCTTTATAAACTAGCACTATCAAAACCCACTATATGTCTGGAAATCAAAATGTTTCTGACATCGAAAATGCTTATCCAATCCCAACTAAGAGAAAATATTTTCAATCATAATATATTCAAATTTTCTTATCATTTTCCAAACCACCATTGGATAAAATAACAATAAAAACAATATAAAATAATCAATCCAATATCATTGTCAGAAAACAAAGTGAAAAACAATAATCCAAATTATTAATTTCATGGCCCGAAGGTCCCTTTAATTCCCTATATGTTGGGTATGGCTACATAATATTCAAGAAGCACCCTGAGACAACAGCTTCACGTCAAATATATCTCATAAATATTAAAATATAATAATTATCACATAAATTTATGATAATGAAAACACTCACCAGGATAAATGTACAAAAAATAGAAATATAATAGTATAATATAACTGTAGTCATCTGAAACCCATTGTATACATAATAACAAGTTATCATTATATAAATTTGATAACATGATACCCATGTCACTACTGACTCCAAAGGTTTTATTAATCAATATCACCCACTACTTTTAACTAGTGAATTTCTTTTCCGCATCCCTTTCTAAAAATGGAAACTAATGACAGAAAGAAAAAAGTTTGTTTAATAAATTATTCTAGGAGGATGCCACCAATTATTCCATAATAAATCCAAATAGAATAAAATATTTATTCTAAATATTAAATAAAAATATGAATCCTAATCTTTCAAAATACATAGTAAAATATTCCATTCAAATAATTTCAATGGAGAGTACAAAATTTGTTCAAAAGTATATTTTTCTTCCAAAGGGAATGAATTGTAATTTCTAACAAACCATGAATGAGAAAATAATGTCCTTTGCATTGGAATGTAATAATTATATTCAATCACATGAAAATAGTTATAATTATCTATTATAGTTAAATGAAGTCACAAATAACCTATGGAATATCATAGAAAAATGAAATTAGGCGTCAAAATATTTCAAGATATCAATCCTATGGGGATAATAGAATACAAAAATAAATAATCCTCATACCGTAAATAATATTTAGAATCATTTCTGAAAATAATCAATTTATTTTTAGTTTTAATTAATTACTTGATATCATTTCCAAAAACTCCCAATTATCCATATAGTACCTCACATAGTTCATGTAAAATAATCCTAGGAATGGATATCACTCAATTCAATCGTCATCATATAATTTCAATTAATTATTTTAAATTTCTAGGATTTTCTATTTTCAAACCATTCTATGTAATATAAAAGGGAATACCAATTTATTAATCAGGTAACATTCCTTATAAAATAATTAATTTCATTGCAAACTATAAATTATTTATCTCTTTATTTCTTAAATAAAGTTTAATCAAATTCATTTTTTGAATTTTGATTCTAAATTAAATTACATAATCATGAAATAAACAATTAATTTGATAAATAATTCCATAGTGGTTCAAAAGACACACTATTCCATTTTGAAAACATTTATCAAGGAATTAATCTAATTCATTGAAAATAATTTAGAAATGCAATTAAAAATTGTAAAAAATAAATTGATTTATTGATTAGAATCACATTACAAAACCACATACCTCAATCCTGGTAACAACAACACCAAAAAAGGGATCCTAAAATAAATAGTGATAAAGGGATAACATCAATAAATAATGTATCCTAGAAACAAGAATCTCAAATAAGTATATCTAATTAAATAAATCTAGAATAATGTGAATGAATGATTACACATACCATGATAATTCACATAGAACACACAATAACCGATGAATATCAAGATATAAATCAAAAATTCTATGATGGAATATAAAATATACAATTATAAAAAGCCACAATACATATATGTAGAATCAACCACCACAATATATGGTCCCATATTAATATAGTAGAATAGATCAAAGGGATTAATGGAGAATGACATCAAAATATCACATTAATTTCAAAATATTTATCTAAAATTTAAGTTTCCATCAAAAGTTATCATAAGTAGGTATAGTATTTCCAAAATCTCCAAGTGGACTTTCCTAGGTTAAGTGTATATACCAAAATAATAAAAATGTGAGGAAATAGTTGTGATACATCTATAAACAATAACATTCATAATATTCAATATTGTGTCACGTGATTTGGACATAAGAGTTTTCAAATTCATGTACCACCCAAGCACCACATAATGAGGTAGAGGATGACTCACATGGTTTAGTTGTACAATTTTAAAATTCAAGAACATTTAATTGAAATATCCTCAATGTAGATTCATATAGTTGTATGGGAGGGATTCATAATTTGGACTAACCATCTGTCTAATTGTGTTCCCTTCTCAATAACATCAACATAAGATTCAAAGGTTACTATTCAACCCCTCATGGTTTTTCCTATCCATGATATAATTATTTTTATTCCCAAAACCTCAATAAAATCCAATAGTCCCTCAAATAACCCATGGAAATAGATAATATAAAATATATAATAACTAATTGATGTTAGTAAATAATAGTTGTGTTTATTGGATGTAATTATCCCTAAAAAATGGATTTAATCAACAATAAGTCCTATCATGAAGACTTATTGAGAAATATATGTCGCCAATTATCCTTCATTGTCACCACATGCTACCATATATGATGATAATAAAAATAATTCTTCCATGAAACTTGAATTAGTCTTATGGAAATCCCTAGAGTATCCATTATCTTAGAATCAGCAATCTAAACTGGATATGTTGTTATAGTTATTTAATGTTACACATCAATTTCAACCCTTCTCAAAACATGAGATAGGTATACAATATATATTTGGTGTTTGGAAAAATATTCGAATCATTGATCAAGGTCATAAGTGGTTTTATGAAAGAATAATATGTAAAACACTTCAATTAACTCAACAACCTCCAATCTTTAAATGTCCATTGGTTCCAACACCACCTATTTTCTAATTCATTAGTGACCCAACCAAAAAAACACTCAAAATCACATCGAAGAAACCAATAAATCAATATAAAATTGAATATTATATACATAATATCTATATTATCTTTGATATAGCACATGAATATATATAATCATCTAAATTTTTTCAATTATAATTTTAAATAAACTACTTCCCAAAAGATATGAATTACAAATATCCAACGAACAAAAAATAGCTTTCAGGGACAAACATCCACGGCCTCAATGTATTCTATTTCAATTGTTGAATAGTTTGTATTATAATAATAAAAAAATTACAAAAATGGAAATATTAATCACATTTATATAAAATGTAGAAAGTATGATTCAATTCCTTATGGTTCTATAAAATCCATTTAATCTTACAATCTGTATGGGGATGGAATGATGTGATCAACTCTACATTGGATCCCATTTCATCATATAGGCCTCTTTTAAAAGGGGAATTGAACCAAGTATCCATATTGAAAACATTGGCATATATAATTAAATGAAATCTCTTTTAATTTTCCACATACATATTTCTATTTTCCACACATTTAGATATATCATTAATTTGATAAAGTGAACTACTTTATTCAATAATTTAAATACCAAAAAAATTATAATATTTCTATAAGATAAATTCAAAAACCTAAAAAAAATTCCATTGATTTATCATCCCAAATACATGTTGGAATATAACGGGGCATAAGAAAACATGATGGGTCTTGATGCTCAGCCTTGATCCGTTGATAATTATGAAAATAGAAATTAAAATCAGCAATGTAAAATTTTATACCTATCTGCCAAAATCAACTCTTTATATAATAAATGAAATTACAATACTTGGGTGTGAAACCCAATTCAAATTATGAAAATCCCATACCTAATTTATTTTTGGGAGAAGGACTAATATTAAAGTTTATAAAGAAAAGGATACCCTCAAATGATTGAAAAAATTGTTAGGTGGTATCTAAACCGTATAAGTTTATATAATTCTTCAGAACACATCATTATCATGATGTAATTGAAAAAATATCTCAATAAGAAAATAAATCAATTAATATCATACAGAAAAAATATCATGAATCTCATTTCATACTCCCAAATTAATTCTACAAAATATATCCATGAGATTCCAATATACAAAAAATTAATATATGACATGGTATGGTATCTTAATAAGAAAATAATACATGTAAATGTTCCACATTATAAGGGAGTTGGAGATACTAACATCAAAAGAATAAAACTACTCCACCCATATCCTCTACTGATGATTCGAATATTTTTTGGTAAAATATAACTAATGGTTTTTTCATTATAGTAAATGGTAACCCATAATCTAAAGTGGTAATTTCTACAGTGAATACATTTTTACATCATAACAATTAAATCTTAATAATGTGGTGTGTAGTGATTCTCAAGACTATAATGTTTCTAAGAACCATAAGTTACCCCATCATCACTCTGTATGATAAAAAAACCCAGAACAGAACATGATGCATCATAAAATACCATATGTCAATATCAATCCTATGGATGTGTCAATATAGTAGAAAATGTAAAATATTGGTTAAAATCATCAATTTATATATATAATGTTTTACCCCAACAAAACATCACTCCCATTTTAGTTGTTTCAGTTTATGGTGTAGAAATAATTGGTAATTATTTTAAAATCCACCAGCATTACCCTACTAATCTAAAAATGATATATAGATAAAAGAAATTTTTGGCCCCTATAATGACATAACATCTTTAATTAACTTAAGATAAACAATCAAACCATTTTATCAGACTGTGTTCCACATGGAAATAACCTCCATGTTATATATTTTTACAATGAAAATTTATCATGAAGTTACTAATTCTTCTATATATTTAGAAATACATATAAATAATTAAAATGATCATCATATACTATAGAGTAAAAAATTATATCATCAACGAATATCATAATAAAATAAATTAACTACTCAAGGAAAAGGTTTTTATCAACTTCTAAAATACAATAGAATGCTATGTCAATCAAATGGTTATAACAAGACAGTTGTTGTAGTAATACCTTCCCTTCATGGTGGTCTTAAGGAAACCAGATTCATCAATCCTATGATAGTGATAAAAAATATCAATGATATATAACAATGTCTAAATAAAAACTTTATAGATAATATAATCTATATGTGGAAATTGATAATTTTTCATGACCATAACCCAATTGATTTTCCCATAATCAAAACATATTTTAAAGGTTCTACAATCCATTATAGTGAAAATAATTGGAGTTTCCTAAGGTGACACACTAGACCAAATGAAGCCTTTAAAAAAAATTAATCAAACTAACTATTAAATAAATTAGTAATTTGGTTCGATAAAATATAAATGAATGAATATTAGTTGTCTACATGGGACAAAATATATAGATTAATCTACCTACCTCTCCCATTGAAGACTATAAAATTTTAGTGGAAAAAACATCAGAAACATAATATATACTAGAGGAAAAGTAGTATATAATGACTCCTTATGTGGTTCAATGTAATTAATGATATATACCAAACATAATATTGAAAAGGAGGCTCATATCTTTTAGAAAAGACCATTAATTACAACAATATAAGTCATATTAATAACTAAAATTCGTAAAAAGAGATCTATTTTTGATATATAAGAAAAAAATACAGGAATTAGAGACCATTCTATATTTTTTCATTATATGTATTCCAATTTCAATCACATGATGCCCGAACTACATACAAAGATTCAAAAGATCCCCAAATTTGGTTGATTAGAATGAATGAGAGACAATATTTTCATGTAATATAGCAAATAATGATTATGAAATGAAATGTTACACATCATTTTCATAGGACCCTCATAAATTGCCACTGGAGACTCTTCCACTTGGTAAATAACCATTGTTCTTGATGCATGTTTCTGAATCCCCACTGTTTATAAAGAATATATCTATTCCATATATTCTATCAGTATTGATAACCACATACTAGTTTTTTGTCATCAGAATAGTTTTATGTTGAATATATAGATAAAATATTAATGAAAATATTGACATTCTCACCTTAGAAACTCACATTCTCACCATGTATATTAGATTAGATATTTAATTATTTCTTTCACTTCTATTAATTTATTATAAAAAAATGAAAAATAATATGTGTAATCAGTATAATATATATTATAATTGGATAAAATAAATTATTGATGAAAATTATTATCGTTAGTGATTAAGAATAATTATTCTGATTATAGTACAATTAATCTTAATAATGGAATAAATCAAAAAACTAAGGACCAAAATAACCTAGGAACATATCCAAAATCCATTTGATGTCTAAATTGCATAAAAAACTTTCATTATTTAGTTTGTTTGTATTTATGACCTTTTTTAGGTGAAAAAAAAGGTACACCAAACTTTTTTTGAAAAATGCCATGTGTATCCTTTCCCTTCCCTATAAAATAACACAATCTCTCCCCCTTCTTCACACCTGTCAAACAACTTGTGTTTAGAGAATCTTTATCTAATTAAATTCCAAATAACTATATCATTATCTATGATGTATCCATTTGTGATGAATTAAAACAAAGGAATACTTTTGGTTCAAACTAAAACATAGTTACCTAAGGAGGAGGTAAAATCCTTCTTCAAGCTCTATTCCTTTATTTTTAATTTCCACTTCAACAGTTGTTCGAATTACATGAATAAATAATAATATTATTGTCCTATATTTAAATATTTATTTTAATTATAATCTTTATTTCTATACTTATACACACTTCCATCTAAAGGGTATGTAACTTAACGTTCTTGTGTATGGTGAACAACCGTCTCAGAAAATGATGTTGTTCATTTTTACTGTACAACTTCCCATTGATGTGATGTTTAATGGAATATATATTTTTATATTTTATATATGATATATATTAGGTAATAATTTTTATTTAAATATGGTATATCACACACCTTTATTCATTCCATTTTTTTAAATATGATAATTTATTTTTAGGATATACGAACTACAGCCTCCTCAAAACAATGTTATTGGTTCACACAATACTTGAAATGTACTAAGGATGTGATTAGTTAACATTTATAACATATATGAATTATAAATTATATGTTTTAGATATAATATATATATATATATATATATTCATACATTTCATTTACTTTCCTTCATTCAATATTACATCGATTAACAGAAACATCATTCGTACATACGTATGAACTACCGTCTCCATGAATAGTGTATTTCCTTTAATATTTATATATTTGAAATATTTTTATTAATACATATATATTTAATATGAATGATTTTTATATCATTTTTTACATTCCACAAATCATGATATATGCATGAGGAAAAAAATAAGGCACATTTGAAAAAAAGATGATATTACCCAAAACAAAACCCTAACATGGAGTTGTCAATGATAGAGTAATATAAAGTAATAATAAAACCATATATGGAAATAAATATAATAATTTGTCTCTTTAAAATATTCATAAAAAACTTATAAATATTATACATTAGTTTTTTATGAGTACTATCAGTGTCAATAAAAACTGTAAGTGAATTGTTTCTTACTATTTATGTTCATGATATTCAAGATTTTTTCAACACTAATTTCGTTTGTGTGGTGTGTATGATACACATGATATATTATATTATTATTATAATTATATTTATTGGTATTTATATATACATTTTGGATCATTTATTCATGAGGATTGTGTTTCATAATTTACCGTTTCAGTGAAGTAATTTTGTATCAATTTCCTTTCATTGAGAGAATTTCTATGTAATGAAACTATATTTTATATGATCTGTATACACTATCTTCGACATCTTATATAAGGAATCTAATTATTTTCATGATATGTTAATCATAATTTAATTTTACTCTTTATATTTTTGTATGATTCAATGTTACAAAATTGGTAATAGTTTATAGCTATAATCTCTCCATTTAACGAGATGGTTTATGATTATTCCATCATTGATGAAATAATAAGATCCATATGTTAATAAATAATGTGTTTTTTCTTAACACCTGTTTAATCATTTTAAATCCACATAATAGATCCATTTTGACAATATTTTTTACAAAAGATAATCAATAAAGTGTTTTTTAGTCCGACTTTACCTTTCTATTACGTTGGAAATCTCTATTCCTTCAAAACCATGTTTTCTATTAGGATTCAAAAAAATATATACTATTATGATATGATATTTAAAAAAAATTACACATTTTTTACCTTATATAAATGGGTTTTTACACTAAATATTCCAATCATTTTTTGTTTGAGGTACTTTTCTTCACATTTTACAATGTAAATGTATCGTTCGAAATGTACAGATTTATCCACATTCATCACCATAATTTCCTTGAAGATTATATTTCAATATTAAAATGTTGTTTTTAAGGAAACAGTTTTCCTAATAGTATATAAATTAAAAAATTTAAATGGTTTTTCAAGGAAAATGTTTTTCTGAAATGTTTTATATTTAAAAAGTGTATTAAATGATTTTTAAAACATCCGTTATAATTTATCAAATGGTTATTTTCAATGAAAATTATTTCAATGATGTTTAAATTTTTTAATAAGTTAAAAAATAAAATAAAATTTATTTAAATTTTTTTCATTTATATTTAATAATTTTTCTAGGGAAATGGTTTTAAATATTATTCCAAACCATCATTCTAAGTTTTTAATGTATTTAAAAAATGAATTGAAACTTTTTTCCAAGATTAATTTATAAATTTTTGAGGGAAATGATTTAATAATTATTTCATACTTTATTTTAAATATTTAAAATATATTTTCAAATAAAGTCATTTTTTTAAAAAAATTATGTCTTAAAATAATTTTTTTAAATAAGAAAGTATGTTTATATTAAATATGTTTTTATAAGGATCATTCCAAATTATAATCCACATAATATAACATCCATTTGTGTTACTCGTGAATTTTTTTAGAAATGATTTCATGGTTACATTGACGTTATATCGTGAAATGGTACATGTTTCAATTGAATGATGTCAGTGAATCATGTTTCTCTTCAGGGATTTCATGTTTATGAAACCTATTTCAATTTCATGGGTATTATACTTATGAAAAATGATTATTTTAATGGGGTTTTATATTATTAAATTATTATGAAACCTATATTGTTTCATCATATTATGATATAGTTACTTGTTTTTAAAATTATTTTGTTAACAATGTTTTTATTGGATGTTTATGAAACACATCTATTTTTATGTTTCATAATTTGATGAATGTTTTATTATAATGTGGAACATGAATGAATGAATTTATTATGATATAGATGGGAAATACATATCCCTCAAATACATTTTTTAATAATTTATATCTCATTATATAATTATTTTAATCAATTTATCAGCCCTAGTCTATGATGGGAAGATGGGGAAACTCAATTACTTATAAGGACTGCAACTAAGGATGGTGTTCTGTCTCGCCCGGTAGGTGTAGTCACCATGAAGATGAAAATGGTGAAACTAAATCTACTATAGAATGATGGGGAAAACCAATACATTATGGGAATATGTGGAATAATGATCCCTTAAATGGAATGAATTCCTAGTGGGGATGGTGGTGTGTCCTTCATAGTATTTCTAGTCCCTATGACATGCCTTGATAAGTTCTTATAACATTTTTAGACTTATAGGGAATAAAATTACATGTGTATGTGTGTGAGACAATACCATGTTTTTTATTTTTTATGATTTCATGTCTTATAATCTTATTTCTCTAATGGTTAATGTCCTCTGAGCCGACTATATTTAAGACACTATTCATGTTTTTGATCATTGTTATAGAGGGAATGATCTTTGAATGTTATTCTAATATTCATGTACACTTATATTGATGTTATTCTTAAATATTTATCTTTTTAACAATTAATAAGAAATCATTCTCTCCCCTTTCTAATGATTCATTTTCGCTTGTTGTGAGGAATGTATTTAAGTATTTTTACTAAGGGGGGTCATTGTGGGAAATATCTAAGATCATTCATTGAGTTAGAATATTTTTTTTCCATGTTTCCAAAGAAATAAAACGAACATAGTCATTGGGCATCTATTTTTTTAATGTTTTATAGATTCTGGAAAAATTATGTACTGTCTATATACAATGATTCTATGTTGTTATAGTTGGTATTAGAGGGAATGTTTAGTCCACCTTTGGAATCTATAAGGATAATACTTTAGTGAGATCCGAATAATTATTTCTAATGATATTTCTAGGGATTACATTAAGGAATTTTTATAGATGAGGAAATGAGTTGGAAAATTTCATAGAATTTTTGTAAAGGATATAGTGAATGGTTTCTTAGAAGTACATCCATTTTTGGATACTATAAGGTGACAAGGTTCATGAATAGACGAACCGTGGAGTAATAGCTCTTACATGGTGTGTTGGGAATGACTTGATAGTAACATGGTATAGAACACTGTACATTACTATTCACTAAGTTATACAATATCACATTATATGCTTTGGGAACTCCCAAACTCTTCATGAACCATTATGAATGATTTCAAAATACGTTGGAATTGAATAACATAGTATAAACCAAATGTGTCATAGATTAATGAAGGTGGTTTAATTTAGAAAACAAATATTTTGTATTTAATTATTCGGTTACTCACTATGATAATTGTTTCTTACTCAATTCACTATAATTTTAGTCAATGGAGGGAACATGAAGGAACTGGGTTAACAAGGAAAGTGATGAACATTTTTATTTTGAGAAATAAAAATGGGGTGATCACTACAGAGAATGGTATTGTGATTATACTGAATCAGCTATCATGATATATGATTAAAAATGTTAGATTTGGTGATATAACAAACACATTTAATAATTGGAAGATGGACTATTAAAAATGTTCACAAGGTATGTAACAAAGAGGACAAAATATTACATCTATCTTCATGTCAAGAATAATGGAAGAAGAACCTTGACGATTGCATGAAACGGAGGGGAAGATGTTATGTAGTGCTAAAAAGGGTCATATAGGGACAAATTTTCATGGAGTTTAATCTATTATCTATGGATAATATGATAATTATCTAACTCAATTAATTGACCAAATAATTTACATCTTAATCAAGTAATTACATATTCCATCATAATTATTAATGTTGATGGATTGAAGTATTTATGTATTTCAATTCCAAAATTATGAATGGTGAATTATATAAGTATTTTTCATCTTATTTTATTGAAAATGATCTACACGAACATGTATAATTTTTTTTATAGGATAAAAGGTTATTTATTGTATTGAGATATTTTGATTAAATTAAGGTAATAGTAACATTATTCTTATTTTTTTTATATTGATGTTTCAATAACGATATATTGGAAATGAATATCTAAATTAGATGATATTGATTAAATCATAACTAATAAATGATTATTTGAAAATGTATTATATGTTATCATGGATTATTTCAAATATGTCTTAGATATAATGATTATATCCATTAATCATTTTAATAAGGAAGCATTCAAGGTTTTTAAAAAACATTAAGGCATTTAATGTTATTACCGAGCTTCAAGAGTTTATATGATGATGGTATTCACATAATTAGATTGTTACAATAAATAGATAATTTTGGGTATATGGGGATTCATTTCTATGTTGAATATTTCAAAATATTTATAAGGTGTTCTATTTTCAACATTTATAATTTTTATATGGATAAAATTTTATGAAATGATTATGTTAAACATTGGAGTAATTATTTATGTATTAAGGCCTTATATATAACATTATATAAAAGGATATTTATTAATTAACCTTATTTTAAGTATTTCTATAAAATTAATTTTATAAATTATATAAATTTGGTTTTTGAAAAGGTCAGGTTGTATGTTAGTTGATAACTCCTCATGTCCGGCAAGCTCGCTGGTCTTCAACCCATGACCTAATGATGAAAATGGATTCACACATACCAAAATCCTTTGTGATATCTTGGATAATGTGTAATTTTATTATTTAAAATTTTCTATAAATAGATAATAAATATGAACCCTTAGTTCCAGGTTTATTATTAGAGAATAAATTTCAAAACATATTGATTTTGAATAATAGTTATAGAAAATAGTTGAACATTTCATTCTTCTCAAAGCTTGAATATCCAATTAAAGTGAATGTTAGTACATCAAACATAAAGGTTAATTTAGGGATATCTATTTCAGGATGTAATGTATGAATTAGATATTGATTCAAAAAATAATAATGAAACTACATTTATAGAATTATATCATTTTTGTAACTTTCCTTATATTTTTGGTCTATAAAATTATCCCACAACATTAGGAAAATGGAAAAAAAAATTTCCTAATGTCTTAATTTTTATTGAACTATTGGAATTTTAAATAATCACATATATATGACATTTAGGGCCTCAATGTTTCATTATTAAATCACATTTTTGTTATTGATGAACTGAATAAATCCCTATGATCGATTAAGATTTTCATCTATGTTTATATTATCACTTATCACCTATATTATCATATGTCGATACCAAGATATAAGTTACAATAGGTATAAATATTGGTCCCAATGTTCAATTTTTAAAGAATGTTTTAGTTTTAATATTTATGATGTGGGTCCAATTAAGGGAACATAAATGTATTAATCTGTTGATAGAATAGATGGATTTCGAGGGCGAGTTTCATATTAAGGGGGGTATAAAGTAAAACCTTATGTTTTTTTTGGAATTTTTCATTTGAAATGAACACAATTTTTTAGAACTTTTTAATTTCATTCAACACTAATATAACTTATGTTATATGAATGAACCATGTTATTATTTATTTGTAATATTCTCCATGTACATATTTAATTACATTATACCCCATGATATGTTTTCATCACCTCAAACACATAGCTGCATGTGTTACATGCAACACTGATTTTCTATAAAAAACATTATTTTATAATTAATATAATTAGGTAGTTAAAACATAGAAATAATAATTTTAATAGTAATAAAAATATTATCAATATTGTTTATATCATTTCTATATTAATAAATCAAATTTATTATAAAACATATAATTTTTTGAAAAGTCTTTATATGTTTGGAAGTACTATTTTCCCAAAATAATTTCTCCTTACATATTTATGAATAATAATAACATTACATATAGAAACCATTATAAATATAATTTATAAATTAAACATAATTTTAGAATCATTGGATAAATATTTGGGATTTTTCTAAGACACATTACTTTTCGATGAATAATGATAAAATACAGAATTTTTATTCGTAACATAATTCTTGACAAAATAATTTATTTAATGAAATTATATTTTAAGTGTATTTTATGTCACAATATATCTATTATACATATATTTATCAAATTTAGGTAATTGGAAGAATTATTATGTTCAATTAAAATAAAATCATAATTAAAATTGGAATATTCTCACCTTAAAACCCCACTTAATCAATACGTCTCTGAGATTATTGTTAAACATAACTTTCCCACTTCATTGAATTGAATTTTTAAAATTGAAAATACAAGGTTTTATATAATATAATATTTATAGTATAATAATATGAACATAAGTTTTGACCAAAAATATTAGTGTAAATGATTAAAATAAATTACCACTATTAAGGTTAAATTATGCTTAACAGTGGAATAATCCTTAATCTTTGGGTCCCAAATAAACTATATAATTTTACAAATCCCATTTTATGGCCTTTTTTCTCCAAAAATGTTCTATTATAGAGTTTGGTTTTTTAGGACGATTTTTTAGGTATAAAGTTGGGAGAAACTAACATGTTTTAAAAAACATCAAGTGTGGTTTCTCTCCCATATAAAAGGACACCACATCTCCCCCTTCATCACGACACTAATCCCAATTATTTTTGGAAAATATCTACCAATTATCATCCCATAATCATTACAACCCATCATAAATTATCCCTTTGGGCATAAATCAATCTGAGGACTCTCTTTGTTGTAATCCTAATAAAGATACCCAAAGAGGATGTAACATCCTTCCTCATGCTCCATTACATTGTTTTTCATCTCCTGAGCCTCAAATATTATAATTACATGCTTAAATAGTAACATTTTATTACTAAATATACTAATATCATGTAATTTTATGTGTCTCGCCTACACTTATACACACATAAATTTAATTTGTGACGAACCTACCGTTCTTATGTACGACGAACTGATGCCCCACAAAATGATGTTGTACGTTTTTCCTGTATTACATATTATGGAAATCATTATTATTTAAACCCAATTTTTATGTTATTTTTATTATATATATGATTTATTTATTCTTCTTCATTTATTATATAACTTATAGCATATTGACTTCCATTTTGTGTAAACATGATAATTTTGTTTGGGGAATTCTGAACTACCACCTCCTCAAAGTGAAGTTATTCATTCCCACACTACATGGAATGTAATAAAGAAAATTTTATAAAAATTATAGACTATATATGAAATTTTAATTCTTATTTAATGGTATTATATATATAAATATTTAATTTAATTTCATTCTTTCAATATTGCAAATAAAAACAGAAACAAGGATTATGCTTCTGTACAACCTACCGTCTCTAGGAATGTAGTATTGCATATCATATTTATATATTATATAGATTATTATAAATACATATATAAAGAACATAATTGTTTTTTGAATAATTTTTACATTCATTAAATCATTATATATGTATGAGGACCAAAAATAAATGACACTTACAATAACAATGCAGAAATTACCTGAAGGGAAACCTTAACTTAGAATTATTAATAAGAGGGTAATATAAGAATGAAATAAAACTATATAGGGTATTTTATATAAAAATATGGTTCTATAAAATATTTAAAATAAACATATATTTTCTATACTTGAGGTTTTTATGAGTATCAAGCATTTCAAGGCATAGGGTATGGGTATTTCATCTATGATTTTTTTTTCATCAGTTTCATGCATTATTCACCAATCATTTGTTTTGTGTGGTTTTTATCCTAACCATGCATGTATTGTAACACCCTAAGATTTTATGAGAAATATTTTTTTTATGCAACACCAATGGAATCTTTCATAACACACAGTACTGACTTGGCTTGCATTACAAACAATCTCGACCTTCCTCGATAGCATGTGTAGTACGCAATACCGGGATTCACTAAACAATGATATAGTATTATGGAATAGATGTTATGAATAGTATTAAGTAAATTTTGAATTTTATAACATTATTATTTATATTAAAAATTTTCTAGAACATGGTAAGTGAACAATATAAATTTTTTGGGTTAATTAAGTATTTTTCAAAAAATGCAGTTTTGTCGCCTTTTGATGGAACACCCACATTAAATCTATTTTTTGAGATGTTTATAAGTTTAATTTGACAAAATAAAATTCTTCTTTGGAATCCAGATATTAAATTTTACTTTGCATAAATTTTTCATAATTTTTTGATTACTTTCATATTTTGTAGAATAGTAAAAATACGCAAATTTTTTATTATAAACAACATTTTTCATTGAAATAATTTATATGTTGAAATTATAATATTGAATGGTTTTAATGTATAAATATAATATATTTTTACCATTTAATATAATTTAGGTCATTAGCATTAATTTCACATTGAATTAATATGTAAAAACATTTCAATCTTTGGGAATGTTTTAACTTCTAAAACCCGTTTTGTTAACAAAGAGATTAATTTTAAATTAATTACTGCAACTTATGTGTTTTGAATTTTAAAAAATAGATTCCATATTTGGAATCAGTGTGTCCAAATTATGTTAATAGGATACTTTTTGTTTTTGGGAATTATGAATAGTAAATATGGTAAATTGTATTCACCATAGTGAAAGGTTAATCGGGTAATTAAGGGAAAATATAAGATTATAAAATTACCCTAACATCTGACAAAATACTATTGGATGAATAAAATTTGACCCATATCACCTATTGGTGGGAATATATTTATTTCATGGGCTTATGACCATGAAATAAAATAATTATTATTAAAACCAAGGAAAGTGATAATATGTCGCTCTCTTAAATATTATAAGTATAATAATTTTAATTTACTAATAATATTAATGAAACTTCAGATATAAATCGTCTCTAGAAATATAATAAAATTATCTAAATAATATTAATTTATTTATAATTTTTAGGGATTAAATAATTATCATTAATTAGGACACAATAGTGATGTTGAATTTATTTTATTAATTAAAATATCAAATAAATGGTTTTAAAAATATTAAAATAAATAATATATGATCTATTTAATGTGATCCATTACTTTTATAGTTACATATGACATTTTATGAATCTATTAAATCTTCATGTTTGAACATATATTCTGTATATATTTTATTTAAATTCAAATAAACGAGTAGGGTCAAAATTGACACAATTGTTATTTTATAAAAATATCATATTATAAAAGTGGTTAAAAATTACAAAAATATTTAAAAGTTATAAATTAAAATTTATATTTTCTATAGGGTCATAAAGTGTCATATTATGGAAAATTCACAACTCATATGTAATTATTTATAATAATTTAAAATTTAGAATATTATTACCACAAATAACAGTAAATTGATAAATAAGGATAAATCAAGTTGATAATGTTTAAAATAAATTCCTAAAATGTCTAAATTTTATTAGTTAATGATATTACTACCCTATATCATATAATATTCGTTAATGAGTCATTTTCGAAGTTTTTACGTGGGGTTGGGATTTAATATAAACTAATATTTCTTATATTTTCAAAGGTGCCCCTCTCCTCCCTTATAAAAGGGCACCTCCTCCCTCTCCTCCTCACACCAATTTGAGCCTTCAAGCTCGGACAAAACCTACCCATTTCACTTCCCCACTTCTTTATAAACCTACTAGAGATACTAGTTTTCTCAAAACACCAACTCTAGTGCCCTAAGAAAATGTTTAAAGGAGGCACTTCGAGAAAGAGGTAATACCTTCTACCGTTTTCTTCAAGTCCCATTTTTCTTCTACCCCCTCTTATTTAATTGTTTCATTATGAAGTAATGAAATCCGTATCCCTCATATACTGATATGTTATTATAAATATGAAACAACCCTATTTCACCTCTTATCCATCTTACGGTAAACAAAATCGCCGCGCGTGCATATGTACGGAATACCATCTCCATGCCGTGGTGTAATATTTTTTCCACCAACACCTAACATGGATGGGTATAATGGTGAAAATAAATAAAAATATATGATTATTTTCAACTAGTACTGATTCTGAAATATTATACATACACTTCAGTACAATTCCATGATCATTGGAACAATATCATCGCTCGTGCGTACGTACGGCCTACCGTCTCCACAATGTGATGCGACTCGTTCTATATGATCTTTATTGAATAATGATTATATAAATAAATTGAATGAATAAATAAGATATATATTATACTAATACCATTTTTTAAATGATATATCTATATCTTATAAAGAGTAATAATAATTTATTCGACAAAACACACATAATAACATAAAGAAATAGACACCCGAATAACAAGTAGCAATGAAATAATACTACTAAGAAGATACAGTATGACCATATATGATATTATAACGATGAATATGATTATTTAATACGTCAATTGACATTATCTAAACCATATTACAGAATTTTTGTATTTATATGAAGCATATCGGACCTAAGGTAAGGAAAAATCTCGCAATATCAATTTTTATTCGAGATTGTTTATACTTCAGAATTTACTGGGGAATATTTATCATCCAAATCCATGTTTCAAAAATATGTAACATTATTTCCATCCACCTACAATTTTTTAAATCCAGTTTTACCCTTCAGTGAGTTTTTAGTAAAAGATATGAAAGGAATCTTTTGTCATTTTTCGTACGAGGTACTTTTTGAATTTTCCGGCCAAAGTACGAGAAGAATGTTTTTTTAACATATAAGACATGAATGGATTTTTAGAACATTATTTCCAAGAAGATTCCTTTACAAATTTTCATGTTTATTTTTAATCAGCTTCTTTTAGTTTAAAATTATATGACATGTTAAGAGAGGAAAATTTTTTTGAAGTAGAAATAATATTTTCCTCAAGAATGGAGTTCATGTGTTTTATAAAAATTATTTTCCATATAAGATAATATAGGGATCGGTTTCTATCCCTATTTTTAAATTTATTTGATTATGTTATGATGGAAATATTTTTATGATGTCCCTTTATCTTATATGGATTATGTTATGATGGCATGATGTTTAAGAATCCGTTTTTTTTACCGGGGTTATGCTATGATGTATGATTTCTGATCTTGTGGAATACATAAGAATGGTATCATTATAAGATGGGTGGGTCCTATATATCCCTATAATACATTGGGTAATGATTTATATCTCATGAGATAGAAATGGTTGGAACACTAGGTTAAATCAGTTTAGTGAAACAAGAGTGAAATGAAGAGTGAACTTGGTTCAGAAATGGACTTTGTCCACTAAGATAGTATTGGCAATGAGTCATGACTACTATGAAATTCTTTTATATGATTATGTGTGTATGCCAGAAAGCATCACGTTTTATGTTATGATTATTGGGATTACATTTCACATCAATGATTTATCCCATTTTATGATCTCTTTTGCAGGATAAGATTTTCAAAATTTTATGTTCTTATGAATATGCTATGTTTGATATTTCTTTTGGTTACCCTTACTGAGCATTTGAGCTCACCCTTTTGTATGTTTTCATTTCCCTAGGTCAGGAAGAAGGAAATTAAGTAGAATATGCCAAAAGTGACTCTAGATATGATGAAATAAATGGGAGACAACGTAGATTATTTATGAACCAATTTTTTATGTTTCCCAGTTTCTAAAGACCCCATACCTATACGGTCCTTTCATGGTTTTGTTATATGTAGTAATAAGTATGATTCAATTTTGATGTAATAACCATGTATGTAAAGTATGGGCTGTTATAGTTGGTATCAGAGGAAAGGTATAGTCAATGTTTAGAAATTAGGATGTGAAATCCATAGTAAGAAACCTAAGGATATGTCTAACCATAGAACACAATCTTAGTGTTTTAGAAATAACCATGAAAAACCTATGATAAGACATTAAGTGTGAAATTTTATTCTTTATTATGTGGTTTTACTATTATAAATAGTGTTTCTAACACTATTCTTCTTGGTTTTAATCAATTGATGGAACCTAAAGAAATCGTGTTAATGCGGAATGTGACAGGCAATGGAATGATTGTCCCCCTGAGAAACCAAACATTATGGGAGCTAGAATGAAAAATCTTTTTGCCATGCTCATAGAATATTTTCAAGCTATGAATCATGCTGGACTTCCAAAAGAGAAAAGGAAAGAGCAACATTCTGTTAAATCCTTCATGAGGAATCGTCCAGATTCATTCAGTGGGTCTTCTGATCCATTATTGGTAGAAAAGTGGATCAGTACCACTGAAAAGATATTCTCAATTATTCAATGTTCTGATCATGATAATTTCATCTTAGTAGTATATCGTTGGGAAGATGATACTGACCAATGGTTGAATCTTATTAAGAACACAAGGAAAAGGGATGAAATTGAGTCCAGGGAATGGGACGAGTTCATGATCTTATTTTTCAATAAGTATTTCCCTCATATTCATTGAACAAAGATGGAGAAGGATTTTCTTGAACTGAAGCAAAAGGATGATGAATCCGTTGGTACCTACGAAGAAAATTTTAGAGGACTTACAAGGTACACTTCCAGAATTATTATCCAACCTGAGAGTAAGATCGATTGATTCTTTAGTGGCTTGAAACCAATTCTTCGATGGGTTTTATCCATAAGGGACTTAAATAGCTACTTGGAGACTGTTCGATGTACTCTCAAGGTTGATATGGGGATTGGTGTAACCCATCAGTCACATGGATTTGATAAGAAGATGGAAATGGGATTCAAAAGAAAATCCAAAGACCACATTGAAAAGAAGATGAGTATTCACTTATGCTCAATGTGTGGAAAGAAACATGGAGGAAATTGTCTTAAGGGGACAAGAAAATGTTATAAGTGTGGAAAAGAAGGTCATCGGGCAATTGAATGTCGAAATAATGGGAAGAAGATGTATAATGATGCAAACAAAGGAAGGGATCCACAAAATGAACCTACTACACTTCAATGTTTCAAGTGAAAGGAGATGGGGTATTATTCCAATCAATGCCCAAATCCGAGGGTTGATGATGATGATTGACGTCAACAAACTCTTAAGGCCAAAGACAATGGAATTTCACATTCAATTACTATCAGCGATGTGGAGTACGAAAACAAAGTGGTGGGAGGTACACTTACCATCCATATTAAAGTAGAAAATGTTTTATTTGATTCTGGATCCACCCACTCTTTTATTTCTGATGAATTTTCTATGGGTATCGTTGTATTACCTCAAAAATTAGATGTTCAGTTGATTGTGACAACTCCTAATGGAAAAATGGTTGCATCAAAAGTTTACAATTCGTATCCGATTGATGTTTGTTGGAAAGTGATTCCTGCAAATCTTGTGATCCTTCTTATAGTGGAATTTGATGTGATTCTTGGAATGGATTGTCCTTCTTTATATGGAGCTCATATCAATTTCCAATAATGGGAAGTCACATTCCATATTCCAGATCAATCTTTGATCGTCTATCGATGCAAGGATGAAAATAACCTTCCAGTGGAAATTTCATCCATCTTATTGTTATTGATTCCACTAAATAAAGGTTTTTTATTGAAAATGGATGGTGAGAAACTCACGATTAAGAATATTCCCATTGTACGGGGGTTTAATGATGTCTTTCTGGAGGAATTGATGGGTCTTCCACCAAATCATGAAGTTGAGTTTTCAATAGAACTCATAACATGTGCTTTTCCAATTTCAAAAAAACCTTATAGAATGGCCCTAATTGAGTTGCAGGAATTGAAGAAGAAAATACAAGAGAATTGACGGAGCTTTGTCGTGCACACTCTCAAAAATATTTATAGCTAAGTGCAGCACATGGGCTGACCTAGGTCGTTCTCTTGAGGAGATTTTGTGGTTAATAAATCACTACTTATATTCCACCTAATCTAATTCTTTTTTTGTTGTTTAATATTTTATGAAATAAATGTAATTTCATAAAATAAATGAAATTCATAAATCATAAGAAACTAAAATTTAATTCTAAATTACCATGCAATGCTAAACAGAATGTAATTAGGGAAGAAAGGAAGTTCTCCCGAGAGAATATTCAGGGAGCACCATCATTGGCCAGCTTCAAATATTCTTAGTGTACACACTCCATAGTATGTGTGCACACCTTATTCTACCCCAGTTGTGAATGAAAATCCTACATTACGATCGCCAAGAACACCCTCCATCCACCTCCTCAATCGAGGGAAAATGGTTGTAGATTAAGAAGATAACCTTTAGACGACCACAGTGAGGATTACACCCACTATAAATTATCCTTAGAATTAACTCAAAGAATATTAAGAAGATGGTCCTGGGTTCATGAGCCTGATTACTCCGTTGGGATATTCCTCTTATTAGTTACTAATGATCATGGGTATTATAGTTCACGATGGTAAGATGAGAGGAAGAAAAGAGGGTGAATCAGTGGACACAAAAATAAAAACAATGCATGAATTTATTAGAAATCTAAATTACAATTAAAAACTAAAAATAAAGAAAAGAAATAAAATAAAAAGAAAGGTGTAAGATTTGCGGCCGGCCTCCCTCGGTGGAGATCTCCTCCTTGGTACCTTGAAGGAATGGATGGAGAATGGGATTCTTTGGGAAGGAGGTGAGGGCCTCCTTTTATAGGCAGAGTTCGACCCCCGAATGTCGACGCGTTGTAGACCCCTTTAATGACATATTCACACGTTCCACCCTTCATAAATGTTGTTCATAAATGTCATGGCCATATCCTATCCAAATTTCAGATAATTGGGAAACTTTTTGTATGAGTTATGAATTTTTCATTCTAGGTTGTTGTTTATGGACGAAGCATCCAGGAAGGTTCCTCCAACCTAATGTCATTCAATAGACTCCTTAATTACCTCCAACATCCTCCAAATTTATTTTAGAGACTGCCCTATCTGTCCTCGAGGTATCCCAGGTGGAAACACATCATTTGAATATGTTTAGGCCGCGTTTGATGTCCATTACCTTGTGTGGGTCCATGCTGTCCGCCCAGAAAAATTCCAATCTTCAATGATTTCTTAGACACTTTAGATGACCGAATCAGCTCCTGGTCCAGAAGCCAAAAATGAAGGAAATAAAATAATGATTCTAAAAAAACTTGAATCCGAAAATATGGAATTTTATTGTTCCTGAAATGACCAAAATACCCCTGACGTAAAATTCTGTCAAAAATCCAGAATTAGTCGTTTTTCACATTTGGGTTCAAAATAGCACTAAAACCTAAAAAACATGATAATTACCCATTCAATAACACTTTTGTGGGATTATAAACAATGTTTTACAGTATAAAATATATGAAAATGTGAGCTTCATCACTCCCCCACACTTAAACATTGCACTCCTGGGAAATCATCTTACATCCAAATCAAAATCCACACAACAATCAAAAATGAGAAAATATCAATGATTTTATCCAAAATAGATTTCCATCATGTCTCATTAATGAATAATAATTCTCTCATTTTAATTTCAATCATTAAAATTTTTTCAACCTCATAAATCAATCCACGGCCCAATCACAACCTACCTCACATTGATTTTTATGTCACTCTTCACTCAAGAGAAATTGAATCTAGAGTTATACTCATACTTGAAAATCGCATGTATCACCATAGGTTTGTGAAAATTATCATTTCTCCACAGTGTGAAACATGAAAATGAATTTAATCATGAGGGATTTAATTAATGGTTCAAATGATTCTGTGGCTTAGGGTCGATGGTAAAATGATTGAAAAATGTTCCAAGCTAGAAAGACGAGGTTGAACTTTTAAGTACAATGCATGATTAAATCAAGTGAAAACACAGGAAATTACTCACTCAATATTTCTTGTAAATGTGAAAAAACAACCCCACCCATCTTTATGACATGGTACATGAGCCAATAAGTGATTATAATGAATAATATCATCTAAGTTCTCCTCTTTTATTAAAGCTCCAGAAAGGCACATCTTTATTTTCTTTTTTTTCTTTCATGGAGGATGAGCTGAAAATTGAATACAATGAATGAATGACAATTCATGCCCTTGATTTTTGGGAGGGACATGAGTCATAAAAGAATGTAAAATGATAATTCAAGCTCATCTCCATTTTTTCTTCTTTTTTTAGGAGAAATGGATGAACCAAATAAAGCACAATGAAATGATGACACCTGCCCAATTCTCTTGTAATCCACAGCCCAAAATATTGACACACACTTCACACTACCCATAAATGATACACATCCCAATGAACGCACACTAATGGCCCGTCCCCCACACTCAAACTTGAAATATCCATGAAAAAATACTAAAAGTGCAGGTAGGTTTGGAAAAATTGGCTTGTAATGTGGCTTAAACCTATAAGGAAATTCATGGAATCTAAGGGATTACGAAGGATAAATGTAAAGGTGGGTCTCAGGATAAAATGTGTCTAGCCAAATAGATGCCTCAATCATTTTAAATACATTCCATAAAATCCAAAGCGTCGAAAGAGAATATTCACAAATTCTAGTTCTCAGACAAAATTCATGTTTCCCTCAAGAAAGTGTGGGAATTAAGAATAATATGTAAAAGTGGTTTAGAATACCTCACATGATTGGAAAAAATATTTTCAGTCAGTGTTTCATGGTCATGGATTTCAAAAATCAGTCAAACTCAAAAAAATGATTAACAATCCAATTCAAGAAAAATGTTTTCACATCAACAATCATTATAAATACATTATTTCAAAAATCATATCAACTCTTTATAATCAATTGATGTGTGAAAAGTGATAAGAATATTCATTAAAGCTCAAAAATCCTAAAAACAATGAAAAGAACACAAGAAGAACTAAGCAGGTTGACACTCTCCCACACTTAAATTTAAGTACCCCTTATTTCAACTCAACAAAATATAAATATAAATGTAAAAAATCAAAGGGAAGGAAAGATACAACCTGGCATTATCTTAGAATTGGATGCCTTGAGTTAAGCTCTTAGAAGTAACCACTTTAAGACTACAAGAAAGAAATAAAAATAAATAAGAAAAAATAAATAAAAAGAATGGGAAAAGGAAAAGAAAAGAGATAATTCTTGGTTTAGACCCCCAAGCAGGTGCTAGGTTTTTACTGCCCCTAGTCAGGTAGTTTCAGTAGATTATCCCCAATCAGAATGTGGGTGTGGTTTCTTTGAGATGAACCACCACATGTGAGTTTTCCCGATGTCCATGATTAAACACTGAAAGTAGAGAACACCAAATAAGATAAGAATGGTCCCAAACCCAGAGAAAGAATAAATAATAAATTTGATTTTTGATGTGGGATGGAATAAAAGATAAGGGTTCTCCCTATTAACTTCGGTGGTGTCCTCCTCCATATGGTATGAAAATATTTTTTGAGGAGGTAGTCGCACCACCGCCACCTTCTCCAGATCCTCTTCCATGATCACCACTACTTTAGTGGTATCCATCATATCATCCATGGTCTGCTCCATTTGTGATTTATCAGAAATCTCAAAGGAAGAGATTTCAGAAAACAATTTAGCTTGAATAAGATTAAAACATGAAGAATTAATAAATAAATCTTCCCTTTCAAGTAATTCAGCGTGGTAATTGATCTCTTCAGGCATGACCATTGGAAACTCAATCTCAGTAGGTGCGTCTTTTCCTTATCTTCCAAATAATGATAGAGGTAGAAAGTGTCTGACGTTTCATTATTAAGTCTGGGAAGATCATGTTTCATGTTATCTTCAACAAAGTAATTCCAAGATTCTTCCAAAAAATGTTGACCTCCCATCAGTTCATCAGTTGCAATGTTTACTTCTGGGACCTCCTCGAGCAATGGTTGAGTGTGGGATGATGTGATTAATTCTTTTAGTAGCTCCTTCTCACCCTCCTCAAGTTCATTATCATATAAAATGATGGGTGAAATCTCTTCCACCACTCGTTCTGGTTTAGGTTCCAGTTCAGGTTCGGGTTGTTCTTGGGATGCACGTACATATTCTGCAATCAATTCTATTTGGCCCTCCAAGTTTTTCACTTTATCGCTAATCCTATGAAAATGCGCATCTAGTTCATTGTAAAAATATTCTTGTAGTTGAGATTGGTCAGTCCATGCATAATAATCATAATTTGAATACATCATGAACAAAGAATATTTTTTTAGTTTTTGAAATTTATGATTTTTTTGTTGTTGTTTTTTTAAATGAAAGGAAAATTATTTACACAATGTGAATAAAAATAGTGAATTAAAACCACTTGTCTCCCCGGCAACGGCGCCAATTTGACGGAGCGTTGTCGTGGACGCTCTCAAAAATATTTATAGCTAAGTGCAGCACAGGGGCTGACCTTGGTCGTTCACTTGAGGAGCTTTTGTGGTTAATAAATCACTACTTCTATTCCACCTAATCTAATTCTTTTTTGTTGTTTAATATTTTATGAAATAAATCTAATTTAATAAAATAAATGAAATTCATAAATCATAAGAAACTAAAATTTAATTCTAAATTACCATGCAATGCTAAACAGAATGTAATTAGGGAA
Organism: Viscum album; assembly: GCA_963277665.1. Classification (NCBI taxonomy): domain Eukaryota; kingdom Viridiplantae; phylum Streptophyta; class Magnoliopsida; order Santalales; family Viscaceae; genus Viscum; species Viscum album. The sequence continues at coordinate 198,325,901 of OY728150.1, forward strand.
GAAAGGAAGTTCTCCCGAGAGAATATTCAGGGATCACCTTCATTGGCCAACTTCAAATATTCTTAGTGTACACACTCCATCGTATGTGTGCACACCTTATTCTACCCCAGTTATGAATGAAAATCCTACTTAGCGATCTCCAAGAACACCCTCCATCCACCTTCTCAATCGAGGGAAAATGTTTGTAGATTAAGAAGTTAACCTTTAGACGACCATTGTGAGGATTACACCCACTATAAATTATCCTTAGAATTAACTCAAAGAATATTAAGAATATGGTCCTGGGTTCAAGAACCTGATTACTCCCTTGGGATATTCCTCTTATTAGTTACTCATGATCATGAGTATTATAGTTCACGATTGTAATATGAGAGGAAGAAAAGAGGGTGAATCGGTGGACACAAAAATAAAAACAATGCATGAATTTATTAGAAATCTAAATTACAATTAAAAACTAAAAATAAAGAAAAGAAATAAAATAAAAATAAAGGTGGAAGATTTTCGGCTGGCCTCCCTCAGTGGAGATCTCCTCCTTGGTGCCTTGAAGGAATGGATGGAGAATGGGATGCTTTGGGAAGGAGGTGAGGGCCTCCTTTTATAGGCAGAATTCGACCCCCGAATGTTGACGCGTTGTAGACCCCTTTAATGACATATTCACACGTTCGACCCTTCATAAATGTTGTTAATAAATTTCTTGGCCGTCTCCTCTCCATATTTTAAATAATTTGGAAACCTTATGTAGGAGTTATGAATTTTCCATTCTCAGTTGTTGTTTCTGGACGAAGCATCCCGGAAGGTTCCTCCAACCTAATGTTATTCAATAGCCTCCTTAATGACCTCCAACATCCTCCAAATTTATTTTAGAGACGGCCCTATCTTTCCTCGAGGTATCCCAATTAGAAAAACATCATTTGAATATGTTTATGCAGCGTTTGATGTCCGTTATCTTGGGTGGGTCCATGCTGTGCGCCTGGAAAAATTCCAATCTTCAATGATTTGTTAGACCCTTTAGATGACCGAATCAGCTCCTTGTCCAGAAGACACAAATTAAGGAAATAAAATAAGTATTCTAACAAAATTTGAATCAGAAAATGTGGAATTTTATTGTTCCTGAAATGACCAAAATACCCCTGACGTAAAATTCTTTCAAAAATCCAGAATTAGTCGTTTTTCACATTTGGGATCAAAATAGCACTAAAACCTAAAAAACATGATAATTACCCATTCAATAACACTTTTGTGGGATTATAAACAATGTTTTACAGTATAAAATATATGAAAATGTGAGCTTCATCAAGAATCTAGATAAAGGATTCATACGCCCTAGTGCATCACCTTGGGGAGCACCTGTTCTGTTTTTAAGAAGAAATATGGATCAATGAGACTCTTCATTGATTATCGAGAATATAACAAGATAACTATCAAGCACCAATATCCTCTCCCACGCATTGATGACCTATTTAACGAACTATTCGAAGATCAATACTTTCCCAAGATTTATATTCATTAAGGGTATCATCAATTAAGGTTCAAATGGGAGGATATACCAAATACAGCTTTCCATACAAGGTATGGACACTATGAATTTATAGTTATTCCATTTGGTCTTACTAATGCCCATACTATCTTAATGGATCTGATGAATAGAGTGTTTAAATACTATCTTCACCAGTTTGTTGTTATATTTATAGATTATATTATTGTCTATTAAAAGATAAAGGAAGAACATGAAGATCACTTGATAATTGTATTAAAGACCCTAAGAAAGGAGAAGTTTTATGCCAAATTTAACAAGAGTGAATTTTGGCTTCAAAAAGTTTCATTTTTGGGTCGCATAATCTCAAAAGAGGGGATATCTATGGATCCAGAAAAAACAGAGGTTATCAAAATATGGTTGAGACCAACAACAGTAACTGAGATCAGAATTTTTTTGGTTTGGCTGGATATTGATGACGTTTTGTGAAATATTTTTCAAGGTTATCTAACCCCACTCACCAAGTTGACTCGGAAAAGAGTTAAGTTTCTTTGGATGGAGGAATGTAAAGTGAATTTCAAGGAGTTTAAATGAAGTTTATCCAGTGCACCTGTGCTCACACAACCTTGTAGTGGAGAATGTTTTGTGATCTACAGTGATGCATCTACGAAGGGGTTGGGGTTTGTTCTCATGGAAAATGATATGGTGATAGCTTCTGCCTCACGACAGTTGAAAATCCATGAGCAAAATTACCCAAATCTGATTTGGTGTTTGTTGTGGTAATATTTGCATTAAATATTTGGAGGAATTATCATTATGGTGAATGGTGTGATATTTATACTGATCATAAAAGTTTAATGTATATTTTCACAAAAAAGGAGCTGAATATGCATCAAAGAAGATGATTGGAGCTGATTACAGATTACAACTACTCAATTCATTATCACCCTGGGAAAGCAAACAAGGTGGAAGATGCATTAAGTCGACAAGACCTTGCTAGCTTATCCATGATGAGGATCAGAAAAGATCCAAAATTTATGGATTTACAAAGTATTGATCTTGGAATTATAATGGAGGGGGAAAATATTATCTTTCTCAAATGAATTTTCAACCATCTATACACATGAAGATTAATGAGGCACAAAAAGGAGATGTAGAGTTACAAAAGAAGGTGAGAAATGTTCCTGAATTCAACCTTGATTTTAACAGGATAATAAGTCTCAAGAATCGGGTTTGTGTTCCTCCCATCCCAGTATTAAAGAAGGATCTATTGGATGGGGCTCAAAGTTCTTCATTATCTATTCATCCTAGAAGCACGAAGATGTATAGGGAACTGCAAGAGTACTTTTAGTGGGATGGAATGAAAATAGAAATTGGTGAATATGTCTCTCGATGATTGGCTTGTCAGAAATTTAAAGGTGTGAGACATAAGTCTAAGGAGATTTCACAACCATTACCCATACCCGAATGGAAATGGGAAAACATCACTATGGACTTTGTCACCAGACTTCCTAAAACATCGAAAGGCAATAATGCTATCTGGGTTATAGTTGATCATCTTATGAAGTCGGCACACATCATTGCTATTAGACACCATTTTTCTCTTGATCAGCTCTCCAGGATTATGTAAATGAAGTGTTAAGATTGCATGGAGTACCACTTTCAAATATATCTGATCAGGATCCGAGGTTTACCTCTAAATTCTGGCGATGTCTTTCGCTTGCTCTAGACACAGAGATGAGTTTCAGCACTGCTTACCATCCTCATATAGATGGTCAGACTGAGAGGACAATTCAAACTTTAGAAGACATATTGAGAGCTTTCTATATGGATTTCAAAGGTGGTTGGGATCAACACCTATATTTGGGGGAATTTTCTTATAAAAATAACTTTCAATCCAGTATTCAGATAGCTCCTTATGAATCTCTCTATGGAAAGAAATTCAGGACTCCAACTTGCTGGGATGATGTTGGGGAAATAAATCTATTATGACCTAATCTTGTTGATGAGATGGCCGAAAAGGTCCGATCTATTCAACAACATATAATAGCAGCTCAAAGTCGACAAACAATCTATGCTAATAACCGAAGAAATGACCTAGAGTTTGAAGTGGGTGATAAAGTGTTCTTATGAATATCTCCCTAGAAGAGGATAATGAGATTTGGAAAGAAGGGAAGGTTGATCCCTAGATATATCGGTTCTTTCGAAATACTGGATCGTGTTGGTAAGGTAGCTTACTGATTGGCGCTTCCACTGAATCTCTCTCAAGTTCACGATGTGTTCCATGTATCTCTCCTGAGAAAGTACATACCTGATCCTTCACATGAACTCAGCTCAGAAGTTGTACTATTGGAGAATGATCATTCTTATGAAGAACATCCGATAGAGATTGTGGATCATAGAAAAAAAGTCCTACGGAATAATACCACTCACTTGGTGAAAGTTTTATGGAGGAACCACTAATTAGAAGAAGCTACATGATAACTTGAGGATATGATGAGGGAGAGGTATCCTCATGTATTTGTAATGAAGTGATTAATTTCAAGAGAGAAATTAATTTTAAGGGGGGTAGAATGTAACACCCTAAGAATTTATGAGAAATATTTTTTTATGCAACACCAAAGGAATCTTTCACAACAAACAATACTGACTTGACTTGCATTACTTGCAATCGCGTCCTTCCTCGATAGCATGTGTAGTACACAATACCAGGATTCATTAAACAATGATATACTATTATGGATTAGACTTTATGAATAGTATTAAGAATATTTTGAATTTTATAACATTATTATTCATCTTACACATTTTCTATAACATGGTAAGAGAACAAATTAAAATTTTCGGGTAAAATATGTATTTTTTAAAAAATGCAGTTTTCCCGCCTATTGATGGAACACCCACATTAAATATAGTTTTTGATATTTTTATAAGTTCAATTAGACAAAATAAAATTATTATTTCAAATCATGATATAAAAATTTACTTTGGATAAATTTTTGATACTTTTCTGATAACTTTCATATTTTGATGAATAGTAAAAATACGGTAATTTTGAATAAAAAAAACATTTTTCATTGACATAATTTATATGGTTAAATTATAATATTGAATGGTTTTAAAGTATAAATATAATATATTTTTACCATTTCAAATAACTTATTTCATTAGCATTAATTTCACATTGAATTATAGGTAAAAACATATCAATCTTTGGCAATGTTTTAACTTCTAAAACCAGTTTTCTTAACAACGGGAATAATTTTAAATTAATTAATGAAACTTATGTTTCTGAATTTTAAAAAATGGATTCTATATTTTGAATCAGTGGGTCCAAATTATGTTAATATGCTACTTATTATTTTTGGGCATTTTGAATTGTAACTATGGTAAATAAAATTTACCATAGTTAAAGGTAAATCGAGTAATTAAGGGTAAATATAAGATTATAAAATTACCCTAACACCTAAAAGAATCATATTGGATGACTAAAAGACGACTAATATCACCTAAGGGCCGAAATATATATATTTCATGGACTTTTGACCATGAAATAATATATTTATTATTAAAACCATGGAAAGTGACAATATGTCACTCTCTTAAATCTTACAAGTAGAATAATTTTAATTTACTGATAAAATTCATGAAACTTCAGATATAAATAGTCTAAATAAAGATACTAACATTATCTACATCATATGAATTTATTTAGAATTTTTAGGGATTAAATAATTATCATTAATAATGGAACAATAGTGATGTTGAAATTATTTTATTAATTAAAATATCAAATAAATAGTTTTAAAAATATTAAAATAAATAATATATGAACTATTTAATATTCTCCACTAATTTTCTAGATACATATGGAATTTTATGAATCTATTAAAGCTTTTAGATCAAACATTTATTCGGTATATATTTTATTTAAATTCAAATAAATGAATAGTGTCAAAATTGACACTATTATTATTTTATAAAACTATCATATTATAAAATTGGTTAAAAATCACAAAAAATATTTAAAAATTATAAATTAAAATTTATATGGTCAAAAATGTCATTAAGTGTCAAATTATAGAAAATTCACAAAACATATGTAATTATTTATAATAATTTAAAATTTATAATATTAATTCCACAAATAACATTAAATTGATAAATATGGATAAATCATGTTTATAATGTTAAAAATGTATTCCTAACATGTATAAATTTTATTGGTTGATGCGATAACTACCCTATCACATCTAAGCATCAGATATGAGTCATTTTTAGAGTTTTTATGTGGGGTTGGGATTTAATATAAACTATTATTTCTTATATTTCCAGAGGTGCCCCTCTCCTCCTTTATAAAAGGGTACCTCATCCCTCTCCTACTCACACCAATTTGAGCCTTCAATCTCGGCCAACCCCTGCCCATTTTAAACCCACTCTTCCTTAGAAGCCTACTAGAGATACTGGTCTTCTCAAAAGACCAACTCTAGTGCCCTAAGAGAGAGTTTAAAAGAGGCACTTCGAGAAAGAGGTAATACCTTCTACCATTTTCTTCAAGTTCTATTCTTCTTATACTCCCTCTTATTTAGTTGTTTAATTATGAAGTAATAACATTAGTATCCCTCATATATGGATATGTTATTATAAATATGAAACAACCCTATTTCACCTCTTATCCATCCTACAGTAAACAAAATCATCGCGCGTGCGTACGTATGGAATACCGTCTTCACGCCGTGGTGTAATATGTTTTCCACCACCACATTACTTGGATGGGTATAATGGTGAAAATAAATAACTATATATGATTATTGTAAATTGGTATTGATTCTGAAATATTATACATACACTTCAATAAAATTCCATTATCATGGGAACGATATCATCGCTCGTGCGTACGTACGGCCTACCGTCTCCCCAATGTGATGCGACTGGTTCTATATGATATTCATTGAATAATGATTATATAAATGAATTGAATGAATGAATATGATATATATTACAATAATACCATTATTTAAATGTTATATCTATATCCTATAAAGATTAATAATAATTTATTTGACAAAACACGCATAAGAACATAAATCAATAAACACCCGAATAACAAGTAGCAATGAAATCTTACTACTATGAAGATACAATATGACAATATATGATATCATAAAAATGAATATTATTCTGTAATAAGTCAATTTACATTATTTAAACCATATTACAGGAGGTTCAGATTCATACGAAGCATATCGTACCTAAGGTAAGGGAAAATCTTGCAATCTCAATTTTTATCCGAAACTGTTTATACTTCAAAATTTACTGAGTAATATTTATCATCCACGTCCATATTTCCTCAATATGTAAAATTATTTCGATCCACATACAATTATTTAAATCCAATTTTACCCTTTAGTTAGTTTTTACTAAAATTTATGAAAAGAATATTTTTTTGTTTTTCGTACAACGTACTTTTTGACTTTTTCGGCCAAAGTACGAGAAGTATGTTTTTTTAACTTATACGGCATGAATGGATTTTTCAAAAATTATTTCCATGAATATTAATTTACAAGTTTTCAAGTTTATTTTTAATTATTTTCTTAAATTTAATATTATATGACATGTTAATAAAGGAAAATGTTTTTGAAGTAGAAAAGATATTTTCCTCAAGAATAAAGTTCAAGTGTTTTATCAAAATTATTTTCCATCTAAGATAATATAGGGTTCTGTTTCTATCCCTGTTTTAACATTAATTTGATTATGTTATGATGGAATTATTTTTATTATGTCCTTTTATCTTATATGGATTATGTTATGATGGCATGATGTTTAAGAATCCCATTTTTTACATGGGTTATGCTATGATGTATGATTTATGATCTTGTGGAACACATAAGAATTGTATCATTATGAGATGGGTGGGACCTATATATCTCTCCAATGAATTGGGTAATGATTTATATCTCATCATATAGACATGGCTGGAATGACAGGTTAAACCAGTTCAGTGAAACATCACTGAAACGAGGAGTGAACTCGGTTCAAAAATGGACATTTACCACTAAGATAGTCTTGCCAATGAGTCTTGACTACTAAGAAATGATTTCCTATGATTATTTGTGTATGCCACAAAGAATAATTTTTTTAGTTATTATTATTGGGATTACATTTCACTTCTATTATTTATCCCATGTTATGATCTCTTTTGCAGGATAAGATTTTCAAAATGTTATGTTCTTAAGAATATGATATGTTTGATATTTCTTTTGTTTACCCTTACTGAGCGTTTGAGCTCACCCTTTTGTATGTTTTCATTTCCCCTGGGTAGGAAGATGGATATTAAGTAGGATATGCCAAAAAGGGACTGTAGATATGATGAAATAAATGGGAGACAACGTAGATGAATTATGAACCAGTTGTTTATGTTTCCCAGTTTCTAAAGACACTATACCTATACAGTCCTTTCATGGTTTTTTTATATGTTGTAATAAGTATACATCAATTTTTATGTAATAACCATGTATGTAAATTATGGGCCATTATCTGTATTCTATGATTATTATACGAAAAATTAAGGATATTTATATTAATATTTTATTTCATTTATTTCGTGGGGATCATGTTTCAGAATTTACCAAATTTGGAATGTAATTTTGACTCAGCATTCATTCATTGAGGCACATGCCATGTTATGAACCTATATGATTCCATTAGGTATATATAATTTCATTAACTTATTATATCATGAATCTCATCATATCCATTATATGGTATGATTTACGTAATTTAATTTTTTCCACTATGTTATGATTCAATGATACAAACACGGTAATGATTTATAGCTACAGTCTCACTGTTGGTCGATGTTGTTTATGATTATTCTCCCATTGGTTAAATAATTTGATCCACCTCTCATGAAATATCATGATTTTTATTTATCCTAGGTTATTCATGATATATACTTGAAAAATAAGCATTTTCACTCTTTGGTATCTAATATTATCATGAAATTGTTTTTATGAATGACTCACATCAGCTCACTGTTTAGTCATAGATCCTGTTCCTTCAAAATCATTCATTAAATAAGTTTTCCAAAAACATTATAATCATGTATGATTATATATAAATCACATTGGTTCCTAATTTTTAACATAAAAAATTATGTTTTCAAAATATCTCTCATTTCGGTATTAGGTTGAGAAACTTTTCTAAAATATTTATGGTGCAAAAGGAATGTTCAACATGTACGGATTTAACCGTCTTCATAAACAATATCATATATTAAAAGATAAAAAATTATATTTAAAATTTAAAATTTTTCATAATATTCTAGAAATTCTATTTTAAAAAAAAAATTCATGGATTAATATTTTCAAAAGTAGTTTCTGTTTAAAAATTAATTTACTTTATTTTCAAAATTTATTTTATATTTTTTCAAGAGGTATTTTTCAAAGAGAATGATTTATATTATTGTGAATGTTTTTATGATAAATTTTAAAATTATTTTACATGAAAAATTATTTAGAAATGTTTTCAAAATTCATTTATAATTTTCCAAGGGAAATTGTGTTGAAAAGCATTTCAGGTATTCTATCAATGGTTTCTATGTATTCTCAAAAATATTCATTAAAAAAACATCAATATAATTTTATAAGATTTCAAGTGAAATGGGTTTGAAAATTATTTCAATACTTCTTTATAGTTCTTAAAAAAATTAAAATAAAATGGGTTTTGGAAGGGTATTATGTTTTAAAAGTATTTTTTGAAGGACAATGGATATGTTTTTTAAGGCATGTTTTTTAAAATATTTTTTCCAATTATCTTTCATCTATGATGACATACATTGGTGCTAATCATGAATTTTATAGAAATAATAAAATGGCTCCATTCACATTCATTATCTAAATGGATCATGTTTATATAGAATGATTTTTATGAAACTCATTTATCTTTCATGGGTTATATATTTATGCAACCCATTTCACGTTCATTGGGTTTGTACTTATAAAATCCACTTCCTTGCATGGGTTGTGTTGTCCTCAAATTATTATGTCACCTATGTTTATCCATAGGTTAAGATATGAATATATGTTTATAACACCCATTTCATTTACATGGTTATGATAGTATGTTTATGAATCCCATTTCTTTTTATGGGTCATGATATTGTGAATGTTTTATTATTTTGTGGAATAGGTATGCATGATTTTATTATGAGATATGCGATAACTATATCTTACTCCAATTAAATGGATAATAATTCATATTTAATTAGATAATAATGGGAATCATGTTGAGTATCTTGATTCACTATAGGATGATGGTACATCATGATCCCTTCTAGTGACTAATAATGGGGATGGTGGTGTTTCCCACCCAATAGGTGTAGTTACCATGAAAATAGAAGATCGGGAAAACCGATACACTATGGGAATATGGGGAAACTCGATCCAGTATTGGAAGATGGAGAAACCCAATCCATTATAATAAAGGACACTTATTTGGGACAGTGGAAAGTCTAGCCCAAAAAATTTGTCCACCTGATGTGTTGTGTTATACCGCAAGCTTCCACAGTATTCTTTTCTTTGAAATAACACAATAGCTTGCGCTATGTGAAACTTCGAGTTCTAACATAGCACGACCAATCCAACTAGCTATTATGAATAGTAATATAAACATGCAAAAATATTATAAAATTTATTTTTCAAAATGAACTTCATTTTTGGATTCGGAATATCAAAATTCTCTTAGGGTGGATTTTTTTGTATTTTTCTAAAAAAATTCAATTTAGGATGAATAGTAAAAACAATATGTTATTGTTTAAAACTAAATATTTATTTAAATAATTAGTTATTTTATTTAAATTTATTATAGGTTAAAATATATTCATAATACCTATGTATTATCAATCTAATTCCTTGGATTAATTTTATAATAACATTATATATATATATATATAATTTCATAGAACTTTTTACCGTCTTTTACCCACCTTATAGGCACAATTGAAAATTTGAAAAAAAAATTCTACCAATTCAATTAATTGAAGATAAAAAATCTAGGAGACACAGTTTACATTAGAAAGTAAAATATGGATCAACAACATGTAAATAATTTTTGGTGAGTAGTAACTTTCGGCTTTTATTTAACACGACTAAAAGTAAATATGGAAATTAAAAGTAAAATTGATATTATAAATTCCATAAAAGTGTCTTAATTATATTTTATATAGTTATTTCCACCAAAATACATCTTAATAATAAAAAATTATCCTTTTGGTCTACTTGGATTAGATTTTGGACATTTATTATTATTTTATTTAAAGAAGAGTTTAAATTGTTAAATTCAGTGTTTAATAAGTAAACCATTTTTAATATAGGGTTAAACATAATATTAATTCAAATATAAATATCCATTAAAAATATAAAATTATTCCATACATAATGGAATGTTATTTTTAATTTTTAGACATTAAAAAATTTATTTTGTTTACGACACAATAATGACGCAGTGATTACCATATTAACGAATGATTAGTATAATTGATATTATAAATATAAAAATAAAAGTAAATTGAGTCTTATGATGAATTAAAATAATATTATAGGTTATTATGACATGTTAGGGTTGATAAAATAATTAATTTTATGTGATAATGTTTTTATGAATTTCTAAAAATAAAATAACATATAGTGTTTAAATTTTCATAAATGAGTTTTTGAAAAAAAATACTAGATTATTAATTGATATAATATTCCTAAAAATATAAAGATCAACCATGGAATTATATAATGTTATATATATATATAGATATAAACTCGGGTTCTCTTGACTTTTTATTGTCTGTTTACTAACAATTTATAATAATAATACAAGAAGACATGGTAAAAGTTAAACTACTAAACTATTAGTGAAATTTAAAAGATAATGTTAATATTGTGATGAAAACATGCCTAAAACCTATTAGTCTAATGATTTTAGACCCATCCCAACATTATCCTCATAATAAATCTTTTTGGAGCAATTATAAACCAAATATGATTTTATAATACAATAATATTTCATGTTTTTTCTAAAGTGACCCTCACCACTCTTATAAAAGGGTACTTCCCCTTCTAACAAAATCACACCTCCAAAGCCATTTGGAATGCCCAAACCCTGCTCAAATATCCTCCAAAATACCATCTCGTTATCCTAGAGTCATTACGTTGATCATAATACATACTAAGGATCCCTTTTCATCAAATCAAAAGGAAAAATTCGAAGAAGAGGTAATAATTTCACCACCTTTTTCAGAGTTCCTTGCTTCTTCCTCTTCCTCTTTAATTTTTTTTTCGATACCAAAATAATATATATAGTACCATATACATACTATGATGTTATTATAAATATGGTTCAAAACAATTCATTATTCTATCAATCCTATGAATGACATGTCACCAAATGTGCGTTTGTATGACTTACCGTCTCCACGTCGTTGTGTAATTTGTTATTCAATCACTTAATTATTTGGATTGTTATAATAATGATTATAACTAATGTAAATAATAAATATATTATGTTAAGGATTCGGTATATATTATCTAACATCCAATTACATATGATTCCACCATCAATATAGTTATATTGTCGCTCGTGCGTATGTACAGATTACGGTCTCCACGAACACGATGAAATTCATTCCCTATCATAACCATTCAAGAATAATTTTCATTTTATGATTAACAATAATTTCCAATAACCTAATATAATTTATGATATGAATAATATACGTCATTTCATAACAAAAAATTCTTACGTAACCATGTATATAAAGGAAAATGAATTAGTTAAAACCTGAAATGATGATACTGCATAAATATTATTAACAAAGAAATATTCTAAGATGATATATGATATAATATTTATGTATGTGGTTCTTTTTTAATTTAATAACAATTATTTAGCTATTATACAGGATTTTAATGCACCCTTAATCAAAGAATAGTACAAGGTAAGGGTTAATTCACCAATCTCATTATTATCAATGATTGTTTATGTGTATATATTTTCTGGAACATATTTTTCATCCATGAACATATTTAATGAACGTGTCTTCAAAAGGATTATTTTTAAGGGAGACTTTATCAAAAAAATCATTTTAAATGTTATAAATATTTATTCATCAAAACCAGTTATATTAATATATGTGTTTTTAAAATGGGTTTGAGGATTTATTTATATGGACATGAATGTTTTAAAATGTTAATTACTTTCAAAATATTCAATGTGGTATGGGAAACCATTATTCAAAAATATCTTTTAAAATGTATTAATTTAAAAATTGTGTGACTTTTAAATGATTTTTAGGAAAAATGGAAATTCCCCTCAAATATTGTTACTAGTCATTTTCAACCATGTCAACATCCATTACTAGATATTATTCTTAATTGATGTTGATTTTTCATAAAACAATATCAAATATTGTATTTAATGAGTTGTGATATTTTTCACTATGTATGTGATATTTTTATGCTACTCATGGTTTATAGATAAATTATTGAAATTTTTTATTCAAGTGTTAATATGAATTATTATTTTATGTTTCAAAATATTCATATATGGAATGCATTGGACATAGTATGTGATGGGTGGAGCCCGCTATTGCTCCTAGATTCATCGGTACGTCTCAAGAGACAAATTAGTGTCTTGGGATAAGGCATTGACAAAATCATATTTTTAGCCTTGGCCCGAGGCCTTGAATATGTGGTTATGATGTCTGTAATAATGAATTACATCAATATTAAATTGGTTATTATTAATACATGTGATTATTAGACTAGTAGAATATAAATGTGAATAATTAAATGTCATTATTTGATTTATCTTTTCCATATTATATTATATTTTATGTATAAATGGCTTGTATTTTATTCTTATACATTTACTTAAATTTTTTACTTATATAAAAATGTTTCTGATATATTGTTATCCTTACTAAGCACCTGAGGTCACCCCTTTTGATGTTTTAATTTTCATAGGATGAGAAGATGTATATAATGACTGAACTATAGGGATATTCAAAGGGAGATTATTGTTTTAAAATGATGTAAAAATATATTTTTTTCGTTTCATATTGTAATTTAAAACTTATGTTTGTATCTAGTATATCCAATACTACTAAACTGATTGGTCTTTCAGGATTTTATCCTTTGAGATAATGCCAATGTTATGTAATAATACACCAAATATATGTAACATGTGTTGGGGCATTACAGATGGTGTCATAGGATGTTTAGTACAAACCATGGATACTAGATTTAGAAAAACTCTCATTAAGGAACATTCCCATAAGATATACGTTGAGGATTAGTATATGAGAACTTCCTAGAATTTGGATAAAGTAGAAATTTTTGAGTATTCCAATAAATACATCCATTTCTGGATATGACCAGGTAGAGACGACTCTACCATAGATATAACTAATAGTGGAAACTCTGATAAAGAGTTTCGAGCTTGACCTCTGGTAAACTAGTACATGACAACGAGCCTTACTGCACTCTTGGTTACGACACTCCTAGGGGATATTCTTAGGATAATTAACATTTTATTTTCAACCCATTATAAAGGATTTATGACTATATACCTCCTCAAATAAAACATTTTAATGATTTTGGATTATATCCATAAACTTTTCGATTTATGTTATTTTTTGTACATGGTTGGAATGATGTATTGTGATTCATAATCTAATCTAGTGTATCCCATTGATTATAAATGGAACCTAGTGTAAGGAAATGTAATCTTATCAAGGCACATAATCCATGTAGGGATTTTCCTCTTACTAGAGATAATTATAGTGGAGTAGGTGATGAAACTGGTGCTGAACAACTTATAATTATACTAAGGCAACTCACTAATGTTGTGAATAAATATCATACTTGTAAGGATCACCCTGATCCATAATGAGGAAGATAATTGTTAGACCTATTCATGATGAAACAACCACCAACATACAACGGGATTAAAAATTCATTTGTTTCCAAATAAGGGATATGTTCCTTAGAGAAAATATTTCATGATTTGGGGAGTAGTGATAGGGAGAAAGTTGTAATGAAAGCATAAAAGCTCATAGGAGATACAAATAAATGGTGGTAATTAATTCAAAACACAATGTAAGATAAAGAAGTATTCAATATGGAATGGAGGGAGTTTAATGATGTTTTCATAGGAAAATACATTCCTCATGACCATCATGAGGATATGGAAAGACAATTTCTTAGTCAGAGGAAAAAGTATGATGAGAATGTTGAAAAGAATGAGGTTAACATTCTGAGGATTAAATGGCATGAAAAAGATTATATATGTAATCCAAGAAGTAAGATGGATTAATTATTTTATGGGTTAAACCCATTTCTAAATCATGAATTATCCACTGAATCATTCTCATCATAAGAAGATATACTCTCATTTTCTATCAAGGTAGAAAATGAATTCACTAAATTTTATAGAATTAATGAAAATAATGAGGAGAAAAGATCAGCTAAACACTCTGGAAATGGAAATAAAGGGAATATGGGGAGAGTTTGTTTTCCATCATGTGGTAAATGTGGGAAGAAACACCCTAGTACTTTCCTGAAGGGAATCAGAGTCTGTTAAAAATGTGGAAAAAAATGCCACAAAGCTCGTGATTGTAAGGGAATGAAAAATACAGTCAATATAGATTGAAAAAATTTATGAGAATTGGGGAAAAATGAAAATTAATGTCTTATGTGCCAAGGAAACATACCTCAGAAAAGGCCAAGAGATCAATTTCAAGCATATGCGATCACTACTGTTGAGGTTGATTCTCATAATGACGCGGTGGTAGGAAATTTAATGGTTTCCTAAAATTTAGCCAATGCATTATTTGATTTTGGATCATCACATTGTTTTATTTCTTCCATGTTTCTTAAGAAAATTATATATTTACAATTTCATTTAACAAGGTATTTTTCGGTCATAATTTTTATGGGATGTATCATTGAAACGACGTTTTGTGAACCAGTTCCCATTAGGGCATGTAAACCTGATTTATCTACTGATCTCATCATCTTACACATGATTGAATTTATAATAATCCTCACTATGGATTAGATTTTAGACCATGATGTGAATATATTTTTTAGAGTATAGTGGTAACAATTTTAGATGATGATAAAGAGTATCATATCTTTATAGCAGAAATGTCACCACCTGATTCTTATCTATATCAACCCAGTAGCTCTAAAAAATTCAATTATTAGGGAGGATTTGAGTGAAAAATATCTAGGTGGGGAAATGAATGGTGAAATAGACGATGTACCTATTGTGAACTAATATGTTGATGTGTTTCCAGATGATTTACCTAGACATCCTCCAGAAATAGAAATTATGTTTTCCATTAATTTAAATCCCTATTCAAGGCTCATAACAAAGACCCTATATATAATTTCCACTATGGAATTAGTGGAACTAAATAAATAACTATAGAATTTGAGTAATAAAGGATTTTTTCCCTCAAGTGTTTCTCCATGGGGTTCCCCTATTCTTTTTGTTATGAATAAAGATGGATCTATGAGGTTTTTCGTTGACTATAGGTAGATCAATGTTATTGTAATAATGAACAAGTATCCCATACCTTCCATTGATGATTTATTTGATCAAATTCATGTAGCTAAATATTTTTCATAGATTTACCTTTTATCTGGATATCA
The DNA here is from genome assembly GCA_963277665.1 of Viscum album. Lineage (NCBI taxonomy): Eukaryota > Viridiplantae > Streptophyta > Magnoliopsida > Santalales > Viscaceae > Viscum > Viscum album. The sequence continues at coordinate 198,342,083 of OY728150.1, forward strand.
TATGTTCTGTGTGAGAAAGGAAGACATTCCGAGGACTACATTTCGTATAAGGTATGGGCATTACGAGTTTACAGTAATATCATTTTGACTGACTAATGAAAACTATTTATTAATGAATCTAATGAATATAGTTTTCAAGAAATATCTTGATGACATTGTAGTGGTATTTTTTGATGATATCTTTTTATAATCTATAATCTATGAAGATCATGAAAATCTATTGTGCACTATTCTGAAGACACATTGATGAAATAAATTATATGGGAAGTTTAGAAGTGTGAATTATGCCTTAAAGATATTTCATTAATGGGTCATATTGTCTCTAAGGATTTAATTTCCTTCTAAGACAAGAGAAATACATGAATGACATTCACCGATGAGTATAACTGAGTAACATAGTTTTGTTTTTATAGTATGTTATTATCGGCATTTCGTTTATGATTTTTCCTGATTGGAAAACCCATTAATGAGGATCACACATAAAGGGGTTAAATGTGTTTAGTCAAAAGAGTGTGAAGAATGTTTTGATGAATGTAAGATAATATTAGTCAATTCTCATATCATGGATCTACCATCAGAGAATGATGGATTTTTTATTTATTCTGATGCATCAATGAAAAGTCTTTGTTGGTTCTTTATAGAGAACTTCATGGTTATTTCCAATGCATCACAATAGAAAAAAATTCATGAACAAAACTATCCTACTCATGATTTTGAGTTAGTAGTTGTAAAACGTTTGTTGAATATATAGAGTCACTATCTCTATAGTGAAAATGTATATATATACCATTCATAAGTCAATGAAATTTATTTTTTCACAGAACTAACTCAACATGAGGCAACGATGATGGCTTGAACAACTAAACGATGATAACTTCATCATACACTACCACCCGGGGAAGGAAAATAATGCGAAAGATTCTTTGAGACGAAATGAACATGGAGTATAGAACAACATGAGATTTTAAGGGGATCCTATGTTCATTGATCTTATAAAGATGGATATCGGAATAATAATGTAATGTGAAACATCAATACATTTTCAAATGGTTTCAAAACCATATTTACTAGAAAGGATAAAAAGATATCAGACTGATGATAAAGAGTATCAAAAAAAATTAAAGCTGTGGATGATGGGAGATTGATCGACTTTGTATATAAAAATGTGATTATGAAATTTGGGAAGAGAATTTGTGTTCATGATATTCCAGATCTAAAAAGGGAATTGTGTAATGAGGCTTAAAGCTCCAAGTACTCTATACACCATGGTTGTAATAAGATGCAATGAGATTGGAAGGAAAAATTATGGTGGGACAAAATGAAGAAGGAGATTACTGATTATGTGTCATCATGTATGGTTTGTCAACTAGTGAAGTCTAGAAGACAACATCCGAGAGGAGTCATGAATCCTCTTCCCATACCTGAGAGGAAATGGGATGATATTACAATGGACATTGTCATGGGGCTACAAATGACTTCTAGAAGGAATGATTCTTTGTGGGTCTTTGTTGATTGTCTTACCATATAAACTCATTTTCATGATATAAGAAAATATTTACCACTTGAATTTTTAAAAAGAATATATATTAATGAAGTTGTAAGAGTTCATGGATTAACTGTATCGGTTTTTTCTTATCGTGATCCCCATTTTACATCATGATTTTGGAAAAGACTTCACAAGCCCTAAGATACTAAACATCATTTGAGCACTGCTTACCACCCTCAATCTGATGGACAATCTGAGCGGACTATTCAAACCTTATAAAACATGTTGACAACTTTCTCACTTGGATTTCAAGGTATGTGAGATCAGTATTTACCAATGGTTGAATTATATTATAACAATATCTTACATTCAAGTATTCATATGGAACCATATGAAGTGTTATATGGAAAGAGATGTTGCACACCAACAAGGTGGGATGATGTTGGTGAATGAAAAATCATAGGCCTAGAACTTGTTATGGAAACCATGGAAAAGGTAAACGTTATCCAAACCCACATCAAATCTGCTCAAAGTAGGAAAATGATCTATGCCGATAACTGAATGAATGATTTGGAATTTCAAATAGGAGACCATTTCTTCTTGATGTAATCTCCATGGAAGGGACTTATACGATTCGGTAAAAAGGGAATATTATGTCCCATGTACATCAATAATTTTGATATTTGTTTAACTAATTGGAGTTTTAAATTATCGTTTGGAAATGCCGCCAAGTCCATCCAAATTTAATTCTGTGTTACACATATAATTGTTAATAAAATACATGCATGAACCAATGCATGTACTCACCTATGACATAATCGAACTGAAACATGATCTATCTTATTGTAGAGATCATGTGATGATTCTAGATACTATAGAACAAGTTCCTAGAAACCAGACGAATTTTCTAGTGGATGTTCTATAGAGAAACCCTAATATGGAAATACAATCATGGGAACCTGAGGAACTTATGATGAAGAACCACGTGAATATTTTTATGCCATAGTATTCTTTAAATTTTTAGGAATACATTATTTGAAGGAGGGAAAAATGTAACACCCCAAGCATCCACATTACACTTATCTTTGAGTAATATAATAGCTTGTGATATATGCAAACTCGAGTTCTAACACACCACGCCCATTCATAAATGCCATTAAGAATAGTAATAGCAACTTATTATAATTTTATAAATTTTAATTTTAAAAAAAGAATTCATTTTTTGGATTCGGAATATCAAAATTTGTGTAGGGTGATTTTTTGGTATTTTTATGAAAACATTCAATTTATTATTAATAGTGAAAAAATTGCGTTATTGTTTAAAACCAACTTCTTATTTAAATAATTAATTATTTAATTTAATTTAATTTAAGATAAAAAAGATACATAATTCCTTTATATTTTCAATGTAATTAATTGGAATCATATTAAAATAATATTAGATATAAAAAATTTTATTTATCTTTTTATTGTCTTTTATCCATTTTCTAGGTTCATTTTCCAATTTGCATAAAACATAATTTTACAACTACTATGAATTATATTTAAAATATCCAAGATCTATAGTTGACCTCAGTAAGTAAAATGTGGTTCAATAAGATAAAAATAATTTTTAGTGAATAGTAACATTTGACTTTTATTTACCACGGTCAAATGTAAATAGGTCAATTAATGGTAAAAGTGATATTATAATTATCTTAACAATGCCCTAATTATTAGGATAAGTGTATTTCGATAGAAATAATCCTTACGAATAACATATGAAATTTTTTTCCACTTGTATTAGGTTGCGTCTTTATTATTATTTTATTTAAAGAATAGTTAAAAGTGTTAAATTACTGTTTTAATAAATAAACCATTTTTAGTATTGGGTTATACATAAGACAAATTATACAATAATTCTTCATAAGAAAAATAAAAACATTTCCTCAATAATGTTGTTTTATTTATAATTGTATGTTATTAAAAATTAATTTTATTTATGATATAATAATGATGCATTAATTACCATATTAACGAACTACTAAAATAATTGATATTATAAATATAAATATAAATATACAATGAGACTTATGGTGAACTAAAATAATTTTTTTGGTTAATATTCGATGTTATTGTTGAATAATAATTTTATTTGAAGTAGTAAAGTTGTTATGACATTCGGGAAAACAAAATACCAAATAGTGTCAAAATTGACATAAATGAGTTTTTAAAACAAATACTAGATTATTAATTGATATAAAATTCAAAAAAAATTTGTGGTTTTTCAAAAGAACATAGATAAGGTTATATATATCAAAAATGAACCAATTGGGGTTTTCTTGGCATTTTATAGTAAGTTTATTAACCATTTATTATAATAATACAAGAATACATGGTTAATGTTAAACAACTTACCTAAGAGTTAAATCTAAAAGATAATTTTAATATCGTGACCTAAACATGTCTAAATCCAATTGGTTGAGTGTTTTTCATCCCACCCCCACCTTATCATAGAAATAAATAATTTTTATCCATTATAAAAAGAATATTATTGTACAATAAAATAATATTTCAATCTTTACCTAAAGGTACCCTCACATATATTATAAAAAGGCACTTCCATTTCTCTCAAAATCACACTTCCAATGCCATTAGTCTTGGAAAAACCCTACTAGAATATCATCCCAACTACCCTCCATTCAACTTGTAGGCATTACTATGATCAGAATCCAACCTAAGTAGCCCTTTTCATCAAATCAAAAGGAAACACTCGGAGAAGATGTAATAACTTCAACACCTTTTTCAATGTTCTTTTCTTCTTCCATATCATCTTTCTTTGTTGTTTCCATATTAAATTAATAACTCCATTACCTTATACATAATGAGACGTTATTATAAATATGGTACAACCATATTCATTATTCTATCCATCCTATGAATGACATGCCACTATACGTGTGTATGTATGGCTTACCATCTCCACGTTGTGGTGTAGTTTGTTATTCAAACACTTATTTATTTGGATGGGTATAATAATGAGCCTAACTGATGTAAATACTAAATATAAGATGTTATGGGTTACTTTTATATGATATTACATCCCATTACATGCAATTTCACCATCAATAAATGATATTATCGCTCGTATGTATGTACGAATTACCGTCTCCACGAACGTGAGGAAATTCACTCCCCATCATAACCATTCAAGATTAATTTTTATTTTATCAATAAATATAATATTTAGTAAATTAATATCATTATGGTTATGAATCAAATAAATATTTCCATAACAATGAAGGCTTATGTAACAATGCATATAAAGTTTAATGAATCAGTTCACTCCCAAAATGATGATACTGCTGAAATATTATTAACCAAGAAATATTAGTACATCATATATGATATTATATTTATGTATGGTATTATTTTATAATTTAATAAAAATTATTTAACTATTATACTGAAGGTTTAAATAACCTCAATCATGGAAAAGTACCAGGTAATGGTTAATTCCTCAATCTCATTGTAATTTGAGATGGTTTATGAGTAAGTATTTATTGGATCATATTTGTCATCCATGTCCATGTTTCATGAACGATTTTTCAGAAGGATTATTTTGAAGTAACTCTTCAACTAAAATATCATTTTAAATTTTATAAAAATTTATTCTTCTAAACCGTTGTCATTAATGACCATGTTTTCAAAATGGGTATAAGGATTTATTTATATGTTCATAAATTTTTTAAAATGTTAATTCCATTAAAAGGATTTAATGTTGTATGAGAAACATTGATTAAAAAATATCTTTTAAAATGTATTCATTTATAAATTGAGTGACTTTTCATTGATTTAATGAAAAAGGGATATTTCACTCAATGTTTGTTACTAATGATTTTCAACTATGTCAACATCAATTACTAGATATTATTTTTGATTGGGGTCGATTTGATATAATACCATATTCAATATTGTATTTAATGAATTTTGATATATTTGACTATGGATGTGCTATTTTTATACCATTCATGGTTTATGGATAATGTATTGACATTTCGTGTGCTGGTTTTAATAAAAAGGTTTATTTTATGTTTCCAAATTTTCATATAAATAATTCATTGGAAATAGTATGTAATGAGTGGAGAAAGCTATAGAACCTAGTTGCAATGGAATTTATCATGATTTAAATATGTGTCTTGGTATAAGGCCCTGACAAAATCTTATTTTTAGACTTTTCATGAGGCTTTGACTATGTGGTTATGATGTTTGGAATTATTAATTCCATCATTATGAAATTGGATATTGATATTAAATGTGATGACTCAACTATTAGAATATCGATGTGAATATGTAAATGAAATTATTTGATTTATCTTTTCTATATCATGCTGATGTTTAATTTTAAAAGGATTATGTTTCATCTTATACATTTCCTTAAATTTTTATGCTTATTTATAAATGTTTCTACTATGTTGTTATCCTTACTGAGCATGTGATCTCACCATTTTCAATGGTTTATTTTCCTAGGATGAGAAGAAGTATATTATGACTGACCTATAGGGATTGTCTAATGGAGAATATTTTGTTAATATGAGACACAATGTTATTGATTTACTTTTCATAATGTCATGTGATACTTATTTTTGTATCTAGTACTTCCAATGATACAGAATTGATTAGTCTTTCATGATTTGATCCCTTTTGATAATGCCAATGTTATGTAATAATGCACCTCCAATGGCCCTAAGGCCTTCATTTTTTTATTGATTTTTGATATGTAATAACGCACCGACTCTAGCAAACTAGGGTTGGGGCGTTACATGCCCTATTATGATCCAATTACATGTCTTGAGCTACATGCAATAATATTACATGTTTTTTGTGTAATACATAATTCCATGTCTTATTCCTATGTTATGATATCATTTATTAAGATCTTATTAACATTATCATTCATGTATTATCAACTACCAATATTAAATCAACAATTCATTTTTATGATCTTTGATATGTAGGGTATGATATTCGAATGATATTCTCATGTTCTCGTACCCTTATATTCATTTAATTCTAATGTATTTCTAGTATTTTCCATTAATGATCATTGGATATCTCCTCTTTCTTATGATTATTTTCTTGAGGTAATTAATAATGTTTTTATATATATTTACTAGGGGAGATCACTGTAGGAAACATTGAACACATTTCACTGAGTAAGACTATTTTTGATCCATGTTTCTGGAGGCATTAAACTAACACGGTGATTGTACATCTATTTTTTAATGGATTATGTATTCCAAAAAATATTATAAAGTGTATATATGTTAATAAAGGGTTATTATAAATCCTTTACAAACATTTGATTTTATTTCAACACAAAAAACATAATTAACTAATTATTATAGTAGACATAATTAAATCCGTTTTTAAATCATGAATTATTATTGAGATTAATATTATAGATAATAACACTATATTTTAAATTATATTTCCTAGAGGTTCAATGAACACAAAATTACATTTAGAAAACATTGTTCTGGGAAATTAAATCATACATTAAAAAATTACTAAACAAAATAATTTGGTATTAATAGTTTAAAATGATATGAATCTCTTAACAAAACATCCTACATCATTCACAATATTGAAAACAAAAAAAGTGATTAAAATTAAATGTCATATTAATGCATTGATTAAATCAAGAATGTATCCTATGAAAATAATTCTTCAATAATAATATACATTTCCGCATTTATATAGAAATGATAAATATAGAAAATGTATACAACAATGATTCTCATAGAACTCACAATATCCAATGATGATCCTCCCATAAAATCCACAATTCCTAGATAAAACTACAATAAATCATATTATAAATTTTCAAAAACCATAGATATAGATTCCATATATCCAATCTATTCTATTACATAAGTAATTAATCATGGATGTATAAGTTAAATGAATAATGATATTAAATTGGTGTAATCAATTGAAAATCTGAACAATGATCCCATAAAATAGACCATCATCATGAAATTTGTTTTTGAAATACCTAATAATAATATCCATAGTCGAGATCATATTCCACATAATGATGAAATAAATGAAATAATGTGGGTCTAGTATAAAAATTAATATATTTTATAATTAAAATCATGTCACATGTTTTTTCAAGCCATGTGTTAAACATGCCCCTATTTCTAGAATACCTGAAGAAAAAAAATATTGGGATGCATATTTTGAATAATAGTTTGAAATCCTTATAAAACAACTATCCCAAGTCATGTAGTCTTAAGAAAAGGCACCATAGTTTGGAGACAACATTCACCTAACCAGACGCCTAGCTATAGGACATCAATATAAGAATGAAAATTCTCTAGGTAAACTAACATGATTTTCCTTAATTGTGCACAAACATTACTCTTGGCCAAAAACATTAAAAACTCTATAATATTCATCATAATATTATTTTTAAAAAATCCCACAAAAAATAGTGAAATAATTCTTTTGTGTATCTGAACAAGGGTGTTATGATGTAATAATTCTCCATTGCATAATTACATTTTACAACAAGAATACTTGTAAAAAATACAAGTCCACAATTATACGTCGCTACTATATTTACATTATTTTATAATTATCCCATGATTATATAGAATATTAATCATTATTTATAATAACCTCAAAATATGGTATATCCATAATATGGGGTACATTCATATGGGTATCAACAATTTGAACTGGCATCTATGTTACATACATATCATGTTTTATATAACATTATTCCCATATCCAAACAAGATAGAGGTTCAAATGAAATATTAAAATATATGTCATGTGGAAACTATGTTGAATGGATTTAATGAGTAGTTTAAATGATGAGTTTAATTCCACCCATCAAATTTATAAAATAATCTCAAATAATCCTATGTAACTTTCGGCCTACATATCTTGTTTTTGGAGCTATCAGTGAACAAACCTAGGTGATAATCACAATAAGACCTAGTGCCCAACTAAGAACAACAAAAATATTTTGATGAAGAAATAAAATATAAATTAATTCAGAATAAATCCATCCCCAAAAATTCTCAAATCATATGGAAATTCAACATAATGTTTTAGACCGAACATGACCCCTTAGTGGAAGCATCAATAATCTACAAACAAATGATTGGTTATTTTCAATGAACATAATTAGATTATTTTAACAGGTCCATTTTATTTGATGAAATATATATTATTTATGAAAACTAAAATAGTCACAAACTGAAATCCCAGGATCAACAATGTTAACAATGAAAGAAATAATAATGTCGCCCAAAATCATTCTAACCCATTCATTATGAACATATGTCTGATGATGGTACATCAAGATCAACATTAAATAGGATCTCAGATTTTAATTGAGGTCTCTAAAAAAGTTATGTGTAACAAGGATCACTATAAAAATAAATTAATTATTGAAACAAATATGATCATCTATAACACATATATATGTATTCTTTATTCCCTTAACATTTCTCTCATTATGAATGAGAATAATGTGAGTGGATTTAGACAATTGTTCCATCTCCAACAAAAGAAAACTCATTAAAATAATTTACATGGATTCCCAACATTAATTTCTATCAATATAGCATCCCACTTACACCTTTTCACATGAAAGGGATGATGCAATTTATATGGTTTTAATTCATTGTCTTGATCATTTTGATATGTATCACAATATAAAAAAATAATGAGTGTACAACTTCATATCTAGAAACAATAATTAAATCCTCACATCATAAACCATATTAATCATTCCTAGGAGTACATCCCCCATTAAATGACCTAAATACCACATCATGACTATTATCTTGGGTAAAAATCACTATAATAATCCCATAAGCTAATGATACCCTCTAATGATCGATAATAATTTTTTATGGTTTCCACACCATATAAATAATCCCTAATTATAGATAACTCACCATAAATATATTTTTATATGAGAATAAACTCATGGAGAGATTATGTCTACTAAAATCTTATAAAATTAAATTTGGAACAATACACATTTAATCCAAAATAAATGACCACAAATACATCCTTGAGAATCCAGCCTCTGATGATTTCATCATGACATGCGAAGGTATTTTATAAAGTAAATAATTCAAGGAAATTATAAAATTTCAAAGGGTTTAGTATGTTTAATTATAAAAATACCACTGGTACTCCACCCATTTCCTCAAAAAAATATTTAAATGTTTTTGTGAAAACATATAAATCGTGATTTTGTTAACAAAGTAGAACCTAATAATTTCAACCGAAAAGTTATTATTTAAATTTTTAAGAGCCTACATCATTTCTCTGAGTTATATATCATGACTATGAATGTTCTTATAATAAGTTTGATAATGAAAATAACCATAATCCACTGTGTGATAACCTTGAAGGACAAGGAACACCAAAATGGAACATGATGCCACCAAAAACTCCATATGGCCAGGTCGAACTTCACGAATATTAAGTACAAGAGATGATATGAAAATATTATTCATGTCTTAATAGGAAGCAAAATGTTTATAACCCAAAAATAATTTCATTATCTTTCGAGTGACATAATTAATATTAAAAAATACATTATAAAATATTTAACGAACTAGAGGTAATTCAATGAAAACCCCAAAACTACTTTACCTAAATGACATTACTCATATCCCCTAATGAAAAAACACCATTAAACAAAAAATCATCAACTAAGGTACTTTTTTTCCAAGACCATTTTACCAAATAACATCACATCCCAAATCAATAATTTAAACATTGATATCAGGGAATAATGTTAGTAAATCCATAATATGTCCACAACTACTCAAAAATGATGTAAATAATCTTCCCCTATTTTAGATTTATATAAGATATCATCCATGAATACATATTTATATAAATTGATATTCTAGTGAATATGAATTATCATTTAAATTAACATAACATTATCATTGGGCCAAAAAAGAGAATTATAAGACACAAATAGGGGCCAAACCTACTCGTGAATGTGGCATTTAGGATATCAACATCTTTGATAATTGGTTAATTAAAAACATTCAATTATAAATCATATTTGACCACATATCTGCATTCATATTATAAATTTAATCATATATATGAGGATATATATATATATATATTATTCAATATAAATTTTATTATGATTATGGATGTCATTATATATTTGGTGTGTTCCCTCAACCTTATTTAGAAAAAGAATGGGTTCTTCCCATTGTCACACAGTTGGTCAAATAAAGCCTTTGGAAATCAATTAATATAAATAATCCATTCAATAATTCAATTTAATTGGTGACATACATATAAAAGTATTAGATATGGGTCAATTACCTAGAACCGAATCCAAAAATTAATGCATCTTCCTCTATGGTGGAGAGATATAAAAGTATAAGAGGAAATGATATGGAAAGTCAATTATTACTAGAGAAATATTACCGTAATAATATTCATGATCAATATCAAGAACCAAAATTGATTCTATCTTACCCACCATATAAATAGGATCACACTATCAATAAGACCAGGAAACCCATTCTCCTAGAAAAACATAACATTACCCTTTAGGGGTAGCGATTGATATACATAAATAATTATAGTTAATTAAGTAATAATTTTCACTCATCTATTCCATAGTGAGAGTTATGTTTAGAGGTCACACATGAAGAATCAAATATTCATATATTGGCTAAATTTCATATAAAGAGAAAAAATTGGAATTGGTGACTTTTCACTTTCATTCTCACTTGGGGGGTTTACTATTAACCACATAACACAATATATCAATAGAAAGACTACACAGATCTACCATGCTTTCTTATCTGAATGAATTAGTGGGACCAATCCTAAATAAATAAGTAATAAATTATGAATAAATTTTTTAGGAACCTCTAACTACCATAGTAGTCAATTATATTCTGACTAAAGGCTCATCAACTACTTAATAAATCTACAATAATGATTGTTTTGGTTGGAACCCCATTATTAATAAAGATTAAAACTATTCAATATACCCTACCAATGATTAATATTTCATATCACTATGTCTAGATGTAAAATCATTGAAAAATAAGAATGTTTCATAATCATAAAAAAGAAAAATAGATTATTTGTGTCTCTATGAAAGAATGATTTTAGAACATAATATTTCCAAATTTTATAATTGTTAATGGTGATTTACTAAAAAAATAAATACGATTTGAATTATTTATTCTATCAAGTAATATAACCACTACTTCCACCAATTTTTTTTTCATCAACATTTATTTAAAGGAATATAAAAATAGTCACCTTGGTGATCGATAAATTTTCATGAACTATGTCATTCCATAAAAATCAGTTAATCCATCTGAGCTATAACTATAACATGACTAGAAGAGGTAGTCATCTATATAAATTCCTAAGACTAAATACAAGATCAAAACTCAAATAAATTCATTTTGAGTTTGTATTATCATTTGAAACCACCATAGATAAAAACTAATAATGTTCTTTAAAATAAATTCGATAATGGTGGATTGACCAATCAATATTGTGAATGATTATAAACTCAATGGAAATAACCTAATCCATTTAATATAGATATAATTTATTAAGTACATGAATCTTATTTATTTTCAATCCAATAACACGTTCTAATTTTTCAAAACGATATCATCTCAGAACCTCTCTATAGCCCCTTCATGTTTAATGTTTTCACATTGGACCATAATATTATTCGCTATCTCCAAGAACATGAGGATTCACAGAATCATGAAAAACCAATCCTATAGCTACAAGGGATTTTTGTTCCCTATAATAATTTTGGATTTTATGGATAAAAGTCATGGTCATTATCTCTGATATCATCACTCTAAAGTAAATAATAATTTTACGAAATGAAAATATATGAAACTCCATGGAACATTGCTTGGACCACATGTACAAGAACATATAAACATTCATAATATACTACACACTTGTAGTTTATAAATCGATATCATTACGTTGATCAGTACTATATGACATAATAATTTATTTGATATATTATTTTTGAAAATATGTTTTTCACAATGATATATGCACATATATGTATCTTATATAGGGAAATTATTCAAATAAGAATGAAATTGCCTAAAATTTTTAAGTTTATGTAGGGAGTTAGATCGTTTTTCTTCCCATCATTGTTTATAGTTCTTCAACTCAAATTTGGTTATCATCTAAACCAACTATGATCACATTTATCATGAACGATGTGAGAAATAAGTGTATATTTGAGAAAAACCTAAAACATTTTCTACCACATTATAAGGGTATATTCATTTATTTAAATGTTATATTTCATATTGAATAAATATTATTTCATATAGTATAATTTCATGTGATGAGAATATTTACGTAAAATTTTAACATCTTATAGTGGGGATATTTACCATGATGTTTGACATGAAATGACGAAGATGATGTTCTTCATAATTATGTTTTGTGATTAGGATAATGGATGTGTTTTTACATCAATTATTTAGGATGGTATGCAATTAATTTTAAATTTATATATCTATAATTTTTTCCATGTAGTTTACCATCATACATCCCTGAAAATCATTCCATGTGTTTTAATGTGATATGAAAACTACCATAAGAATCAATCTTGATAATTATGTGAAATAAATCACAAGAAAACATCAATTGTTGGTTATTTATTTGCATCATACATCAACTATAATGACAGTGTGATAACTATTAGAGTATAAACATAAATTGATTAATATGATTTTTTCCTTGTAAAATTTGAGTTTTGAGAAGCAATACCAACTCTCCATAAGGGAATGTATGAAAGTGAATTTTTTATTGTATTATTATTAAATTTAATTATTATAAAATTAAAATTCTTGTATAATTTTTATACTCTTCTTATAATGTTGTTATAAATAATTTGTTCACTTCTGTGGCTATTCATCACTATAAACCATGCTTCACTGAATAGGGAAATAACAATAGACATGGACCTCAAAGGGTATTACTCCTTTTATCTAGTTAATAAGGTAATATATGGGTATCTGTGTAGTTGTATGAGTCATGGTGTTGTAAAACAGTAAACATATATTAAAATTCTAGAACAATAACCCTTGTTTTTACTCTCATTTTTCATGAAAATATTACATAGAATATTATTGACAACCTTATTAATTTTTTACAATATGTTATTGGAAAGAGAGTTTTGTCTGAATAAAACCCTTTTGAGGGAAGACTATTCATCCATGAAGAGAATATGTAGTCTCCATTATACATTAATATCTCAAAAAGGAATCCTAATATAGTACAAATATTTTTATTTATTATGTTTAAGACAATACGTGATCTATATTCATTGATGGGTATTTCCATGAAAAACTAGGAGATGGAGATATTGGTAGTATGAATGAACATAAAATATATTGATGTAATCGGGGGAAATGGACCCATTATTGATATTCCCCAATTAATGAATGGAAAATATTATTTTAATATTTTTCACTAACATAGAGGGTTGATAGAAAAATATAACATGTATTTTGAAGGAATGGAATTTCATTGAATAATTTAATGAAATTAAGTGAAAATGTTATGAAAAGTATGTATGACTCTTAATATAATTTCATACCTTCTAAAACGATTAGGGAGAACCATAGAAACCTTTGAAGAAATCTTGGATCACAGTTTTAACAACTCTTATTTTGATTATTATAATACATACTCTTGAAAATTTTTATTTACAGTAGATTTATTGAGAATTAACATCATCTTAGTGGATAATTTTTATATCCCATCATCAAATATGTTTCCTCTTGGCTTGATCCAACAGGATAATTCCATTTTATAAATTCTCTATAATGGTTGACCAGTATTCAGTATTTATATATTTTGGATATGATATTGACTCATCATTCAATGTGTTTTCATCAATCTCATTGGTATCTTCCTTGTCAATGTTAGTTAAATGTGAAACTTCCATATGGTCTGCTATATTGTTAAATGTATTTTCCAGAATTAGATGTTCCAAAGAGATCCCTGCATTACGCAATGCATAAACATGGGAAATTGGTAAATTATTAACATGAAATAGATTCATATCAAAAATAGAATGATGCACTAATTGCACACATAATCAAAAAAATGGAATTAATTAATCATTATTAATGGAATATTACACATTAATTTCCAAATAAATAAACACTCATGAACCATTATATTTATATACTCCACTAGTATTTAATGTTGTCCTCAATGACCTATAAAATTTCTTGGTACTATTAACCATTTTTGGATCAAAATTTTGGAAACATGAATGAATAGAGAAACAAAACATTATATGGGGAAATGATGAAGATTCTCATAACAATAGTATTTAGTTTTAGGTTCTCCGTTCATTGTCCTAATTGGATTTTAGAGGAACTTCCATTATTTATTTCCAAGGTCTGTGGACTTTTTTACTAAACAAATAATTAATCTTCAGGTAATTTTATTTCCATTTCTTCTAATACCTATGATGAGATTCATCATGATAATATCATCAGAATCATAACCTTTGACAGCCTTCTATTTTATGAATTGGTTATCCCAAAATTAAGAAATTTCCACCAACAATTCAAGTCATCTAGTTTTCATTGTGTGAATGATGATAAAATTGAGAATGTCATTTCGAGACACTAACTAGACATTGTGATGCCCTAGGTAATTACTTAGTTTATAAACTGATATGATCAACAAAAGAAAATATATTTTTATGTCTAAATGTTGGGTATTATTATCAATTATAGTTATTTTTATATGGTAAATAAAAGTATTTTTACCTATATTATTCTTCTGTGAAGAGATAGAATTAAGTGGTTAATAAATGGATACCATACACAAGGTGAGAAACATCTATTATATGAGAGGTATTATGTCTTGTGGGCCAGAGAGATATTTATAATCTTTATAAAAAAATCATAAATATCCTTCTCCATCGGATAAATTACTTATTTATTCCCCTGTTTATTAAAGGTTATTTTGTTTCCAGTAAGGTTTTACATGAAATTATTTAGGTAATAAAGGTTATCATAAAGCCATCTAAACACTAGGAGACCTTTAAGAGGGTTTGGGATTATGATCTTATTGGCCATATAGGTGTCAACATCAATTAAACGGTATTATACCACAATGATAACAAACAATCATGATGTCACCACATAAATAGAAATTTTAAGGGGTTTCATCATTCTATCATGTTTTCATAGAATTTTAATTACTAAATAAAGTCTAATGAAATGATAGAAAAATTGTTTTTTATTTTACCAACATATCTCTGACATAATAATATATGGTATATCATATAAAAGGATTGAAAATATGATGAGTGAAATGTTGATATGGGGCCCAAAAATTCTTTAAAACTAACGGGAACTAATCGATACTAATAAACCGATGATGGATAGACAAAGATATTATACTCCTACTCTTTTTAAAAAAATATAGATCATGTTATAACAAGAATATCAATCCATAACATAAATGATCTATTACACAAGAGTAGCAACAATAAATTATTTTATGATCGAAACTGGGGATTCATCCTCTTGTGAATAACAGATGAGATCCTTTATGGAGATGGAAAAATTGATTTCCAATTCATTCTCTTGATGGGTATAATCATATTAGGTTACTTCATGATTTGGTCATTATTAAAGATGTAAAAATTGACAATAATTTCAACTGAAAATTCAACTTTTAAACATCACCTATGTGCATTCTCATGTGTTCCTACTTGAAATCTAGTTGGTCATTTCGAAAACTGAAATTTATGTTGGCCACATGTGGAAAATGCTTATAAATTTCTATAAAAATCCATGTTATTATATAATAATACTTTAACCAAATGGGCATTTATGTCCCATGTTAATTGGATGGCATGGAATATATATAAAGTTAGGCCATATGTATTGTTATATACCTAGGTTTTACAATATGATCTCATCAATAGAGGAAGAAATTAATTTTTAGAATGATATATATGAGTATCTAAGATCTTATTCACCATCATATTATCCATCAACTACATTTGGAGAAGTTGATAAAGGAATCTTTGGAGGGATGAGAGATAATATAGTGGCATTTGTGTTATCTGTAAATGATTCTGAGTCATATATGGGTCATATTAGAAATTATGTGTGACCATAATGACCCAATATATTGTATATATTCAATAATTAATCATCATATTCCTTATATCTAATTAATCTAGTCTCTTATTTGATGTTTTTTCCAAACGATTATGTGATCAAATGTTTTTGTTTTATGAATGATTATGTGGTTTATCTGGACGCTAATATTTCTAATGTCTATGTATTATCATTAGAAACATTTTGGATATTCCCTCATTATTTTCCACTATATATAAGTGTATAATAAATGATGATACTCAGGGATTTGAGAGTTTTATTAGGGTAATTTATGTTTCTATAGGTGATTTGGAGGAACATTCAATTCGAAATAGTGATGAAGCGGTATCCATATTTATTAGGGTTGACTTGGTTTTAATATACCCTAGAGTATTTTAATTATTATGGAGGTTAGGTACGTATCTTCTATGTATATATTTAGTGTTCTGTAATGATATCATGATCATGGGAGGGAATGTTAATTGGACATGTAAATATCTTCTACCTTAATATTTGTAGTCAATATGATCAAACTGATATTTTTTTGTAATCTAAATGTTGGTCAGACATAACATCTTCTATATATGGTCATGAGAGAGATTAATTTTCATTCGAATATTTTTTTATATTATTTTCTATTGGTGGAACCTTATTCGTGTGGGTAGATTTGTGGTCCACATATGATTTGAAGGAGATTATATTCCCCGTGCATTCAATGGGTATTCACATAACATTATGATTTCCATAAAACGTTACTAATTGAATAAATGTAGTTAACAGGTAGTAAAAATTCATTAAAAATTTCATGAAATGTGTTCAAAAGAGACATATATTTTATATTAGGGGTAGTGAATAATGTGGTTTCATATGTGGGAATTTATTTTTCCTCTGTAGAATAGATTCCAGCATAATTATAATGAGTTTCAGGGGAACCAAATTCTTTACAACCACTATAAAACACATTTTTCTGTCCATTAATAAACATATAATACATTCTTTGGGTGAATAAGGCAATACATCATTTATGTAAATCCACGGTTTTCTCATCATGACAATAAATGTGGTATCCTAATGAATAATTTGGATTTTTTTTAATTTGAATCATGTTCTCCAAAATATCTAATGATATTGATTTTTGGATGAGTATTTTGTTCACCATTTTTATAACTTTATAATGTTAATGTGTACAGGAACAAATATGAATTGATATGGATCATGAGATGTAGAATCCATAGTAGATAGAGTTTGGTCCTTGAAACATTTTCTATCGTATCTTAATAATCATACAAGTCTTCCATATTTCTGGGAATGTATGAGGGCCAAATTTAGCCATATATGGGGGTATACCTATCTTTATCTATGAAGGATATTTCCATTTGGCACCTATAATTTTCACATTCATCATGGTATAATTTGGAAATAGTGACATCAACCTCAAAATCATTAGGGATTTATTGTATCTCAGATGTTCTTCAAAGATATGATTAGATAAATTAACCTAGATAAAAAATAAATATAAAATGTTTTCAAGATGTTTTAGGAAAATATTCTTTTCTAATAGTGGAATATTTTACTAATTATTAGGTTACACTATGGTCTAAATATATGGGGTTATATTATCTTATATATGTAGCTGACGTCCCCAATCAGGTGTTGATGAAAACATTGTATTCTATGGGTTTTGTTGAGTTGATCTTCTGACATTTTAATAATAAATATAAACCAAATAATTTTGAAATTGTACATCTATTTTAATGGGTCATATATTTGATGACTCGAAAATAGATTGATACTCATGTTGGGAACATTTATATTTCTATAATTGGACTATGTATCATATATGGTCTCAGATGATATGTTACATAGATTATTATATCAATATCAACCTCACCTTCATTGACCCCATCGGCCTTAGGGATGCCTTCCATGAACCCTATAATTTTTGAGATTTTAAATGAGAATCTTATGTGTCAAAATCTACAGGGATGGGATCCACTAGGAAGAATACATTGATAAATAAAAAACACTTCATTTTGTGAAGATTTTTCAAACGTTTTAGTTCTCATTGAACTAATTTTGGATGTGGTGATCGATCTCCCAGTTTATGGGGCATGAAATATTTGTGGTTTAATACTATATTTTGAATTTATATAGGTTTACATACAGTGAAATTATCTTTTCTACATAATTTAGGTCATTTTATATAATGTTATCTCTTATAATATTATAGTGATGATGAGTTAGGATGAACTATTTAAATGGAAACATGGGAATGGACTAGCTGGTTCTGCAGTTCATTGAGGATAACATGTTTTCATTTAACTATCATCTTATTGATATAATCAACTATAATCTTTTTACCCTTATTTGATATTTTTATCAATTCCCATTCATCATATAATGATATTGTAGAAACACTATCCACTTGTGACTATGGTTTTCCTAATCAGTAATGTCAAAAATTTACTCTCTTATGCTTGTTGTTTTCAAAGACAAAATAATTAGGATTGGTATATACGAAAATTTAGTTATAGGGATAGAAAATCTAATGGTGTTTGAGGAAAATATTATCATTATTATTGGGTTTTAGATGATTTATCATGTTTTCAAAGATATGATGAAATGCTAAGGGACATTCCTATTTTAGAAGGATAAAAAATTGTATTTTTACTCATTACATTGTGAACAACACTTCTATTTACAACATTTAGGGTGAAATTTCAATTTTTTTCTAATTTTAAACATTATATTGGAGTAACTGTATGATATAACCTTTATATAATGTTTTTGGAAGGTTTCTAGTGTAATTTTAATCCAAATTATTTCAATTACATAATTATCATCCATCATTCCTAGAGCCACAAGAAATTTTTACGGCATATAAATGATACACATAATAGAATCTTACTACTTAGGTAAAATGGGAACAGGATCATGAAACCCTCTAGATTAATACATCTGGCTAAGTGGTGTTTTTCCTCATAATAGATATTTTCTATAAAAATTCCAATAAAATATTATTGTATTATTTCAACATTCCAGGAATATATTTGACCACTCCAACCTGAGATAATGTCAATGGATATATCATTTTGTAGTTCTTTTACCATTTCTGATGTTGTGGAATATCATATGCCATAAGGTGGAAACTAAATAAAAATGTTACTATTGAAATAAGTGTTATTATCCCATGATCGATAGAGATTTTGGAATATTATATCTGATAATTTCTATCCTGTTATGGGTCTTCGTGAAGTATTTGATCTTAATGGATGTGTCATATCCACCAGTTCCATTAATTGATAGGATATATAGTTTATTAATGTTCAGAAATTTAGGTTAAAATATCCACCAATTTTTTATATTATTTTTATTAACGAATAACCATTGAAGACAAACATTTCATGACATCAATTAGAGATTTAGTGACACAATATCATCAATAAAATTTGATGTAAACACTAGTTGGGTATAAATTAATGTTTTTGTATTGAATAGATGAGTCTGATATGTTGATACTATTTTGATTAATCAATGAAAAATAGTATGGGATTTTTATGGTCTGTCACTTTACACGACTCTAGAATACACCATAATAGAGATAATTTCACTTATTCTACTTAAATATGATTTTGATGGTCTGCTTTCCCCGATTGTAAATTAGGTGGATAACTAGGTCCTAATAATGAAATCATAGAGGCATCTTCCAATTGATAGATATTTTTTTAAAAGGAAACTAAGTATATTTATGATATTTTACCTAGTGTGAAATTTTCCAATGAGTAAGTTAGCATTGTTTCACCAAATAAATTTATCTCTATATAATATTTTTGGAACCTTTATTCAATTTTCGGGGGTATATTTTCTTTTGGTAATTGGTTGGATGTTTCCACACTCAAGAAGGATTCTTATGTAAATAATTTTTGGGAGGTGGTAATAGTGAATTTGGGGGTTACCTAATATTTTGGTTGTATATATATTTAATAATATTTAGACATTTTCAAATTTTATAGTTTGGTCCTTATTTAGAAATGAAAAATATATAGCTTGTTCTTGTGTGTCAGCATAATGTTCAAAATCCATAGTTGGACTAGTGGTTATAACATTTAATTAAGCATATTATAATTTGGAGATATTCTCCTCAAAATGTTTAAATTGATATAGTATTACTTCAATATATTAATCTTGAAGATTATCATAACACTCCCTTTCCCACACGTTCTACAATGAAGAATTTGATTTGTATACATTGTGAGGCCTGACCTTCTCCAACCGATATACTCCTAGACATAGTTTATGAATATTGATACTATTAGAATCATTTGAAACTTTTTCCATTTGAATATAAAAATTGAGACATGTGTCATACATTATGAGTTACGATAGATGTCTATTTAGTAACATATTATCCTCCTTGGAGACAACTGAATTTCATAGAGTATCATTATGTTAGGATAAAATATATCACAAATGTAGGGAGGGGTTGATATGGTTCCATCACTACAAAATTTTAAAACATATATAAAATTAATCACCATATTGGTGGAAGTGGAGGTAAATATTCTTCTTATCCAATGTTTTAGTTTTACTCCCTTACTACTGAAGCTATATCTGTCATCTCTTCTAATCATATTTTTCCGACAACTATTTGTCCCAGAGATTAAAATAAATAATACTCTATACATGAGATAGTCCCTATTGAGAGTATTATATAAACCTGAGGAATAACATTTTTTACCAAAGAAACCTGGTCAACCATTATTTTTGACTGATGTAGGTTCCATTTCATGGATCACAATCTCCTACCTCTATATTTCGGTGATATATTCATATTGGGGATTATATTAATATATGAGATTTGATTTACAAAAACCATTTCCAATGTATCTCATATGGTGAAAACATTTCATAATATATATATTGATGAGATCTTAAAAGTTATTACTGAAGTGAATTTAATTATCTATGTTCACCACATTCTACGATGTGTTCTCCTTATAAAAATCATTTATCAATTTATAAATATCACTCAAGGAATTAAGGTGGATATATAGGGGATATCACGTCTTCATTATCAATTCCAAGAACCATGATATTAAAAATGAATCTAGGTAGATAGGATTTTGGAATTCACTTATTTATATGGAATGTATCTCATATTCATTGTATATGTGGGGATTTAGAATAGATTAGGTACAATCATATACAAATTCTCTTGAAGATCATTCACGAATTCCTCAATCAAAATATTCTGAATATAATTACATGAAATGGTGGTGACCTAGAATGTTACCAATGTTTTATAATTGGAAAATAGTTCCTGATTATCACTTCACTATATTAATCTCTATTGAGATATTATTCTACATAATATGATTAAATTAGACACTTCCCATCCTCCTTGGCGAGGGAAGTGATTGTGACAACCCAACACCAACATTTTTTTATTCACATATCATTATTTGAATATTTTATGGGCGTTTTTAGGTTTAAAGGATGTTTTTATGAGGTTTCTAAGGATGTTAGTGAATTATTAATTGTTATGGAAAGCATTACAGGTCATCCAAGGAAACTATAAATCTGTTGTTGATGTTCTAGGAATGGGTGCTCTGTTATGTTCATGGTAAGACCAAAATATATTTCCTTCATATTAAAGACTCTTACACGGGATAAATGGGCTATTAATGGGTGGGGAATAGTTTATAAAATGATTGAAAAAATAATATGGGTTTTCTAGTATCCCAAAAATAGGATTATAGTTGGTGCATGATTTTAAAAATAGTTCAACCAAACTGATAAAATTGAATTTATTCCATCCCAATTTATAAATATATAAAAAAATTACTTTGTTTCCAATAATTATTATTTTATTAGAATATTTTCTCAATCATGGAGACCCATCTTTGATATTTTTGAGATTCCATTCCTCTCAATAATTGATATTTACATACCCTGTTTTGTTTGATTAATATTTATGATTATATGTACCCATTTCATATTTGTCACTTTTGGACTTCTAGATCCCCTATTATATCCTTGAATAGATCCTTGTTTTGGTATTTTTGATGATAGATATATTGTTTTTAAATTATATAATTAGGTTTCAATTAGATCCATAATGTACTTGGGGATTTGTAGCCATCATAATCAATGGTCATTGCATGTTCATTGGGAATATTAGAGATCATTTTTTTATCTCCTTCCCATTCTACCAAAAATGATGAATTTGGGAATATTATGCATAACTTCTGTTTCTATGATCCAAAATTAATAGTTTCTACCACTTCAAATGATATAAATTGAGGATCCATTTTTCAGTTTTGTCTATACATAAAATGAGGAAGGTGTTTTCGTAATGATATTCCTATAAATTAAAACATTTACTACTTATTTATTTTAAATTATATTTCGAAATGAATTCTAAGGATTTATTTGATTTATATGAATAATAATCATTAAATTTCATGGTTCCTGTTTTTAACCTCTTGGGAATGGATTATAAAAAAATGATTTTTATATTATGATTTTTAATTGATAAGACTTTGCAAAAATATGGCATTGAAGATAAATTCTGATTGAATGTAAGAATTGTATTTTTTATGGTTTGAAACAAAATAATTTTTTTTTGAAGGAATTAGATCAGATGAAAATTATTTTATTTTATATTTGAATAGAAATGGAACATTTTTTATAAATGATCTTAGAGAAATTTGAATGGATTGATTAAAATGATTTGTGACAAAATAAATTGATTGATATCCCAATGTATGATTGATTTTCTTGAATCACATGGGATATTATACAGTTTACTGGGATGTTAAGGGAAATAATGAAATCAATGTATTTGGTTCACTTATTCATGAATAATGTTGAGAGTATTATTAAAATTTTTGATGGAATGTTTTTTCAAGACCTCTCATATTCTCACATGGCCTGAGATCTACAGACATATGTACTCCTAGAGATTTATTTTATTTAGATGTGTGGGGATCATTTTGACATTATCTAACTAACCTTGTTAGTTTTATCTATAATTTTCCATTGTGAAATTATTTTTAACTTCAATTTTTCATGAAATGATTTATTCATTATTATTTTCCTTGAAATTCAATTTTTTTTGTATTTTTATAGAAATACACTTTTTATAATTTTTACACTCTCCATTGAATTTATTTCAAAATAATTTTATAATATGAATTTTTAAAATATTAAAATACCAGTATTATTTAAAAATGATCATATATTGTTAATTTAATACAAATTTATTATTGAATTCTTTGTCTGATGGTACTCAATATTTTTTAGACAATCTATTTTCTTACATTAGTGGATTGTATAATTTTTTTATTCCAGGTTTGTGAAAAGTGAATTCCCCATATTGAGAAGGTGGGTACTATGTGTAGAGGGATCTTTGGTTAAATTGGTGTTATGTTTATTGAGTAATCTAATTTTTACAAATTGATATTTTAATTATTTATATGACGTTTATATGATGAAATGGGTTATTATAAAACTTTTTTGATTTTTACTATTATCATCACTGTACTTTCATCTCACGAAGTGTTCTAGAAAGAAACTGTCTAGTTATTCATTAAACCATTTATGAGTTTTTATAATAGAAAAAAATTACATCATGATATTTTTGATACACAGGTTCTAGTCTCTAAACAATGGGGATTGGGAACCCCATTCATTCCAGGTTAGGATTCATTCGATTTTGAAATTATTGGGTCACCCAGTTTGGCCCTATAATTGTTATTCCTTACACAAGGTTATATCCCATCTTGAAATTCTATATAAAATTTCAGATGTCCTAGTAGATTGGAGAAATATGGTTAATACATTAGGGTTTTTTATGAGTTATTCCACAGCATTATCCCACCCCAACAAGTGTTAATATACCTTAAAATGTTGGGATGAAAATTTTAATGTGTTTTAGGATTTGACTCTATATAATTTCCAAAAAATTGATAATAGAATTGTTTTTTATAATTCTATTTTTATTATAGTGTTGAGGTTTTTGTATCAAATTACTAATGTAAGTCTCTTTCTATTCACTGTCTATATGAAAATTTACCCACTAATGCATCAAATGTGACCTACGTAGGGAGTTACTATGGAATTATAAAATGATAACCCTCTAGTTGAGTCAAACATTGTATATATTGTAGTAAAAGTTGTCCAAGATATGGTTTGAGGAGTAGCACCATTTTTCATTTAAGAACCACATGTTGTACCTTATAGGGTTGATATATGAGATAATGACCATGAGTTTTATCAATAGAAATAAAAACAAATATAGCTAGTAAACAATATCCTAGAGATGGATTATTGGTTTTGGATGATTGGTTATGGATGATTCAATATCCCTTTGAGTTCATGGAGATAATGAATTATATTATAGTAAAATTTGACATATTCAAGCATCAAGGTTCAAGAAATATGTGGTTAGATGTTATTGTTTTTGAATATAGGAATTTTCCAATAGATTGAAACGAAAAAAAATATTTATATGTGGTTTCAAAACAATATTAAGACTTAAGTATTTATATGGAATCATAAAACTATTTTTTTCATATATAACATTGATGGTTGAAACTGAAATGGATGGCAAGTTAATTTTGTCAGAAATTCATTCAAAACATAGTTGAAAATTTATAGATTCATTAAAAAAGAAAATATAGAAAAAAATAAGCTCTAGGTAGAAAGAATGGTGATGGTCCATGATTGAATACATATTTCAATTATATTTAATATTTGTTAAATGATCACTAACATTTTTGAAATTTACATACATTATGAACTCAACACATTATTTCATAGTGAAACCAATAATATTTTTCCCTTTTTATGTTTATAATACATTCATGTTTTTCCATTTTCATAATTCTCGACATAGTGGTGTGTAATTGCCTTTAATTATAGGGCCTATGGAAAAATATGATACTTCAAGAATAACAAGGACCCAACCACAACTATGAATAATATAGAGTTGATACATAATTAATGAGTCTTTAGTCTGAATTAATGTGTGACCAATGATAGTGAGAGTATCCAGTTAAAATCCTCCACTAATTGTGACATTTTTAATTAATTACAGTTCAACTGATTATATCACATCATCCAATATGGTGGATCTAGGAAATCTTATTTTTGGGGTCATGGATTATTCTGTGAAAATTGTAATCCATCATGGGAGAAAGAGAGAAGAAAGACTCCAATCTCCCTCTTTTGTTTTATCTTTATAAGAAATATATCATATCTATGACTATTTGGGTCTTTATTTATAACCTATAAACATCACTATCACAATGGTATGGCTAAGAGAACCAGATTGTTTAATTGACAATATTCATCGAAGGATCTCAATCACAACCCCTTATGGGTAGTGTCATGTTTTTCTACGATAGTGAGTTATTAGGATATACCATGAAGGGCATCATCTTTTAAAGTAGGGTAGGATGACATCCATATCTTTTTTTGATGTTGAGAAAAAATAATATTATGTCTATCATCCACCAATAACAATTGGTTTTCCATATTTTTTTCCATTAAACATTTCTGGATCTCCAATAGAGTGGAAGATACAAATGCTTTTTTTTATTGAGTTCTAGGTAAAGAACCCATTTATAATAATTATATATGTATATCATAGACTGCATTTAATGGTTTAAAGGATTAATTGGATTAATTAATTTTCAAAAGATTCATTTGTTGAATCTTGTCACATTTGGCAGAACCCATTATTTTTCAAAATAATTTCGATGAAACATGTCTAATATATATTGATTACCATAATCTTAATTAAGGATATAGTCATTAAAATGTATATATTTACACATATTGATGATTGAATTGATCAAAATATCAGATAATTATTAAAATATGATTGATCATTTTCGTGGTTTTTATTAACAATGTATCAATGAGGATGATATCCTGAAGGATAAAATCATGAGAAGGTATGGGAAATACGTGTATCTTATTGTACCATTTTTCTGAACAATGATTCATTTATGATTGTGGAATTAGTGAATATAATTTTACAATAGTATCATAATTCATTTGAATCCATAGTCATATATGAGATCTGGGATCACTATAAAATAACGGAGGATCTTCTGCATCATTTTGGGGAAGTTTTGGGAAAATTTTGGAATCATTGAAATTGATTCATGATATTAATGTTCAAATTCTGTATTTGGGATGTGATGTTATTTGGGATCATTAACATGGATCATGTTTTCTCAGTTGATCCAATGATTGTGATAGGTTTTATTCATTGGTGGAATGGAGGAGTGAATTTTAGATATAGTGGTTTTTGGTTTGACATTATATTAACACCAGTTCCTTTAATATTTATTATTGTTATATTATGATTTGACTATTCTCACTTGAAATAGAATGAAATTATTTTAGGGTTTTAAATTTTATGGTTCATATAAATATTAAAAATGTATTTTGACTTCAAATCCTATATTGACTCTTCTAGTAGCTCTATAAGGATATTTGTACTTTTTGATACCTTAAGAAAAATTTTGGTGTACATATAATTCTGGATTATCACATGGTGGGATATGTTTCTTTTTATCTTAAAAATAATTAGAATAACAATGCTAGTCAATATCTATATCCCATAGTTGTGATGCATGCTCATAATATACGGAGGAACTAATGTTTTTAGATAAATTATTACGTAACATTGTCATGAAAAATGTTTTATTTATATATTCTCACAAAAAAAAGATTAATATTAATTTGATGTGATGGGTGGAGTACCAATATTTATTTCACATTTTACAGTACTACACCCTGAGAAATAAGATAATTTCGATGAATTATTTATGTAATATAATACATTTTCATGTCAGGATGAAGTCATCATAACATTTAAATATATAGGATCTCACCACGAGCCTGTATTTGGATGTTTTAGCAGTTATTCCAATGGTAAATTTTCATGATTTTAGTTTAAATATTCTCTATATGAATTGATTATCCCAGAACAATGTCTTGATGATTAGTTATAAAGAATTATAAATTGATTATAATGTCAGGAAACTATCTAAACAATGGTATTTAACATCAAAGTATATCATTGGATTCAGGAACTATTATAGTGTTCTGTTAGCCATGTGAATGAACATGATAAGGGTATTTCCCTCATTCGAATAGGGATGTACTCCTTGGAATGATTAAAATGTTTTATGATACAATGTGTAAAATATGATGTCTATTTATGAAATGTGACACTCATTATTATTTATCTATCATTATACATGTCAAAAGATCAAGATCACACATCAAATCCCATACAAGTTCCATCATCCCCTTCATGTGATGAGTTGTATGTGGGCTAAAATATTACAATAAATTAATTGTAGGATTTTATGTACACCTCAAAAAATAAATTGTATTTGGGTAGTGATTGATCTATTGACCCAAACCACTCACATTATTCTGATTCATAAGGAGAGATGTTATAAGGACTTGGTTAATATTTATTTCATAAATATCATGATGTATAATGGTTTTCACTAATTCATTATTTATGATATAGATATTCAGTACACTTATATTTTTATAAAGTTTCAATGTATGATATGAGATCCTAGTAATTTTTATCCTGATGTACCTCCATCAGATACATGTTTATAGAGAATAGTTTCTAATTATTCTAGGGAAATTTATTCAAACAATATTAATTGACTATATAGGATAATGAGATTGAAAATTGGGACTATTTTAGTTTACTAAAAATGATATCTAATTTTTTACCATTAAAAGGGATTCCTTATACGAATTTTATTCACTGCATTAAAAATCACCACCTTGTTTTTAAGATATTATTGGTGATTCCCTTATGAGACCTTTTTTGTGCCACGATATGGTGATTAATATAAATATGATTCAACAATTTTTGGAGAAAACATTTGTCATATAAAAATTTGTTTGAATTTTCATCTATGGTTTTTATAGTTATCTGTAAGGGATTATTTGATGTTTAGAGCATTACCTTCGTTGGTTAACCAATATCATGTAAAATATGGGATGTTGGTCTTAAGATACTTGGGAAAATTTTAGGTTATTGTGAAAATTGTAAGGGTGGAATAAAATCATATTTTCCACTACTAATAAAATCTATACTTGTTTGGTTCCACATGTCATTGATTATAATTTTTGGTTTGGAAAATCTATCTTGTTTTGATAAGGGTGGATGTTGATATGTAATATGATATGTTTGTTACCTAGAATCCATTTTTGGATTTTTTATTCTCAGGTGATGGTTATGCAACTTTTATACATATCATTAGTGTGGATTATAAAAAATAATGATTAAAGTTCTCCTTTATCATGGGATCATTAGAAAATGATGAAAAATTAGAACCCTCATTTCATTGTGAACTTGTCATTTTGAAAGGAATAATTGGTGTAGAATGTGATTATGGAATTGGGAATTTTTTCACCATGATACACTATTTATGGTACTCAAACTTATTGTATTTCACCAAAATTTTATGTATTTATTTTACAAGTTGATTATGATAAATTTTAATGGGTTTTAAGGGATCTCCACATGATAAGTTTTTTTACACTATTAGGGAAAATCTAGTTGGTCTACCCTGACAACATTGATTACTAATTTGATGTTCTAAAGGTGTGTTCATGGTTAGGCTTTTCATTAGTCAAAACCATGAAACCTCCCCTTTAAAACGTAATACATTGTTTAGTTGGTTTTTTGTAAGGGTTCTAATTATTTTTCTAATAAATGAATCCCAATCGATTTGATCATCATGTATTCCAAAAATAGGATCATGGTTAATGCATGGATAAAAAAACCCATTTAAATTGTTTATAATTAAACAAAAAATTAATTTTTATAACAGAAACCACTCTATTTTCTCTATTTCTTCATTTTTTAGAATAGATCCCATACTAATAAAAAAATTCTTATGGATTTTGGATATTAATTTCATTATGGTGAACTATTTCTGTAGATCATTGAGTTTGGGATATATATGTTAAAATGAATGAACCAATTTTTTATCATTCTACATTAAAACTACTTCATTGAGCAATACCCTAGATTGGGGATAATGATGTTATATCTAAGGATTTTTACATTATTTAATATGATTTATTAAATATTGATCCTATAAATGTGGAATTATTAGAATGATATTCATAGGATATTTTGAGTTCATTGAAAATCATTGAGGAATGTGTTTTCTATAAATCTCATAGTTCAAGAAATTTTGAAATATATATTCTAATTAAAGAATGTAGTTTATAGGATCCATTATTTATTTATTCCATACCATAATCTACCATCTAATTCTAATCCCTTTATGGGTTTTTTCAATATCATGAATGAGGATATATTTTTTGTAAGGTGATTATTATCCATTGAAACCCTAGATAAATAATTATATTGATTTGGATTTCTAAATTATTTTTAAAGAAACATTTGGTTTTCAGGATTAATGATTTCTAAATGAACTGGAGTGTGTGTTGAACCTATTGTTAATGAATTATAAAATAAAGTAATGTTATGTATAATATTAATTTCCATTATGAATCTTTATTTAAAAAACATCATTGATGATTACTTCTGATGGATAGAATTAAATGAATATTTTTGGACTGAAATGAATTTAAATGTTTTGAAAGGATTGATATTTTCTAAAATCTATTTTTGGGATGAAAAATAAGTTGTATGTTTTCAAACTGACAATATGGGAATGTTAGAATTGATAAATAAAAAATATTTGAGAGTAACTGAGTTGAGTGATAACTACCTATATGAATGTTAAACATGTTGTTCATTTGAGAATGCGTAGTTAGGTGGGTAGTCCAGGAAAAACAAGATCAGAAGTTAATACATATAAATTTTAGTTTATTTGTAATGAAAAAAAAATATTGGGGTAATTTAATTAATTCATTAAGGTATTATACTATTCTTTATAGGATTGATATAGAGGGACATGTTCACTCCTATAATGGTATTTCAAATAGATGTGTGTGGATATTCGTTACATGATCTTACTACCACTACGAATTATTTCTATTGGTATATCATTGAAGTGGATTTTTATATTCTTGTGTTGATGAACCAATTAATTCATTATCGTTTTGATATTAAATAATTTGAAAGAATATATTTAAAGATATAAACCGTGGTGATTTTGTTTACTAGATAATTAAATGAATTGAAAATATTTGTTTAAAATAAAATTTTACAATTTTACAATTTAATATTATTTTAAAATAGACAAATTATTTTAATTTTAAATAAATTTGTTATGGAATACTCTATGGGACACTAATTTGAATTTTTTTTATAACCCTATATTTCACTTTAGCTGTTTGTAGACATTTATATTCTATTCCATGAAAAAGCGAATGAACTTATTAGATGTTGTATTTTATAAATTAACAGTACATTGGGAATCATGGCTGAAATGTAGAGCATGTGATCCCCATACTGTGAGGACATGTTGTGGTGATACCATTTAATATTATGTGTTGAATCAGGTTATAATAATATATTTATAATTCTACATGTCAACATGGGAAACTTTTATCTTGATGAATGTTATTATTTCCAATTATTTTTGTATTCTATCCACTAGGTTTTTTCTTATTTAGTTATTATGGTGGATAAATCATTTCAAATTTACTTTTTTTTTATTCCCAGTTTCATGATACCATCCCATGGCTATTGGTAATTTTCTTATAGTCGAGAGAAGAAATATTCAATTTCATTTTTCTATGTTATCATGGTTTATTCATGAGTTATTGATATTAATAAAGGTTTTTTTTCTCTTCGTGAAATTTTTTAAGCATCATGACATGTCCTTTTAGACATTATATAGGATTTTAAGGGACTAATGGTAAATTTATGAGCTTGTTAATAACAATATATCAACTTATGAATCCTTAATATACCATTCTCATTTCAAAAAACATTTCATTCATGAGTTTTTTTCTAAATGTATAATTTATCAAAACATTGATTCGATACATTTGATATGATGTTGAATTATTTATAATAGATTTCATTTTGTTATCTTCACTTATATATGGTTCCTTATATCTTTTGGTGTTCTATAGTGGCACACCCCCATGATGTTACCTTATTAGACATCCCAACTATTAAATAGATGTACCAATGCATGAACCTAAATGTTTCCATATCCGTGTAGAGTTTGTGGTGTGTATAGTCTATGATTTAGGCAATGGATCCATTCATATTCCTTTTAAAAATCTAGAGGTGGTACATTTTAGGTGAAATACATTAGATCATTCATTGTAGAATTATTGCTACAATACTCATAATTTATATGGAATAAATGATTCATAGGTGGTGGTGTAATGGTTGGGGAGGAATTAACGAATCATCAAATTATTGGAGAAACAACATAATATTATTGTGGAATGTGTCTCTATCATGTTTGATTTGCATTAATGGAGGTGTTGATATGTTGTAGTTTAGAAATGATGTTTGATTGATTTTAGTGGAATAAAATCAATAATATTTTGAAAATGATTGTTTAGGGTTAAGGGTTTGGTCTATGACCGTAATGTTTTTCAATATACATAAGATTGATTGGTCAGTGACTCGGTATGAAAATTATTATTTTTTACATGATTAGATTTAACTAGAGGTGATTTTGTATAGGAATGTTAATGTTTGGATATTTTAAATTGGGATTTGATTAGATATATAATATATTCATATTATATGGATACATGTTAGGATAATGTTTGGGATTTAGAACAAAAGGAAAAAAATTAATATGGATGGAAAGTCAGAGTTGATGTGAGTTCCCCTAGCTCCTTATGGATATCTTATAAATGGAATAAAAAGAATATGGAATATCAGTGTCAAAATAGTGGTGGATTCATCCAAAATATAGATCCCAAAATTTAACTATATTATCTGTTAAAGGTACACTAACATGTTTCTAATGAGTCATTATTTGGATCTGGAATCTTGACATCATATAGGCAGTAATGAACTATGTATATTGTATACATTCAGGTCACAAAGGGGGGTATTATCATGTCATTACCTATATTAAAAAATTTATGTATTATTACAAATAAATAGGATATAATTCATTGTCAAATTATTCATGAGAATTTGAGTTCTAAATATAGGAATTAGGAACCAAAATTAATTACATAGCGGAAGAGTATTTAGTTGTAATTGATGAGGGTCATACAATAATTTGGTGTACCTTTTACATTGATTCATCACTATTTACTATATTATTTGATACAAGTGCCTCAAATTCATTAATATCAATAGAAATTGTCGATCTATTGAATCATTATATGATGTTCGTGACTCATTTGATGGAAATTCCTGTGCCTATCATGAAGAAAATATGGCATGGTTTATGATTCCCTTTGTATTTTTTCTCTATATCATGGATATATATCCTCAAGGTATATTTTTAATATGATTAATCATTTATTCATTTAGGGGTTGGACAACCAGATAGCTTATAATGTCTATAATGACTATTATCATTGACTAGTTTCCATTACAACCACCAAT
This sequence comes from Viscum album, assembly GCA_963277665.1. Lineage (NCBI taxonomy): Eukaryota > Viridiplantae > Streptophyta > Magnoliopsida > Santalales > Viscaceae > Viscum > Viscum album. The sequence goes on from OY728150.1 coordinate 198,375,327, forward strand.
GTAAACAGATTTCTTTCTAATAGAGAATGGTACCTGAAATCAATCGGATATGAACCACCATTTCCAATATAGTTTTGGTACATATCATTATATTTATTTTTACCATAAAATTAATCATTTACTAATCTTAATGTATTTCCTATTGTGTTTCTTATCATTTTTCCATTTACATTTTATGTCCTTCCACTGGACTTGGAGGTTGAGTTCTCTTAGGATTTCGATCTAAGTACTCAACTAATATTCATTCACTCATGCCAAATGGATCCAAAATAATTAATTTTTTTAATGGAATAGTTGGAATAAATTTTTTTAAAAGAATTCAAATGACCTACTGTGTCTAATTTTGTACCACCAGTGCTTCCCACTATGAAGGCCTATAAAAAAATTCATTTATATTTTGATTATTAGAAGATCAAATGGGTTATATTCTTGAATGATTATCTATAACTGTAACATCCCGACCCCAGTTACCCAGATTCGGTGCATTATTACATAACATTGGCATGATAACAAGAAAGATCAAGTCTTGAAAGACCGATTAGTTTAGTAGCCTTAGAATAACTAGATACATCCATAAAGTTTTACATTACATCATAAAAATGCATCTTTTCTTCATATCCCCTCATACTATCCTTGCAGTTCATTCATAAATTACTTCTTCATCATCCTGTGAAAAATAAAACATTGAAAGGGGTGAGCACATATGCTCAGTAAGGATAACATTATAGCATACGCTTTCATAGATAAGCATAAAACCGTAAGGCAGTTTATAACTAAAACAAAAGCCTTTTAAACTTGAAATTCAGCATAAAATGGCAAATATAAAATAAAATAATGCCATTTACTTACTCACATGGATATTCTACTAGTCAAACAATCCCATGAAATATCAATAACCACTTTCATAATGATGTAATGCATAATGCCGGACTATCATAACCACATAGCCAAGGCCTCGTTCCAAGACTACAAATAAGATATTGCCAAGGCCTTGTGCCAAGACACTAGTTTGTCTCATGAGATCTACCGATGCATCGAGGAGCTATAGTGGGCTCCACCCGTCACTTATTAAGTCCAATTCCTTCCTCATATGAATAGGTTTAAACATAAAATAAACATTCGTATTAAAACTAGCATATGAAATGTCAATACGTTAACCACAAACCATGAATGGTATAAAAATAGAACATCCACAGTAAAACATAACTCATTTGATACAATATGGAAGATTGTATTGTATCACATTAACATCAATCAAGAATAATGAAGGATGTTGACATAGATGAAAATAATCATGAAAACTATTTGAGAGAAATATCCCCTTTTCTTGAAATCATTTAAAAGTCACACTATTTGTCAAGAATCCATTTAAAAAAAGATTTTTGAATCAAAGTGCCACATACCACTTTGAAGCTTTTAAAAGGAGTTTTAATTTTAAAACTTTAATGTCCATATAATTAAATCCTTAAAACCATTTTTAAAACATGGACATTAATGAGCAAGATTTTGAAGAATAAGTCTTTAAAACATTTTAAAATGGTTTTTTGGTTAGAGATTCTAACCAAAAGAGAGACACTTGAATACAAATAACTGAGGAAATAAATTTTTTTTAATATCATGAGAATAAAGGGATTCATGATATACTATGTCAAATTACATTATATACACCACATAAAAGTGATTTGGTGTATATCAACAAAGAAGTCTCAATGGAATGTAAATTGAGATGAAATCTCTCATAAAGGTCGTATCCATCGGATAAAGATAAATCAACGACATAATTATGTGTGAAAAATATAAATACACTAAATATGATTGAATATTCAGTGTAAAACAATCAAAGTATATTCACTCATATTCTTGTAGAAACAACACCAACGAATTGGATGTTTAACTCAACAAATGGTGAAAGAGTTAAAATTACTCTTATCAAATTCATATCAATGACTTGAGAATTATCAATGGAGTGATTATGTGTATCAAAAGTATATCCACAGGAAGGGGAGTGTAAATTATGACATAATCAAATGAATAGTGATTCCACACATAATCTTGGAGTAATATAATCAATGAAATATGCGTAAAGCCGAATGAGTGGAAATTGAAATCTCAAATTCCCTTATCGATTTGGTAACTTAAGAAACATACAACCATGAAAGAAGGATCATACCATGACAATGTAAATACCCATAAATTAAAGTATATTACACAATGAATACAATCATGGGTAGTACACATACACCACATGTAATAATTAAGGGGTGAACAATGGAATTATCACGAAATTAAGAGTGAGATAAGAAACTCCTTACCACGTTAATCAAATGAGTCGTATGGAAAAACGTTAATAAACACCAAATGATTTACATAATAACATGAATATAAATAGAATCATGATAATATATAACAAATGGCAGTACACAATACACCACTTTCAATAATTTAGTGGTGAACAATGGAAATCTCACGAAATTGAAAGTGAGATAAGAAAATCCCTTACTTTGTACTTTTTCCTTGGTCGAAGGTAGGTTTAACTCCTGTATAATGGTGAAATAATTGTTATTTAATTATACAAGAATCATTTAATTTAATAGGATATCATATATGATCTTTTAACATTGATTTGTTACTAATATCTTAGAATTATCGTCATTTCGGGTGTTAACGGGTTCATTTTACATTATATTCTTTATTATGTGAGCCATATATGTTATTAATGGGATGTATATTATTCATATCCAGAATGATACCAAGTCCTTAGATACTATTTTTAAATCATCAAATTATAATTATACTTGAATGAATATGATGGAGAATGAATCTCATCGCGTTCGTGGAGACGGTAGTCCGTACGTACGCACGAGCGACAATATCATTCTTTTGATATTAAAATAATATATAATTGGATGGTATATAATATATACATAATCAATATCATGTTATATTTATTATTTACATGAGTTACACATCATTATTATACCCATCCAAATAATAATATATTGAATAACAATTACACCACGACGTGGAGACGGTAAGCCATACGTACGCATGTATGGTGACATGTTATTCAAAGGATGGATAGAATACTGAATATGGTTGTACCATATTAATAATAAAATTACATTATATAGATGATACTGGAGTTATTATTTTATAATGTTAATAACAAAGAAAGAAGATGTGGAAGAAGAAAGGAACTTGAAAAGGGGTGGTGAAAACATTACCTCTTCTTCGGGTTCTTCCTTTTGATTTGATCAAAAGGACTCCTTAGGTTGGCTTTCTTATCAAACTAAGGTCTCTAGGTTGTAGTGAGGGAAGTTGAGATAGTATTTGGACAGGGGTTGGACGAACCAAAGGGCTTTGACGGTGTGAAGAAATGAAAAGGAGGAGTGCCCTTCTATAAGAGGGGTGAGGGGCACCTTTGGAAAAGCTAGAAATATTAATTTATAATAAATTTATATTCGGTTTATAATGGCTCCAAAGTTTATTATTTAAATTTTTAGGTGGGGATGGGTCGAAAAAAACTCAACCAATAGAATTTAGACAGGTTTGGGTCATTATATTAACCTTATCTTTAAGTTTTAACTCTTAGTTTATTAGTTTGACATTTACCATGTCACTTTGTATTTTTATAATATATAGTAAATAAACTTACTATATACATCCAAGAGACCCCCCAAGTGGTCCATTAATGATATAACTATAATGATATAAGTCTCTTGGCCGAACATTAGATTTTTAAGAATTTAATATCAATTAATAATATAATATGTTTTTTAAGAACTCTTTTATGTCAATTTTGACACTATTCAATAGTTGATTTTTGTGAAACTCATAAAAGATTTATTACTTCAAAAAAAGTCAATTAAATCAATACTAATATATCATATTATCCTAGAAAATTATTTTAATTTATTAAAAGTTTCATATTTTATTTATTTGGGTATTTATAATATCAATTATTTTAATTGTTCACTATTAATGTAATTAATTCATCATCATTGTGTCATAAATAAATTAAATTATTTAATGTCTAAAAATTATAAATAAAATAAGATTATGTTGGAAATATTTTTATATTTCTAATGAATAGTTATAATCTAAAATCAAACATATATAACCCTATGTAACAATTGTTTTGTTAAAAGATATATGCTTGTGTAATTTTTGTATTTATTTTAACTTAATTAAAATAAAGTGTCATTATCACTTACAAGTGGATCCATGGGGTCCCCAAATCGACCCAAAGATTCCCATGGTCGACCATGTATCAACCAATAGGGTTAAGACACGTTTTAGGGTAATTTAGTATTATTATAATATTATTTTTTAACCCTTGTTTACCGGATTTACCCTTTAACCATGGTAAATAAAATATTTACCGAAGTAATTATCCAAAATGATTAAAAATAAAACTTACCTATTTACACAATTTGAACATCCTGATTCCAAATATGGAATCCATTTTTCCAAATTCAAAACACATAAGTGGCAGAAATTAATTTAAAATTAATTCCCGTTGTTAAAACAAAAAGCGTGTTTTTTAGAGATAATAACTATCAAAAGATTGTCACTTGTTTATGTCTGTTTGAAATTTGAAATTATGTTCAATGATCAAATTTTATTACATGGTAAAAATATATTCTAAATATACTTTAAAACCACTCAAATTCATAATTTATCACTATTAATTATTTTGATTAAATAAGATGTTTTTAATTAAAATTTAGTAATTTTCACTCTTCATCAAAATATGAATGTTATCCGAAAAGTACCAAAATTTCACCCTAGGCTAATTTCGATATTCCGAATCCAAAAATGAAGTCCATTTTGAGAGATATAATTTAAAAAATTTCAAAAAGTAGGTATTACTATTCATAACGGATAGTTTGATTGGTTATGGTGTGTTAAAATCTAGAAGTTGCGTATAATGCACGCCATTGCATTATACGAAAGGAAACATACCGATGAAGCTTGGGGTGTTACATTCTCCCCTCCTTAAATAAGTTGCGTCCTTGCAATTTTAAAAATTGTTATTGGGAATATAATGGAAAGTCCCACGTCGGAAAAAGAGTCAATAAAACTATCACTTTAAAAGAAAGAAAGAGAGGTATAAGGGTCATCCAAGATAACCCATACTCGGATTCCATGTAGGAAAACATCGATATGGATGATAAACTAAGTGTCAAGTTCTGATGGAGAGGGATAGAAATCATGATCAGGATAAATTTAACAATAAGATAACCACAAACTTGTATTGGGACAAATGACCATTAGTCTCCTAGTAGGAAAGTAAACAGACAACCTTTTTTTTGTTTTAAGTTACATTACATAAGGACAAGGAATTAATTTATGATATTGACTAAGAAAATTAAGAGATATATTAATTTTTAGGTAGAGATTCATTCTTTAATAAATTTCCACCACTAACTCAATTTTTTTTAAACGATGAGTATTCAAGAAGACTTGGTCACACTCGAAGAGCTAGAATAAACTTCTATAGAATCACATGATCCATGCAGGATAAACTATATATTTACATTGTATTTGAAGATTAATCAAAACCAAAATGGTTAGTGAATGATCTAATGATCTCGCAAAAGGATATTCCTTGAGATAAATATGCACTAATCTTAATTTCTAAAATTAAACCAACAATACCCCAAAGTTAAATAAATACCATTCAATAATCAATTTTCCTTATAATCCTTCAATATAATACAAACTAATATTGAAACCCAAAACATAGAAGAATTTGATTATGTAGTCTCCCATGTTAAATTTTATCTCCAAATGACATCAAATACTCTTAAAGTCACATACTTAAAAGTAATTAACCTAATCATTTCCATAAACATCCCAAATAACTATAAATCCATAATAAAAACATAGATAAAAATCCACCATTACTCCTCAAATGAAATCCCATACTATTCTATTTTCCTTGGGCATATAGTGTTCCCAACAAAGAGAACATCTTCCAAAATAACATTTATCACTTAATCAGCAAATAATTTTCCTATACCAATGGTATTCATTTGATAAGACATAAGAACCCAAATCAACTTATTATTGATCAATAAAATAATTTAACTAAAAAAATAGTCACACTAACCAGGGACTTCACGTAGTCCAGTGGTAGGCGATAAATCCCAATCGCACTTTGGTTGTGGGTTCGATTCCCACAGCTTTGTCCGACGCGACGGGTTGTCACACAGTCTACGTGTTGCCATTTTTCAAAAACTGTATTTTATAATATTACCAAAATGAGATAAATTCCTCAAAATAACATAATTTAAACACAAATGTTATATCATACCTTTCATTTTCATCCCAAATTATAATAACTTATAATTTTCTCAAATCCCAATGATCATATAAAACCAAATGGTTATTTATACCTATATCCACAAGAGAAGAGACAGTTCTTCCTCAAATATCATTCTAACATGGCAAACTGCGGGGTTACGAATACAAGAGAAAATTATTCAAAAGTAAACCCATCAACAAGGAGTGGTAATACTTTTTAAATTTTTCTCCAACCATTTATTTCCACATAGATTCTTCTTTGACCAAGAAAATATCCTATATAATAGGACATTCACTCGGGTAATGGCCAGGTCCTCTACATTTAGGGGAAATGACTGTAAATGGACTCTTGGGACCATTTTTATCTTCTTCCATAGTACTCTTCATTTTTATTCGGCAATTCTTCACTTTATTTCCTTCCTTCCCGCACGTAAAACATTTCGTTGTCCCATTAAGACATTTTCCTGGGTGTCTCCTTCCACATTTCCTGCATGATGAAAATTGAGGGTTTTTTTCTCCATGGTCTCCATTGCTGGAGCTCTTATCATTTATCACCTTTCTCTTCCTTGTTTAGTCTGGGAGTTGGTTAATACATATGTTTTTGATCATATTTTTGGAAAACTAATTTGGAATAAAGATGATATCTTTTACGCCTATCAACATTCCATTTTGTTGCTCATTTCCACCACCGTTCCCACCTTGTACATCATTCTCAAAGTCACTATGACTTCCTTGGAATCCAGCCATTGACTAAAACCAGAAAGCATTTTGTGAGTAACTGTAGTCGTAAAATCATATGGAGATTTTAATATCACCATATTCTCAATTTGAAACATATTAGGATTAACCAAGGTCATTTACTCTCATCTTATATATATATATATTACTTATATTGGTTTGTAAAGAAAATGTAAATTATCCTAAGCATATCCCTCGGGAGTGTCGTAACCAAGAGTGTAGCAAGGCCCGTTGTCGTGCACCAGTTCCCGTTCAAGTCTAGCTCAAAGCGGTGTTTTCGGGTTTTACCCCTAGGTACATCTGTGCCAGAGCCGCCTCTACCTGCTCGTATCCAGACATGGATGTATTTATTGGAAAACTCACAATATCTCTACAATACCAAAATTCTAGGAAGTTCTTCTATACTAACCCTCAATGTTCATTTTGGGTCTACGTGCTCTAATCAGAGTTTATCTAAATCTAGATTCCAAGGTTTGTACTAAACTTCCTCTGATACCAACTGTAACGCCCCGACCCCAGTTACCCAGAGTCGGTGCATTATTACATAATATTGGCATGATCACAAGAAAGATCAATTCTCGAAAGACTGATTAGTTTAGTAGCCTTAGAATAACTAGATACATCCATAATGTTTTACATTACATCATAAAAAAACATCTTGTCTTCATATCCCCTCATTCTATCCCTACAGTTCATTCATAAATTACTTCTTCATAATCCTGGGAAAAATAAAACATTGAAAGGGGTGAGCTCAGATCCTCAGTAATGATAACATTATAGCCGAAGCTTTCATAGATAAGAATAAACATTTAAGGCAGTTTATAACTAAAACAAAAGAATTTTAAACTTGAACTTCAGCATAAAATGGCAAAGATAAAATAAAATAATTCCATTTACTTACTCACATGGATATTCTACTAGTCGAAAAATCCCATGCAATATCAATAACCACTTTCATAATGATGGAATTCATAATTCCAGACTATCATAACCACATAGCCAAGGCCTCGTGCCAAGACTACAAATAAGATCTTGCCAAGGCCTTGTGCCAAGACACTAGTTTGTATCATGAGACCTACCGATGCATCTAGGAGATATAGCGGGCTCCACCCATCACTTATTAAGTCCAATGAATTACTTATATGAATAGGTTTAAACATAAAATAAACATTCGTATTAAAACTAGCATACGAAATGTCAATACTTTAACCACAAACCCTGAATGGTATAAAAATAGAACATCCACAGTCAAACATAACTCATTTGATACAATATGGAAGATTGTATTGTATCACATTAACCTAAATCAAGAATACTGAAGGATGATGACATAGAGGAAAATAATCATCAAAACTATTTGAGATAAATATCCCCCTTTACTTGAAATCATTTAAAATTCACACTATTTGTCAAGAAGCCATTTAAAAATAGATTTTTGATTCAAAGTGTCCCATACCACTTTGAAACTTTTAAAAGGAGTTTTAATTTAAAAACATTAATGTCCATATAAATAAATCCTTAAAACCATTTTTAAAACATGGACATTAATTAGCAAGCTTTTGAAGAATAAGTCTTTAAAACATTTTAAAATGGTATTTTGGTTAGAGATTATAACCAAAAGAGAGACACTTGAATACAAATAACTGAGGTAATAAAAACTTTTTAATATCATGAGAATAAAGGGATTCATGATATACTATGTCAAAGTACATTATATACACCACATAAAAGTGATTTGGAGTATATCAACAAAGAAGTCTCAATGGAATGTAAATTGAGATGAAATCTCTCATAAAGGCCATATCCCTAGGTTAAAGATAAATCAACGACATAATTATGTTTGAGAAATATGAATATACTAAATATGATTGAATATTCAGTGTAAAACAATCAAAGGATATTAACACATATTCTTGTAGAAACAACACCAACGAATTGGATGTTTAACTCAACAAATTGTGAAAGAGTTAAAATTACTCTTATCAAATTCATATCAATGACATGAGAATTATCAATGGAGTGATTATTTGTATCAAAAGTATATCCACAAGAAGGGGAGTGGAAATTATGACATAATCAAATGAATAGTGATTCCACACATAATCTTGGGGTAATATAATCAATGAAATATGCGTAAAGCCGAATGAGTGGAAATTGAAATCTCAAATTCCATTATCGATTTGGTAACTTAAGAAACATAAAACCATGAAAGAAGGATCATACCATGACTATGTAAATACCATTAAATTAAAGTATATTACACAATGAATACAATCATGGGCAGTACACATACACAACATGTAATAATTAAGTGGTGAACATTGGAATTCTCACGAAATTAAGAGTGAGATAAGAAACTCCATACCACGTTAATCAACTGAGTCGTATGGCCAAAAGTTAAAAACCACCAAATGATTTACAGAATAACATGAATATAAAGAGAATAATTATAATATATAACAAATGGAAGTACACAATACACCACTTTCAATAATTTAGTGGCGAACAATGGAAATCTCACGGAATTGAATGTGAGATAAGAAAAACCCTTACTTTGTACTTTTTCCTTGGTCGACGGTAGGTTTACCCCCTCTATAATGGTGAAATAAATGTTATTTAATTATAAAATAATCATTTACTTTAATATGATATCATATATGATCTTTTAACATTGATTTGTTAATAATATCTTAGAATTATCGTCATTTCGGGTGTTAACGGGTTCATTTTACTTTATATTCTTTGTTATGTGAGCCATATTCGTTATTAATGGGATGTATATTATTCATATCCAGAATGATACCAAGTCCTTAGATACTATTTTTAAATCATCAAATTATAATTATATTTGAATGGATATGATGGAGAATGAATCTCATCGCGTTTATGAAGACGGTAGTCCGTACGTACGCACGAGCGACAATATCATTCTTTTGATATTAAAATAATATATAATTGGATGGTGTATAATACATGAAGAATCATTATCATGTTATATTTATTATTTACATGAGTTACACATCATTATTATACCCATCCAAATAATAATATATTGAATAACAATTACACCACGACGTGGAGACGGTAAGCCGTACGTACGCATGTATGGTGACATGTTATTAAAAGGATGGATAGAATACTGAATATGGTTGTACCATATTTATAATAACATCACATTATATTGATGATACTGGAGTTATTATTTTAATATGGTAATAACAAAGAAAGAAGAAGTGGAAGAAGAAAGGAACTTGAAAACGGGTGGTGAAAACATTACCTCTTCTTCGGGTTCTTTCTTTTGATTTGATCAAAAGGGCTCCATAGGTTGGCTTTATGATCAAAATAAGGCCTATAGGTTGTATTGAGGGAAGTTTAGATAGTATTGGGGCAGGGTTTGGCCGAACCAAAGGGCTTTGAAGGTGTGAATAAATGAGAAGGAGGAGTGCCCTTTTATAAGAGGGGTGAGGGGCACCTTTGGAAAAGCTAGAAATATTAATTTATAATAAATTCATATTCGGTTTATAATGGCTCCAAAGTTTATTATTTAAATTTTAAGGTGGGGATGGGTCGAAAAAAACTCAACCGATAGAATTTAGACAGGTTTGGGTCATAATGTTAACCTTATCTTTAATTTTTAACTCTTAGTTAATTAGTTTGACATTTACCATGTCACTTTGTATTTTTATAATATATAGTTAATAAACTTACTATATACATCCAAGAGACCACCAAGTGGTCCATTAATGATATTCCTATCATGATATAAGTCTCTTGGACGATCCTTAGATTTTTAAGAATTTAATATCAATTAATAATACAATATTTGTTTTAAGAACTCTTTTATGTCAATTTTGACACTATTCAATAGTTGATTTTTTTGAAACTCATAACAGATTGATTACTTCGAAAAAAGTCAATTAGGTCACTCATAATATATCATATTATCCTAGAAAATTATTTTAATTCATTAAAAGTTTCATATTATATTTATTTGGGTATTTATAATATCAATTATTTTAATTGTTCACTATTAAAGTAATTAATTCATCATCATTTTGTCATAAATAAATTAAATTATATAATGTCTAAAAATTATAAATAAAATATAATTATGTAGGAAATCTTTTTATATTTTTAATGAATATTTATATTCGAAAATCCAACATATATAACCCTATGTAACAATTGTTTTGTTAAAAGATATATGCTTGTGTAATTTTTGTATTTATTTTAACTTAATTAAAATAAAGTGTCATTATCACTTACAAGTGGATCCATGGGGTCCCAAAATCGACCCAAAGATGCCCATGGTCGACCCTGTATCATCAAATAGGGTTAAGACACGTTTTATGGTAATTTATTATTATTATAATATTATTGTTTAACCCTTGTTTACCGGATTTACCCTTTAACCATTGTAAATAAAATATTTACCGAAGTAATTATCCAAAATGATTAAAAATAAGAGTTACCTATTTGCACAATTTGAAAACCCTGATTCCAAATATGGAATCCATTTTTCCAAATTAAAAACACAGAAGTGGAAGAAATTAATTTAAAATTAATTCCCGTTGTTAAAACAAGAAGCATGTTTTTTTAGAGATAATAACTATCAAAAGATTGTCACTTGTTTATGTCTGGTTTAAATGTGAAATTATGTTCAATTACCCACATTGTATTACATGGTAAAAATATATTCTAAATATACTTTAAAACCACTCAAATTCATAATTTATCACTATTAATTATTTTGATTAAAAAAGTTGTTTTTAATTAAAATTTAGTAATTTTCACTATTCATCAAAATATGAATGTTATCCGAAAAGTACCAAAATTTCACCCTAGGATAATTTCGATATTCCGAATCCAAAAATGAAGTCCATTTTGAGAGATAGAATTTATAAAATTTAAAAAATTAGGTATTACTATTCATAACGGCTAGTTTGATTGGTTATGGTGTGTTAAAATCTTGAAGTTGCGTACAATGCACGCCATTGCATTATTCGAAAGGAAACATACCGATGAATCTTTGGGTGTTACAATAACACATATATATTATTTGATTTATCATATATATATTAATAAGTGGTCATGTTTTATTGATATTTTTCAGGATATCTCAAGTATAGGATCAAGGTCTCTGATTTCTTTAAGACCACTTTGAGAATAAGGTAAAGTCACAATGACTATATTGTTATTCCCTTTTGCATTACCCAGGATATAGTTATATATAAAATGGTGATAAAAAATAATTTCCAATAGTATCTATTTCATTTCATTATCATGTTAATGGATTATTTCACGGTTTTCACTATTTTTGATGAGGATCAAAGTTGACATTTATGTATAGTTATTGTAATCTAAAAGAATCACTGGCTATAGGATATTTTTTCAATGTAACAATTTTATATTTTAGGGAAGATATTTTTTTGTGTACATTTTATGAAAATATGTTTTCATAGTTGATCATGAAAGGATTACTATTATTATTTCATTAAAGGAAACACAAAATTTATTTTAACCACATATCTTTTAGGGAGTAGTTGGTTATTGATGATGGTTTCTTAAATATTTCCAAATGTTTTATTATATTTTTATTAATATCACAAAAATGTTAGTAATTCTTAACTAGATATAAAATTTCATTCATCAATTTACAATTTTACAACTATTTTACATCAGTTCCTTTATAGTATTCTCCAAATGCTAGATTAAGAAATATGTTCTTTTATTATATAACATGTTAATGTTTATGATGTTTTTTCATGAATGGAGATAACATTGTCTCTTATGGTTCTCTTTAGCTTTAGAATAACAAGAATAAGTAGACACACCCAGAATAGAAATTCATTTTTATGAATTAGGAAATTATATTTTCGAGATATTACCACTTTATAAAATTGTAAAATATTTACTATATAGAAAAATCTATTGTAATATTTTCTCAAAAAAATATTTAAATATTCATTATAAGATATGGCTAGATATTTTGAAATCTAATGTAATTAATTTTACAAAAAATCATGGACATGGGAATATTTACACATATTATTTGGTAACTATACTACCTTCCCATTCCACAATGGAAATTTTAGTTGAATGGAATCTCAAGGAAATATTTTCTTCAAGGAATTTGGGGGTATAAGAAGATAGTACTGTGATTTTATTAATAAGAGATAAATTGATATAAATTATTAGTTAGTTAAGTTTTCAAATATAGTAGGATAATGATCTGTTCTCATGAATTATTGAATCTTTATATGGAAGAGATACCACCGAAAAATGTTCATTATTTTACATCGTGTCATTTTCATCTCAAATAGTAATAAAATTTTGTATCAAAGATAAATGAGATAAGGTAATTCCATCATTCCTAATGTTTGGAAACACCAGTATTGTATAATATCTTATTATATAAGGAGAAAATTTTGGTGTAAATGTATAAAATTATACATTACATATATTATTTTCTATTATTTTACTTGTCAAAAAATCAAGGCCAGACATTAGATCCATTTATGTTTTCTTTTTATAACTCATGAGCCCTCATGGGTTTAAGATGATATATATATAGAATTTATTGAATGGATTCTACATTATTCATATGGAATAATTCTTATTTGGGAGTCAATTAAATGATTTATTAAATCAGTTCACCTTATCCCATTCATAATATTTATAAATATTCAAAAAAAAGGAATATGTATGCGTAGAAGATCATGAGATTTTATAGATTTAAATATTCTTATGATTCAAAATATGGATCCTTGTTAAAACTATCCTTTTCTAGGAGGCATACCGAAGAAAACGGGATCCAATGTAGTGTTGATCACATCATTCCATCCTTCTAAAGATAGTCAAATTGAATGAATTGTACAAATCCTAAAAGACGTGAATCATACTTTCTACCATTTCATGGGAGGATATATGGATTTGAAATATTAGTTTTTTTAATTTTCTTATAGATGTAAAAACCATTCATACATTAAAACTGAATCCATTGAGGACATATATGGTTGACCGTTTAAATCTATTCTCTACAGGTTTCATATTAGAGATGCATATCTTGTGGGTTGAATTTTAGTCCTTGGGCTAATGGAAAATTATAGATGTTATAGTATTGGTTACTGATATATCGTAGAAAATATTAAATATATTTTGACTGTATTCAATTTTTTTAGATTTATCTATTGGTTACCATTTTATTTTCAGAGTCCCACTTTGGTAGTGTCACTAAAAACTTGAAAAACAAGTTGAAGATGTCACCAATATACATTGTATGGTTTGGGATTGTTGAGTGGAATGGAGGGGTAGTGTACCATTAATCATCTCTATAATTGATGACCTATATATATGATTCCTTACATGGTTTAAAACAAAAAATATATCCTCTATTCCTTTATCATGATTTGAGATCAGAGGATATTGATGTGGAACATTATATTTCTGTAATTGATTAGCCAATTCATATTGTTGACTCATATATGAATTATATTCATAGTTTTTCCAAAGTACCCACATGGGTTCCAAGTATTTTTGTTATTGATTCCCATGTGATGTGGGATCATGAGGTGATGACGAAAGAGAAGTATCCTCATATATTTATGAATCATTTTATAGATAGGATTTTCTGTGGATCATAACCATTATAGTAGGGAGAATTGAAACACCACAACACAAACATTTAGTCACTCATATTTCCCAATTTTTAAATATGTTTATATATCTCCTTCCATGGGTTTTATTGGTAGAATTTTGAATTTTTTTGAGGTTTTTGTGCTTATAAATTGTTGCAGTATGGTTAGGTAAAACAATGAGGTTGTACCTAAGAAATTGTGATTCTTATATTGATTGTTTAGAGAAGGGAATCGAGGTGGTCACATGGTTAGTCAAAATTGATCATCCTTCCCTTGAAGATATATTAATTAATAGTAAGTGGTATTCTATAGTCCATGATTGGATTTTAAAATAGTTTTGCTAAACCATGTAGATATTCCAGTATCCAATAAATTATTTCAGGGTTGGAATGTGATTTGAAACATAATATGTCAATATTCTATGACCCAATATTCAACAATATGAATGTTTTATTTTTTGACATGAATAAACATTCTTTCCCCACATAGTTATTCTATTGTTACATACTCTAGACCTCAGAAACTCATCTTGGAGATTGTGGACATTCCTTAACTATATGTTATCATTTTCAATTTATCATTTAGTAACAGATCCAGATTTTAAAATTAATCTTATATTTTCTTTCCATTTTTCATTATCCTTTAAGAATCACCCATTTATTTTTAAATGGAACCATATATTTCTGGGCTTGATGGTACATCTTAGGTTTATGAGTTTTTTTAATTGAATTTATTATATATCAACAATGAAATTAGGGATTTTCTTCCTAATTGTTCATCGGTAATTTTGTGTTCATTGATTGTAATCTTGGTATGTGTTTTTTATTATTCTCATTACTTTAAAAATGATGAATTCTAGATTATTATTCATGATTTGTGTCTCTAGGATCATTTTTTATATTATTTTTCCTCATCATCTCCCTTCAATTTAGGATCCATTTTTGAGTGAGGTTGATACCTTGATCAGTGTTGGGGGTTTCGTAAGGTGATTACTATAATTTTAAATAATTTATTCTTTTTTTATTTTTATTTATATATATAAATAATTTCCAATGCATGACTTTAGTACCTTTATTAATGTATTGTTAATGGAATTGTGTATGCATGTTTTTTTCTTGGATGAAATTGACATGAATTGCTCACCAAATTCAAGCTAGTATATATTTATTAAATCAAAAGTGTTACAATAGGAAATTTGAGGTGTAATGCACTTACACCATAATTGTTTTTGGAAACAATGATTTGTGTATGAATAAAATAGATATTGAATACGCTTCACCCATGATACTAGAATTGTGTATGCCTAAAGGAACACCCATATTTAGATATGTCACAAGTCCATACTGCTGTCCAGAATTAATTCTAACAATAAAAGAGCCTTCATCACCTCCCAAATGCCCATCGATGGTAACATTATTTTTTGTGAGTCAGCTCAATAAAAAATATCCACTATGATGAACCAGAGTTCTTGCTGAAGATAGTCCAGGGATGTGTTGGACAGTGTAGTATGCATTCATGGTTCCTCCAGAAAAGAAAACAGAGTCCAACTAAACAAAAATCTCAGTAAGAGGGTATCTTCAGTGACGTCCCCAAAATGCTGAAAGAGCCATTATAAAACCAGAGCCGCAAGGATGGATGAAAAATAGAAGGTATTATATCAATCTAGAGGTATATTAATATATAATTTCCAAGAGATATAAATGATGTTTATATTTGGGTCCTTTTTAAATTCTTCAACAATGTTTATGTACATCATCATTCTGTTATTAAGGATGGTGAATGGTGAATGTTTGTGTTTTTATTGGAAGTCAAGGGAATTACATACCATTTTTTTTCCAGAATATATAATTTAATTAGGATTCATAATTTGATAAGTCATTTTGATGAATAATTTGTGACGAAATAAGGAATTAAATTATTTATAGTATTAAATTAAGTGAAATATTTTAAAAGGAAAGAGACATGATTAATACCATATTGTTTTTCATTTTATATAAATTGGAATTTTCTAAACCACCAAATTTTATAAAACAAGAAATATGGGCCATCTGAATATATTTTTTCAATCTACTTGAGACATATTGAATTTATTTATATTCATGGTTATTAATGTTTATAATGAATTATTTTTAATACTATTTAAATAGTTGCTTGTTCTCAGAAAATATATTAAGGAATTAATCATACCTATAAATAAATGGATATATTTTGGAAATGATATTGAACAATATTGATGGTATGATGTATATTCATTGTTGTGTTCTATATTCTCCCCTTGACCTAAGATGTAAGGAATTTTTTCACATACTGTTTTATTTCATTGAGATATGAGAGAATGTTAGTGACTTAATTTACAATATTGAGGAAATATAACTGTTACACAATGATTTAATTTTTATGACATACTATTCATGATGAAATTATTTATTCCTCTATGTTTTGATTGAAAGGAAAATTAATTTCCATTTTTTTGAAGATGCAGTTTTGTACCTATTTTATACTCCTTGATGAAATGATTTGAAAGGCATATTTTAATATATATTTTGAATTTATTATCATGAATTTTTTTTAAAACATTAACAAAATATTGTTTATATGAATTTTATTTCTTCTGTAATTCTTGGTGGGATCCTCTTTGGAATTATTTCATACACAAAAATTTTCCTTCTGAAGAATATAGAAAAACATTAAAATGGTATAGGGAAAGGTAATAAAATGGTCAAAGTAAGTGGCTATTCATTATTAATGGGATCCTTGGTGTTTTTAGTGTTATGTGAAGAAATATATTCACTTTTTTAAAATATATCTTGTGATGATTTTTTCAATGGTTTGTGATGACTCAAGTTATCATACTATATTATAGACTTGCAATTTTCTAATTTTTTAGGTTTTCTCTTGATGAGTGTTTTCATTATCAACTATTTATGTATTCATTATACTATTTTAATCTTTTTGATATAGTTTATAACTAAATCCATTACCTCATGATTGTTTTTAAATAATATTCAATAGTCACCATTGAATATGAAATAAAAAGACACTTTGGGCCACATATGTATTTATTTTGATTCAGGTGTGTCAGGTTGTTTTGTGATAGTGATGTTGGTTATAGTATTTAATGTTATATTGGATGTTATGTAATCCAAATTTGGAATATAAAAATATTAGTAAAATTGGATATATTCTGATTAATTAAAATATTTCTCAATATGTATAGAGAACATAGTGTCTCATCCCTCAATATTTTGGTTGCATCATGATAAAAGGATTTTCACAGTGGTATTTTTTCAACAAGATGACCTTTTAATAAATACGAGATAACATGATACAAAGAAACATTGAAAAAAACCTGAAGGAGTAGAGTACCATAATTTCATTATATCTAATAAAATAGAAGACTTGGGGGGTTATAGGACATTAAGAGGACCCTTTAGGTTGAATATATAGAGGGAAGGACCATCCTTCCATTTGATCTTCCAATAGTGAGGTGTATTTTAATAGCTTATTTTGAAAGAAATATTCAACATAACGATCTTAATATGTCCCTGGGGAAAAACATCTTATAAAATACCTAACATATGATCTCTTGATATTTTCATAGAAATGTTATTGTGAGTATCATTGAAAACTTATCTACTACATCATTCAGATAACGGGTCATCATATTATTGGAATACTATTAAATGGTTTTATGGTTTTATGAATGCCAACATTGACCATAGACTGAATATGGGACTTCATATAATCATTTAGTTTCCCCCCGTGTTTTTTTATATGCTATGATTTGGTATGCTAGAGTCGGGTATTATGCACAAAAAAATTTAGATGATTTATCTTCCATACACAAACCCCATTTTTTCATTTAACCTGAAAAACAACAATCTCTATAATGAAAGGGAATTTGTAGATACTTTTTTATTTTTCCAGGATATGATGATTTCATTCTAGTAAATTAAGGGAGTCATGAATGTTTTTCTAGTATGAAATTATGTTTAATTTACAATAGAATTTCATAAAAGTCCTTAACGAGATATGTGGGTTCCCAGATATTGTTGTTCCAATTACTCATTAGTCTTTATATGGAATATGAATGGGTTCCCGATCCAATAATTTATACTTCATAGGGATGTACAGAAAATCCTCTTTAATTGGTTAAATAAATTTTTTATTCTATTTGGTAACTATCGATATATATTGAGGAGCTTTTATATTTGTGGTAATATGACTGTGTGACTATCCCTCGATGGTTTCCTAATATTATTGATTAAAATTTATTTTAATTGAAGGAAAATATAATTGTTTTTTAGGATTTGGTCAATAATATATTCATGACCATACAGTTATTCTAAAACGTGTTAAAAGGATTCCAATAGAGGAAGTGAAAAATATCCCCAATCATCGATGGGATTCTTATTGGGGGATTAATCCCATCGTCCAGTTTCTTCTAGTAAATACCAATGAAATTAATATTAGTGTAATAGGATTTTTGATTTCCCCATATTTTCTATTGGGATATTCAGTCAAACTTTTTCTGATCCATCCAAATTATGATCGATGGAATGTTGTTTTGGGAATAGGATAGTGTGTATCCTCCTCAATTCCCACAATGGTATGTTGAAAAGATTAGTTGGTTGATATTGTAATATGAAACTTCTCCCCAGGTTTGTTATCTCTACATAATTGGAAATGTAGCCTTGGTGATTAAAATTTATTGATTAGTTAATAGATTACATTGATGAAATCCACATAAGACTGATAATAGGATGATAATATTCAATGTTGAAAATAGTATTTTATTGGATCACTTATATGTTAATCCTAAATAGAAATGTTTTTTATAAGACATCCAAATTGGCCTCTATATGATATGTGATGTGACTATTGGTTTGTTATATGGATAGAATACTATAAAGGTTGAACATAGTCGCATGTGATTACTTTGTAATAATAATATGTCACTGATTGGATGGTCTTGGAGGATTTACCTTGAGGGATCCTTCTCATGATTCTTATAAGATCCATATTATATCACTATGGTTGTTCTGAAAAAAAAGTAAACATATAGTGTAATGTTAAAAGCAAAGAGTGGGTGACATTTTCATTTTGTTTAATCTGAATATATCTATTGTAATTTATTAATAATATTATTTTCATTATGGTGATTTCATGAATTTTGATTTATGGGTGATTTCTTGGTCCTAAGAGAAATAAAAACATATTTATTATAAGTAACTAATGAAGCATCACGTTTAAATTGTATATTCAACCTATATCTTACATGGTTAATGGTTTCTTGTTAAGATATTTTCATCACATGATATTAGTTAATATCGAATCATGAATGGGAATAATAGTAAGGTGATTCATGACTAAATCATCAATTTTGGATCACGTCAAATTTTCTAGTGTTTATTATAGGATACAAATACAACCAAAGACTCCAATTCCTATAATGGTTTATTGTATGTAGACCTTACTTCTAAATAAAATATCTCAGATGGATTAATTCCACCAATAATGTAACAATCCAAGATTTTATTAATGAATATTTCTCCTGATCTATTTAAATGTCTTATTACATACAACAATTATATAAAACATATACACTTCCATGGTTTTTGGTTTTCTTATTTTAAAATATCATTAAAAATTGTGATTTTTGGTAATAAAGCCATTTAATAGTGGACACATGATTAGAATTAATATATGTATTTAACATATCAAATTTACTCATCCAAAGGAAGTGATGGCCTCATAGAGTAGATTTGATTTGTAAGAAGCCCAATTTTTGTAGCTTGGAAAGGAGGTAGGGACACAAGGCTTCTATCTTGACCAAGACCAGGCTAATCTTCAACACTATTAATCTTGAAATTAACCACCTATGGAAAAAGTTGAAGTAAAAAGAGATTACCCCACGATCGATTTAAGCTGAACCACCCCAAGTGTCTGTCACCATTTCACACCTTACCCTTAGGTCTTATGAGGGTGTGAGAAGGGTTTATGTATCGAGACCATATCACTATGAATATATTATTTATTTTTTGTATAAATAATATACAATAATTTCATTATTGTTACTTTGTAAATGGTTTTTAAAAAGAAAAAATATTATTTTTTGTTAACATTCTATTAAGAAATCTATTATGATGTATTAATGGATTTCTGGAATTAAATAAAATTTTAATAAAATATTATTATTACTAAATTAATTTTTATTATAAATATTTCATTGCTCAATTTTTTTGAATACAATTGAAATTTTTATTATGGTTTGAATGCTGTTTTTGTCAAAACCAGTGAATTTTCAATAAATGCTAATTTTTATTTTAAAAGTGAAAATATACATATTTATAAAATTCTTTGGATAAAATGAATATTATTTTTTATAAATACTATTTTTAATCAAACTCACAGACCCACAAAAGTCTGGATTGATCGGGAATCATCTTGAATTGAGGGTTGGAAAGGCCACAACGGACATTATATACTGGGTTTCCCCCCCTCCGATCCCGCTCACTAGAATCCCCCAACAGAAGGGATCATCAAGATTAATGTGGACGCATCTCTTCCAAAGGATGTGCTTGTTTTCCTCGGCCTCCTTGCCCGAAATCATCTGGGGCAGATACTTGCTGCTAAATATGAACCACATCAGGCATTCTGGGAACCAGAAATTATTGAGTTCATGGCCATCCTTGCGGGTTTGATGATCACCTTGGAATGTGGATGGGGTGACATCATTATTGAGTCTAACTGTCTCACCGTGATCGATGCTATTAATCACAATGACGGCGGCCTTCGGTATTTTGGAATAATCATCATAAGAATTATCTCACTTCACAAATTCTTCTCATTTTGTACCTTCTCTTTCACAAAAAGGGAAGGAAACAATGCGGCCCATCATCTTGCGTCATCAGGCCCTTTCGATTTTAACATGTTCTGGTTGGACAATTTCCCTTCATCGGTTTGAACATGTAATTCTGCTGATCATTGTCATTAATGTCATATGCCTTTTTCAAAAAAAAAATTAAATAAATGGTTTGTTCAGAAAATATGTGGTTTCACATTAAAATAATTTGGTTTTAGGTTTGTTTTATTTTTCTTGAAAAAGCATTAGTGGGCCCTCCAAGCCTTATAAAACGTTTTTACTTTTTAAAATGATATTCATGAGAGTGTGACTCACCTCCACAAAATAAAGCCTCACATTTTAATAATTTATGTCATTGGACATATAAAATAATGTTTTCCACTCCTCTTTGGAAAAATCCATGGGCCAAAAACATGGGTTTGTTTGTGGTTTCGATTAGTTTAATGTGTAGTTTCCAAAACCTAAATAATATTGATTCCCTCTCTTTTCCTATATAAACCCGCCCAAGCTCCCACTTAATATTCACTTAAAACCATTGAATCATGAAAAAACTCTGACTTAATCTCTCTATAATCCTCCCAAGGTTATCATATCTTTCAATAAGTTTTTCTCAAGCCCCTCTCAAGCATTGTTTATCACACTTCCATGTAAGGGATTTCTTTATTTCACATTTTTTCCAAATTTTTTATGTTTTTATAACTTTTTAATTCCAATTAATAATGTTGGTGTATTATTTAGAGCCTCCCCCATACATCCCAATTTATGTTTTAAGGATGAGGGTCCCCTTTCTATCTCATTAATGCCTCCCATGTACAGAAGTTACCATGCTGAAATTCCATATGGATTTTCTCTCTTCTAATTTACATTCATGAATGTTTTCTGTATTATGAATCTAAATTACATTAAATATTTTGGGACATGTATCTATATGACCCCCTTAAAGACAATTTCATGAAATTATGATAACATATCACTTTATCTATCAGTAACCATTTTTTAATGAAATCTTATGTCACATAGTTATGCTGTCAAAATTGCACTACAATTTTCCAAGCTAAAGTCATTATGTAGAGAATACCATACCCATTTATCTATCAATGGTATAAACTGAAATTAAAATTTACCTTGTAATTATATAGTTTCATGAAAGATTTAAACACTCATTTATCTTGAAATAAATGATTATTTTTTATGAATCCATGTTATATGATCCATATGGAACATGCATGCATGAAATGAAATGATTAAAAAGGTGCGCCCTGATAGCACTCTAATGCATTGTGTAAAGATTAGTATCATGATATATCAAGTGTAATGAGGGATAAAACATGATATTTTAAGTTCAATGAGGGTTTACGCATGCTCGATGTTCAATTATATTTGGATCATGCTAATATCATGTTAAATGTTGATGCCACATATCCATGTTATGATGATCATGATATTGAATGCCTTTATGTTCATGTTTCTATTATAATCCAATGATATGAATATTACATAACATGTAATATATTCTTCTTTTTATATCCTGGTTACTCCCTCACTGGGTTTTATCTCTCTCCATTTTCTTATGAATGTCCTCAGGTTATCCCATGCAATGTTAAGTATGAAGGAATGTGCGTAGACATGTAAAATCTGTTTTTAATAAAGATAGGTATTTCATGGTTCAAGAGGGTATGCAATTTTAATAAGCCCCAAAATCAATATAAATCTCAATAATATATGTTTTATAAAGTGAGATTTTGTGTAATAAAATATTTTTAACTGTTAAATAAAGAGCGTTTTTTTTATAGTTGGTATCAGAGGGTGGTTTAGTTATTTTTGGGGTTAGGAATAGAAAATCCTAGTGAAAGCCTTAGGTATATGACTATGTAAAATAAAAACATCCCATAATATTTGTGATCATGGAGTAAGTGCTTTATCTAGAAAACACATCCATGTAGGGATATGAGTAGTTATAGGAGGATCTAGCACATATGTATCTAGGGGTAAATCATGAAAGCACCGCACTCAGCTAGACTCAAACGAAAACTAGTGAACAACAACAACCCTTATTGCACTCTTTGTTATGAAACTCAAGAGTGATATGATTAGAAAATTTAGGACTATAGAATGAATCATTTTAAGGTAATTTAAAAAAATTCCTCTAATAATATATAGTGGGAAGTAGATAATGGATAACATATATTTAAGCCGTTAAAACCATAATTTAATGAAATAAAGTAGTTTCTAAGTAATCCAATTTTTTATTTGGATTACTCATTGTGTGTGACCCGTAACATTCCATTTATTCCATCTGATGAATAGTAATATAAGGACTTGAGCTAACAACCAATGTGATGATCAATGTGATGAATTTTATAATGAGTTTCCCAATCCGATGGGAGTGGGAATCACGAACATTGTCACAATACTCTCTCAGTTAACTCATGTATGGAATATAAAAAAATGGTAAAGAAGAACGTTCACCCCCAACCTATGAAGGAAAAATTATAAATTAAGATCTTCACGAGTAAAAGGCCTCCTACTTTTAATGGATCATATAATCCCTCCATCACCGAACAATTGGATAACTCCCTTGAGATGATCTTCTCTATCATTCAATGTTCTCAACAGAGGATGGTAGTTCTAGTTCCTTATCATCAATATAGTGAAGTTGATCAATTGTAGATGTTGATAAAAATAAATTCCTGGGGAAGATATCAAGGCATTGGAATAGAAGGATTTCTATAATCTTTTTTTCAATAAATATTTTACTCACACAATTTGATATAATATTGAATGTTACATCCTTTAACATACGAAAAAAGGTTAAAAATCCATTCTAGAATATGAGGAAATCATTCCATGGCTTACACAATACACCTACGACTTTCTATTTACCCCTAAATTAAAGGATGACCACTAATTTGGTGGGCTAAATCCAACCCTATGGAATGATCTACCAATCTATGACATCAAGATATTTGATGAAATTATCTGATGTTCCCTAAAAGTTGAAATGGAGATCAGAGAATATCAAGGGTATCATGGGGATAAGAAGCATAAGTTGGAATTTAACTCTGGATGTCCTATGGATAAATCCAATAGTGGTAAGAAAATCAAGCACCCCACTTTTCTATGGTGAGGAATAAAGCATCGCGGAAATTGATTGATGGGGACTAGGAAATTATTTGGGTGTAAAAGAGAAGGTGACCTCGATATTAACTACATGTATGAAAAACTCGTGGCTACGATAGAGGAGTGTAATTCTCCTTTCAATGATTAATGTGTTGATCATTACATCAACTATAAATAACCACTGTAATTTTTATACCAGTTCCCTAAGCCAATGGATTTTAAATGAAACAAAAATCCTCTAAGGCAGCATGGGAAAGATTTTTATCTCAATACTACCGATGTGAACCCTAACAGCCATGTGTTGATATGTACGCTAGTTATTCATTCAATAATAGTGAACATACATTTCGATTTTAGTTTCTACACATTATTTTATATCCGTAATATTTAGTACAAAAATCCCAACACCACCACAAATAATGGAAGTAATGATGGATGTTAGAATGAAAAATGTGGAATTCATTACAACCTATGAATATAAACCATCCCCTATAATAATTAGTGGTTTAAACTTCCTAGTGAACCTCTTCAAACCCACATTGGAGGAATTTTATGAAATTCTTGCCATGGATTGGCTTTACTAATACAAAGCCAACATAAATTGATTTGATATTGAAATCACTCTTTATATGGAGAATCAGCCTCTGATTCTGTAAAAGTTCAAAGATAAATATTTATCTTAATTAGTAACATCATCTCAACTGTGGATATTACTAAACTATGAGCATGAAAATCTTGATCAGATGATTGAGTTTAAAGAATAAACCTTCCATGAAGACATTTCTACAATGTGGGAATTTGCTGAAATGTTTCCTGGGGAATTCGATGGTATTCCTCTGATAATAGATGTTGCATTATCAATTAATATTATAAATGGGGCATTTATAGTATCCACAACTCTGCATAAAATTTCTATTGTGGACCTTGAGGATATGAAGATGCAACTAGAGAAGAATCTGGATAAATTGTTTATATGACAATGTGCTTCTCTATGGGGTGCACCAGTCCTCTTTATCTTGATGAAGGATGGGTCAATGTGCCTTTGAATTTATTATCATGAGATCAACAAAATCATGATAATGAACTAGTGTCAACTTCATCGAATTGATGAATTTTTCGATCAGGTATGGGGATCACAATACTTCTTCATGGTTTATTTTTGGTTGGGATGTTTCCCAGGGTGAAGAAGGGGGATATACTCAAGAATGTTTTTCGTTAATTATACGAGCACTTGGAAATCATAGTAATGCCATTCAAACTCACTAATGCTCCATCAATCCTTCTTGATGAGATAAATTGACTCTTTAGAGATTACCTCAACAAATTATTGGTATTCATTATAGACGATATACTAATATACTCCAAAAACAAGAAGGAGCATGAGGAGCATCTAAGCACTATATTAGAGACCTTCAAAAAGGAGAAGCTCTATGGAACTTATAGAAAGTGTAGGTTCTGTGTGAATGAAGACTAATTTTTCAGTCATATCATCCAAATCAATGGGATATCTATGGATCCCCCAAGGAAATCTAAAATTGAGGGATGGATGTGGCCATCATTGGTGACAGATATCCATAGATTCATTGGGTTATCTGGATATTATCGATTATTTTTGAGAAATTTATCAATATTGTCAAATGCTTTACCAATATAACTAGGAGTGGAAAAAAAGATGGATTGGAGTGATAAATGAAAAGAGAGATTCAGGGAGTTGAAATGGAAGATTTTCACTGTGCCCGTGCTCATACTACACATAAGAGGAGAACTTTTAATTATATTTAGAGATTCTTTGAAGATGATCCTGGCATGTGTGTTGATGAAAAATGAAAACGTCATTTTCTATGCATCAAAGTAATTGAATGTTCATGAGATGTACTATCAAACACATGATCTGGAGTTGGTTTCAGTAATCATCACTTTGAAATTGGGTGACATTACCGATTTGGGGAGAAGTGTGAAATATACATGGATCAAAAAATCCTAAAGTATATAATCATATAGAAAGAGTTGAATATGAGCCAATAAAGATGGGTAGGGTTGATCAAATACTATAACTGCACAATCCATTACCATCATATGAAAGTGAACAATGTGCCAGATGCTCTAAGTTAAAAGGACCCAGTAATTCATTTATTGATGAGAATTGACAAGGATCTAATATTCTTAGATTTGATGATGATCAACATGGGAATAATAAATAAAGTATTATCATCAATCCATTCACAAATTATTTCTCAACTGACTCTTTTGGAAAGGTTAAATGATACTCAAAAGGATGAAGTGGGAATTCAAAAGAATGTGGATACTATCAAAAAAGGTAAATCCTCGGAGTTCAATATTAATAAAGAAGGAATTTTGAGATTTGTGTCAAGACTATGAGTACCATAAAATATAGAGATGAAGATTGAACTTTTCGATGATTCACATTGTTTGAATTTATCCATTCACCCAGGAAACACAAAGATGTATCGAGATCTATGAGTGCTTTATTGGTGGGATAACATGATGAAGGAAATTGTTGGGTATACTCCAAAGATCCTGTTATGTCAAAAAGTGAAGGTAGAGAGGTAGAAGTCTAAGTGGCTGATGAACCCATTACCCTTTCCACCATGGAAAAGGAAGAAAATCAGAACGATCATTTTCACCAAACATCCAAAGACATCTAAAGGAAATAATGTTATCTAGGTTTTTTGGAATTTTATTACAAATACTAGACACTTTTTCTAAATTTTAGAGGAATTGTCAATGGATCAACTAGAAACAATATATATCAGATAAGTGGTAAGGCTTCATGAACTACCCCTATCGATTTTATCTGATCAATATTAATGTTTCTCCTATTTGTTCTGGAAGAGTGTTCAATAGGTTCTAAATATATAGCTGAACATTAGTGCATCTTATCATCCTCAAAAAATGTAAAATGTGGTTGGACTATCCAAAAACTTGAGTCCATGTTGGGAGCCTTTTTAATGGACTTCAATGTTGAATGGGATCAACACCTTCCTCTAGTTGAGTTCTCATACAATAATAGTTCCCACTTATTAATAAAAAATGGTTCCTTATGAATCCCTTTATGGGAATCGATGCAGAACACAAGCATGTTTAGATGAAGTTGGGGAAAAAACTCCTTTGAAAAAAATGGTCGATGAAATGGTGGAGAAGGTTAAGACCATCCAGCAGCATAATAAAGCTGCTCAGAGTCGAAAAAAGGGTTATGCTGATAATTGTTGTCACGACCCGCCCTCGGGGTCCGTGCCGTGACTACCCCAAGCCCACCTTCCATAGGCCAGGGGCTGGCGACTAGCACCAAGGCATAAATCCCGGTAAAAAGGGAAGGCATTGCCTTTGTAAAGTAAACAAACACCACAGAGTAAGCAAGCGGAAAGTAACACTAAGCAAAACAGAGTACAACTAAAAGTGCGGAAAGTAAAAAGGGGCCGGAAATACAAGCCCAACTGTAAAGTACAACTCGAAAGGGAAAACAGCAACTGAAAAGTAAAGCAGCTACGCCGAGCTGTCCACTGGAAATCCCACCTGAAGGGTGGGTACAGATAGCTCCTCTGCTCCTCGGGTCCCGCCGTCTGCTCCAAGTATGTCCCGCCCAGTGGTCTGCCTCTGTGTACCGCCTCGTCGTATAGTCCACCTACAGGTACCGTCCAGTCCTCGAACACTCGGCCTCTGCCAGTACTGGCCGTCGTCTGCAACCAACACAACGAGGTGCGGGCATAGCCCGTGCAGGGGTGAGTATAACGATACTCAGTAGGGACCCCGAGACCCTCAAGGTCTCACTAAAACCAACAAGGATAACCACAAGAAGATCACAACAGATAAACTCTACTTAGGTATATGCCCATACATATACCTAAGTTATCAAGTAACCCATCTCAGTCATGAGGAAACACAAGGATCATGAGATCAACGGATAACCACTACCCAGGTATATGCCCATACATATTCCTAAGTTATCAAGTAACCCATCTCAATCATGAGGAAACACAAAGGTCAAAAGTCTCAGCTCAAACCAGGATTTTTCATTATCGAAACCGTAACTGCTGAAGAGCTCCGACTCTAGAGTGTACAGTGGTCCTGTCACGACTCCGAGGCCACCGCTCACTAACCTAAGACTGCTGAGGTACTCCTCCTGTCGAGTACTGCGGGTTTGCGGCCAACTACCTGGCGCTCCGTCCGCTGAGGGTCTGTCGCCAAATACCGGGCGCTCGCCCAGATAGCCTACTGAGGTACTCCTCCTGTCGAGTACCGTGGGTTTGCTGCCAACTACCAGGCGCTCCGTCCGCCGTGGGTCTGCTGCCAAATACCGGGCGCTCCGTCCACTGGGCTAGTCGACTCACTCCAAGTCGAGTCGGTCAAGCAGTCGTCAGGACTCAGCCGGCTACACGGTCTCCGTACTCCGCACGCACGTCTCCACCGTCACGGGTCTGTCGCTACAACCAAGCGCACACACTCCGTAGAGTATCGCGGTTCCGCCGCTACAACCAAGCGCTCCACCGCTAAGGGTCTGCTGCTGCATCCAAGCGCACCACCACTGTCAAGTACCACGGATCCGCCGCTACACCCAAGCGCTCCCCCGCCCGCTCGTCTCCGGAAGGGTCCACTCCACGAGCTACTGGTCGATACTCCAAGTATCTCAAAGTCCCATGAAGAAGTGTCTCAAAGGTCCGTCTCGTCACAGGGGTCTCAACGCAACAGACGGCGCGTCGATCGGACGCCCGGTCTATGAGTTATTAGCCTATTCGTCCCAGGGGCCCGGATGGTTTCGTGAGCGAAACCAATCCCGGCCGTATCTCAACTGTACCCCGAACTCCCATAGGGTAAACTCAAAGGGACCGTTACTCAACGTAACCACCAACGCTGCTGACGGCTCGTCAAGCGGACGTCCTGTCTGAAAGATATCAGCTTTTCCGTTCCAGGGGCCCGGTTGGATTTCGGGTACAATCCAACCCGGCCATACTCCGACTGTATCCAAAACTCGGGCGGAGTATGTCAAAAGTTCCGTCTCATCAAGAGGAAGTTTACGAAACAGACGGCGCGTCAATCGGACGCCCGGTCTGTGAGTTATTGACTTTTTCGTCTCCGGGGCCCGGTTGGTTTTTAAGGAAAAACCAACCCGACCATACTCCACCTCCGTCCAAACCTCGGGCGGAGTATGCCAAAAGATCCGTCTCACTAAGAGGAACACAACGCGACTGACGGTACGTCAATCGGACGTTCGTAGCTCAAGATATGAGTGTTTCCGCTCCGAAGGCCCGGTTGGTTTCGTGAACGAACCAACCCGGCCGAACTCAAAGTAAACCGAAACCTTGAGTGCGATATACCGAAACGACCGTCTCGATCCAAGGATCGCGTAGCCGCAGACGGTTCGTCGTTCGGAGGTCCGAGGCTCATGTTATGAGCCAAAAACCAAATCAGGTTCGAAACGGGGGGGGGCCGGGTCCGGGCCGACCCGGCCCGACCCCCCCCCCCCCCTGGGCGGCGGCGGCGGCGGCGGCGCCTGGCGCCGCACGGGGTGGCAGCACGCGGGGCTCAGCCCCGCGGTTCCTTCAAAAAAAAAAACGGCGCGGCAACTACCGCGCCCTTGATTGAAACCGCCCCACGTGGGGGCCGATTTATTCAAGAGAGCCAGGGGGCCGGCTGCCCCCCCCCCCCCTCCTTCAAGAACCGCCCCCCTCTTTAAGAGGGGGGTTTTTATGGGAAGGCCGGGGGATTAATTCCCCCGGTTTTTAAGACATCCGGCCGGCCAGCTGGCCGGCCGGTTTTCTCAAACGGGACCGGAATTTCCAGTCCCCTTCTTCGGCTTCCGACGCCGGCGGCCCGGCCGCCGTTCTTCCCTTCCGCTGCGGCCCGGAACCGGCCGCGGTCTCCTCGTCCCGCCGCGGCCCGGAACCGGCCGCGGTCTTCTCATCCTGCCGCGGCCCGGAACCGGCCGCGGCGTTCGTCATCCGGCGCGGTGCGTCGGCACCGCGCCCCTTCGCCGTGCTTTGATTCTTTTCAACGCGGCGCGACGGCGGCGCGTTCTTGAAGATTTTTCCTCGGCGTGGCGCGACGGCGCCGCGTAAATTAATTGTACGATCATCCGCGTGGTGCGACGGCACCACGCTATTTGCTTCCACCCGCATGAATAAACATGAACGTTGGAGGGGGATTCGGCCGTGTTCGTGCGGTCCGGCCCCCCTCGCGTTAACAATAACACTTAAATAAAATATTTAAATGCCTCACGTAGACATGCGATCCACGAGCAAGAAAAGGAAAAAAAAGGAAACCAAAATAAAATCAACAACCCCTACCTCGGGTTTAAGATTTGAAGATTCGTCTACGTTCCGCGGAAGACGGCGTCGCGGAGGTCGGGCGTCGCGGCCGTCGTTCGTCAAATCCATTGACGAAGAGATACGTCCGATGCGACACGTCGTTGGCGGATCTTCATTTGCCGACGAAGAAGGCCCGAGGAGGATGCGGCGTTCCCTCTTGCTGACACCGAGGACGAAGAAAAGAGGCGTCGTTCTTCGTCGGAGTTTGGGCGTTCATCGTTCTTCGTCAGAGCTTGAAGATGAAGAGGAAGCTCTCTGAAAGACAAACAAAGAACCCAAAATAAAATAAGACTACCTCTTATTTTATTAACACATAACACAAAAGAATTTCAATGTTTGAAATTCAAAAAGACTTAACTCCCATAAATTAATTAAGTAACTCAAGTTATTAAAATAAGGAAGAGTTACATAATTAAGAGGGGGTTTAGAGGGGTTAGGGAATTTGAAAAGAAAAAGGGGTTCGTGTGGGCCCCACCACACTTAATCCTCCCAAGGGAGGTTAAGTGGGTGTGGGTCCCACTTCCAACCTCCTTTGGTAGGTTTTTAATAAGTTAAAAATAAAATTTGTCTTACACAATTTTATTTAACTTAACTGAAAAACCCCAAAACTAACTTCCAACTCGCAACAAACGCAACTCCCGAAAAGGTCTCTTTAAGCGAATATCGGCGCTGCGAGTTCATCGGTGCCCTCGGATTTCAATTCCGAACACCGGATCAAAAGTTAGGAATTCCCGCTCGTTCGTTCACTGAACGTAGCCGAGCCAACTTCGGAAATTAATTCAGGGCACTCCGGACCTCGGAATCAGGTGCCGTCTGAAACCGCGCTCTTGTAAAATTCTAAAGAAAATTAAGAAAAAAATTTCCTTGAATTTTACGGGTCTTTACGTTACTCCCACCTCAGGGCTTTACGTCCCCGTAAAGCTACATGAAAAACTAGGGAAACAAAAGAGGGTACTGAGCACGCATCTGAGCCTCCCGCTCCCATGTGCTCTCCTGGAGATTCGCGTGCCGCCATCTGTTGCGCACATGTGGAATCGTTTGCCCACGCAGGACCCGCTCCTGTCGATCCTCTATCTCCACCGGGACCTCCGTAAAAGTCGCCCCATCGTCAACGTCAAGCTCCCCATGGTCAAAGATGTGCGTCGGGTCGTGCACGTATCTCCTCAGTTGAGACACGTGGAATACGTCATGCACCCGGTGTATCTGAGGTGGTAGAGCCAGGCGATAAGCCACCTCACCAACCCTGCTGAGGACCTGGAAGGGTCCGATGAAGCGCGGAGATAAATTGTCGCCTCGGCCAAATCTCCGAATACCACGTCGAGGTGAGACCCGCAAGAAGACGTGGTCACCATCCTCGAACTCTAGTGGCCTCCGCCTCCTGTCAGCGTATGACTTCTGCCGGCTCTGTGTTGTCCTCATCCGCTCCTGGATGACATGGACCCCTTCTGACGTGGCCCGGACCATCTCTGGTCCCATAAGAGCTGCGAGATTTCTTCTTTGCCGATAAGAGAAACCTGGTCTCATCCCCTGGATGAACCACATTCTTTGCCTAAAACAGTCAATCCTAACATGGATGGTACTAATCCATACCAAGGATGACGTCGTAAGGCCTCGACGCTACTACTAAGAGATCCAACCGTTACTCTCGCCTCCAAGGGTTGAGTCACACTGTCGGCATCAGTGTGTGGTAACTGGTCTCCTCCAGTAGATGTCTCACAAGTGAGGGTCAAGTCAACAGTCAACTGGAACCTCTTAGTAACATCACAAAAGAGGACAGGAAAGAAAACATCACAAAGGTATGCGTCTTTTATTATTGCAGCTCATATTACAAGACGCTACACAAAAGCAACATCAACATGGAACTAGAAGTACAAAAGACGTATCCACTAGTTCCTCCCCTGTCCACCTGCTCCCAGAGCTCCAGCATTTCTCGCTGCCTCAACCTCGGTGGCTCCCTCCAAGCCTGCGGATCGAGGAGTCGGACAGTCACGTGCCAGGTGACCCTTTCCGCGGCATGAGTAACACAACCTGCTCCTTGCACGGCTAGCTCTGTTCCCACTCCGGGTGCCCTGCACCACCGGTCCTAAAACCCGAGATCGCCCAACTGCTGGTCTGGTCCTCCTGGACCTCTGCATCATCTGTCTACTGCCCACAGATGACTCGGCTTCTGATCGAAAAACACGCGGCAAAGGCAGAATCTCCTGTACACGCTCGGGGTGTAGAGATACTGGCACAAACTCCACCCTGAAGAAGGTCTCGAAGTCTTCCCAAGCGAAGTTCATCTCATCGCAAAACTGAAACAAGTGGCTCCACCACCTACCTGCTGCTGCGTGTAGTAGGCTCGCAGCGAGGATCACCATGAGGTCTGCTGGTGTCCTCACTAGCCTAAACACTCGTACCACTGCCTCCAGCCAGTCCTCTGCAGCCTGGGGATCCGTCTCCCCGCGAAACCTGGGCGGTCGCTGGCGCTGGAACTCGTGCAGCGCGCTCAGGCGTCGTGCATCGCCTACTGCTGGTGCCTCCGCTGGTGCCTCAACTGCAAGAGGGCCCTGTACCGAAGCCTCGTCGCTCGACAGACTGTCAGCACGCTCATCCCTCCGGGCTCTAGCTGGTCGTCTGAGAAAAGAAATCCTGAAAGAAACAACGTAACACGATCAAACGATTTTACCTGATGAGCTGACCTGGTTTGAGCTGTTTTAAGGGGAAAAACCTTTGGAAACACACACGCAATCAGTGTTTTCGTGCACAAAGTCGGAAATCAGTTGTCAGGGTCCTGGTGTATGGATACGTCGGCCGCCCGCACCAACACTGGACTCCCTGAACTGAAAACCACACTCGGTACCCTTAACACTATTGCTTCACAGAAAGAAAGATCAGAGTTATAAGTTCTGCGGTAGAACCGAACTCCTCTGATACCAATTTGTCACGACCCGCCCTCGGGGTCCGTGCCGTGACTACCCCAAGCCCGCCTTCCATAGGCCAGGGGCTGGCGACTAGCACCAAGGCGTAAATCCCGGTAAAAAGCGAAGGCATTGCCTTTGTAAAGTAAACAAACACCACAGAGTAAGCAAGCGGAAAGTAACACTAAGCAAAACAGAGTACAACTAAAAGTGCGGAAAGTAAAAAGGGGCCAGAAATACAAGCCCAACTGTAAAGTACAACTCGAAAGGGAAAACAACAACTGAAAAGTAAAGCAGCTACGCCGAGCTGTCCACTGGAAATCCCACCTGAAGGGTGGGTACAGATAGCTCTTCTGCTCCTCGGGTCCCGCCGTCTGCTCCAAGTATGTCCCGCCCAGTGGTCTGCCTCTGTGTACCGCCTCGTCGTATAGTCCACCTCCAGGTACCCTCCAGTCCTCGAACACTCGGCCTCTGCCAGTACTGGCCGTCGTCTGCAACCAACACAACGAGGTGCGGGCGTAGCCCGTGCAGGGGTGAGTATAACGATACTCAGTAGGGACCTCGAGACCCTCAAGGTCTCACTAAAACCAACAAGGATAACCACAAGAAGATCACAAGAGATAAACTCTACTTAGGTATATGCCCATACATATACCTAAGTTATCAAGTAACCCATCTCAGTCATGAGGAAACACAAGGATCATGAGATCAACGGATAACCACTACCCAGGTATATGCCCATACATATACCTAAGTTATCAAATAACCCATCTCAATCATGAGGAAACACAAAGGTCAAAAGTCTCAGCTCAAACCAGGATTTTTCATTATCGAAACCATAACTGCTGAAGAGCTCCGACTCTAGAGTGTACAGTGGTCCTGTCACGACTCCGAGGCCACCGCTCACTAACCTAAGACTGCTGAGGTACTCCTCCTGTCGAGTACTGCGGGTTTGCGGCCAACTACCTGGCGCTCCGTCCGCTGAGGGTCTGTCGCCAAATACCGGGCGCTCGCCCAGATAGCCTACTGAGGTACTCTTCTTATCGAGTACCGTGGGTTTGCTGCCAACTACCAGGCGCTCCGTCCGCCGTGGGTCTGCCGCCAAATACCGGGCGCTCCGTCCACTGGGCTAGTCGACTCACTCCAAGTCGAGTCGGTCAAGCAGTCGTCAGGTCTCAGCCAGCTACACGGTCTCCGTACTCCGCATGCACGTCTCCACCGTCGCGGGTCTGTCGCTACAACCAAGCGCACACACTCCGTAGAGTATCGCGGTTCCGCCGCTACAACCAAGCGCTCCACCGCTAAGGGTCTGCTGCTGCATCCAAGCGCACCACCACTGTCAAGTACCACGGATCCGCCGCTACACCCAAGCGCTCCCCCGCCCGCTCGTCTCCGGAAGGGTCCACTCCACGAGCTACTGGTTGATACTCCAAGTATCTCAAAGTCCCACGAAGAAGTGTCTCAATGGTCCGTCTCGTCACAGGGGTCTCAACGCAACAGACGGCGCGTCGATCGGACGCCCGGTCTGTGAGTTATTAGCCTATTCGTCCCAGGGGCCCGGATGGTTTCGTGAGCGAAACCAATCCCGGCCGTATCTCAACTGTACCCCGAACTCCCATAGGGTAAACTCAAAGGGACCGTTACTCAACGTAACCACCAACGCTGCTGACGGCTCGTCAAGCGGACGTCCTGTCTGAAAGATATCAGCTTTTCCGTTCCAGGGGCCCGGTTGGATTTCGGGTACAATCCAACCCGGCCATACTCTGACTGTATCCAAAACTCGGGCGGAGTATGTCAAAAGTTCCGTCTCATCAAGAGGAAGTTTACGAAACAGACGGCGCGTCAATCGGTCGCCCGGTCTGTGAGTTATTGACTTTTTCGTCTCCGGGGCCCGGTTGGTTTTTAAGGAAAAACCAACCCGACCGTACTCCACCTGCGTCCAAACCTCGGGCGGAGTATGCCAAAAGATCCGTCTCACTAAGAGGAACACAACGCGACTGACGGTACGTCAATCGGACGTTCGTTGCTCAAGATATGAGCGTTTCCGCTCCGAAGGCCCGGTTGGTTTCGTGAACGAACCAACCCGGCCGAACTCAAAGTAAACCGAAATCTTGAGTGCGATATACCAAAACGACCGTCTCGATCCAAGGATCGCGTAGCCGCAGACGGTTCGTCGTTCGGAGGTCCGAGGCTCAAGTTATGAGCCAAAAACCAAATCAGGTTCGAAACGGGGGGGGTCCGGGTCCGGGCCGACCCGGCCCGAGCCCCCGCCCCAGGGCGGCGGCGGCGGCGGCGGCCGCGGCGGCGGGCCGCGGCGGCGGCGCCCGGCGTCGCACGGGGTGGCAGCACGCGGGGCTCAGCCCCGCGGTTCCTTCAAAAAAAACGGCGCGGCAACTGCCGCGCCCTTGATTGAAACCGCCCCACGTGGGGGCCGGTTTATTCAAGAGAGCCAGGGGGGCCGGCTGCCCCTCCCCCCTCCTTCAAGAACCGCCCCCCTCTTTAAGAGTGGGGTTTTTATGGGAAGGCCGGGGGATTAATTCCCCCGGTTTTTAAGACATCCGGCCGGCCAGCTGGCCGACCGGTTTTCTCAAACGGGACCGGAATTTCCGGTCCCCTTCTTCGGCTTCCGACGCCGGCGGCCCGGCCGCCGTTCTTCCCTTCCGCCGCGGCCCGGAACCGGCCGCGGTCTCCTCATCCCGCCGCGGCCCGGAACCGGCCGCGGTCTTCTCGTCCCGCCGCGGCCCGGAACCGGCCGCGGCGTTCGTCATCCGGCGCGGTGCGTCGGCACCGCGCCCCTTCACCGTGCTTTGATTCTTTTCAACGCGGCGCGACGGCGTCGCGTTCTTGAAGATTTTTCCTCGGCGTGGCGCGACGGCGCCGCGTAAATTAATTGTACGATCATCCGCGTGGTGCGACGGCACCACGCTATTTGCTTCCACCCGCATGAATAAACATGAACGTTGGAGGGGGATTCGGCCGTGTTCGTGCGGTCCGGCCCCCCTCGCGTTAACAATAACACTTAAATAAAATATTTAAATGCCTCACGTAGACATGCGATCCACGAGCAAGAAAAGGAAAAAAAAGGAAACCAAAATGAAATCAACAACCCCTACCTCGGGTTTAAGATTTGAAGATTCGTCTACGTTCCGCGGAAGACGGCGTCGCGGAGGTCGGGCGTCGCGGAGGTCGGGCGTCGCGGCCGTCGTTCGTCAAATCCGTTGACGAAGAGATACGTCCGATGCGACACGTCGTTGGCGGATCTTTGTTTGCCGACGAAGAAGGCCCGAGGAGGATGCGGCGTTCCCTCTTGCTGACACCGAGGACGAAGAAAAGAGGCGTCGTTCTTCGTCGGAGTTTGGGCGTTCTTCGTTCTTCGTCAGAGCTTGAAGATGAAGAGGAATCTCTCTGAAAGACAAACAAAGAACCCAAAATAAAATAAGACTACCTCTTATTTTATTAACACATAACACAAAAGAATTTCAATGTTTGTAATTAAAAAAGACTTAACTCCCATAAATTAATTAAGTAACTCATGTTATTAAAATAAGGAAGAGTTACATAATTAAGAGGGGGTTTAGAGGGGTTAGGGAATTTGAAAAGAAAAAGGGGTTCGTGTGGGCCCCACCACACTTAATCCTCCCAAGGGAGGTTAAGTGGGTGTGGGTCCCACTTCCAACCTCCTTTGGTAGGTTTTTAATAAGTTAAAAATAAAATTTGTCTTACACAATTTTATTTAACTTAACTGAAAAACCCCAAAACTAACTTCCAACTCGCAACAAACGCAACTCCCGAAAAGGTCTCTTTAAGCGAATATCGGCGCTGCGAGTTCATCGGTGCCCTCGGATTTCAATTCCGAACACCGGATCAAAAGTTAGGAATTCCCGCTCGTTCGTTCACTGAACGTACCCGAGCCAACTTCGGAAATTAATTCCGGGCACTCCGGACCTCGGAATCAGGTGCCGTCTGAAACCGCGCTCTTGTAAAATTCTAAAGAAAACTAAGAAAAAAATTTACTTGAATTTTACGGGTCTTTACATTACTCCCACCTCAGGGCTTTACGTCCCCGTAAAGCTACATGAAAAACTAGGGAAACAAAAGAGGGTACTGAGCACGCATCTGAGCCTCCCGCTCCCATGTGCTCTCCTGGAGATTCCCGTGCCGCCATCTGTTGCGCACATGAGGAATCGTTTGCCCACGCAGGACCCGCTCCTGTCGATCCTCTATCTCCACTGGGACCTCCGTAAAAGTCGCCCCATCGTCAACGTCAAGCTCCCCATGGTCAAAGATGTGCGTCGGGTCATGCACGTATCTCCTCAGTTGAGACACGTGGAATACGTCATGCACCCGGTGTATCTGAGGTTGTAGAGCCAGGCGATAAGCCACCTCACCAACCCTGCTGAGGACCTGGAAGGGTCCGATGAAGCGCGGAGATAACTTGTCGCCTCGGCCAAATCTCCGAATACCACGTCGAGGTGAGACCTGCAAGAAGACGTGGTCACCATCCTCGAACTCTAGTGGCCTCCGCCTCCTGTCAGCGTATGACTTCTGCCGGCTCTGTGTTGTCCTCATCCGCTCCTGGATGACATGGACCCCTTCTGACGTGGCCCGGACCATCTCTGGTCCCATAAGAGCTGCGAGATTTCTTCTTTGCCGATAAGAGAAACCTGGTCTCATCCCCTGGATGAACCACATTCTTTGCCTAAAACAGTCAATCCTAACATGGATGGTACTAATCCATACCAAGGATGACGTCGTAAGGCCTCGACGCTACTACTAAGAGATCCAACCGTTACTCTCGCCTCCAAGGGTTGAGTCACACTGTCGGCATCAGTGTGTGGTAACTGGTCTCCTCCAGTAGATGTCTCACAGGTGAGGGTCAAGTCAACAGTCAACTGGAACCTCTTAGTAACATCACAAAAGAAGACAGGAAAGAAAACATCACAAAGGTATGCGTCTTTTATTATTGCAGCTAATATTACAAGACGCTACACAAAAGCAACATCAACATGGAACTAGAAGTACAAAAGACGTATCCACTAGTTCCTCCCCTGTCCACCTGCTCCCAGAGCTCCAGCATTTGTCGCTGCCTCAACCTCGGTGGCTCCCTCCAAGCCTGCGGATCGAGGAGTCGGACAGTCACGTGCCAGGTGACCCTTTCCGCGGCATGAGTAACACAACCTGCTCCTTGCACGGCTAGCTCTGTTCCCACTCCAGGTGCCCTGCACCACCGGTCCTAAAACCCGAGATCGCCAAACTGCTGGTCTGGTCCTCCTGGAACTCTGCATCATCTGTCTACTGCCCACAGATGACTCGGCTTCTGATCGAAAAACACGCGGCAAAGGCAGAATCTCCTGTACACGCTCGGGGTGTAGAGATACTGGCACAAACTCCACCCTGAAGAAGGTCTCGAAGTCTTCCCAAGCGAAGTTCATCTCATCGCAAAACTGAAACAAGTGGCTCCACCACCTACCTGCTGCTGCGTGTAGTAGGCTCGCAGCGAGGATCACCATGAGGTCTGCTGGTGTCCTCACTAGCCTAAACACTCGTACCACTGCCTCCAGCCAGTCCTCTGCAGCCTGGGGATCCGTCTCCCCGCGAAACCTGGGCGGTCGCTGGCGCTGGAACTCGTGCAGCGAGCTCAGGCGTCGTGCATCGCCTACTGATGGTGCCTCCGCTGGTGCCTCAACTGCAAGAGGGCCCTGTACCGAAGCCTCGTCGCTCGACAGACTGTCAGCACGCTCATCCCTTCGGGCTCTAGCTAGTCGTCTGAGAAAATACATCCTGAAAGAAACAACGTAACACGATCAAACGATTTTACCTGATGAGCTGACCTGGTTTGAGCTGTTTTACGGGGGAAAACCTTTGGAAACACACACGCAATCAGTGTTTTCGTGCAAAAGTCGGAAATCAGTTGTCAGGGTCCTGGTGTATGGATACGTCGGCCGCCCGCACCAACACTGGACTCCCTGAACTGAAAACCACACTCGGTACCCTTAACACTATTGCTTCACAGAAAGAAAGATCAGAGTTATAAGTTCTGCGGTAGAACCGAACTCTTCTGATACCAATTTGTCACGACCCGCCCTCGGGGTCCGTGCCGTGACTACCCCAAGCCCGCCTTCCATAGGCCAGGGGCTGGCGACTAGCACCAAGGCGTAAATCCCAGTAAAAAGGGAAGGCATTGCCTTTGTAAAGTAAACAAACACCACAGAGTAAGCAAGCGGAAAGTAACACTAAGTAAAACAGAGTACAACTAAAAGTGCGGAAAGTAAAAAGGGGCCGGAAATACAAGCCCAACTGTAAAGTACAACTCGAAAGGGAAAACAGCAACTGAAAAGTAAAGCAGCTACGCCGAGCTGTCCACTGGAAATCCCGCCTGAAGGGTGGGTACAGATAGCTCCTCTGCTCCTCGGGTCCCGCCGTCTGCTCCAAGTATGTCCCGCCCAGTGGTCTGCCTCTGTGTACCGCCTCGTCGTATAGTCCACCTCCAGGTACCGTCCAGTCCTCGAACACTCGGCCTCTGCCAGTACTGGCCGTCGTCTGCAACCAACACAACGAGGTGCGGGTATAGCCCGTGCAGGGGTGAGTATAACGATACTCAGTAGGGACCCCAAGACCCTCAAGGTCTCACTAAAACCAACAAGGATAACCACAAGAAGATCACAACAGATAAACTCTACTTAGGTATATGCCCATACATATACCTAAGTTATCAAGTAACCCATCTCAGTCATGAGGAAACACAAGGATCATGAGATCAACGGATAACCACTACCCAGGTATATGCCCATACATATACCTAAGTTATCAAGTAACCCATCTCAATCATGAGGAAACACAAAGGTCAAAAGTCTCAGCTCAAACCAGGATTTTTCATTATCGAAACCGTAACTGCTGAAGAGCTCCGACTCTAGAGTGTACAGTGGTCCTGTCACGACTCCGAGGCCACCGCTCACTAACCTAAGACTGCTGAGGTACTCCTCCTGTCGAGTACTGCGGGTTTGCGGCCAACTACCTGGCGCTCCGTCCGCTGAGGG
The DNA here is from genome assembly GCA_963277665.1 of Viscum album. Taxonomy (NCBI): domain Eukaryota; kingdom Viridiplantae; phylum Streptophyta; class Magnoliopsida; order Santalales; family Viscaceae; genus Viscum; species Viscum album. Next base: position 198,416,256 of record OY728150.1, read on the forward strand.
TTTGTCGCCAAATACCGGGCGCTCGCCCAGATAGCCTACTGAGGTACTCCTCCTGTCGAGTACCGCGGGTTTGCTGCCAACTACCAGGCGCTCCGTCCGCCGTGGGTCTGCCGCCAAATACCGGGCGCTCCGTCCACTGGGCTAGTCGACTCACTCCAAGTCGAGTCGGTCAAGCAGTCGTCAGGTCTCATCCGGCTACACGGTCTCCGTACTCCGCACGCACGTCTCCACCGTCGTGGGTCTGTCGCTACAACCAAGCGCACACACTCCGTAGAGTATCGCGGTTCCGCCGCTACAACCAAGCGCTCCACCGCTAAGGGTCTGCTGCTGCATCCAAGCGCACCACCACTGTCAAGTACCACGGATCCGCCGCTACACCCAAGCGCTCCCCCGCCCGCTCGTCTCCGGAAGGGTCCACTCTACGAGCTACTGGTCGATACTCCACGTATCTCAAAGTCCCACGAAGAAGTCTCTCAAAGGTCCGTCTCGTCACAGGGGTCTCAACGCAACAGACGGCGCGTCGATCGGACGCCCGGTCTGTGAGTTATTAGCCTATTCGTCCCAGGGGCCCGGATGGTTTCGTGAGCGAAACCAATCCCGGCCGTATCTCAACTGTACCCCGAACTCCCATAGGGTAAACTCAAAGGGACCGTTACTCAACGTAACCACCAACGCTGCTGACGGCTCGTCAAGCGGACGTCCTGTCTGAAAGATATCAGCTTTTCCGTTCCAGGGGCCCGGTTGGATTTCGGGTACAATCCAACCCGGCCATACTCCGACTGTATCCAAAACTCGGGCGGAGTATGTCAAAAGTTCCGTCTCATCAATAGGAAGTTTACGAAACAGACGGCGCGTCAATCGGACGCCCGGTCTGTGAGTTATTGACTTTTTCGTCTCCGGGGCCCGGTTGGTTTTTAAGGAAAAACCAACCCGACCGTACTCCACCTGCGTCCAAACCCCGGGCGGAGTATGCCAAAAGATCCGTCTCACTAAGAGGAACACAACGCGACTGACGGTACGTCAATCGGACGTTCGTAGCTCAAGATATGAGCGTTTCCGCTCCGAAGGCCCGGTTGGTTTCGTGAACGAACCAACCCGGCCGAACTCAAAGTAAACCGAAACCTTGAGTGCGATATACCGAAACGACCGTCTCGATCCAAGGATCGCGTAGCCGCAGACGGTTCGTCGTTCGGAGGTCCGAGGCTCAGGTTATGAGCCAAAAACCAAATCAGGTTCGAAACGGGGGGGGTCCGGGTCCGGGCCGACCCGGCCCGACCCCCCCCCCTGGGCGGCGGCGGCGGCCGGCGGCGGCGCCTGGCGCCGCACGGGGTGGCAGGACGCGGGGCATAGCCCCGCGGTTCCTTCAAAAAAAACGGCGCGGCAACTGCCGCGCCCTTGATTGAAACTGCCCCACGTGGGGGCCGGTTTATTCAAGAGAGCCAGGGGGGCCGGCTGCCCCCCCCCCCCTCCTTCAAGAACCGCCCCCCCTCTTTAAGAGGGGGGTTTTTATGGGAAGGCCGGGGGATTAATTCCCCCGGTTTTTAAGACATCCGGCCGGCCAGCTGGCCGGCCGGTTTTCTCAAACGGGACCGGAATTTCCGGTCCCCTTCTTCGGCTTCCGACGCCGGCGGCCCGGCCGCCGGTCTTCCCTTCCGCCGCGGCCCGGAACCGGCCGCGGTCTCCTCGTCCCGCCGCGGCCCGGAACCGGCCGCGGTCTTCTCGTCCCGCCGCGGCCCGGAACCGGCCGCGGCGTTCGTCATCCGGCGCGGTGCGTCGGCACCGCGCCCCTTCTCCCTGCTTTGATTCTTTTCAACGCGGCGCGACGGCGTCGCGTTCTTGAAGATTTTTCCTCGGCGTGGCGCGACGGCGCCGCGTAAATTAATTGTACGATCATCCGCGTGGTGCGACGGCACCACGCTACTTGCTTCCACCCACATGAATAAACATGAACGTTGGAGGGGGATTCGGCCGTGTTCGTGCGGTCCGGCCCCCCTCGCGTTAACAATAACACTTAAATAAAATATTTAAATGCCTCACGTAGACATGCGATCCACGAGCAAGAAAAGGAAAAAAAAGGAAACCAAAATGAAATCAACAACCCCTACCTCGGGTTTAAGATTTGAAGATTCGTCTACGTTCCGCGGAAGACGGCGTCGCGGAGGTCGAGCGTCGCGGTCGTCGTTCGTCAAATCCGTTGACGAAGAGATACGTCCGATGCGACACGTCGTTGGCGGATCTTCGTTTGCCGACGAAGAAGGCCCGAGGAGGATGCGGCGTTCCCTCTTGCTGACACCGAGGACGAAGAAAAGAGGCGTCGTTCTTCGTCGGAGTTTGGGCGTTCTTCGTTCTTCGTCAGAGCTTGAAGATGAAGAGGAAGCTCTCCGAAAGACAAACAAAGAACCCAAAATAAAATAAGACTACCTCTTATTTTATTAACACATAACACAAAAGAATTTCAATGTTTGAAATTCAAAAAGACTTAACTCCCATAAATTAATTAAGTAACTAAAGTTATTAAAATAAGGAAGAGTTACATAATTAAGAGGGGGTTTAGAGGGGTTAGGGAATTTGAAAAGAAAAAAGGGTTCGTGTGGGCCCCACCACACTTAATCCTCCCAAGGGAGGTTAAGTGGGTGTGGGTCCCACTTCCAACCTCCTTTGGTAGGTTTTTAATAAGTTAAAAATAAAATTTGTCTTACACAATTTTATTTAACTTAACTGAAAAACCCCAAAACTAACTTCCAACTCGCAACAAACGCAACTCCCGAAAAGGTCTCTTTAAGAGAATATCGGCGCTGCGAGTTCATCGGTGCCCTCGGATTTCAATTCCGAGCACCGGATCAAAAGTTAGGAATTCCCGCTCGTTCGTTCACTGAACGTACCCGAGCCAACTTCGGAAATTAATTCCGGGCACTCCGGACCTCGGAATCAGGTGCCGTCTGAAACCGCGCTCTTGTAAAATTCTAAAGAAAATTAAGAAAAAAATTTCCTTGAATTTTACGGGTCTTTACAATTGTCAAAGAGACCAAGAGTTTGATGTCAGAGACATGGTATTACTCTTTATAACACCATGTATGATAGTTATGATATTTGGGAAGAAGGGAAAGATCAGTCCAAGGTACATCATCACTTTTCATATCCTTGATATCATTGGATAAGTGACCAATAAACTAGCACTCCCACTGAACCTATCTAAAGAATATGATGTATTACATGCATACCTCTTGAGAAAGTACATAACTTACCCATCATGTGTGCTCAATCAGGTGGTGTTACCATTTGAGAATTACCACTCATATGATGTGAAGCCGGTGAAGATCTTAGGACGTTGGTAAAATGTTTTACAAAATATGACAATGCCCCACATCAAGGTGTAGTGGCGAAACAACATGTTTGAAGATTCAATGTTGGAATAATAGGTAGTGATGAATTAGATTTACCCGCATATTTTTTAGTATAGGAAATGAAAATTTCAAGGGTTAAATTTCATAAGGGGGAACATTGTTACAACCAAAAAAATTATTAATTAAAATTAATCTTGTTCTATTTAAATGTCTTATTATGTAAAATGGTTATTTAATATATATTAACTTCAATGGTTTTATGTTTTTTTATATTTTAAAATACTATTATGAATTATGATCATTTCTAATATAGTCGTTGAATAGTAATCACATGATTAATATAAATATAGGGCTTCAACAAATCCAATTTACTCATAAAGGGATGTGATGGACCCATATAGTATAATTTATTCATACGATGCCCATTTGTCAGATATTAGAAATGAGTTAGCATCAATGGACTTCACTCTTGACCAATACCATGCTGAGCTTCAACACGTTACTCTTGAACAGAATCGCATATGTGAGAAGTGAATGTTGATATAGATTACCACCCGAGTGATGTTATCTGAGCCACCCCAAGAGTTTTTCACCATTAGACACCTTACACTTAGGTTATCTGCGAGTGCTATAAGGGGTTATGTAAAAATACCTGAGAACTATGATTATGTCCTTGATTGTTTTGTAAATAATATACATTAATTTCATTATTGTTACTTTCTAAAATGTTTTTAAAATGAACAAATATTATTTTTAGATTATAATTCAAGTTATGAAATATATTTTGATAAATTAGTTGATTTTTGAAACTACATAATTATTAAAAAGAATATTATTATTACTAAATAACTTGATATAAGATATAAATTATTTTAAAAAATTTCTTAAAACAATTGTAATTTTAATTATTCTTTGGAAACTATTTTTGTCAAAACCCAAGAATTTTCAATAAATGTCAATTTTTTTAATATTTATAATGCTAATATTTAGAAAATTATTCATATAAAAACAATATTATTTATGGATTTAAGGCATTGAAATTATCCTACAGTGATTTTTCTTTATTTTCTCAGACTGTCGAATTTTTGGTTAAAAATTAAATACCGTTTTATTATATAATGTGTTTTTTGACATCATAATGACCAAAAAATGATGTAATAAAATACTATAAATGGGCTGTTCGGCCAATATATTTTTTTCAATTAATATAATGTGATTTTAGGTCTATTATATTGATTTTACAAAGCATTAGTAGAACCTCCCAGACATATAAAACATTTTAAATTTTTAAAATGATTTACTAAAGATTATGACTCACCTCAACATAAGAAATCAAAACATTTTTTATATTTTGGTTATTGGACATATAATATAATTTTTTCAAATCCAATATAGAAAAACCATTGTAAAAAACCAAGTATTATATTTTTGTTTTAATTAGTTTAATGTTTAGTTTGTAAAACCTAAATAATAATGAATTCCCTCTCTTTTCCTATATAAACCCACCGATGCTCCCACACCCCCTTCAATGAAAACCTTTTAATCTAGACCAAAATCTACCCTAAATTATGTAAAATCATCCCAAGGCTCCCCATTCTCCTAAAAAGAAACTCTCAATCGCCTACCATGCCTTTTGGATCACACATCCCAGTAAGTGATTTCTTCCTTTCTCATTGTTTCCAAATTTTATTATTTAGTTATACTGTTTTAATTAAATAAAAAATTTAGAGGTAAGATTTTGAACCTCCCACATATTTCCATAATATTTTTCGAATGTTGATATACCCCTTTCTCATTCATTAATTCCTCTAATTTACCCTCATTACCATGTTGAAATTTCATAAGGATTTTCTATCTTTTCATTTACATCCATCCAATTATTTTGTATTATGAATATAAATTCTATTATATATGTTGGTACATATATCTATATTGAATTATTATGATAAATTGCATTTACATATGATGAGAAAAATCATTTTCTCTCTTCAACCATTCTTTTTGAATTCTTATGTCACGTCGTTATGCTGCCAAAATTGCATCGTGATTTTCCATGAAAAAGTCATTCTATTGTGAATACCATATCCATTTCTCTAGAAAGGGTATTCAAATTTATGAACATTTACATATTGATTATAGAGTTTCATGTATGAATTATACATTCATTTATCTTGGAATAAATAATAATGTTTAATGAATCTATGTTATATGATCCATGTGTCATAATTATGCAAGAAATAAAATGATTAGTAAGGGTATGCCCGGATAGCGCACCAATGCATTGGGTAAAGATTAGTATCATCAAAAATCAAGTGAAATTAGGGTTTAATCATTATAATATCTGTGAAATCAGTGTTTATTTATGCTCCATGTGCAATGATCCATAACTCATGCTAATATCTTGTTAAATGTTGAGGCCACATTTCCATGATATGATAATTATGCTATATCAGGCCTTTATGTTCATGTTTCTTTTAATCTCTATTGATATTCCTATTTAGTAACATTTAATTTATTTTTCATGTTATGATTGGATATTCCATTATGGGGATTTTTTGGTCACCTTTTTCTTATTCATGTCCCCATGTTATCACAAGCAATGCTAAGTACGGAGGAATGTGCGTGGTCATGTAAAATAAGTTTTCAATAAAGATGTGCATTTCATAGTTTAAGATACTATGTAATGTTACTAGGCCCTAAATATACTATACCTACCAATAATATATGTTGTTTTATGTTTTGGTTTTGTGTAATAATATATACTTAAGTGTGAATTATTGAGTAAGGTTGTTCAAAATGATCCGTATGAATGTATTTTTTTGAGACGGTGGGTGGTTGGTATTTCTGGACATTTTCTATGGAATTAATGTATTATTAAAGATAATATATATAATTATGACATATTTATGGAATCATTCTTTAATTAATGTGTGGAATTGGTTACACCTATGAAAATAGTTGGTTGTTATCGTGTATCAATGTAAACATATTTAGGCAATGATGGATTCATATTAATGTTATCTTTTGATAGTATTAGAGGCTCTGCATCGACAATAAGTTTTCTATGAATTATAGGTCCTCCATAAATGTCACCATATACATATATCACAATATCTCAATCAATGGAACATTATTTTTAAATTATAGGATCTATTTCAATGGAACCATGTGCATGTATTAGAGGTTTTCTTCATTTTTCATTATTAGTTGGCGATGTCTGGTTTTAAAAATATATGGTTTAAAGATGCATAGATAGTTACTCTTTTTTCACTATCTAGTGAAATAGTATGAGTTTATGTCATTTTTATAGTTAATATTAGATCCCATTATCTCATATAATTATAAATTTAATCAGAACCATGTATTTTGGTGGGAATTTATAATACACATCATACCTTTTATGATCATGTGGCATGTAACAATATACATAGTATAATATAATATAGTATGAAATCCTAAGGGATATATGATTAATAATGGTTGGTGTGGGAATTTAAAATATAGGTCCATTTGGGTTGACCATGAATAAAATATGGTCCATCATTAATCGAATGATATCACATAGTTTGTAGCCCTAAGAGGATGGTCCCTTCTTGAAATATATCCTTATGTGGTTTATATAATTGAGTATATAAGATTAATATTTACCTTCTAGTTAGGTGGGTATTATAATTGGGATATTGAATGATTTGATATAAAATAATATTAATAATATTGGGTTTGACCAACTTATAAATATCATTAATATCAGGATTTATTGGATTCTGAGACCATGAAATTAGTGATGTAAATTTTAAGGGAATGTTCAAGGATCATGCCATATTGTTTTGTGTAATGTGTTAAGAACATTGTATTTCATTTCAACATAATGTGGCTAGGCTGTTTTCAAATAGTTTAATTTTATGATACTATGATGTATTATTTTTAGAATAATTTTATATTATAGAATCATCTATTACATAAATGATAATAATATAACTGATTTAGTAATTATTATTCAAATATTTATTCCTTAATATTTTTTATTAGAAATATCTCCCTTTGGGGTGAAGTTAATCTGGTCGATTTGTATTACACCTAGAATGGAGTAACAATGATAATTTTTTTGTTACTATACTGATGGTTGAAAACCTATGATAAAATATTGAATTATGAGATTTACCAAATCAATACATATATTTTATTCCGTGGGATATATTATTAGTTTCATAAAGAAGATATGATAGATTATCAAGGACATTAAAAAATCATATTTGGATGGGACTTAATCTTTCAGGGGAATTCCATGATGAAATAAATATGTATCCACTGATGAAATAGGAAGGGGATACTAAATGAAGCTGCGATATGGTATCACATATAGAATACTAGGGGTTTACTCTAGGAGGGATTCCTTATTCGACCTAGATAAAGGGGAATAGATGAAATTTACCATTGATCCAAGAGAGAACACTCCATGATGATCCCGGTAGGGACTCACATTGCAAAGTGTAACCATGATTGTGATTACCCCATGTTTAGACCAATATTTGAGGATAATTGAAAATCATTTTTTTATCAATGGAATCTACAATTAAAGGGATTCACTATGGATTGTGTAACATGATTAGGAGAATTCAGTCGGCTTAGAGGAGGTATCAGTTTCATGATAATAATTTTTTAGGAATTCTATTTAATGTTAAATAAAATAAGGTTTATAATTTAAATGATATGTCGTTTACCAAATACATAAGAATTATTTCATATTTGGAAGGATACACTTCATTTATGTAAATGTGAATCTGGATCCAAAATGGATAAAAAATAAAAATAAAAAAATGGTTTTCCACCATGGGGGCTGATCTTATGATGCTATTGTTGGATGAAATAGAAAACTATGGAAGAAAAAGGGGTTCAAAGGCTAAAAAACAGAATTCATTTCATGAATAACATTCTGGTCAAGAATAAGAAATTATTCATGGACTCAATATATGAAATATAAAAAAACAAAGAGGAGGAATCTTGACATTCATGGAATTAAAAAAAGTTTTCTAACATGAAATGTGGTATATAGACCTAGTAATGAGAATGTTCAATGTATTTCAACTAGGGATTAACACACTATAAAACATTACCACTATTTAAAACCTGAACAGACCAACAATATCTTTATAAATCTATTATGACCTAAACATTGGACATTTAATTAATCCTTAGTCACATGATGGCTTATATATATAGGAAGAAACTATTCATTCTGAGGAATGAGCTGAAAATAAAAGCCTTGGTTGTGTTCATGAACTATTGTAGAGTACCGTTCCATTATCTCCCTCAACCATTAATTATTCTTTCAAATATATTTTTCATTATCCCCTTAAATTTCATTATATTAATAAAGGGGTAACTCCTACCTTGTTCTAGGGTGATGTATATATAAGGTTTAAGGCTAATATTTGAATTTAATTTCCCATTTTTAATCTTGTGGGATGAAATAATTAATCAATTAATTTACAATTTATTTCTCTTTTTATAAACTGAATACCATAAATTATTAGATCAAAAATATGATTTTCGAATATCATAACTCATTATCCTAGATTTAAAATATGAATTGATTTATCCATGAAAATTTGGTTTAAAAGTGGTCAGGTTAAAAACATTATTCTATAATTCTTTAATTACTTTACTATAAGAAATGGGGGATTTCAACATCAAATATGGTATACCATGAATATAGAACATTGTTATCTTGATGCAACACAAAAATTAATCATCTAATTTTATTACTAAATACAATTTCTCCCTAACAATAAATATAGAAAACCAGAACATTTTATTCACACATGATAATTAAAAGAAAATCAATGTTCTTATCTTATATCTATTTCATTACAATTCAAAAATCAATTTTTTTTATATTAAAATATAATTATATGTCATTTTATCATGTTATATGTGGATTGACCTCAATATACTCTATTATACATATTAATATTAGTTAATTATTTCCGAGATTATGGATGTGATATTTGTAATGATCAATTTAAATGAAGATAATTATTTGTGAAATTTTTTGTTCATTTTAGGATTCTGACCATGGTGAAATGAGTACATATGGATCATTTACATTATATTAAAAGGGGATTCGATGAAACCAAATTTTACATACAACATGGGGTTTATGATTGTAGATATGAATAATATTATGAAAATACATTTCACATAGGATAATATAAATGTAAATTGGGGTGTTAAAAAGGATTTACCATAATGATCTAGATCAATCTTAATTTACATAAGGGTATATTCATTAAAATGGGTTCAAAAGGGAATTCCATCAAAATGGGTATCTATTTTAGATTAAATAATTTATAAAGGATATCATTTTTTGTTTCATTTTGTCCCTTATTTCTTGATTTGTGATATCGTAAGTACCTAATTTTATTATGAGGATGTTGATCAATGTCACTTGTTTCTATAATAAGAAAGGGATTAGCTTTTTTCTCCACACTCTCTTTTTTCACATTTAACTACTATATTTATAGAAATTTATCAGTTTGATACACTCAAAAATTGTGGGGCCATGACATATTTGGAATACTATATTGGATTTAATGCCTTGTGATAGGTACTTTACTAGAAATATATATTTTATATAGAATTATGTGGTTTCATAAAAATACCAACCATTATTCCAAAATATAATATTTCTTACATGAAAATTAAAAGATATTTCATTCCATAAATCGTGTTTCCCTGTGTGAGAAGTTTTTAAAAAAACATAGTGATCCCTGAGCACCCAATATTTTCTTGAGATTAATAGATAATATCATATGAGTAAAGACATAATAATAAAAAATCCAATGACAAATGATAATTTCATGTGGGTGAAAGAACATGGTGAATAGATCAATTTTTTATACATAAACCATGTATGTGAAATTTATTAGAAATTTAAACTATTTTGAATAACTCTATAAAAATACTCCACATATAAAAACATTATAATTCCATGTGAAAGAATGTACTTCACCAACAAAAAATGATTCTCTGAAGCTGAGTCCCTGAAAAAAAGAATTTTTTTATCAATAAATGGTATACACAATGAAGATTCTTCCCTATACCAAATTTTACCCATATATTCTTCTTACATTTAAATGTTTTGGTAATTCCCTTATATTTTATAAATTCAAACCTTTTTCATCCTTATAAGCCTCAAAATATTATTCTTGAGATGATCAAATTAATTGATTCTCTGTGGAGAAACTCTAGAGAGTATATTTATATTACCATTTGGTGGAACATTAGAGAAATTAAATTAGGGATAATTTATATATTATATGTTAGTTATAACATGGGGAGGAAATTATTAGTAAATTATTTTCCCTCAAATAATTGGGATTCATAATATTCCTATGAAAATACTGGGATATGAACCAAGAATGTAAGAATTATGAGGTTTATTCCTGGTGTGAATATAAACCTACCCTAATGTAAATTGATAACATTGATAATTTTAGACAATTGTGTTCTTTAAATTATTTTCTTAAACTAATTCTTTATATGATTAAAAAATATTGGAAGTTACAATGCTAAATTATAACCCTCTTTAGAGACCTCTATACTATATGTAAAATACCAAGGTAACTTTTATATAATTATCCCAAAGAATTATTTAAATAAAATATAATACAAGAAAGTAAAAAAAAAATCCTAATACTATTATTTAGTATAACAAGATATTTAGACGTGTTTCATTGGTTGGTATTGGATTATGATCTCAATCAACGATTGAATATTCAAAATTTCAAATTGGGAACCATATTACTCATCTATAATAAATGATTACAAAAATGATATAATTGAGGTATAAAATCAAATAAATAAATTGGATGTGGAAATGTGGCCTAGATATAGGTAAAAAATAGATATACTTGTTCTGTGGTGAGTATTTTAACATTATATAAATTGAATGTCGTCAAATTCTAAAAAACACATGTGGTAATGGAGAGCATATGTGTTTTTCTAATGTAGATGATGTGTTCTTTATTAAAAACACCTATTTTGTTGTAAGGGATATGGTCATGAACATATGTGACTATATGAATAATTTTGTGAACTCTTGGGTATTTCGTGGAGATTTGGATTTCAATGGAATTGAATGTCAAGATATATAGGTGAACTCTAATTTTAGTGGATCAGAGATATGCCATCCATGAAGTAAAATTTGTGATATATAATCAAAATAATATGGTATGGTAGGGATATAATAGAACACTAAGTTGAATATAGGTGTACTATTGAAATATACTATAAGATTGGGGATATAATCCAACAAAATTTATTAATTCCATATGTTAATATGTTGACAATCCATTGGATTGTGATGCATTTTATATGAACTTGTATGAGTTACTATTGGGATGTGTTTATGATATCCTTCAATGATTTTGGATTAATGTTTATGACTATATCATTAGATATCATTGGTATAAATTGAATATAATCTTTAATCATTTCTAGAATATGGTTCTAGTTAATAGTTTGGTAAAATGGGATATGATTATACTCTAAAACTATTACTAATTTATGGTGGGTGGATTCATATTTGGGATAAATAATAATAGAAAATATATATATATATATTATTTTTAAATGTTATAGTAGGCCCCAAATGAATTTTTATTGCATATACCAAAAGTTTGATGGAATATTGGGTGATTTTAAATTAGGATAGACTTATACCAATGGTTTGGGTGAACCATCAGTAATGATGTTCTCTATAAACAATTCTCAAATGACTTATATATTTAATTTCATATAAAATACATATAATAATGGTGTTTTAAAACCACTAGTATAGAAGTTGTGTCAAAATAAATGGTCACAAGTGTTGATCCCATGAGCTCTCTCTTACTATGTAATGACTTAACCACGAATATTTGACAACCATGGTATATAAACACACACACACACACATATATATATATATATGTATGTACAAAAATAAATAAAACATTTTAATAATTTAAATTTAATATTGGTAAATGTAAAAATATTTTAACATGTCTAGAAAATGTTTTATAAAACCAATTTTATAGCTATATAACAATGATTTTTAAAAAACTATGGATAGAGGTTCATGTAATTTTGATGTCCTCTTAAAATAGTTTTTAACATAAATATTTATTGGAAGAAAAATGATACATATGTAAATGGTTTTCCGAAAAAATTATTTCATTTCCTAAATTTATTGTAACCCATAACTATTGTTTTAAAAAATGATTTTTATAGATCTCTACTAGGGAGTTATACAATTGTTTCTCCAAAAACCATTATTATAGGTGTAACCTAAACCAATAGGTTTCTAAAATAACTACATAACCAAAAAATATATACAATTTTCCAAACTATTCTTATAAAATCTATTTCCATTCATGAAAGGATATGATATTGATACTTATTTTCTACTGTAATATTCTTTAATAATCCTACTAATGCAACTTCGATAAAGAAAAATTCATAGTGACTTTCAAAATGAATGACGTAAAAATTTATAATTTCTTCTAAAAAGGCATGGAGTAAATATTATACATGAAATATACATTTTTTATATCCCCTTAATATAATACTATTCTTTTTCAAGAGAGAATTCATCTTGAATTCCCTTGTCCTGGAGACCATGGAAAGTATCTATTGGGTACCATTTTTCTTATGTTCTTACGGGTTACGGGATATAGAACATTGGTGACATAATCTATTCGTGTGAGACCACATGGATGGATAAAAATGTAATTGGAGATCTAAATTAACCCCAATACATGAATAATTAATATAAGATTGTATTTGTCACACTCCCAACTGATAATCCAGAGTAATTAGATATTGAATGAGGGGGAGCTAGCTTCATAATGTACCATCATATGGGGTATGGTAAATAGAGTTTCCCCATTTATCATATCTATTAATCTATCTCTAACATTTGGATCTATCCATTTAAATTGTGTATCAAGGTAATTGAATTCATTAATTTCCAATATAACGAATTATTTATTAAAAACATAATCTCAATTATGGGGATAAATCTCACATCAATTAAGAAACATATGTTCGATTATTTGTCTCGTTATCATATGTTAGAAATGGATATTGATGGTGGCTTTTATTTTGTGATTATATTTTTTCATGATATTTTGTGTGGACAAAAACTAAAATTTTATAATAAGATATATATAACATAATCACAAAATGAACTCCAAATTTCAACATATATCATTTGAAAACAAACCAAAAAAATAATTTATGTTAAATTAGATGTAAATGAATGATTAATCCATATCTTTTATAGGTAGTGAATTAATTTATTGTTTAAAGAGTCAATTTTAACTATTATCCATACATAAAACATTTTTCATTGGTTTGGTATCGATGTATACCTATTTTCCAAAGATTGTGGGTCTGTAATATAATAAAAAATATTATTCAGGTGGTGGATTGTTGATGAAGATGGGAGATCATGAACATCCAACCATATTATGGATGAATTATTTCTTAATCATTGAATTAATAATGAATTAATAAATTTTCACGAATCCATTTATTATTTCATTATATAAATAGCTACCTCAATTATTAATATTTAATTGAAACAATTCATTGATGCGAACTGTTTTTATATACACCTTAGTCTTTATATTTATCTATTAGTAATTAATATTTATATGTTTTAATGATTATTCATAGAGAAATATTGAATTTAATTAAATTATTTTTGTAGTATTGGTCATGAAGATTATATTGAATCATTAATAGGGATTCATAGATATACCAATGAAATAAATTTGAAGAGATATATATTTTTATGTCACCTAATGGGACACATAAATTCTATTAAGAATATTTAAAAACGGCCAATTTGGCCCAAATTATGATTATTTATACATGGAAATTTGTTCGAGGGTTTGCACCATTATGATGAGGGTTACTCGTAATGGTTAAAAATAAATATTTCCCACAAATATTTATTTATTTGTTTATGGATGATTTATAGGAACAAACCACAAAAATTAACATTATGTAGAAAGGAAAACATGGTAAATGGTTTATAATAATGGTGGAAGTGGTACTTATATATATATATATATTACTTTTTGTGATATATAATATGGATTATATCCATTGTTAAATGATGTATCATTGGTTATATGAACTATTTAAGAAGTATGAATCAATTGAAATAATACACTTGGAAGTGGTTTTTTGGACTATACATTGGATGGTTGGGTGTGTAAGGGTCAGTTTGTTATGTCAAGGAAAAATTCAATATTGAGAGATTAATTATTTCTTAAACCTAGGAACAGTCCCAAATGATAATTGGAGAATCATATATATAAACAAATCAAAGAAGCATGAGTTGATTAACTATGAAATCGACATCATGAGATTAATGATAGGGATTATACATGTGTTACATAGCATTTTTTTTGATTATTAGGTATAAATTTTCCTATATGTGACTGAAATAGTATATGACTCTATTAGTGGAATGTTTTTTGTTCTCAGACCATTTACGTATCAATTTCTATCTACATGGATCATTTAATGGACCTAGGGGGTTCTTTATGGTGCTCTAGTAAATCATTTATTTTAAATAAGTAATTTAGCATAGATGTAATGAACTAGGGGACGCCTCACATGTAGCAATGAGAATGTAATTCATCTTATCAATACAGTAAATTATCTACACTACCTTATGGGTATTATATTTTTTAGAGGATTTATTCAAATATACCATTTGTAGAGGTATGTCATGATTAAATAAGAGTATGGTCATATATGTAGTATGATAATGTATATAAAGAATCTATGAGGGGTTTTTAGTGGATTGAAACTAATTATTTAGTCAATTCACAATTGTAATTATTAAAATAGTCATTTATGGGAAAAAATTTTATTTTACTTGAGACCATAATAAATTTTTTCATGATGGTTTTATATAGTTATATCATGGTAAATTAGTCTTATAGTGCATTATTTTCGGAAAAAAAAGGAAAACTTATAACCTTGTAACTGGATGGGTACTTTTTCACTATTGTATATTGTTAGTGTGATGTTTCACCATTCATGGTAATATAGTTAAATTTCCCCCATTCATGAGGTAAGGGTGAAGTATCACCCAATAATTATTTTAGGAAAATTGTCTCTTTGTAACGAGGATAGAGAGGAGTGTTTTCATAGTGTGTCGTTAGGGATAAGTGTAACCCATGTACATTGTTTGGGATTTGTGTAACCCCAATGTCAGTTTATGGTTAGTTTTTGTACAAATGATGAGGATATAGATATTTTTCACCCTAGTAAGAGGTTATATAAAACAATTTAATTAGAAAAAAAATTCAGTAATGTTTCATAATAGCATGGGTCACAAGGGTTGAATATAACCCAATATTATGGAATGAAAAACAGAATTACATTATTGTATGTTAGATACAATTACCACTATAGTGGTGAGTCTTAGGATAATGTTATCACATGAAGGGAGACCTCCAGTTATGACATCGGAGAGTTTCATTGTAATGTTTCATTTAATGTCTATTAATTTTCCTAATAACAAATATATTTATTTTTTTGTATTCAATGATGGTTTTGTGGCTATATTTTTTTATAAATTAATTTAACATAACTAAAACATTATTTTAATAAATTCATCTTGGATTAAAAATTATTTATTCAACCTATATTGTGGTTATAACCCATCAAACTCAAATCCCCTCATGCATCACTTTATCTAATCAATTTCATTAAAAGGGGACCAAATTGAGTCAATTAATTTAAAAATTCAAGGGATGTGGAATATATGTGATGTGAAAGGAGTAATGATCATTTAGTTCTAGTGGATGATAAATGCGAGTATTCTTGTACCCTATTTATACAGTGGACACTGCATAATGAGATACCAGGGTGATCTACTGAACACATATACTCTATGTCGTAGGCTATGTGTCCTCAGTACATACACATGTTCTTCTTAAAGTAAGGGATATCTCATAGTTTCCTAATCATTCACCACGTTATGGTTATCATCCATTGACTAAATACTACACTAGTAATTCTTTTCCATAAGATATAATTTTCATTGACAATAGAATTTGAGATAATGTGAAACATCATGTGGTTTCATAAGTCATTTGGTCTGTGTTTTCATTTTTTCTTAATGTTATATTATGTAATGTAAAGAATACTAACCGTTCTATCATCAATTTATTGGATGATTTTGTATTCTACAAGGCTTTTATAAACATAAATATATTTATTTTAAGATAAATTTTGAAATTAATGATCTCTTAAGACATTGGATATAATATTTGACTTATATTAACTAAGTTATTTAATAGTTACTCAAAATATAAAAATAAAAAACAGTGGAACTATAATTACTTCAGGAAACATAATATTTTATATGGAAAATATTTATTTCTAAAAAATTTAATGTTTTAGAAACATGGAAACTTATAAAAACCTAAATATATAGAATTTATATTGTGAATAATTTATATAATAATGTAATATTGTTATTTGTCATGATAAAAATAACAAGACTATTTTTTATTCCTCGAATAAATCAATAAAACCAATAATTTAAAATTATAAAATAATAAGGATGAAAAATTTATAGTAATCTATTATTTTCTTTTATAAAAATATTGAAACATCTCAAACCCCAATAATATATTGGTAGTACTTATTTTCTTTAGATTTTATAGATATTAGAGACTAAATCACCATAGATCGATCATTTTAGTAGTCTTGAAGAATTAGATACATAATGGTGTCCTATTTTACATTCTTAATATATCATTGGACATAAACAATGAAAATAAAATTATTACATGAAACTTTTTCAATGATTTCTTCTAAATAAAATAGAGAGGGAAAAAATAAAATGGTGAGATAAAATACTCATTAAGTTTTACATATATTCAAAACATTAGTCAGTGTTAATTGATGAATACTCAATAATTTTAAATCAATATAAAATGGTAAATAGATAAAAAAATGATATTAATTCAATAAATTACAATTATAATGCATCCATTTATTTTTACAAATTGAAAATAGTCATGCACAGTAATAATTGAATAAGGAATGTAGGAAATGGTCAATTGTTGGACATCAATTATCTATCTCATAAACCACTCTTATCAAGACCTTGGATGAGAGTTTTTTTTCTGTGGGTACATACCAATATCATTATGCTTGGAAATAAACGTAAAGGGTTTTCTGCCAACTATTTTTTATAATGATACATATCACTACGTCGGGGGGATATCTATAATTGGGCCCCAACCATGTATTCTTGTCCAAATAAATTTATGAATTTAAAAATTATTTACTTAATTCCTAAATCAAGATGTATTATCAAAAACAATTTGTATTTAGTAAGACATACAAATTTAAAATTATTCCACCAGTCAATCAAACAACATTCAATGAAAACATTGTATAAAGAATATGTATATGACTTAAGAAATTATCATATCGATGAAACATAAAAAATGGATTTTTAATTATAACATTTGTTAATTATAGTCATAAATAAATTAGAATTTTCTTGAAAGGGAATACATGAAGAAAATCGAATAAGTACAACAAAAATTAATTTCATACAAAAAACCCTTTCCGCTTGAAATAAATTGAATCTTATCCACCGTAAAATTATTAATCATATAATGAAACATTGAATAACAAGAAGATAAAAAGATTTAAGATATTATATATAAATATATCAGTATACTAACACCACTCACAATAAATAAGTTGTGAATAATGAAAATCTCACAGACATGATTGTGATATTAGTAACCCCTAACTTTATATCTGAAAGCAATCTAAACCTGTAATTTATTTCATGGATAATCAAAATTATATTCATTAATTACTTAATTATGAAAATATTCATCATATATTATATTTATTATATTATTTAATTTTTTTTTCTAATTTATAAGGTTTAATTTCATTGAGTTGGGAGTGTTCTTTTCATGGTTTTATGGTCAGTTCCTTTGAATATTAATATGGGAGTTCTTTTAAAATTTGAAAAAATTCGCCAAATGGGATCTAATTTATTTTTAATGATGTTAGAAAATAACAAGTCGTCTCATATATCATTTTGTATTATTTATTGAATATGATTCATTAGACACAATATTGATGAGAATGTATTAATTTATTGCGGTGGTATTTATGACCATCCTGATCCAGTGTCATTTTATTTAATTTTATGATTTTATGTATGTTCCATATCATGATATTAAATATTCTATGTATATTAAAATATTTTATAATTATAATAATGTTATTATTTCCATCCTTTAGGTAATTAATTGAAAATAAAAATGATTCATCCATGAAGGCGGTGAGTCCATAACTCACAGACAATGTTTTTGTTTTTTAAATAAAAAGATGTGACATGAGATTTGATTATGGATATTACAAGAAAAGAATAATATTATATTATATATATGAAACAATAATTATCATGAATCATTTTATAATGGTATGTGATGACATAATAAAAAATCAAAGAAAATAAAAGATAATGAATGATGATTTTACCTATGGAATATTGTCACATTGGGAACGTCCTTAAGACACTTTGATTTTGTGTTTTTGTAAAATAATTAGGTATTGATCATGGTGAAGAGTCTTGGGATGGTAAGTAGGAATAATTGATAAATTATTTTAGGCTAAAATGTGTTATGATAAGGGGTGTTTAGGGGCTGTACTTATAGGGGAGGGTAAGGGTGTTCAGATTCTCTAAATCATTAGTTTATTATTTTTGCTAAAATATTTCACTTGTGTTAATTCTTGTGATGATTATATTAAAAGTTCAATGTGATATCTATTAAATGAGTTATTACCTAATAAATACATAAACAATGAATGACTCATAAATTTATTTACTTATAATTGAAAATAAGATAAATTACCATATTTCACTACTCACCTAAAAATTTACTATTTCTGAAAAATCCCAAAAATTTTCTATAAACATTTATATATGTTTATTTAAAAAAATGGAATCCATTCTATGAAAAAAAATTATAAATATGATAAATTTACTTTTTTATCATTATTTATTATAAAATTATGATTTTTGATATCAAAATAGATTGGATGACATTATGTGAAATTAATTATTGTCTCAAAAAATTATCTTACACTTTTACTATAGAATAATTATATATTGGGAATCCATTTTATGAAAAAAAATATTTGGAATCATTATATTCATTATAAAAATTAATTACTATTATAAGTTTCACAAAAAAAATTCAAATAATTTTTTATCAACTTCAAAATATTTAATTACTTATTCTATGATATAAATATATCATATTTTAATTTAGGAAATTCCTGAATTTTAATCATACTGTCATATGTGAGGTTATTATTATAATCACTAAATTATTATTACTAACGATCATAATATTATTCAATAATATATCATGGCTCGTTTATGATTGATATTGTATGAAATCTAAGCTTTCAAATAAATTGAATTTATTTAAGAAGGTATAAATTGAAACATTATGGGAGGTCATAATATATTGTCCTTAAAAAAATTTAAATGAAATAATTCATGAATAATTACTGCTATATAGATGGTGGTGGTTCATCATCATAACATCATCATGTTTACATGTTTCTTCTCCCATTTTACGGTTTCTCCAAAATAAATTCTACTAGTTGAGAAATCTAATTTCTGAATACATGTTGTCTAGTGTCAATAATCAAGATAGGATATTTATAGTAAGAAAAAATATGTTCTAAATATATATATATATAGGTGTGTTTGTGCATTAGGTCTGGCGTGTACTGTGTTAAAAATGTTATTTTGAACACATCATCAACTTCGGGGAGACATTGTGGTGTTTGTATTTGGTAAGGTAAAACTCCAATTCGTTATGTAAGTTAAAATGGTATGAGTTAAATGAGTCTTAGTTTCCATTTATTAAAAATACATATGACATCATTTATTTGATATAAATAAAAAAATAAATGCTTTCCCATTGATCATTTAAATTTCATGCTCCAATTATTAGCATAACTCTTTTTAGAACATTGGGATGCTTTAATATGACCATGAATTACATTAACATTGTTTTTGTCTCTTCAATAATCTGTATAATTGTATGTTTCCTCTCAAAAACTTCATCAAACCAATATTATGTATGAAATATCTTTCCATATAATACATCATTTGGTCCCATTTGAATTCTAGAATGGAAACAATTATTGTAGAAAAAGTCTTACAATTGTAAATAATAATCCCACATACCATGAAAGTCATGTGATCATGATCTCAAAAAGTCTTCAAATGTATGAATATTGTTTTAGTAAATTCAATGATTTGTTGGTGATACAAAATACACATATGAAGCTCGTCATTCAATGCCTTCAAAAGACTCTTCTAGAATTTTGATTTAAATTTTGGATCCCGATAAAAAAGAATTGATAGAAGTACAAAATGATGTATTAAAAATTCATTATAACAAATTATATATAGGATATCAAGAGTAAAATGATCTCTTATATAATAAAAATATTCCAATTTTCAATGGTGAACAATAATAACACAAATCAAATGATTCATTTGGGGGGTTCCATGGAAATCTAGAGGAAAAGTCCATAAAAATTTTATCCCACATTCACATTGGTATATATAGAAGTTCGATGAATCCTATAAGATATTGTATCTATGACTTCACTTGGCCAAACAATATACATCATAACACATAATCAACAATTTCCTTCTTTATATTATCCAATCTGAAATGTTCCTAACGATTTCTACGCATTGTGGGACTACCCAAAGGTATAGCGAAATATGTTATATTAGAATCAAAAAATAGATCAGTTTTAACTCTTGTACATTTAGAACTCAAAGCCTACATCCAAATTTTATAATTCCGTCCTCATAAACTATATTTTACTATATTTAATCCTTAATGGATTTAATTTTATTTTTAAAATTCTCATCATTATATTGAGAGTTTTTTATCATTTCTAATAAAGATGTTTCACAATGCTTTGTCAAATTTCGGAAGCTTCTACTTCCATAACAATTATCATATCCATGTTCAATAATTCCACAAACATATGATGTTTATCTAACAATACTTGTGTTAAAATTAAATTTCCATTCATTCTTAATGCATCAGCTAAATTAATTTTTTTCCTTGGTGGTAGTGTGTTGAGAGGTCATAATCGTTGGGTAACTCGATCTATCTACAATTCCTCATGTTGAGTTATTTATATGTGATGGTGTATTTCAAAATATTTTGTTTTATATATATCTTATATATTTCACTATATAAACATTCTCTTTATATAATTATATATAATATTACAACATCTAACTCATGATCATGAGTTGGATAACATTGTTGATGAATCTCCAACTACCTTATTGAATTTGAAATAAAACCCAATCTTTATACATAATGACACAAACAAATTATTTAATTTATGGAACACTGTATATACCGAAACCCATAATTTCCAGACGGTAGAGATAAAAATATAGCACTGAAAAATATTCTCTTAATTTCGTTAAAACATTCTAGACATTCTTTTGTCCATAAGAACAGAACCCCTTTACCTATGATATTGATTAACAGGTTACCTAATTTGTTATAATTCTGAATGAAATTATGATAGTAACAAGTTAAACCAATGAAAATATATACCTTGATTATGTTCATCGGTGTAGGACATTTTTTTATTTCCTTCTTATATAAATGATCAACTATAAATCAACCATTATGGACAATGTAGCCAAGAAAAAAATATTTTTGAACCAGAAATTACACTTGAAACTTTTTCCATATACCAATTACATTTTGAGAGTCTAGTGAATGAGATTAAATTTATTATTATGGTCTTAAAATAATTATGAGAACACCATAATATCATAATTAATAATATAAAAATAATCAACATATTTATTGAATACTCTATTAATTAAATCCATTAAAAATAAGGGCGCATTAGCCAATCCCAATGGAATTACTATATACTCATAATGTCCATAAATCATCTAAAAAGCTATCATAGTAATATATTGCTTCATTACTAATAATTTATGTCACATAAATTAAAGGTCATTGTTTGAAAAATGTTTTTTTCGGTTATGTCATCCAAATAAATCATCAATACGAGACAGATAATAGTTATTCTTTATTGTAATAGACTTTATTTCTCTATAGCCAATGAAAAACCTCATTGATATATCATTCTTCATAACAATGAGAACATGGGACCCCATAGTGAAATACTAGGAGAAATAAATCCCTTAATAGTCAACTCCCATAGTTGTTTTATTAGCTCCTCTAATTATTATACATTCTTTACTGATATTAAATCAATGGTAAAATCAACATAATTATCATGGGGTTGATAGATGTGATATTTTATTCTTTTACAAAAATTATTTTGTTGATTAAATAACAGATAAAATTGAGATAATTTGAATAATTTTTAGATTTTCATACTGTCCTAGGATAATAAAAATTGTATTAATTTTTGAATTTAAATATTTTAATTTATTTATGTATTTAGACCATACCATTTTAGACACTGATTTATTTTATAAAATTAATTTTTTTCCACCTAAATACACCATGGTATTCATTTCTTTATTCTGGTCAATAAGCTGAATAAAATAGTTGGAGAGCCAAAATATGCTAGAAAGTCTAGACTCAAAATATATCTATTGATATGGATACTTTTAATGATGGGGCCATATCTGATAAATGGATGGTCTAAAAAGGATAAATAATAGTATATAGATTTTAAAAAATGAATAAATAACTTATATTATAATGAAAATGTATTATTTCATTATTATATATTTCATAAGTACTATTTATGTAAGATTTTGTAAGTTCAATAATTCTATATAGAATAAAATAATTTATTAGTGTAAATAAGATATAAAATATATAAAATATGAATATGAAAAAATGGTGGTTAAATGTGTAAGACATTTATGAACATCATTTAAGGAGAATCAATTCCCAAATTCATTCTTTAAATGGGTCTCCCATGATAATATTTTCGAAGGTAGAATTTGGAGGAGATTTTATATGGAGATTTGGTTTATTTGGAATTTGAATACCAATTTATAGAACCCCCTAGAATAGTTAAGGAGGGGTTGACTGATGATAATTGATATCTTCAAAACCAAGAAGAGAATATGCCAAAGAGTCTTGCCGATGATACCTCATTTATGTTTTATTTCTTATTTTTATATTATTTATTTTAATTTTAATTATAATATTCTATTATTAAAAAGATAAAACCACATTAAATTGTTTATTTAATGTTTTCAATAATCCATATTATTTTATTTTTCTTATTTTTATCTTCATATTTTTTTTCCGATTAGTATTATTATTTTTGAATTATTTTTTATTTTCATTATTAATATTCATATTTTATTCCTCCAACTCCCTCCTCTTCTATAATTTTTTTATCTCCATATCCCACTCATCTAAAATAATTAACCTTATTATGGTTCTCATCCACTATAATTTTATTTTATTCATGTTTATTTTATTCCCTAGATTTTAATATTTTATTCTCATCTCTCCACCAAAGTGGTCTTTTTCTCCTAATAATGGAAGGGTAATCCCAGGGTTTGCCTAGATGAGGACAAGTCCATCTTGAATTTTTTTTTAAAACTTATTCTATGATTGTGGTATATATGTGTAGCACGGATTGGTGTGAAAAGGTTTTCTAGTGTGAGGAATATACCACATTATATTTAACTCAATCTATCTCTATTCGCTTGTTTAAACTATTTTCTCTCTCTTTATTGGACAACTCTTCACACGATGGAGTTGAAAATTTCAATGCATTAAACAACATCAATAGAGATATGTATTAGAAGTTGGAACACACTTAGCTAAGGTGTTTCATAAAAATTAATTATAATAGGATATAGTATTGAGATTTATTAGGTATTAAATGATTCCATGATTTCATTATAAAAATAATACTAATTGATCATGAGATATCATGTTTCTATAATCAAAATAAAATGAAAAAATGGAGAATAATTTTTTAACCCAAAACCATATTCTTTCTCCATTAATAAATTATGGATATCATTTCATCTTAGAATAAAATTTGAACAACCATTTTACATGTTTTTTAGATGTTTTAGAAAATAAATATAAATACCACTAAAAAATTTCTCATTGTTTTCATAAAATAATCCAAGTAATAATAAAAAGTTCATGTGAATTAGTATATATTAGTTACCAAACTGTGAAGATCCTCATGTGAGATGACCCATGCCAGCAACTGTGATGCACTCAGAAATAATTTTATATTAAAATTACTTTTTACAGGCGTGAATCAATACATTTTTCATTTCCTTAGATGATAATCATTAGTTCATTAAATAATTCAATTTTCATAATTTATATTGATTTCATTTCATTATCAAAAAGAATAACACTAAAAATTTAATTTCCCATGATTCATTCAAAATACTATTATTCTTCATGGATTGATGATTTCTCATAGGTGAAAACCACATAGTTAAACATATATGGTCCATAATAGAATTTGTTCCATATTTTTTAGAAAGGTCTAGTAATCCAGAAGAAAAATCTGCATAGAGGAATTGAATTACCTCATCATGAATCTCAAATATGTGCTTGAGAAAAAAGTGGTTATAGGATAGGTCATAGATTTTACTAAATTCATAGATTAAATCCAAAAATTCTATGAGAACCTGGTAAAGACACCAGAAGAGTGATCCTCATTTCCAACCAAAACGTTGGATGAAATTTCACTAGATCAATTTCAGGATAATCTATCTACGTACAAACTCAGTATGATATTCAAAATAATAATGATATTTTGGATGATCTGTAAGGCACAATGACCATGATAATTGGGAACATCATAGTATCCCTCATGAAATGATAACTAGAACAAGAATATTAGCCTCTTCTCATTTCTGACTTTTTTGGACATCCAAAAGGATGATTAAAATATTGTGCATTACACACAACCCATCCAACTTAATAACCAAATCCTACAGTACAATGATAAATTAGACTATATCTCAGGTCCTCTAGGTCGAATACCCTGAGGGGGGGTGAATCAAGGTATGATAGATTAAAACTTTCTCCCATTCAGATCTTGATTCGTTTTCATAAAAAACAAAATTATATCATCCTATCATTGAAATATATGAAATGATATGAAATCATGAACAGGACACGATGATTTTTACATGGTTCGCCCACACTAGGATACATCCAAGGAGCATACAACACTAATGTGTGGATGTACCAATTTCACTAAGGGTCACTGCCAATAATGAGTACCATGTTCGGGCTAGATCTTTTATTCCTAGGCTCCCTGCTTTTACAAGGATTAGTGTTTTCTCACTTCATTCCAAAGGGTAAATCCTATTGCCTCTTTCTCTGGGTCCCTACCTGTGGAAAGGGTCACCCTCTTCCTCTTCCTTCACTTGTTTCTCTGGGGAAATAATTCACTCATAGTTTATGGATGTATATGACAAACACAGTTTAAGGAAATGTAGGTCCCTTAATTCACATGAATTCCAGAATCCTCAACTATAGATAGATGCTCTGTTGATGTCTCATTTTCATTGACAGAAAAAGTCAAACTTCTCAAGTACTTCTATGTACAAGAAATTCCTTTTGCAAACTAACTCGATGATTTCTATAGATTCCTTGTAAAAATTTCGAAACACCTGATCCTCCTGGGTACAATGTACCGAGTTTGGTATTTTGTACACCTTATTCATGTATCACTTCTGCTACCATGAACCACCCTTTATCTACGGACCTCTCTCACCTTCATGACCATGTACCACTACTGTGTATCGATTCCGCACACCTCCTATATTAAACTCCTTGTGTATGCAAACTGATCTTAGTTCGTGGACTAAATATTCTTCCATATACAGGAGATCCCCCTCCATGTACCACTTATGGAACCCTCCCTATAGCGTACTAGATATTTCTCTTCCACATACCGAGTAAATTTCATCCATGTACCGGACATCCTCTTTAGCATACAAGACTTCCTTTGCAGGTTTTAAAACCCTCCAACCCTCTTCAATGTGAACAAATTTCAGACATTTTTGAATTCCAAAAACTAAATATCTTCTCTAATTACATTTAATATTAACAGTAGTTAGCGGGGTTAGCGATTCTTATGTAGGAAAAGATATCCACTTAACAATCTAAATCGTGTTTTTCTGAATCTTCAATCCAGCCTTCAATACTTACCAATCCTTCTACCATGGGGAACATAAAGACATTTGCGAACCATTTTCCTATGAACTCGACGTACTTCCTTAGTTCCTATGCGGTCATTCTCTTTCACCTACATCAACTCATCTACATACCACACTATCGCACAGCCGCATACTGTTTTTGGTTTTGTGATCCACTCCCATGTACCATTTCTACCATTCCTCATACCATTCCCAGATAATTGTATGCATCCCATGAATTATGGTACGTGGTTCCCACCATTTTCTTATTTTCATCAACGTTATTCATACAGTTCACTCCAATGAATAATTCCTTCCATTTCCAATACCAATGATACTCATTTACAGTCATCTGCATTTGTAAAAGATGATACAACTCTGATGATTTTTGAACTGGTCTTAATCTCGATGTCTGGTATCGAGGTGATACATTATTACATCACATGACTAAGATCATGCAACACTCAATTGCATGATGAATGGAGTAATGTAAATCCATCCATAGTCACTAAGTGGATGAAGTGATGAAAACCATCCATTATGTTTTAATGCATGATAATTTAAGACACGATCAATTCATCATCCATGATATTATTAAATGAACATAGAAGTTCATATTTTTTTAATTTCAAAAGAAAAATATGGATGATGTTTGAAGATGAAGATGAAGTGAGTAAGGGATTATTTTGGAAGCTACTTGGTTTATTTTCCATACATGGGTTTGGAATAATGAAGGTGGAAAAGAATTCTTGAATTATTCTTGAATGAAGAATTTGTTTTTAACCATGAATATATTTGTACTTACATAAAAAAATATGCTAACCATTGAGGTTAGAAGAGGATCTCATCTCAAGAACTTGCAGGACCTATGGTTCAACTGCGCTCAAGGGAATCCCTTAAGGCTATCCCCAAATAAGGGAGTGGGCACATGCCATGTATAATCCCTTAGGTGTTACATTGTGGAGACTCATACAGCATGGGAACCATGAGTGCACCCAAAGTAAGAATAGTGGGTGAAAGGATCACACATAGAGGAGGCGTAAATTCTGCTAAATGCATGCCCACAGAAAACGATATGGGGTGGTACCATGGAGCGATGTGGCATAATTCATAGTGAGTGTTGTGGTTGATTGATATTTAAACCATGAGAAAATAGATGCCCATTTTTATATGGGATGGATTTTTAATAATTCCATAATAATCATGGCCACTCATCTCGTCTCGCATCTCACTCAACAGTCTGATCAATCCCACGATCGATCACACACATCCAGGCCGTCCATTGGATCACCATGGTTCGGAATTCAATCACCACTATTTGATCTCTCCAATGATATCATATTCATCCTTACGACACCCGAACTCCACCCATGAACTAGAAATAATGAAGAACCACAATCTCATCTCTCCTGGAATCATTTGATCCCATTTCTAGCCCATGGTGATCAATCGTAAGAACCAAACTCATGCATACATTAAAATTTCTATGTATGCGATTGAAATAATGAATATATGAAGGCTGAAGAAACCAAATATGGGAGTCCATGTCATATCGATTGAGATCTCAAAGAGAATCATTGCATGTATTCTTAAACGCATGTAAGTGATTTACTCACCAAGAAAGAAGGAGTTTGCATTGAACATAATAAACAAAGATACTCTCCATATATGGATCAACGTTTGAAGATTTCAAAACATCAAATATATTTGGAATTAAAAGAATTAAACCTCACGAGTTTGAAAGATCTCATCACCTATAAAAGGAGAATCCAATGCGATGAAGATGTTTATTTCATTCTTCAATAAAGGATCCCCTTATTCTATAAGGAAATAGAGAAACTTTGAAACCCATTGGTTCGCAAAAGGAATATGTTTATGGGAAACAATTAAATGCAAAGAATAGTTTTCCATGGATCTATTTTGAGAAGGTTTCCCACACATCCATTGTGCACAAAAGAAGTGTAAACCCCTTGGTTCGTGAAACAATCTATGCATCCCTTGCACGATGAGAATATCTACGAATCCACTGGTTTGCGAAAGAAATCACACCCACATGTGAATTTCCCAAAAGCACATGATAGGTTATTTGAACACTCATTCTGTCTTTGTGAGGAGTATCCCTCTGGTAAAACCACATGTATACCTTAACCCTTGTTTATCACATGATATGAAAGAACACTGAACCACTAAGGTTTTGTGAGTGAGACTTTTGTGTACCCTAAGCATGAAAGGGGGAGAACTTGTGCATCTATTTTTACATGAAGAAAAAGAACCTAAGGAATTTTTTTCACAAAATGGAAAACATTCCTAAGTTCGAGGAATTGATAACCTATTGAGAAGAAAAACACAAACATAGACCATCCACATACTCATACAGGTTGTGTGAGAATGAAGAATAAAATAGAGCGTGCATGCATGGTGGAGTTAATGTGCATGAAATCATAAAAACAAATGCGTGTGACCATGTGAAGAAGGACGAAGGAATAAAGAACACACCCTCTGTACCCAAATTATGAAGAACAAGTTTGTGTGTTCTAAAAACCAAAATAAGTGAAAGTGAAAAGGACAAAGTGAAGAGATAGTGTGTGTGTGCACAATGAGTTTTATCCATAGAGTATTTCTCATAAAGAATAATAGTATTGTGTATACATGCTGCATGAACATGCACACATGAAGACAATTAAAAGAACAATCATGGTGGTTAGGGCCTGTGTGTAAACAAGAAGAAGCAAATATATGAAACACATGTACGAAGAATGAATAATTAAGATGATGCCTAGTGAGATGATATTCAGTGTTTGAATAATCACATAAAATTATGTGATTCTTACCCTGAAAACATTGAAATGTTTTAATGCATTTAGTTATTTCACGAAAGCAGAATAATTTGAGATATCCAAATACAAGAGGTATTGGATCCCATTCATTCCATTCATGAAGTGAAGCTGAATTGATACTGATTCTAGACAGAGTTAATGATTATCTGATATATGAGTTGATAGAGATAATGAATGTATTTTATCTGAGTTGATATATTTTGAGAATTTATGAAACAAAATAGATCTGATATTGTGAAAGATCAATCATGTATATTATATTCTTTAAGACATTGTGTGCCTAATTGGATTACATCATATTGCGGTCAGGTCTTCATCAGAAGAAGAAATAATTGCCTGAGCATTTTGGAACTGAGCACTGATCAACTGAAGTGATCAAAATTATTGAGCAAGGACAATAGACACAACTAAAGGTTGTTGAATATTGTTGAGGAGATTCACAAGAATGTTTTATTCAAAATGCCTATGTATAAAGATCAGAAGATAATCTATAGTGGATTAAGAAGAAATATAAAGAGGGATGTTTCTCTTGTGATGCGAGAGCTAGAAGACCCCTGTAATATTTAGAGATGAGAAGAAGTATTCAGTGGGACTCTGAAGCAGGATAGTGGGACTTTAGAAACACAATGGGAAGCAGTATAATGAACCTCCAATGAGACTCATGAGAGATACTATGGGACTCTGTATTAACCATTGTAATTAGTAACCGAATTATAGTGGAGAATCTGTATTGGGTAGAATAACCATCACAACAAGGAGTATGTATTTGATCAAAAAAATGTAACTCTTTGTGTTCAGTGTCTTTTCATTGAAAAAATCATTCAAGGTAAGTCCGAGAGACACAAGATGATTGGATCGAGGATTTAACTTGTCATAAATGTTTTGTTGAAAAAAATGAATTAGTAAAAATATTTAAAAGGATCATGGATTCACCCCTACCCCTACAAGTGATTCACATTAATCTAGGGACATCAACTTTTATCAGAGTGATGTTCTCCTCTAAAATATCCAAGGCAGTCTTTAGGATGTGCAGATTTCATGAAATGTGTGAGAAACCTCAAATGGAGATTTTAATCAAGTCTAAAAAAATTGAACGTAGAAACATGAAAGGAGGATAAAGAATATGATTACTACTAATATAGATACACATTCTATTGAAGGTAATATGAAAGGTACCACATGTGATGATACTTATTATTCTTTTGATAAAGCACGTTCAAGCTCTAATGATGATAGATCAACTAGTGATCATCAATCTATACTCAAAGATCATCTGAATAAAGTCTCTATATAGGTGGCAAGACATATTGATGCAAGAATTTGTTATCTTAATGTTTTAAAATTATATATGGGATAAGAAGCTGATGCCATGAAAGATGAATTGGATAAAAGTTTTGGCATATCCAACACTCTCAAAAAACTAAGAATTGGAATGGAAGAAACAATTTCTCTTTCAATGAAATACATGATCATATTACTACTGAATTACAGGGAAGTATTTGTGAGAATGATTTCATTGAGATTGTTTTTGTATAAGCTTTCCATGAATTTGAAAGTTATCACAATATCTCTATGGTTTTCAATGTAGCTCAACTAGAAGATAGAGATGACAAGGTGAAGGATCCGGACATCAAATTGAATAAATTAAAAAACACGAATGAAGAAAAAATGATAATAGTGAAGGATAATTGGGAAAGAATGATGATATCAGTTGAGGATAACAAGAAATCCCTTGACCTGAAGTGTTTAGAACTAGAGGTGAAATTAAAGAATCAACTATCACTAAAATATGGAACTTAACAAACATATAAAAGAAGAGATGTTGTCAGTAAATATTTAATTGTGGAATATGATTCCAAAAGAAACATCAGATCATCCTCTAATACAAGGGAAAAATCCTCCAAAAAAGGAATCCCATAACACAGTATTTTTTGTTTCTACTAATGCAGTTTCATCAGCATGTACAGGATCAAAACAAAAAACTGGGAAGATGTGGATTGATAAAAATGATGATACATCGATCAAAATATTAAGGGTGGATACAAAAAAGATTATGAATAGAAACTCCTAGAAGGATTCTCTAAATAAAGAAATAAAAATCAAAAAACAAAAATTCCCTAAATCTAGAAAGACTGATACTACAATAAAATGGAGGTGATTTTTTTTCTATTATTGCTATTGTTATATGTTTGGGCATCATGCTAATGATTTCTGGCATAATGTGTCAGCATATGAAACTTTTGGAAGGAATAAATTCTGGGAAAATATATATGAAGAAATGATGAATCCTACAATTCAATGGAAGAAAATCTTGATGAATGAGAATCTATCCTTCAATAACAGATATTAATATCTTCAAGACATATGTGATAATATCAATAGAGTTGGTCAGAGTTATGATGAGTTCTTGTTTAGTCCTACCTTGCCTCAAGAATATGTTGAAATGAATCCTAGACCACAACAAAGGGAGGAGAAATCCCAAGGATTTAAAAATTCTTCTATTAAGAATATGAAAAACAATAATGTCATGAAAAATATGAAGAAAACTATTCTCATGAAGAAGACTAAGTTAGATTCCATGAATGTCATCTCAAGAAATAAAAGATGCTTCTAATGTGGAATGAAAGGCCATACCATGGATCACTACAAACTATCCAAGTAAATGAATGGAAAAAAGATAAAACTAAAATTAGAATAAATCCAGAAGAAGATGTGGTTGATTGAAGACATTTCTAATGATAATAAGTTTCCAAACATAGGTAACGTGAAGACAATGAAGAATCTATGTGGATTATCCAATTCCGAAAACATTAATAAGGTGTGTTTAACTAACTAGCCTAATCAATTTAAAATTGCTAGAGAACTACAAAATGCTAAAAATAAAGTACTATCTAATGAAAAGGAAAAAGGGAAAAATCATTTAACATGAAGTAAAATTTTAATTTCAGGAGAGGTTGTTATCACATGATAACCCAAGTGTCTCACCACTATAGTGTGGATGGTGAAAGAAGATCTGACATCATGCTAACCAATGTATAACTATTTTACCTAGAAAATGTAGATGTTGAGAATTGAAGAACATGTACCAGTGGAAACTACATCACTTCTGGTAGATGTAAAGTCAAACAATCCACAGAATATGAAGGTGAATGGATGTAAAGTGTCCATACTGATAAAGAATGAACAAAATGAAAAATGGAGAGGTGACATCATCATGAATAGTATAAGAAACTATAGAGCATCAAGAAAATGAGTTCTTGGGTTGAGAGAAAGTTCTCATCCCCAGTGCTTCTATTTAGAATTTCACAAGCATTCCATATTATTTCCTTATAATTTATTATATATGTATTCTTACATTATAGGGAATTTAATATGGGGTTCATTCTAAAAATAATAATTGAATGAAAAAAGTGGATAACTACCAGTTGGACTGATTATTCATGATTTGATAATTACATGATGTGTTCTACAGTTGGAGATTATCAATATAAATTTCATAAATTTCATTTGATGATTATTTTCCACCCATAAAAATCAAAGGGAGTGCACCCTTTCTTTGGGGGAAAACATAACGGAAATGATATCAATAATTATGTCCTGACAAAACAAGAAATGAATATCATCTCGAGAAGATGAAATCCGAGGTACTCCAATCACTCTTTCATCCATTGTTCATTGTTGTATTTATCATGTCAATTAAGGGGGAGTGCTTGATTGATGACAATATTTGATTAAAGGGGGATCTTTGTCTTGTACATGATTATTTTAATATGTTTGGTGATGTATGTGTAGGATTTAGTAGTTCGTTGATAAATATCATTATCTCTAATCCCTTGGTGAAGAATTGATACACTCTGGGCATGATTTCACATGTATGGTTGTTTATGGACAACACAAAAAACCTTGGTCATATCTCTCTAGTTTTCTACACGGTGTTAGCCCATGTATACATAGAGTTGATTTACTAATGGTCATTTGCTACGTGAAACATGAGACCTCATCCCTCTATCGAAAATATTCAATAAGATATTATTAAAAGGGTTGGAGGAAATGTTTTTTAAGAGACTCCACTAACACCCTTTAATATGGCTTCCAATAAGGGAGAGAAAATTTTGGAACACATATTGACCCATTCAAAGTGTTCATAAGTGATATGGATGACAAAAAAAGAGGGGATATTGAAGTGAATAAGAGTTTCATTTGCTGCAATAGATATTAATGTACATACAAGTTGCATTCATTGTCAATGAGATGTCAATATGTGAATGAAAAGGTATTTATGAAGAATTTGTTGAAGCCTTGGAGAATTGTTGTTGATTCAAAAAATTGAATACTAAAATTGATCAATTATTTAGGAGGATAAAACTCTGACGATTGTAGAATAGGTCTTAAGATGAATTAATTTTATCAAGGTGATACATTGTTACAACACTTGAAGATGGTCATGAAAAACTCAATTTCATGATGGAAGGAGTAATGTAAATCCATCCATAGTCACTTTGTGGATGAAGTGTTAAAGACCATGAATTATGTTTTACTTCATATGGAATGAATAAATGATCTATACATCAACCATGATTTGATTAAAATATCATTGATGATCATAGATTTTTTATTTCAAAAATAAAAGAAGGATGATGTTTGAAGATGAAGAATTAGCGACAACGATCACAGTGTGGAAGCTAATATGTTTATTGTCTATGCATGTAGTTTGGATATAGAAGGTGGCCATACATTCATGTATTATTGTTTATTGGATACCAGGTTTTTATCTAATCATATATTTTGACTTACATAAATATAAGGGGACAACAATGGAGGTCATTCAAGGACCTCACCTCAAGCACATGCGGGACACGTGGGTCAACCTTGCTCAAGGGAAGCCCTCATGGCTAGCCCCGCATGAGGCAATGTGTGCGGGCTGTATATAAGCCTGTAAGAGCTGCAAAGTGGTGAACACATGCCGTGAGGGTTCCAGGAGTGTGCCCAGAGGAAGCATATTGGGTACTAGAGCATTCTTAGAGGAAGCATTGTGGAAGCTAAGAGTGCACCAGCCAAACACTGTATAGGGTGGTACTTTGGAGGGATAGGGTAGAATTATGAGCGAGTGATGATGTGGAATGATAATTAAACTGCATGAAACTGCATCCCATTTCAATCTGGGAAGAATTTTTTAAAACACGAAAATAATCTTGGACACTCATCTCATTCCATGTCTCGTGAAAACATCTGATCAATCCTGTGACCGATCACACGGATTCGGGCCGTCTATCAGATCATTACAGTTCAGAATTCAATCAGCATCACTGATCACTCCCCAGAGACTATCATAACCCTCCAGAAACCCAATCTCGACCCACGAACCAATGATACTCATTTGCGGTCATCTGAATTTGTCAGTAAAAGCAATCACACCCAAAACATTTCGAGGGGACGCCTTGAGGGATTTTTTCAGAACAATATCCCCCATGGAGTTAGTTGAGAACTATTCTCAAAACAATTCAGTGTACTTTGATATCTTGGTTGAGATCCTTCCATATTAAACCATCATTCACATCATATGATTTAGATTGTGATCAAGGATTTACTCAACACACACTATAATCCAACATTAGCCATGCTCGACGGGATAAAACAAGTGTATAATGAAATGTTTGTCGATAAATAACATCATTGATAATAACCAAGTGATGATACCATACTGAAAACAATGACCTTATTACATCATGAGCCTGATCCGTCGTTATATCTAATCATTGATCGATCTCTTATAGCATCTTCAGATTTAATGCTCCCCTTATCTTATAGCTCTTCCAAACTGCATCTACTCAGCTTCAAATCCCCCTATCTTGCTTCTCCACTTAACTTCTTATCCTCGTGTCTTTTATCCCCTGTAAGTCACACATTACCCCCTTTGTCAAGGAACTTGATGGGCACTTCAAGGTTATCTGCAACAGGGTAAAGAATAAATATCAGCAGATAAGGGAAAGAAACATAATACCTTATGGAGAGGGGGAGACAACATACACACATTCTCAAGTGCATGATGTCGAATGGACTCCCAGAGCTAGTCGATTCATTTCATATGATTAATTTGGTAATGCCTTTGTAAAAAAAGTTGAAACTTGTTGTTATGTAGGAACATACTCCAACTTAACTAGACACTGCTCCACCATATCCTTGATAAAATGATATTTTATTTCAATTTTAACAGTCCTAGAGTGATAGATTGGATTTTTTCCAATGATTTAGAGAACATTAATTATCAAAATAGATCTCGATCAGAGACATAACTTCAATTCCTCTGTCAATGAGTTCTTGATTCAACCATAATAGCTTCATGAAAGTTTTAGTATTCATAATGTATTCAAATTCTTCCATGCTTAATGAAATACAATCATGTTTCTTGCTTAACAAAGAAATAAACCACTCTACAAGATAGAAATCAACACTATTAGTATCAGCTAATATTCCATGCATAACTACTGTTAAGTCTTCCATCCCAACTGATCAAAAGTAGTGCTGGATTAGATTAATCCATAGTTGAAAATTCATTCTATCGATGTTAGAAATTCATATATGATTGACTAACTCAATTTCTTTTTTTATAGAGACCCATTGTATTTCCACATTTCCCTCGGATACCAATTTTTAGGTACAATAGCTTGAATTCCTTTAGTGGGTGGTGAATCAGCGTATGATATATTTAATATTTCTCCCATTCAGATCTTGTTTCATTGTTACAAACAACTCATTTCTCTCTTTTTGTCGTAGAAATATATGAATAGTTATGAAATCATGCACATGACATATCACTTTTAACTTGGTTCACCCTCACTGGGCTATATCCAATGAGTATAAAATAGAAATTTGTCGATAAACCAAATTCAATAAGGCTCACCACCAACAGTGAGTATAATGTTTAGGATAGATATTCTATACCCAGGATAACAACATTTACAATGATTAGGGTCTTCTCACAACATTACCAAGGGTCACTCCCTATGCCCCTTTCTCAGGCTCACTATAGGTGGAAAGGGTCACCGTCTTATTCTTCCTTCGCTCAATGCTCATAGAAAGGAATCCACTCACAGTTTATAGATGTGTAGGTCAAACACAATATATGGAAATTTAATTCACCTCATTCACATGAATTCTAGAATTTTCATATATTGGTAGATGCTCTATTGAAGTACCTTTTTCACTAGTTGATGAAGTCCATCTTCTCGGGTACTACTAGGTACCGTCAATTCTTTTCTCAAACAGACTCAAAGATTTTTCATTCTTCCTTGTGAAAATCATGAACCACCTACTCCTTATGTGTACTATGTACCGAGATTGGAATGTGGGAATCCTTCTTCACATACCGCAGCCACTTCCGTGAACTGTCTTTCTTTCACAGACTACCTCCACCATTGGGATCGCATACCACTGCTGCATACCGATCCTGCAAACCTCCTCTGCGAAACCCCTCTTGTCCGTGAACTATTCTATTTTCATGGATGGCCTTCGCTTCTACGTTATAGATATCACACTACATGTACCACTTGTAGAACACTCCCTCTCATATAGTAGAGATTCCTCATCAATGTAATGATTCTATTCCTTCCGCATATCAGAATTCCTCCTACGTATACCAGACTTCTTTGCTGGTGAAGAAACCCTAGATCCTACTTTAGGGAAATCCACTTTCAAAATTTTCTGAATTCTCAGGTCAATATATATTCTCTGATGAATTTCAATTTCCATAGTAATAGGTGGGGTTAGAATTTCCTATATAGGAAAATATATCTTCATAATTGTCTAAATCATGATTTACTAAATCTTCAATCCATCCTTCACCACTTACTAATCCTTAGGCCTTCGTGAACTGCAGGCCATCCGGGAACCAATTTCTTATGCACTACATGTAACACCTTCTATCCTACGTGGCTCTTTCTCTAAATTCAACCCATCTTAATCCCACCTCGCTGCTCAGTGGAAGACCATTTTTGGTTTTGTGAACCACTCCCGCATACCATTTCCACCGTTTTGAGAACTGTTCCTGGAACATGGCACACAACCAATGATTTTTGGTATGCGTTTCTCACCCGTTTCCATTTTCCATCAACGTTCTTCATATAATTTACTCCTATGAAGAATAATATCCATTTCCAATATCAAACATACAATTTTGAGGCCCCAAAATATGGATAACACTGGTGAATAGCGCAACCATAAAACCCAGTGTTCAGAAAACAAAAATGATACTCATTTTCGGTCATCTGGCATTGTCAACAAACACAATCACACTAAAAATAATTTGAGGGTCCACCTTGAGAGATTTTTTCCCAACACAATACTTCTAGGATATGTGATATAGATCAACAATAACTTAATTAATTTTTGAAATAATGTGAGGAACTACTTGATCTTTCTAAAACTTACAAAGAAAATGATCCAACACCATTGATGGAAAAACAACCCAATTTGGGTAATGTTATATAAAAATGGTGGATCATGATTACCTGACTCTATCTACAGAAAATCAATTCCAAGAGGAAATAACTAGTGAGGTAGTGATTAAACTAAATATAACATAGGTAAATCTCCTTTCCTTGAAAAATTTTCTTTCCATATTTTTTACATTCAAATTTTAGGATAAATCCTTTTTTTAATTCATATTACTTTGAAAAATCAAGACATTATATATAGTTGGAAGAAGAAACTAAACAAACAAATTTTTAGCAACACATGGAACTCCCATATATTAAAGAACATGAATTTGAAGAAGAACATACCGAAATACATGTAATTGACCCTATAGAAATCAGAATAGTGGTTTCTCATATTAATGGGGATAAATTACTTAATTCAAATTTGAATTCAAATTTTTTCCCATGTATTTTTTTAAAATATCCTTTTCATCATTCAATTCATGTATCCCCTATTAAGAGACCATTGGAAGAGAATAAAGATTTTTCCCATGTAACAACCGATAAAGAGGACGATTCATAATTCATCATACCCACATCATAAATGATTTACATAATTGTGAAAAGGAAGGATCTTCTATAATCTATTTAGGGATCATTCCTCACAAAGAAGGATGAATCACAATCTAGGAAAATATACATGCAGTGGTTCAAATCAAATAAGATTCATCAACCGCCAGAAAATGGATAACATTTGGTTCTTCCCTCTAGATGAATTTTAAATATAGGGCCCACTATGGGGATCATACAAGACATATCCATTTTTTTATTTCTAGTAATTTAGATTTATATTTCATTTTTAGTATGTTTTACCATAGGAATCGAACACCATATTATATTTTTAAACATAAATGACATGATTCTTGTGTTTAATTTGATAATTTTTTAATAGTTTCATAATAGAAGAAGAAAACCCCATTAGTGGTGGTGGTAATAGGAAAATGCTTAATCAGAATGAGATTTTAATATTTTATTTACCTTTAAAACTGTATAAATTTATTATCCAAAATAGTTTTTAAAATTGAAATTACATACCTATTCATGAATTATAAGTTACTTGAATTTTCTAGGAAACATGAGTTTCTTAGAATAATTATTATACCATGGTTTAGATTTAAATTTCAATTCAGTTAAATGAGTAAAATGGAGAATGTAAAAAATAATTTGTAACATGTATATTGAAATGAGAACACAAGACTTTATGTAATTAATTGTTTCATGTAAAATAAATTTCCCAACCATTTTTTAGGATTTTAATTTCTAATATTTAGGTAAATTTATTTTTTATTATTAATAATGCCTTGAGTGATATTCTAATTTTATAATTCCAAATATGGGTAGGGTTTGTTGAAAATTTACTTTCAATTTTATCTTGATCATATATTTTGAGTTATTTTGGGACATGTCACTTATGAAAACATTCATTTGAACTTTTCAAAGTTATGAATATGAAAAACCATATATAAAATGATTGAGGAGTATTTCGAAAAGCCCATATACATAAAATTCCACGTTCAAATCTATCATTTTGATCCATTAGAACCCATGCATGAACTTATTTTGGATGATCCATGTTTTATGGAATTTTTACCCATTCTAGCCCTCCTCTTAGTATTTTCATGAAATTTAAATGATGAAGTGTGGGGATGAAGGTACTAATGGTGGGTGGGATGATAAACATTGTAATAAAGAAATTTTGTCGTGTTATTTATTGGTATTTATACAGGGGTTTGATTCATTAATTTTACTCTAATGTTTTGCCTCTTAACAAAGGAAAAATAAAAAAAGAAAAAAATGGGAAAATTTGATTGTGATTTGGGAAAACCAATAATAAATATTACTAGACATATTATTTTTATCATATGTGGTTTGGAGATGAAAATTTGGTCAATTAAATACATAAATATAATAAAATAAAAAAAATGAAATGTTCTTTGGAAAAAGGAAAAATGTATATATTTTGGGAAAATTTCAAGAGCTTAAAGAAATCATTCATTATGATTTTTTAGAACATTAACAGTATTTCAAGTTTTTCGAAAAATGATAATTCTCAATTATAAGGGGATAATTATATTTCTCTTTTAATATTTATATCATGCATTATACATTAATATATAAAACTCCCCATTGTTTCTTAATCATCAATCATAAATTCCTAGCATCCTAAAACCATAGTGTTTTTTGAACCTAGATTAATTAGTCCTTCTGATTTTATGTTTTTTTTATCTTTACAAAGCTCTGAATAGAGTTTTTTTATAATACTATATATTAGGATCATGTTCTCAGGATATTATAATGACTCAATTTGAATTATCCTCATGACTAATGAGATAAAATTTTGAAATAGAGGTAGAATATTATTTGTCATGTTTAGTAATAATGAATAAAAAAACCTGAATGGAAGAAAGGATAATGACATAATATTAAAATTGGAAAAAGTAAAATATTTGATTTGATTGGTTATATTAAAATTTATAAAGTAAATTTATATTTTACCTGGATTTTTTATAATTTTGATTGAAATTGAAAATTTTTTATTTTCAATTCTTTGAAATTTGAATATTTGTGACATTATAAAATCTGATTTTCAATATTGAGATTTTATGCTTTAGGAAATGTGTAAGATAAATGTAGGGGAATTGATAGAGATAATATCTTCAACATATTTCATATTTTTAATGATATTATATTTAAATATAAATCAATTTAAAATAATTTTCATCATTTTTTGATTTTTGGTATGATTTGGACCTAATTGAAAAAATGGATTAATTTTGAAATATAACTATTTTAATTTATTTAGGTAGTTTTGACATAACTTTTTATACAATGATTTAATTGATAAATTTTATTTATTTATGGATTATATATATCATGGAATTTATTTCATTATTTTATATTAACAGCTAAATCCAACATTTGTGGGCCCCAAATAAGATCACAAGTAAATCCCCAAATTCATTCCCCAAATTTTGATACTTTTAATGATTGACCACTCCCAAAACTATAATGAGGTGTGGGGAGGAACATTAGTATTTATATGTACCCTTTTGATCTAGCTACTAGGAAGATAGTCGCAATCAGGGTCGATCCTGCAGGGAAAAGAGAGACAACATGTTGCCACATGTAAAGTGACTTTGGTCGGTTATCTACATAAAAATGGTGAAGGGAAACGTCTAACTACGTAAAACAACTTTTGAAAATTAAATTAAAACTATATAAGAACAAAAACAAGAAAAATTTGTTGGGGTAATAATTCTGATCATATTTTTTTGCAATTATCATTCATTAATACCGAGTTCATTAAAGAAATAAATTTACCATGAGGATGTGAATAAATCATTATTTATTTGTCGAAGGAAAATGATTACCTGATTTTAAGATAATTCATTTGATCAGTAATTAATTATATAAAAATATTTATGTTCCTTACCCCAAGAGCATGTGGCAACGAGCTCATCCAATAGTCAAGGATTTTCTCATTGTAAATTTCTATATTTTCCATTAGTGTTGTTCTTGGTCTGATACGACACCAATTGTGAGTAAATCATTAATAATTGACGATATTTTAATCCAATTTTAATAATTTAAAATTTGATGGTTTTTAAATTAAAAATATAACATGATCATTATTACAACCCCAACACATGTAGTTTATCCACATATGACCATAGTCATGATGTTTTTATTAAGTCGAAACACAAACCATATGATGGATACAAAAGGATATTGGGAAGGGAATAATTATACTAAAAAAGATATTAAAATGGTATAGAAAATAGTATAATGGATATTTTAGTTATTAGAATGGTAGTGTGAAAGCACCTCCCCCTTGGTGTCCAACATCAAATTGGTAGGACTGCCCTCTTAGATATAGAAAAAATAAACTGCCAGGAATGTAACCCAAAGTACAAGTTGTGCACTTCTGTCAACGCACTTTGGTGCACTTGTCTCCAACAGTAGGTAAGTGGCCACACCTCCCCCACCCCCTTGACATTACTGCATCAACGGTCTCTTAGTGGGGCTTTACGAAATTTATTGCCGCCTCCCATGGTTTGAAATATCATTTTCTTCCACCAACTACATCTGAAAGGCGATACACAACGTATGAATTGTAATGAAATAGTGTGGATCCTCCGATTGGGCACATGTGTGTGTACTCACTCTAGTTGATCTATGTCTATGTAAATGTACATGGCGTGTACCAAAAACTAGAATTCTTGTATATTTTTACTTCTCCATTTATGAATCCCAATTTTTTATTTTGGCTGCAGAAATACTGAAAATCATTATAATCACCAAAATAACGATGTGTATCCAGAACAAAAAAGATAATTAGTGAAAAAATGTTTTTATTCTCAATTAATAAATATTATAAGGTGCCAAATAAAACATGAAAATCAAACTCCACCACACTTGTTCATTTTCTTGTCCTCAAGAAACATTTCTACATAAAATCCACAAAATCCAAAATCCAAAAAGGGTAATATTTAACTAATTAAACTTATAAATACTAAAGTCTTAATAGAGGATTTCAAAATCCCTAAAACATATTTCAATTTTCATAATTATTTTAATCACACCTCCTATATAATGAATTGAATGATTTTCATCCTCATTTATTCACACTGTTCAACAATTCACAAATAAACAAGCCACATGATGATTTACCTCACGTAAAAGTGTCATTCTCAGCATTCAAGATCATTTAACCATAGCTACACTAAATATATACTAAATTCACTATACCTATAGGCATGAATATAGTAAAATTATCCATTTTAGATATTCAAATATCAAAAATAATGAGGGCATTCAGTAAGGATCAAATGTTTTTGAGGATAAGGGTAGGTAGCTAATGATGAAAATTAATCTCAGAAGCATGAAAAAGGAGAAACAATTATTAAATAACAATGCATGATATTCAAAATAAATAATACAGAAAATGCATCACAAATCATGCTCTCTTAATGTGTATCATCAGAGTGATATTTCATTGCAAACATGGGTCCATAAACCATCAATAATGTATAAAAAGTTATATGGACCCTCTTTTTTATTTTTCAATATATATTTATATATATATAAAGGGACCACCATGAATACAATGAATAGTGGTTTTGGAATCCTTCAAAAATGAATAAGAGGAACTCTCCCCCACACATAATTTCATAGTGTCTCACCAAAATGTATCACTAATAGCCCAATTCCCTCTTTTCAAAACTCAAACGAATAGTCATGAAAAAAAATAAAAGAATTAGGTTTGAAAAGGGAAATTGGTTTGAAATGTAGATTCTTATCAGGGAAGTTCATGGATTTAAAGGGTTTTACAAATATCAGATGTAGGGTAGGTTTCAAGGTCAAGGGGGATGAAAATAAATGAAAATCCTCAATCAACATAATTTCATTAAAAATCATCATGTTTTAAAGAGAAAAACATGTAAGCATTGGTAGTCATGCATATCCCAATAATCATTCAAGAAAGTGGTTTTAAGAAAGAATATGTCAAATATGCATAGAATAACACTAGGAATGTGATAAGAAAAGTGGTCTATCAGGTCATGAAATGAGTATAAATGTTTAGACTAATAAATGTAAATGCAAAAAAATTTAAATATAGAATAAAACTATATGAGAAATAATTTAAAAATATTTTGATAATTGAAATAAATAATAACTTATTAAAATTCCATTCTATGAATTTATTAGTTAAAATTATAATTAGTCACAAAATTTTTACATTTTAATATATTTTAACTATTAGTGATGCCTCCAAGATTAGTTATAGGGAAAAAATTTTTGTATTAGGGATAAATTCCCCACACTTAATATCGAACATGGTCCCCTTAATTACCACATAAAGGAGAGGAATAGGATGTAGGGAGACTGAATTGAGTCATGAGTAGGGGATTCAATGAATGAATTGATAAAAAAATAATTATAAAATTTGTAAATAATACTCCCCTTGTGGTGAGTCAACAAAGATGGGAAGTTGTCAAAATGAAAGGTCTTTGTTGCTTTAGTGTACCTATCACTGTCATGAAAAAAAATGTTAGGACCATTCCACACCACATCTCATTCACATAATAACTATCATATATATATATATATATAATGAATTGAGGTTGTGGAAACCAGTTACTATGTTTCCTTATAAGTGGAATACTTGGATATATAATTATCTGGAAATGGAGGCTCAGTGGTAGAATTGGAGGATGGAGGCTCAGGATCCACAACGTGACAAGTAGGATTAGTGGTAACATCTACCACTAGAGTCGTTATAGTGAATACTAGCCAAATAGAGGAGACACTAAAAGAATCTATGGCCAGAGATATCAGTGGTGACTTTGTTGTAGGAGGATATAGAGTAGATGGAGGAGAAGTTGGTGGTGGTTCAAGAATGACTAGATTCTAATGAATGTGTCCCAAAATCTTCTCAATCCATATTTGGGACTCGAGAAGTGCACTCTAATGATGCTTTTGAACTTCCAGGTGGTGATCGACCATGGATCAGTCCGCCAAGTGTGCAGGTGGAGATGGGGATGTGGATGGTAAAGATGATGAGGGGAGGGAATATGAAGCAGATCTGGGTGGTGAAGGGAAATCCACTGGTGGGAGGGTTAGGATTAGATCACTAGCACCAGCAGGGGCATGCAGGTTATCTCTCAACCCATCCGATGTCAGGGCATCCAACATGACCACAAAGCACTCTCCCCAATGCTCGCCCATCCTCATGCCGATAAGCATGAGTAAGTTCACACATTGATGAGAAACCATGTGGTCATGAGGGATAGAAGGATATCAA
The DNA here is from genome assembly GCA_963277665.1 of Viscum album. Taxonomy (NCBI): domain Eukaryota; kingdom Viridiplantae; phylum Streptophyta; class Magnoliopsida; order Santalales; family Viscaceae; genus Viscum; species Viscum album. The sequence goes on from OY728150.1 coordinate 198,461,021, forward strand.
ACTCCAAAATATTGTGGAAATATGCTACATAGAACCCATCGTTTAGGTTTCCCTAATGATCGTGGATCATATAATAGAAATAGAAATCAGCAATATAGTGGAGGTTTCGATAGTCATGTCGGGCGATAAAAGTATAAAACTCCATGTCCATCCTAAACACATCACCTATATCCTCATGGAGATGAAAAATTATGGTGCTGAAGCATTGGTGAGGGAATCAATGGGGAGGGGAAATAATTATCATGCACTTCAATGATGTGGGGGTGTACGAATGGTCTGGCCTGGTATCATCCCACCACATAGAGATGCGGTCAGTGAACATAAGGCCGGTAAGCGTGGAGATAGTAGGTGATGTGAAAGGATAGGAGTAGAAACAACACCCTCAGAAAAACATATCCATGGTCAGTGAAATGTGGCGGCCACCTAGCTGAAAGAGAACTAGTGAAGTAGTGTATGCGAGTATAAGTGGGCTCATAGATCTCTAAGGAATCCATGAAATCAAAAAATAAATCTTGGTAAGTATGATTTCTTATCAATATTGTGTCCAACAGATGAGTATGGACCAGAAGCTCATCAAACTCCTCCCAGATGCTGAGATGTTGATGAATAGATGTATTTAGGATGAGGGTGCTAAGCTATATTGTATACTATGAAAATCACAACAATCTATCATCAGAATGGTTTCCCTCAAGAAAGATCATGAATGGATAGGGATGAGGCCAATCTAAAGCTAGTGCCAACAAAGGTAGAGAGGAATCTACAGAAGAAGAGGGTCCATCAGTGGTGGTGGATCAGGAAGCTAGTTATGAATGATCTGGCACAGAGCTCGGGCCGTCAGAAGATGGAAAATGAGCAAAGTCGGCCCTCAAATTTATTTAATGACTCCAAAGGTATGAATATGTAAGATGGAGACACGAAATAGGATCTCTCTACATTAAGGAATATTGTAGATGCATCTGATAGAGGATAAGCAGTGAATGGAGAAGGGTCGATATGAACTACCAGATCTCTAGATGTCGTGGATAGAGGAACAATCAGAAGAGGAGGCATAGTGACCAATGCTGGGGGCTGAAAAAATATAAAGTCTAAAGAGTGATGCATATAATGAAAAGGTGACTTCAATGGTGTGGTGGATTCTTCCCCTCAAATGCGGAAGCAGGTTTCTTCCCACTCATGGTATCACTACCTTCCGTAGATGTTTTAAGGATTTAAATGCAAAAGATATTAGGATTTAAAATACACTAAAATGGCGGTTTGAGAGGAGTATGGCATGATGGCGTCCATTGTAAGAAAACATGGGGAGATGGAGGTTTTGACACAGGTTCACACTAGGTAGGGTTCCATAAGTTAATACTATAGTAAAATTCATGGAATAAAAAATACATGTCATTTATGTTTGTGTTTTTAATAATTGTATATTTTAATTTTTATAGTAAAATTTATAATAATTAATATTAATAATTAAAATTTATATATTTATATTATTTATTTACTACAAATAAATATATACACAAAATTTATCTGGGAAATACACTTTTTGTGTTCTAAAATTTAATAATGAGAACTACAACCATTGTTCTAGTGCATGGGGTGCGATTTGAACTGCTGATCAGCCATTCCATACGTAAACCCTCACCCACTGGGGAAAAGGTTGTAGTTCTGCATGTTTTTTGTTAATTTTGAAAATATATATAGAGGTACAGTTCAACAGGGGAAGAAAAAAATTAATGGCATGTTGTTTTAATTTGAATAAAATGGATGAAGTAGGAAGATTATCTAATTTCGAAGTTGATTCTTTTCAATCCTAGGTTGAGACTATGGAAATCTACAAACTTTAGCAACTTGTATTTTGTAGTTTCATTTTGATTAAAATTTTCATTGGAAACATGGAGCACATAGTGTATATTGAAATGCATGGTGTTTGATTTTATTAATGTTAAAAATGATGGAAATTGTCCGGTTGTTAATATTCAAACCTGGGTCGTTTGGTATCGGTTTATGACACTAGCCATCTTTTCCATCCCAATCATGGTTTTTTGTACAAATATAAAAACATATATTTAATTTTTGAAAATACCTCACACACCATTTAATTTATCATGGGGTAAAAAATAATGAGCCCTATACTGAAGGAATGCATGGGGTGATTTGAATTGGGAATGGGTCAGATACATTCCAATTCCCTTTCCATCAGTACTTGCCTCATTATGATTATTAATTTAAGAAATATGTTTTTATACAATTTGTATAAGTAAAATACAACATAAAAATAAATTTAAAGGTCGTGTGATGTTAATACGTGTCATGTTGTGTCATTTTTTTCTTTCGGTTAACTACATAAAGAGTGGGATAAGGTACACGTCGTGTGAAGTGAATTTAGAGTCCGTTTTTTTATAAAAATCATATATGTAATAAAGAGGAATAAGGGAATACTAGGTTGCCTCTAAAGAAGAGCCATTGTTTTAGGTCTTTGGATCGACCTGAGTTCGGGTAACTTACCCATAATGTGAAGTCAAATGTGGCTTTTGCCGAGCGAACCTCCACTTATGTCTATAGGCGTCATCTAGGTTCCATGATTCCTCACCTTTAGGTTGTCTAGGAAGAATCATTAAGTATCACTTCTCCATGGGCAGTAGATGCCGAATGTGTATGTTTCTATTGGGTTGAACTGGTACATCCTACACCTCTAAAGGTACCTATTTTTCAACATTGTGTACCTGAAAATAAATTCATGGAATCTCCAGAACTGACAGATGGCTAACTAAGGGTTTTAATAATTAATTGCTATCAGAATCAGAATAATCAGAATAATATCTGTCCCCATATTCAAAATATGTGTTTTGAAAATCATATTTTGATATTTATAATCAATGACAGGTGGGTCCCACATCATAACCTGACTCAATAGTTGAAACAAAATAAGAAAACCCAACCACAAACTCATCCTAATTCTCTATATGGTGGAATGTATCTTAAATTGTTTGACAAAAATACCATGTATCCCAAACCTATCAATATGGTTCTATTGGAATATGGTAATGTTTTTAATGAGTTTATTAATAATATTTTAGTTTTTCATGAATATGGTTCTAGAAAAGGAATAGAATTGGATGGGTGAAGAATATACATGGGTATTCCTCTTATGGGTAGCCATCATCCCCATATGTGTAATACCCTTCCATAAAGGGGTATGACAGAGTTGGGTCATATAGACAAATAACCTCTCTTGGTGGATCTTACCACTCCCTATTTGGATAATAATCCATGGGATGAGGGGTGACGTTACCAATATTAGAAATGATATAAAAAATGAATATGAATTATTCTGGGAAAACTTACATGAAACTACTGACTTGAATTGTTGGTTTCCCGTTGTCCCTGACAACAGTACGAAAATTTTACCCCTCCCAAACCCATCACGATATGCGGGGTGGAAAATAAAGGTTTCTTGTGTTCAATTCTAAACCAGTTATTGGATAACTAGTATCATTCGGGGTCAATAAAACATGGAAAAGAGATATAATATTTTTCCTCATGTCAAGGGACTTGGTAAGTTTCCCAAAAAATATGTTTAAGGGAAATTATCTAATTACATGAAATCACGTGTGGAAATTAAATTTAAAAAGATGAAAAAACAAGAAAAAAGTGTATGGATTATAATTCTGAACATGTTATGTTGAAATCATTATTATTTAATTCTGATTTAATTAATAAAAATTGATTACTACGATTATTCAAATAATTAATTGTTTAATTGTCTGACAACAATTGATTACATGATTTAATGTTAATTCAATGGTTTAGTAACTAACTATTTAAATCATGTTTAAGATCATTACCCCAAGAGAAATAAATAATGATCTCATCCAATGGTCATAAATTTTCTCCTTAAAACACCTTCATTATTCACCATTAGTGTTATTATTGGTTAGATATGACACCAATGGTTAGTAAAGAATTAATTATTAAAGAAATTTTAAAACAATATTCAAAATCAAAAACAACACTTGGTATTACAATTAAAAATATAACATGATAATTATTACAAACCCTAAACATGGAATGCATCCTCTTTTGGAAATATTCATAGTGTGCGGATTGGGGAGAAACTAAAACCCTACCATGGACATGAGAGGAGACTATGAAAGGAAGAACTACACTAAAAATTAAATGAGAATGGAATAGAAAATAGTACAATGGATCTTGGAGAAGTCTGAGTGGCATAGTGGTAGAACCTCCCCTGGGTATCCAACATAAAATTGGAGTGACTTCTATATAATTTATAGAAAAAATAATTTACACAGTGTGTACCCAAAAGTACAAACATTGTACTTCTAATAATGCACTTTTGCGCACTTGTCTCCTCCTATAGTTAAGTGACCACACCCGCCATTGACATGACTATGTTGGGGGTTGGTTAGTGGGAGTACATGTCTTGTACCACCTCCGCACATGGAAGGAATTGTATTTTTCAGCCTCCAACCACTTCTAAATGGTGGTACATGGTGTGTGAATTTTAACAATATGGTTTTCACCTTCAGACTGGGTATATTGGTGTGTATTCATTCTGGATGATCTATGTCTGTGTGAACATACATTGCATGTATTTGTGAACATTTCATCTATTTATCCCCTATTTTTCTTATTGGCTTGAGAACATCTAAAAATCATCATAATCACCCAAATAAAAAAAATTATTGAAAAAATAAAAGATAATCGGGGGAAAAAGTATTTATTATAAATTAATAAATACCAAAAGGTATACACCAATCTAGAACATCGATGATATATCAAAAATGTTTTGTAAGAATGTACTAAAATTCAACATGGAGATACAAAGATATAGAGAAATATATTTTACAAATGTGAATAACATGATTCTTTCATTAGAATAGTTATTAGTGCAATGATAATAGATTCATAAATTCCGAGATTCAGTATTTCTAAAATAAATCTTCAAAAAAATGATGTATATTGTTTTCCACATGTATAGAATAAAGCACAAATATTTTAGTCAAATGGAAAAAAATTGGATAAAATTAAAAAAGAATCTATTTACAAATGTGATCATTAATTGGGTGTGAAAAAAATGAACTCTCATTGGACATAATCTAGAGGATATTTTAAATGGACATTTGGATGGCCATGAATTTGAATACCTAACGATGGAACCCCCTTATCATATATATAGAAGAGTTCACCGATGATATAGGGTGATTAACACATCCAAGGAGGGGATCCTCGGATATAGCTTATCCATGATGCAATATTTTCTTTTTCTTTTTATTTATTTTAATTACTTTTTTTTCTTTAGTTTTCTTTTAATATATATATTATTAAATTAAATAATTTAAAGCAAATTTCAGACTATATTTTTTTCACCCATCCATATTCATTTATTCTTCTTATTTTCATCATATTATTCTACTTTTAATTATTTATTATTATTTTAATTATAATTATTTGGAAATTTTTATCATATTGTATTGTCTTTATTTATTTTCTTATTAAAAACTTATCTCTCACTATTATTATTTTTTAATTTTACTACTTTTCTATCTCATTGTAGTAATTTTTATATATTTATTTTTCTCATCATAATTACTTTTATATTTTTCTTTCGTATTTTATTCATTTTATTTTATTATTCTCTTCTTGTTTCTCTATTACAATAAAAGTTTTCTCCCATTAATCGGAGGCTGGCCGGAGGCTTGTCTTATAGGATGTAAAAAGTTCATTGAATTTTTCATAAAAATTATTTTATATTTTTGGTAATTATGATTATAATTCCTTTGTGTGATGAATTCCTATGGTGTTAGAGATATCCACCATGTCATGTAACATAATCAATTAAATTTATTTTGTTTAATATATTTTCCCTCTCATCATTGGATAACTCTCAACACTATGTAGTTAATAGATTCAGTAGATAAAATGATGTTGAAAGAGGCACACTATGGATGATGGAACATTGTCAACTAAGGTGTTCCATCAATATTGTTTTTTGGAGGAGTTGTAATTGATATTACAAATATATCCAATGAATCCAAATTTCCTAAATAAAAACAATAGTAATTCAACAAGCGATTTCTTGTGTAGATTATCTAAAAAATAATAATGATGAATAATGATTGAATCTAAAACCAAACCAAAATTCAATTGTTTCATTGACACATTATTACTAGCATTGAATATAAATTTAAATTATGAATTTCTATTTATCATTAAATTTTTTTGGTATATAAAATAAACAACCAAACCCAAAAATTATTTATCCTTATTTTCATAAAATAATCATAAAAAGATAGACATATTTAAGGGAATAAGAATTATTGAGTGAAAAAACTGATAAGCTTTTCATTTGAGGTGACCTCGTAAAGAAACTATGATAAACTAAAAAAGTAATTTTCTTTTTCAGAACCCCATGATAGGTATGCATTTGGGGAGTTCAACTAATTTACGAAAAATACATCAATCTATTATTATACAATTTTTACAACCTAAACATTAATATTACTTTCCTCATTCCTATATTATGTTTTCTTCTCCTCCATAATAATTTCATACTATATATCTACTAGGTGTGGATATATATTATAATAAGATGATAAAGTTTCTAATCCAATGAAATGTAATTCTATGTCTTTACCACAAATCGTTATTTCCTTCTTGCAAAATATTTTTGAATAATATTTACAAATATTTTATATACTAAGGTTTATAACAAATTCACCCATAAGAATGATTGTAATGATAATAAATAAATAAAATTTATGTTTTATAGTAGGGATTTCCAAACACATTAATATTATAATGAGATTCCATTTAAGAGTTTTGAATCATAACTCCCTCATTAAATCAAAATTAAATTGTATAGTCTTCATGGAATATTGGTAGATATAATCGATTGGGATGATATAGAATCAATTTAATAATTTGATAAATATTAACAAAAGATTAATGTACCCACCACCACATTATTTGGTACTTATAATTTCGTAGTGGGGATCGTATAACCTTTCTGATCTCCCCAATTGCCACTTTAGTAGACTATCCCATGATTTTTTTGACATTGATTTGGAAAATTCCCAATTTTATTATAGTTAAAGATATAAAAATAATTAATTGTTTTCTTACCCTTTATTTCAATAGATTGATGACCTTTTTATCAAAATTTATAATAAACATCCATTCCTTTTTAGAATTTCCCTAGATGATATTTTCCAAAAAAATAATGATGCGAATTTCTTCTATACAATATTCTTATTTGATCCCTTTCCTTTTAAATGGATACCAGGACACTTATTCCTCAATTGGTTTCCCTTAAAATTAATGGATCTTTAAAATCCCATCTCTTTTTTAATGCCACTTAATACTATTTCATCATATAAGATAAAAATATTGATATTTATTATGAAAAACCTTTATACTTCATAAAGAAATTACATAATTCTTTTATTTAATCATAGATACCATGAATGAACTTTTTAGGAATGAGCTGCATTTGAAGATATATTTATTAATCCCTACACTCGTCTTAGTTTTCTCATGAAACATTAATATTGAGGTATAGGGGTGATTGGATTCATGAATAAATATATTATATTAATTTTATGGAATCCATTTAGGGATTCAATTTGTAGGTATTAAAAACGGTTTTATAAACATTGATTATAATTTATTAATATCACTTCTTGAAAAAAAATCAAAAAATATGAATGATTTGTTACATATGAAAATAAAAAATCAATACCATCAGACTAATTATTTTATCAGTTTGAGGTTAAGTGGTTGGTAAGAGATTCACTGTAAAAACAAAATTCAAAGAAGAAAAAAATGGATAATGATATTTAAATTTAAAAATTTATATTAAAGAAGAAAAAATTCACGAATGTGAGCATCTAAAATTATTTATTACAAACAATGACATTAATTACTTACCCAGTTCATGACATAATGAAAATTATTAAATGAATAAATTGGTACAATACAGGAATGAGATGTAATGTACAAACTAAAATAGTGGATTGAGGTATAATCAAACTGGTGATTGCAAGGAAAACAAAAGAATTCTCATTTTGTATTAGAACTTTCTGAATCCTCATATCATCAACCTTGTTATTTTCACATCCATAATGTAAATATGCTACCAGAGGATAAGACCCATCCACTAAAAGATCTATATCTTGATTTATTATCGTATTAGTCATGATGGATATGAATTATAACCATTAATATAATTTTTTAGTGAATATAATTAATTTTAACTTGCTAACTAAATATCAACAACAATAAATTACAAACAATCAATTTTGGAAAAACACAAGAATGGGTGGTTAAAAATTAAAATTGATATTATTTAGAGGTTCCATATTTTACTTGTAACCAAATAAAAATTCATCAATATTGATGCCAAAATACATCAATCAATGCTTATTAGTGACCATAAATAAAGTCATCAAAGGTTTTCCAAAATTACACTATCGGTAGAATAATAATAAAAACATGTGATGCACACTATGAACGATAAACTACACCAACTAATCAACCCATGTCTTCATGACATCCTATATTCATAAACCAATTAATATAAATTTACTCATCTTAAGAACCCTAATTGGGGTAGAAAAAACAACAGAATAATAATACAAACAAAATAATACCCCTAAAAATCATTGAAAGATAATAATACAAGAAGATAAATAGTGATATATAAATCATTTATAACCCAAAAAATATTATTCAGATTAAAATAAACAATAATTAAATGTGTGCATCCCTTCCACATGACAACCATGAACTCCACAAGCATCCATCAAAAGAAATGGGAATAGATTAATTTCAATGGGAAGTATCTATACATAAATTAAGAATTTGTTTCAAGAAATAATCTTCATAAATGAGCTTAAATTTTTTAAAACAAATTTCTACCATCCATAATCCTCTATTTCAATTGAAATTTATTGAAAATGAATCATGATTTTATGTGACATTTTTCTTTATAATGGGGAAAATTAGTTACATTACAAGCCTATATAAAAAGATAGTGTTCTCGTGATATGAGTATATATCTATTTGAATTTTATCATGATTGATGAAAAAAAATATATAAAAGAAGTGGAAAAGCATGATTTTGAGAGATTAATATTATTGAATTCATGAAATTTAATGAGTTATAAAAGAAGGTATATATTTTTTTAAAATTGGAATGTAAAATATATGAATTGATTTTTTCTTTGAATAATTGGGAATTGAATTTATAATTTATGTGACCTCTAAAAATTGAATTTAAAATTAATTATTCATTCACAGATTTTAATTGAAATTAGAATATTTGTATAATTGGTTACAAATATAATTCCATTCTGATATATCATGCATCAGTAAAATCATGGTTTGAGTGTGGTGGTATTTTATAGACTCATTTTATTGTGCCAAATTTTGAAAATTTTTAAGGATGTAGATACATTTATAAAGAAAAAAAATACTATATACTACAATTTTTTATTCAAATATGGAAATTTATATTTGGATAGATAAAATGAATAGAAAATAGGAGTTTTAAATTTTATTGATTTTATTTATGAATATTAATTACTAAATGTATTTAAGAAAGATATTTGTTTCAAATATTTATGAAGTGTTATGTAATTAATGTTTACTAAAAAATTATGCACAACTCAACACTGCCCATAAAACATGAATCATTATAAATATAAAAGAATAAGAGGGACAGTTTTCCAAGTCACCTAGGAGATCCATCTCCCACCGACCGAAATAATCATTGAGTAATCAAGCCTCTATAGTGGTACATGGGGAATCAAGACCATGAGGGAGAATAGTAGACTAGAATGAACTTGCAAGACATTTTGGCAAGGCCCATATGGTTGTGATAGTGCCTATTGAGGAACCCCTCCTCATTGAGCACATATGAACTAGGACACCCACTTCTTATTACATAAACCATCATGGAGATTTTTTATCATTTTTAGTTAGGATGGATTTAAATCAGGTTAATATTTTTTATTTATGAAAAATATAATGTCCCACCCTGATTAAATCCTCTTACAATATATACACATTCCCACACACCATAAAAATCTCTCCACCACTACCTTGCATGTCACCGCCATAGTCTCTTTTGGAAGTGATCAAGGAAAAGATAATATCCACTGTTGGATCCCAAGAGCACCATTTATCACTATCGGATCATTATACAACCTCCATGTTGGCCTCATCAAACCAAATGTATGATTGGATGTTGGAGGCTACCCCACTACATTATTGGATAACCTCGGTCCTTCTTCCGTATCATTCAAAATTCATTTATAAGTACCCAAGGAACCTCTACCTCACCAAACCTCTATGAAGGAAATGCATGGGTGTATATGGTTGATGATTCCCCTACTCCATGTTATGATTTCGGAAATCATAATAGATATAGAGTTTTAAAAATTCAAATATTATTAATGTAAATTCATTCAAGGATCTAAATTGGAAGCATTGTGATGATCCCCCAAACTAGAGGAGGTGTTCGAGGTCATCCCTACCACCTATAAAAGACATGCATGCTATGAAGATAGGCTTGTCCACACCCAGGGAAGGAGAGTCTAGCTGGTTGGATACTTCATCTTCATTTCTTCTTAATTAATATTTTTATTTTTTTATTCTATTTTATTTTTAATGTGAAATTTAATTTAGGTTAAATATAAAAAATTCAAGCATGTTATATCCAAAAAGTGTTGCTCCGTCAATTATTCTTGTTATTATCTTTTTTGATATTCTACCTATAAATGTTTTAATTTAATTATTTTTCTTTTATTTTTATTCATTTTATTCTACATTATTTTATTATATTTTATTAATTTAAGTGTTTAGTTAATATTATTATTGTTAATTTTGTTTTTTTCTCTATATTTATCTCCCTTATGTTAATTTTATTTTATTCTATTCTATTCTTTCTCATATCACTAATGTGACCACAAACCCTTAAATTTGAGGGTCTAACTGGATGATTTTCTTAGGGCATGTATGTGGTGTTTCCACTTAATCCATCACTCAAATTCTTATTTTTTACTAATTTGTTGTTGAGAAATTGTGAAGTGAAATATTTTGGTAATTTACCACTATGAAACTAAAACAAAATTCAATTATGTTCATTGTTTAAATATTTTCCATCCCTTCCAAAAACATATTAACATTATATAATGATGTTGAAATTTTTAGAGGATTAAACTAATTTGAGTGATTCAGGTCCTAGAATGAGTTAATATATCTAATGAGGTGTTTCAATAACCTTAATTATAAGTGAATTTCGAATTAAAATTATTGTAGGAATTGATGATTTCACACCACTAAATAAATATTAATTCATACATGAGTTACGAGAACTAAATTATGAATCTAAATTTAAATGTCAATAAGTAGAATTATAAAACCCCTACACGAAACCATTAAGGACAGGTTCTTTATTATCAAATAACATCATGTAATTTCATGTTATTATATATTTTATCATTTCATTCATCATCAAATAATCCATAACATATATGGAATAAATAAAAACCAACATAAAATTTAGTTCTTAGGTGAATCATATTATGTAAGTGAATCAACTGAGAATCACCTAAATTGTGATGAACCTACTCTTCCTCTATTTTGTATTAGGAAATTAAAATTTATTTTTTTCCATGACATGTGATCGGTATTACCTAATAGATATATTCCATCATTATATTTGTGGACTCCACGTACTAGTCACCATTATGTTGGGATTTGTAAAGGCTTCCTAGTAGTGTCATGTTTTATTTTTGCATTGGTTCATTGGGTCATTTCATGTTAGTGAGATTGGTTACTAACTTATATGTTATATCTTATGTGAATTGATCAAATGGTTTTTTGGAAAATTATCATCACATTGGGAAATATTTCTATTTAGAAAAAATATATCTCATAAGGGATATAGAACACAATGTTTATATCTTTAATATTTGGTTTATTTCATGATAAGAGAATTTGATCAGTGTTGGTTTAGAAATAGAGGCACCATCAATTCAATGTGTGCTATTACTATAGAGAGGACCTTCATAAAAATTATCAAAAGGGGTTGGACTATAAAATGGATTAATATAGAACAACATGGGGGGTTCTAGAGTGATATTCCCAAGGGAGGACCCTCTAGGGTGATTATTTAAGGGGGTCTTATTTCAAATAGATTTTGCATCAAAGATGATTATTTTAATAGTTCAAGTTATAATATGTATTCTCATTGAAGATATAAATATATTAACGTGGATGATAATTTTGAAAATAACAATAGGTTGTAAATATATTTATATTGTCAATAATGTTATGGTAAATAATTATATAAACTTTTCTACTTCCTCTATCAGATAAAGAGTTGACAAAATGTAGGGAAATTATTAAGATGTCTTTTATAGTATCAAGAAAATCATGATTAATCAATGAAGTATAATGGGCTTCCACTTGATCATTTTCTTCCCTTTGTGGTGTTTTTTGGTATACGATATCAATTATGTTTCCATAGTAATGTGTTGTGCACACCAATAATTATATAAAATAGATTCCCAAAGAGACAACCATGTTTCCATTAGAAATAACCAATAAAAATATTTATAATAAGTAGTATGTGTTCATGTTTGATGATTTCCACCTAGATGAGATAAGGAAATTCCATACACTAAATAGAACCATGCATGTATACATTCTTAGATAATATTGCTGGGAGGTTCTTCATAGGTCAAAAATATTTGGAAGTATTATGTGTTTTCCTGGATGTTTTTATTGATGTGGGTTGTTAAACTCCAGTTGGAATAAGAAAATATTCATAGTATATTATTTCATTAAATATTTTTATGTGTTTATAATCCACACAAATGGGGTAAATAATTTTTTTCTTTTAGAGATTGAATCTCGAACTATGTATATGTGCTACTATAATACTAGGGATATGTGTATTTTCATATCAATTGAGGGGTACCGAAAAATTTATTTTAATAATTAATTGTACTTGTTTCTAGTATATGATGATAGTATTATATTATGTGGGATGGAATATATGAATTACCATTAATTTTTACAAAAACATTTGATTATTATCCATGGTATGAAATTTAATTTTGGTGAAATCCTCATTAAATCAGGGTTATGGGCCCACTCATATTCTATAGTTACATTTGGTAAATTCTGATAAAATTATAATATGTGTATGATAATGTTTTATTTCCCATATTTTTCATTTATATATTCCCATAGTCTAGTACTAATTTTTCCATAATAAGGTGAGGGTCTTGGTGTTTGGGAACATGAAAGTCTGTCAACTCTTTAGTTTCTTCCAACGTATGATTAAAGGGTTATATTGTATGAATTGTGATATTAAATGTATCCACATTATTTGTAGACCAATACACATTGTATATTATCATTAATAATATGTTTTAAATTATCTGAAATTACATTAAGTGGATTAAATCACCAATATACTACTGATGGGTTAAAACTGAACAATATAGATGATGATAGTTGGCTAGAGCCATACTAGTTTTCTCATTAATTTCATTATAGACATATTCATCCACCTTATTAGCCTCCTTATTATAACGTATGTATATATTGGTGTGTTATAGGGATATCATTATCAAATGGTTGAACATAGTGGTTGGTGGTGCATTTTTCTTATCAATCTGTCACGAAGTGGATGGTGTGTGAGTCTTTATATTGAGGAAGTCCTATAATTATTTTTCTAGTTCATAGATTAAACTATTATGGTTATAAATTCAAATACGTACATTTAAATTCAACTAATATTGTGACTTATTGGGTGAAATTTTCTTTTGGATTGATGAGATGATATCTCTTATAATTGTTGAATAATATAAGTAACATTATAAGGATTCCATGAATTTTGATTGACGGGAGATATTTTTGTTCTGAGATGATTAAAAAACATATTCATGAAAACTAATCAATCCATCATCACATGTAAAATGTATATTTGACCAATAACATGAAAATATAATGGATTCCTTTTAGGAAATTTTTATTCATGTTATAATAGATTATTGTCAATATATAAATGTCTAACATATTTTAGAGATTCATAGTTGGTACACCGATTATATATGACATTATTGTCATACAATATTTATTTTAGGAACAAAAAACACCCAATGAATATAATTTCATTGATAGAAAAAGTGATGTGGACGTATATTTCAAAGGTAGATAGAAACTTGGTTTCATTCAACACATGATTCATAAGAATGTGTGTTTTATGAATGGGAGGGTGGTTGGAATAATGTCACATTTCTAATGGAATTATTTCATTGTCATAGACAAGTTTATAGAATTAAGAAAAATCCTAAACCATTCACTCATTCTAGTGTAGAATTGGATACTCCTATGATAATGTTTGGTTGTTATCAGGTAGTGATGTGAAAATATCTTTCAAACAGAGGTATACTAACAATTTCCACATCTATTTGTAATAGATGTTCTCCACAATAATAAATTTTATATGTATATTAGGATATTTATCAAAGACACTATCTGTATTTATGAATGGGTTTTTATCAATGGAACCATCTATATTTACATAACTTCTTCATGAATAGAATCATATTTGTGAATTAGGGTTTCTATAACATTTTTTATTTTAAAATTTGATTCTTGTTTTTAATATGACATGTTTTAAATCCTCATAGATATGAACTATGTCTTTTTTCACTCTAAGGAAAAGGTTGGAGTTCTACCAAATAATTAATCTTATTAGATATTTTTAACACATATCCTTGTTAATGGAATTAGAACCCATGTAGTATTGTTTAATTAAAAATATTATTCAATGTTTTTATTATCATTTCAATAATACTGATCCATATAGTTTAACTTCTTGTAGAGAGGAAGCCTAATTAAATTATTCATAATAAGGGTTGGTATGATATCTAGAATCAATATCCATTTTCGGTTTTCCATGTTTGGAATATGATCCATTGAGAATATATTGATATCAAAAAAGATTTTTCCTTGTGGAGATAGTACGATCGAGTAATATATCCCTATTATGTTTATATAACATTCTACATGAGTGGAATTTTATCAATATAGTGATGTGGTTATTATAATAACGATTTTTCATTATTAGATATAAAATAATATTGATACCATTGGTATGATCATATTAGTGGTATTATACATATATTTTATAATAAAAATTAAATCCCCTGTAAGTTGAGATCTATATTTTGTAATCATATGATTGTTCCTTACCATATTTGTTATGACACACATTATAGAACTTTTAATTCAATTATATATATTGTGACTTGGAGGATTTCAAGTAGTCTAATATCATGATATCTTGATGTGAGCTATATAAAATAATGTCATCCTATAGGGATTCCTATTTCATGAATTACAATAAAATATATCATTGAGTTTCTATTATGAATATAGGGATTGACTAAAAATCTTCTTCATGAATATTGATATTTGGAGAGAAGTGAATAATTTTTTAGACACATAAACCATTGAAAGAGGCGCAATGATGTATATTTCTCTAGTTATTAAACCTATGGATGGGACATGAGGTTCTTCATGTTGAAATTTGTCAACATAGTGTTGAAATAATAAATTAAAACATAAGGGAGACATTGTTTGTGTGATAAATAATGATGGAAATAGATCAATCACATTGAAAACTAATATTTTTTTAGGACATAAACAAAAAGTGGAATAAGATGAAATATCTAATCACTACCAACTGATAGATGAGGGAGGATATACATATGGGATGAGGGATAAGGTATCATATATAGAATGACAGGGTCTTATTCTATAATGAATTACCAATTGAACATAGGTCTATGTTGACATATGAAATCCACCATCAAGATAACTGTAAACACTCTAGGATAATTCTGATAGTGACCAAGATAATCATCTAAATTGACTACTATGATTCCCACAAGGGTTCTAGCAATATGGGAAAATAATTCCTATGATAAATTTTACAATGTAATACACATATATAGGGGTGAATGATGGTTTTAATACCTAGAGAATGTGAATGTGGTGTCCTCAGTGTTAATACTTGATTTTTAGTATTAAAATATCATGTCCTCGGGATTCAAATGACTAATTATTTCCTAAATAGGAAAATTTTAGATCATCATTGGAATGATAAAAATAAATTATATATATGATAAAGAAGAAAAAATTAATCAATAGTTACACCTAAACATGTTTCCTAGGACAATGGTTGATCGTCAGATGCTTCTGGGGTTTGGAACTATAGAAGCACGGTGATAAATATTATCAAAGTCTGAAAAAATGAATTCATACCATGAATGACATCAAATCAGTGACCTAGAAACATTTCATTAAAATATGATGTCAAAAATCCCAAAACATATGATGGAACGTGACATTAATTATAAGAATAAATGTTTCACACAATGGAACTAGACTGACAAATTAAATATTGATCATATCTTGCATACATTAATGTGTGACTCTCCATTATGATCATATGATTACATTTAACACTATTACTATCCCATTATATCATTATTGCTCTTATATGATCGTAAAAACATAAAATTATATCAGCCTATAGATATTGAATGGTTATAAATGGATAGGAACCCTATTTATTTCATGGATCTTTTTGGATATGTGAGATTATGATATTTTATTGTGTTATTATAGAGTCTACCACCTATATTTATCACCACATATTACTTTAAATTCTTTATCATTACTCTTTATAATATCCTCTCATAAATATAATCATAATTAATTAATTTTATGAAATTACTGAAAAATATAAAAAATTAGATTTAATGAGAAATCATATTACTATGGATGTTTTAAATAATGAAAAAATACTACATTTCCAAATTATAATAATTATAATGTAAATCTAACCATTTTCTATGGTGATTTATAACAAATGTTAAATGTTATTTTTGGTTCATTTTAATATATTTATTAATTTTATATGTACCCAATAGTAAATTAATTTCCATGCACATTCATTTTCTTAAATTAATGAATATTGATTTTTTGGTATGAAACAAAATTTAAAATTACTCTATTGATACTTTTTAATTAAGAATGACCATTTAATGGCCTATGTTAATTTAGATTAAAAATGATATCGTGAAAAAAATGCTTCATAAAATCCCTAAATACCTAACTAAGGGAAAAGGGGGATTTCTATATTATAGAGGAGATACCCAGATCATGGGATCTATAAAAACATTACTATGAAACTAAAATTGAATTAACTAATATATTTAATAAATCCAATTTCACCTAAACCCTAAATATAAAACATCCAACACAACTATCATACATGATAATAAAAACCAAAACTACATTTCTGTCTTCTTTTTTGTTAATTCAAATCCCATAATAAAAGTTATTCTAAATTCCCTGAACATTATATGTCATTTAATTAAATTATATATGGAAAATAATTGGCTTCAAATCTACTATATTTTATTATTAGTCACTAATAGACGAGTTTATACATTTATATATTCACATTCCCATGAGATATAATGATATGTTAGGGAGATATTATTTGTCCATTTTATATTCTTGTCCATGGTAAAGGGAGTTAATAAGGATCATCTAAAAAAACAAACGGAGTAATCCTATAGGCATAGTCTACGTTATTACATTGGAATAAGGTACATGGTTTCATATCATCATAGACTAAATAGTTTAATAGTCTTGGTTAACTAGATTTATATATGATCCCATTATTACATTTTAAAACACAAATTAAAACATGATTAGTTTTATAGAATACCTTTATTCTGTATAGAATATCCTTTAATATCATTAAATGAAAAATTCATTGACTAATAGAAAAGGAAAAAAAGTATGGGTAATTTCAAAAGCTCATTAATGGTTAAGAGCTGCATAATCTATCATGAACTAAGAAAAATACCCAGTAAGGAATGATAAATAATTAAAATCACATGCCATTTAAATAAATAAATTTCATGAAAAGGAAATTCATACTCAATATTAAATGGTAAATAAATAAAAACCCATTCCATTTCCTCCATAAATTGATAATGAAATACCTCAATAGATAACAACACTCTGAAAATAAGATGGATGGTAAAAAAAGTAATTTTTTACATTTGAAATGAATCACTCTTAAAACTTATGACCATTAGTGTCATTGTAACTCTTCTTTAAAGTACATTGAAAATATTGTATAAATATATGTAAAGAACAATTTCATTATTTAGATACCAAACCATAAAATCTCATTAATGGTGTCTACTATCTATTATTGTTTAATTATTACAAGGAATCAAACCACAAATGAGGAATTAGTATAGTAGTCTTGGTAGACAAGATGCATAAATGATACTTCTATTAAAAATTAGTAAACTAATTTTAACATAATTTTTTCATATAAATAACTTCAAGGATATAATAATTTCATATAGAATGTCATTGTATAAATTTTTATTTATGGTGAAAGGAAAGATAATTAGAATGAGGTCAAAAGAAATTTAAGGGGAAAATATAGTGGTATAAATAATGAATCAACTTTAATAAATAAACATGTCATGGTAACTAAATGAATACACATGAAAAGTAATCAATAGGCTGAAAAATAAGTCAATAAAATAAATATAGGTAAATGATAAAACATTCCAGTTAAATAACTGAATAAGGAAAAATAAAAAGGGAATGGTAAGTAATTAAAACACATTCCATTTAATCAATGAAAAAAAATGAAATTCACAGATAGAAATGTTGATTATAAATCTTGTGGAATAATATAAATGAAAAAAATGTGGGGAAATTCATATCAATGGATAAAAATAAATTACATCTAAGGATACATTCTAAGGATCAAATACATTGAATGGTTCATGCCAATAATCTAATACATTCAACATTTCATTCCAATAATTTAATATTATCAAGGAATCCTTCCATGAATATAATATGCTTAAGTCTTTGTGCCAAAAATATAATAATTTCATTTCTCCATTGAATGATTCTAGAACTGTTATGGATTTATACCATGAATATGACATTGTTAATAATTCATGCAAAACATCTAATATTTTTAAGGAATTATTCAAGGAATCTAATACTGTAAAAGTGAACAAAAATTTAAACATGTAAATGGTTTAGTAAATAATCATATCTATGAAATATGACATCGATATATAGGGTAAATTCAATTTCAATTGATTATATGACATATAATATTTCAAAAGGACTAAAAGTAATAATTGAAGTGAATGAAAATACTATCATTTGAATAATAAACAATAAACAATCCAAATAATGAAAAAAGATGACACAAAATCAAAATATCCCCATTATATAGAAAAAAAATATTTTTTAAAATGATCAAATAGAATAAGAACATTAAAATCATTCTTCAGGAATATATCAATATGTTTTGAATATACAATCACTTTTAAAATCAATTTTTAAAAACATAAATTTTATTGTAATGATTGAAAAATTATTTGATAAAAAATTATTAAAATGTTAAAAATATTGGGATTTTTTTAAAAAAACATGGTAATTATAAAAATACAGGTTCTCTTACTAATGAAAGAAACCTTGTTAGGTTTTCTTAAAAATACATTTTAAAAAATTTCTACATCCAAAGAGTGGGAACATTTTACTAGTACTTGAGAAATTTCATAAACATCCACAAGAGTTTAATATGAAATTGATCATTTAAAAATGTATATTTAATTTTTCCTAGTGGAAATACTAATGGAATATATTTATTTTTATTTTTGAGAAAAATATTATGTAAAAACTCCAATGTTTCACATAACACATTTAAAATTTTAAATCATAATACTCTTAAATGAATATAATAAAATTAAAATTACATTATAATTAGATAAAGTCTATTGATGATATATCATGTAAAAGGAAATTATGTAGACCCTATAAAATATTTTAGGTTTATAAAAACAAACAAATCTCAATTGATTATAAATTGAGATGAAGTCCCTTACCTTGTGATTCTTTTTGGTAATCATACATAGACATCCTTTATACTAAAATTATGATAATTATATACATTCTTCAGAACCATTTTCATGTTTATCATTACATTTATTTCATTTATTTCCATTTTGTATAAAAATATTTATACAATAATTTTTAGGTTGATTATTATGACCAAATTCTATAAATGTGTAATGAACAACATTGGATGGTCAAATATTCTCCAAATGGTCATGAAATTACATATAAAAAATACCAATAAAGACCTAATTTTCATATTTATACCTCAATAATACTTTTAAAACCAAATATAAATGTTATTATAAAAAATTAATCAATTTTAACACCATTGATATGGTAAGCCATACGTAAGCATGAGTAACGTTTTCATTTTTTAATGAACCTCATTGAATGAATGTAAGTAACACCACATCATTAAATAATGTTAAATATATCATAAATATATATTATTTAATAATTTATTCATTAATAATAATTTTTTTCTTTTAAAAGGAATCACATCATGTAGAGGAGGCGCTAGTCCACAGATCCATAAACGGTGTTCTCGGTTTCTAAGTGTGTTAAAGGGTAATAATTATAATGATACATGATATATTTTAAAAAATTTAATTATTTAATTAATGTTATATATATATAAGTCATAAATTTTTAATTAAAACAATCCATTATATGTTCTGGGTATAGTGTGAAAGAATCACAATACTTTGAGGTGGCGGGAGTCCACACTTCCACAAAGGATGTCATTATATTTATACAAAATGGAATTTATATGGGTATGTGTTATAAAATAATTAAAAAATAATAAATACATAATATATATATAATATAACGTATATAAATATATTTTCCTTAATAATCTTCACAATGA
The DNA here is from genome assembly GCA_963277665.1 of Viscum album. NCBI lineage: Eukaryota > Viridiplantae > Streptophyta > Magnoliopsida > Santalales > Viscaceae > Viscum > Viscum album. The sequence goes on from OY728150.1 coordinate 198,481,947, forward strand.
GAGGTGGAAAAAGAAAAATTAACAATCCTCATTTCACGAGGTGATAGTTTTTCGTACACATAAAGAAATTGTTGGGTATCCATTAGTAAGAGGTGTGTTTTTGATAATGTAAAAACCATATATGTAAAATATATCAGTATATTGATTATACTGGTTACGTAATAAAATCGTGAAATAATAATAATTTGAGTATCGGATAATGGAAATGACATTAGAGAGATTACTGAATGAAGTCACCTCTTATTCGGGTAACTCTTTCCGGTTTTCACCAAAAGACATACTTGGAATTTTTTATGGATACGGGTTGGATAATAAGATAATGGGAGGGGTTTTTATGATGTTTGTTTAACATACTGGTCATAAAATGTGGCATGGGAGGTGTGAGGAAGTGGGATGAGTGGACGCCATTTTATAGTGGAGTGAATTGAAAGGATGTTGTAAAAGAAGGGGTTAGTTGTTAGGGGGGACAAGGAATGAATTGAAGATGGGATGGATTCTGACCCTGGTACATGGTCTTCCTAGAGTATGGTTTTCACGACCCTTCCTTCAGGGCTCGTGTCGTGACTACACCAAAGATACCTTCTATAGGCCAGTGGCTGGCGACTAGCACTGAATGGTGTATTCCATAAAAATGGGAAGGCATTGACTTTTTAACATGTAACTCACACAACAGAACACAAAGAAGGATACAAGCACAAAGTAAAATAATGTATTGACCATGTTGTGTACAGAAAGTGAAAGGGTCTATAATACAATCCCAACTGTAAACCACAAGAAAACCTGGAATGTAAAAGAAACGGAGTATAGCTCCTGTGAACACCCACCATGAACTCCTACCTGAAGGGTATGTATAATTCTCAATCAATCATCTCTGTGGTATGCATTGTCTATGGTCCATCACCAAGATACCACCAATCCCGGTACCCTCATCCTCAGTTAGCATTGTCCGTCTTCTGCACCAAACATGACATGCTGTGAATATATCTTGTGTAGGGGTGTGTATAACGATAATCAGTAGGGACCCCGAGACCCTGGAAGGTCTCACAAAATCCAAAATAAATAAACCCCAAAACATGAAAAAAAATTGACAAACCTACCTAGGTATATGCCCATACATATACCTAAGTTTTTGAGTAAACCCATCTCAATCATGAGGAAACATGAAGTCCACCTCAAAATCCCAAAGCCCAACAGTTCCATAATGAAATGAATATCACAATGACAAAGACTCATCTCACACCAAGTGTACAACTCTGAGAAATTAAATTATGAAGCTAACCCACATATGATCGCAATGGAAGTTGATATCCAGCCTCATGATTCTCTAGGGATAGTAACAAGTAACATTCTGTACACCTTAGATACTAGAGAACTCCTCCCCTCATGAGTACATTGGGCATTCCATGTCACATATAGGCTCTTCCCACTTACCATGGAAAACTGAGTTACCCCTCCTATCAAGCAATGTGGGTCTGCATCGTCACACAAAGGCCCTCCCCACGATGGGTATGCCACGTAACATTAAGGTGGTCCCCTTCATGGTCTTCTGAGGTACTTCTATTTTTGAGTACCACGGGTCTGCTGCATCTCACAAAGGTGCTCCCCACTAGGCCAGTCGAGTTACTCTAAGTCAAAATAGTCACCAGTCATCAAGTCTATGCCAGTCGTAGGTTTCTATACATATCATTCTTGGGGGAACTGCTCCCCAAGCCAAAGTTCATATCTCAATCGCCTCAATGATCCTCAATAAAGTAACCCAGAGTTCTATCATGTCAAAACGGACCCAATGCAATAGTCAGTGCCTCAATTAGATTCTCGGTCTGTATGTTATTAGCATTTCCATTTCGAGGGACCGGTTTGATACAAGGTCTAATCCAACCCATCCATACTCAATATTTACCTAAAACTGAATTTGATTATGTTAAAAAGATCTTCTCGATCCATGGATTCTGGCACCACGGATGGTTTGTGAAAAAGACGCCTAGTAATCATGTAATGGCAAAAAATGTAATACTGGGCCTAGATGGGCCCAGGACCGGTCCGAACCGGTCGGACCGACCAGACCCCACCTGGTTCGGGTCTGACACGGATGACCGAGGACCCGGAGTGTCCAGCCCATTTTTCCATGTTCTGGCCTGGCCCGCGTAGGGGGCGACCCTTCCAGGACCACGAAGGGCACGGCCAGTCAGCGCGGCCTGCTGGGTGGCTCATGGTGCGGCTGGTGGTGCTGTTTGCGTTGCGACCATATTGTGTGGCCTCGCAGGGGTGCCCTTGGTATGGATAACAATGTGTCTAGTCAACAAGTGGGACCACTCAACGGTCACAGACGGTTCCCCTCATCTTTCTGATCTTCCTTCTAGCGACGTGGAGATGACGCTGGCCACCTTCGGTCGGCCAGGTGTCAGCCACTGTCTGCCTCTGCCATGGACTAGCGTCCACGACGTCCTGATCCACCGACATTGTGGATATGAACCGCCTCTCCACCACACAGCCAACAAATTTTCGTCCACCATCCCTCCCCTCCGCGGTCGATGTGTTGTGACCTCGTCTTCAACAGGGGGCACGAACACGCGACGCCCAACATTCCTCGTGGTCGGCTGGGTGACAATTATCGCCCTCTTCCACAAGCCACTACGGCTTCATTCCAAAAACAAAAAATTATAGGATTGCATACTCTCCATCCTTGTGTCGATGGATTCACATCCATATATCATGCTCATCAAAACTATGTATTTCCAATGCCAATAAAAATTAGTCATTGTAGAATGCACGAAGAAGGATTGAAGAATAAAAAGAAAGAGGATCAAGGTTTATGTTTGGGATGATGACCATGTTTTTTTGGAAATTATCATCGTGACATTAGGATATAAGGAACCAATAAAGTAAATTTAAACATAAATAAAACCCCTACCTTGAATGTCGGAGAATCGTTCATGCATGCCGATCGAACGTGTTCTTGGTTCCCACGACAGGATCCCAAAGACGCCACTCTCACGTCGCCCATTGGGGGTTCCATGTCATCTGTCACCTCCAACAGGTTCGGATTCATCTTATATGGGTATGGTGTCATGGAATTCATTCAGTAATTCACTGATTGGTGAGGTTCTCTGATACCCCTTCCCTAGCTCCATATTTATTGGAGAGGGGGAGGGTATGTAATGACATGGGGGGTAATGGTGATCATTAATTAGAAAGCTTCCTAATCTTTTCCAACATTGATGTTACTCATATTGGAGGGTCAAGACATTTATTGTCTTGAAATGTCATCGGTCACACCATACCAATCACATGTTGTAGGAATAGAATAAAAAGAAAATAATAAATTTATTTTATGATTTTTATTCAAATGTTCTGAAAAATAACTTTTTCTCCAGACCTACTAAGGTTGACCTGAAGTTATATTTAAGCGAATATCGATACATCGATTTCAATGGTGTCCTCATATTTTAATTCCGATCACATGATCAAAATTTAAAAAATGTCGAATGAACATTTACTGAACGTACTCGAAAAAAAGTTCAGAAAATTATTAACAGTCACCCTCGACCCGCGCCGGTCGAGGTTAGGCTCTGCCCACGTAAAACACACCCCAAGAAACCCAATGGTACACTTGGATTTCCAATTTGAGTTACCCTTTAAATGTAATTAATTTTAAAATAATATAATTTTCACTTAATTATTTTATTAATGGCCAAAAACTAACTTTCAATGGCTGCCTGCGCTGGCCAAAGTTAGTATCTGCTTAAATAAAGCACTACCTTACGAGTTTAGAGGTGGTCTCGTATTTTCTTTCCAGAAACCGTCTGTGAGATATATGCATTTAAAAAATAAAATAATTTAATTAATTATTTTATTTATAGTTATTCCATTTTGGGGTTTTCTCACTAGAGGCCCGCACTGACTAAACATAAGTCACGTCTTGGGTAAAACCGCCATTCTAAATGCAATGGTTCCCTCAGATTTCTTATCTGAGTAACTGTTTAATATTTATTTCACTTTTTTGGAAGACTAGTTACCTGCTCTAATTAATGCTTAACAAAACATCGATGGATCATTTCAGGCACTCCGGGACTCCGAATCGTGTTCCATCAGAATTCACGATCTCCAAATAATTCCATATAATTAAAAAAAATATATGGAATTTCTAGGACATTACATTCTAATCACCTTGGAGATTTACATCCCCGAAATCCACAATATTGACTAAGGATTGTACTGGGGGTACTGAGCATTGATCTGAGCATACTTCTCCCCTTTTCTCTCCTAGATGATTTCGTGCTATCGGTGAATGCGCACAAGATGTATCGACTGCCCACGAAGGACCCGCTCCTGTTGATCCACAATCTCTACTGGATCTTCCTTAAACGTCGCCCCATCATCAAAGTCCATCATTACATGTTTGATGACTTCATAAGGGTCATGCACATATCTCCTCAGTTGGGATATGTTGAAGACATCGTGGACCCACTCCAACTATGGTCATAGTGCCATGTGGTATGCCACCTCGCCAATCCTCTGAAGTATCAGAAATAATCTGAGAACCCTCATTGATATCTTGATGCCTGAGCCAAATCTCTATAGTCCCCATCGTGGAGTGACTTGTGAGAATACATAGTCCCCCTTATGGAACTCGAAGTGTCTCTTTATCCTATTGGCATAAGACTTCTGCCAACACTGTATTGTCTTTAGATACTGACAAGTGAGAAATCGTGATACAAACTCTGCCACTGCTTCATTCTTCCCGGGCCATCAGTACAGAAGTCGGAGGTCCGGGTATATCTTCTACACTACAAGATGTAATGCTAGAGGGGACATATGTACTCCCTCAACACCACATCCAGTAGAACTATGGGTACCATGGTACATCCTATGAAAAGGATGATGTGTTACCCATCTTTAGAAAATTGGTATAGTGACTTCCCTGAGGATATCTAAGCACGTCATGTCTCGTAGTCAGTGTTCCCAAGAAGCACCACCTAGACTCGCTGAAGTATGGGGGTTTGTTTTTCATAGACTAAAGGTATTCCTATCCATCTCTATCTATGAAGGATATATGAAATGAGGATAGATGCTATGTCGATTTACTCTGCAACTACAGACCAGACCTCCTACTGAGTGCATCTACTATCAGATTCTATATCCTAGGAGTATATACAATCTCAAATTCATAGTCTTGGAAAATCTATAGACATCATTGTTGTCTCAGGTTTAGGTCCTTTTGGGAAAACATATACATGAGACTCATGTGATCAGTGTAGACTGTAAAATGTTTACCCCTCATGTAGTTCCACCATATATTTATCGCGAAGACCACTGATATTAACTCCATGTCTTGGGTAGAGTAGTTCTATGTTTCAGTCTCTATCTCAGATCTTGAAATCTCTACTCGAAATTCTCCATCCACAGGAATGACTCCCCATTTTTCGTCAACGCTATCCAGGATGGGGCTACCCTAGAAAAGTTGGGTAAAAATCTCTGGTAGTACCTAGCTAATATAGATTTCATTCTCCCTTCAAGGAGGTAATCCTAGAAAAATATTTTGAAATAATGTCCCCATGCTCAGCCACTCCTGTTTGGAACAGAAAACTGAAAACTCATGTTTCCACGAGGGTATGTCCGGCCGACAAAAGAGTGATCAGATGCACCCTCTTTTGAATGATTTTATCATGTGCTGCATGGGTTTCCTTTTTCTCCAACCAAGGAAAATCCCATTCCAAATTTTCAAGTAAACCACACCACTTTTTTTCTAATACATTCAATCTGTGTATAAACTGTGGATTTCTATCCAATGCCCAAATTAATGTCGTATGTCCACGACTCTGCCACCTAGAGGTTCCAACCGAATCTCTTGCCTCAATGGTCAGATCCCACCATTGGTTTAATAGTGAGTATTGAGTCTCCTCCCAATGGTATCTCCAGACGTGATGGTCTAGTCAACGACTTTAACAAAAAATCTAGGTCTTGGAACAGATTCGTGGAAGGAATGAAAGATTGGTAACAATGTATATTAATACGGAAGATTGCAGTAAATAGAGACCATTCATTGAATCATTCCTTAATCCATTGGCTTTCACTCCTTGAACATGTGTATCTACTCTCTTCCCAAATCATTTTTATATGCCCATGTCTCTGAGACTAGATCTAGTTTCCTGGTTTCCCCTTGCAAGAATTCACTGGTTCTATCTGCTCAACCAAAAAACATTCAACCACAAAGGTTCTCTTTATCACCCTACGATAGTAGGAATGCATAGAGGAATAGTTCTGGCTTGGATGTCCCTAAACACACCTAACTCGGAAGTCCGAGCCCTGAAGCAATGATCATATCATATTAATCGATTACCAGGAATGGTCGGTACACCACGATGAATACTCAGATATCGACATGTCATCCTACCAAAGCAGTAGAAGATCTAGAGAACTATCATCTTTCTCCTCAAGCCATTCCTTATCCGTCTGTGTGTCAGGCTCACCTTGGATCCTGAGGGGTATCTAATGCTGAAATTCGTTTATGGGAAAAAGATGAAATGGTTCCTCTACTGGTACCACCGGTTGTAACTGCTTCCCAATGAGTACTGACCTAGCTGACACAATACCTTAAGGTATGATCTCGGGAAAAGGTCTATGTACCAAGGCCTCATCATTAAGCGGACCATTTGTAGAGACCCTAAGCTTGATGTACAAGGACATTAAATTACTTTTGCAGAATACTTAATACATAACAAAAACAGACACACAAGGATCGTAATAGGTTAGTGTCTTTGGAAACATGGAACGTAATCTTCTAATCATGGTGAAAGATCGTCAACATCTCCCATTCAGATCTTCCACTATTTGTTTCCTGACCTAAAACCTTTCTTTTGATCCTGGGGGAAAATAAAACATAAAAAGGGTGAGCTCAAATGCTCAGTAAGTGTAAGCAATGATAAAATAAAACATACCATATATATTGGAATATAAAAACATGAACATAATGTTTAAACATTAAAATCTTGAGCAACGACATAAAACATGGAAGTACATAAGGAATAGATCATAATGGAACATAAACCAGGATAAAATATCATGGGATTAAAACATATAATTGTGGAATCCATTAAGCACATGTAATGATTTCCATAGTATCCAAGAAATTGCTGCCAAGACCATCTTAGTGGAAAAAGTCTCATTCTGAATCGAGTTCACTCCTCATTTCAGTCCTGTAACACTGAACTGGATTAACATACCGTTCCAGCCATGTCTATCTCATGAGATATAAAATCATTACCCAATGCATTGGAGGGAGATATAGGTCCCACCAATCTCATAATTAAATCATTCTTACTTGTGCCACAAAAGAAACATACATCATTCATAATAACCCAATATATAAAATGGGTTTCATAAACATCATCCCATCATCACATAATCCATATAAAAGAAATGGATATCATTTCATAATAAGAAAAGTGAATCCATGTAAATCATATAGACATGATACTTGAAACATACACATATGAAATAATGTCATCTTAGATGGAAAATGGTTTTGAAAAAGCACTTGAAATGAATTCTTGAGGAAAATATCCTTTCATCTTGAAAATCATTTTCTTTTCACATAATTCCATTTAATATTAAAAGAAAATGATTTTGTTGAAAATATTCATGAAATCTTTTGGAGGAAGTTTCATGAAAATATGGCTTTATAAAACCGTAAAAATCCTTTCATGCCGTATAAGTTAAAAAAACATTCGTCTCGTACTTTTGTCGGAAAAGTAAAAAATTCCTTATATGGTAAATAAAAGAAAGATTCCTTCCATACCATGGGGTAATAGTCAAAAAAAGTAAAAAGGAAATTAAACATACATGAATACTCTTTTATAAAACATGGACATGGATGATAGAAATATCCCCAGTAAATACATACGAATAAGCAATCTCATATAAAAAATGTGATTTGCACAATTATCCCTTACCTTATGTCTGATATGTTTCGTATGTATCCGAACCTCATTTATAATGATTTAAATAATTTCATTGAATTATTACAGAATCATATTCATTGTTATTATATCATATATGGTTTACTTATGACTTTATATTACACGTTCTTTTGTAAATTCCATGTTAAAGAGTGTTTTGGGTAAAATCGTTTCATATGTCGTCCCTGTTTTGGACTTGTAATTATTAATATGATTACTTAGAACACAATTACATAATTACATAATATAAAATATGATTTATAAATAATATATATTCAGAATATACATATATATAATAGATCGATAAATGGAATGAAATACACCGTTCATGGAGACGGTAGGCCGTACGTACGCATGAACGCTGTTTTCGTTTCCTTATTGAGTTGAATAGAATAAAGTAGATGACATACATATATACATAAATACAGTAGATTTATAATGTCATATATTTCATTATTATTGTTTATATGTACTTTATAATCATTCTTAAATGGTTAACATGGAGAATGAATCTCATCGTGTCGTGGAGACAGTAGTCCGTACGTACGCACGAGCGATGATATCGTTTCCATTATTATTGAATTGAATTGGAGTGGATGATACAATATATCAAAATCCTTATGATGTTATAATAACTATGTATAGTTATTCTTTACACCATTATACCAATACATGTAAGGTGTTGGTGGAAAAACAAATTACACCACGACGTGGAGACGGTATTCCGTACATATGCATGTGCGGTGATTTTGTTTTCCGTAGGGTGGATAGAAGGTCAAATGGGGTTATTTCATATTTATAATAACAAATCAGTATATTAGTGATACTGATGTTTTTTACTTTATAATGAAACAACTAAATAAGAAGAAGTTGAAGAAGAAATAAGCTTGAAAGAATCGAGAGAAGAAATTACCTCTTCTTCGATACGCCTCTTTGAAACCTCCTCTTAGGGCACTAATATTTGTCTTTAAAGTAGAACATAAACTCTAGGATGTTTCTAGGGAAGTGGAGAAGATAATGTACCAGGTTTTGGCCGAGCATTAAGGCTCATATTGGAGTGTGAAGGAGAGGGAGGAGGTGCCCTTTTATAAGGGAGGAGAGGGGCACCTTTGGAATTCTTAAAAATATTAATTTATAATAAATCTAAGCCCACTTAAAAACCACCAAAAATGACTCATATTCGAATCATAGATGAGATAGGGTTTTAATATCATAAAACATCAAATTTATACATGTTTGTATCTTATTTTAAACCTTATCATTTTGTTTTATCCTTATTTAATCTATTTAAGTTTATTTGTGGTAATAAAATTATAAATTTTAAATTATAGCAAATAATGACTTATTTGTTTTGAATTTTCCATAATTGTTTACTTTATAACATTATAGACTATATGAGTTTAAATTTATAATTTTTAAATATTTTTGTGATTTGTAAACAATTTTATAATATTTTATTTTTATAAAATAACAATAGTGTCAATTTTGACACTATTCATTTATTTGAATTTTAATAAAATATATACAGAATATATTTTCGAAATAAAAGCTTTAATAGATTAATAAAAGGTAATTTTTATCTATAAAATTAGTGGATCACATTAAATAGTTCATATAATATTTATTTTATTATTTTTAAAACCATTTATTTGGTTTATCTCTTAATGAAATAATTACTACAACATTTTTTTATAATTATTTAATATACTGATTTGTTGCATAAAAAATTAAACTAAATTCCTATGATGAAGATAAATCTAATATCTTTCACAATAATACTTTTACTCTAATTTATCATCTTAAAATCACAATATTTAAATTGTTATATTCATTAAATTATGAAGTTGACAACTTTGGCATCATTTAAAATAAAATAATATAAGTGTCATAATCACATTAATATGGATCCAAACGGATATATATTAGGTCATTGGATGAATAAGGTGTATATATACACTAAAAATAAGTTTTGGTCAGGTTTGTGGGCCTTTTAATGAGTATTATTATTTCAAGAAAACCTATATTACTTATTTTCCCCTTAATAAATAATTTCTGTATCATTAATGTATCACCATTAATGAAAATTATATAATCCCTAAAAATTATAAATAAATTATCATGATGTAGATAATTTTATTATATTTATGGAGACTATTCATGTTCAAAGTTTTATGATGTTTATCACTAAATTTAAATTATTATACTTATAATATTTAAGAGAGTGACATGTTGTCACTTTCTTTGGTTTTAATAATAATTAAATTATTTTCATGGTCAAAATTCTATAAAATGAATATAATACGACCCTTAGTTGATATGGGTTTACTTTTATCCATCCAATAGAATTTTGGCATGTGTTTGGGTAATTTTATAATATTATATTTACCCTTAATTACCTGGTTTACCTTTAACTATGGTAAATAAAATTTACCGTAGTTACTATTCATAATTCCCAAAAATAAAAAGTATCCTATTAACATAATTTGGACCAACTGATTCCAAATATGGAATAAATTGTTTCAAATTCAATACACAGAAGTTGCAGAAATTAAATTAAAATCAATCCCGTTGTCGAATGAAAACAAGTTTTTGTTGAAAACATTTCAAAAGATTGAAATGATTTAACCTACGAATTCAATGTAAAATTAATGATAATGAAATACATTATATTAAATGGTAAAAATATATTATATTTATACTTTAAAACCATTAAATATTATAAATTAACCATATAAATTATTACGATGAAAAAAAGTTGTTTTTCATTAAAATATAGCATATTTTTACTATTCATCAAAAATCTGAAAGTTACCAGAATAATAAGAAAAATTTATCCAATGTAAATTTTTATTTCTTTATTCCAAAGAAGAATTTTATTTTGTCCAATTGAAATTATATACAAGTCAAAAACTAGATTTAAAGTGGGTGCACCATCAAAAGTCGGAAAAACAACATTTTTTAAAAAATACTTATTTTACACGAAAAATTTATTTTGTTCTTATAACATGTTCTAGAAAATGTGTAAGATGAATAATAATATTATAAAATTAAAAATTTTTTTAATACTATTCATAATGGGTAGTTCATAATAATATTATTATAATATATCATTGTTTTGTAAAACGCGGTATTGTGTACAACACACGCTATCGAGGAAGGTCGCGATTGCGTGTAATGAAAGCCAAGTTAGGGTTGCGTGTTGTGAAAGAATCCTTTGTTGTTTCGTATAATAGAATCCAACCATATTTCATTTATACATTGAATATATATATATATACTAAATGTTGCGTAGAATAACTATTACCAAAATTGTGTGTAACACGATCCCAGAATAGTGTTGCGTATACTCCAAGCTAATACGGTGTTGCGTATAGCGCAAGGTAATCATGGTGTAGCATATAACACAAGACATTAATTAAATTAAAATAATATTGTTCATAAATTCTTGGGGTGTTACACTCTACCCCCCTTAAAATGAATTTCGTCCTCGAAATTCATCGGGGTTATAAATGGTTTACTACTCGAAAGTTTGTTTAATAGAAACCCACATTGTAAAAAGAAATACCAAAACATTTTTTTAAAAAACTAATGTATGAAATATAATGGTTAAACAAATTAACTCATCACTGGGTTTCCACGTATGAGAACATAGGTGAAAATATGGATATGGAAGAAAAATCTGACCATCAAGTTCTAATGGAGAGTGGTGGAGAACATGGCAATGAAAAAGATACAATCACAAAGCTATTGATTTGTGATGACCTAAGGTAAAATCTAATTCATCGGATAGAAGGGAAATAGGAAAAAATGTTTGGTTTTCAAGATCATTTCCCTAAAGCTGATGAATTAAAAGAAATACTTGCATGATTTTGGTACAATCTCACTGTTGTTCGTGAATTGAACAATTTCCACTTAATCCCTTAAAGAAATGAAGTTGAATTTTTTATTCTTGATGTGTTAGCAGATCATGTGATAGAATTATGGGTCATTCCCTCTCTTTTAAACAAAAGGTTGTCAAAAGTTATAAGTCCATTTTATGGTTAGATTAATCGTATATGGTTCCCAAAATGAACTTATACTTCGTATATCATACCGCTTAATAAAATAAAACTAGTTTCTACTAACCAGGGACTTCCTGTAGGCCAGTGGTAGGTGATAAAGTATAGTCGCACTTCGGTTGTGGGTTCGATTCCCACTGCCTTGTCCGACGCGATGGGATGTCGCCCGTCCTGCAGGTTTTCCTTTTTCTAAAACTATATTACTATAACATCCCATCAATAATATCGAAAAAAAATTTATCCTTAAACAATAATAACTTATGTCCAACATAATCTATTCCAATCATTAGGCTTATCCATAATACTGCAGTCCACTCTCATAATATAGTTAAAACGATTACCATAGATTTAATACCATCGTTTATCCCCATATATCATAACATAAGTCTTGTTGGTCACATTCCAAACATTCTAAGGCCTTAATAATGTATTCTCTTGAAAAATGAATACTCATTGAACCTTTGTGAAAACATGAATGTAGTTAAAAGTTAACACTTTCCACAAACCAAAATCCTCAAAATTCTATATACTCAAACCATGATATCACTTAGTCCTTATATCAATCATGAGCTCATGAATACAATCAAAAATCTCATTATCTTCTTATTCCTTCATTATGCGCATGTCATCTACTTTAAAAAAATATCTGAATAACATTCCATGGTTACTGGTACCATTCAACATATACTTTCAAATACTTTTAGGAAAAACAATAGTGTAACAATCCTTAGATGATTCTTTATTCCATAGTACCACTAACTATACAACATAACTCTCGATAAACATACAATAATTCCACTACCTTCTAAAATAACCGACTGAGCTTCAACACTTCTTTCAGCTCATATATCATTTGTAGTCTCCTCATCATCATCCACATAAATACTACCCATATGACCATGCTGATTCTCTTCATGAGATTTCCCATTAGGGCATTGGTTTGCAGAATGCCCGTACATTCCACATTTAAAACATCTAAACATTGTTGATGGCGTAACAATACCATTATCCTTGTCCACGGTGTTAACAGAAACCTTTTCCTTTTCACTTGCTGGCTTTGTGTCCTTCTTTTCCACACCCAAAGCATCTCCCAGTTCCTTTGAAACAATATCCCTCATGCCTCTTCCCACATGATTTACATGAGGTAAATTGAACTTTCTTTCCTCTATGATCATCATGAAACTCCATCTTTCTCTTATTATCTGAGTCGGGAAACTTACCAAAGTTGAGATTATTGATCATATTATGAGTTTGCTTATTAGGCATAATAACGATTTTTGGACTTCCAGATCCCGTTTCATTTGGTTTCTCATGAAGAAAATCATTCCATTGTCTATCATATCCTCCATTATCGTGAATCTTCCTGTTTCCAGCCATTTTCTAAAACCCAAAAAGAATAGTGTGAGAGGCAAAAATCATGCTTTGAAAAACAACATAGTAAAGGGGGAGGATCCTCAATATCTAAAATCATTGGTTAAATTCCATGATCATTACCGTAGTTCTAGGACTATATCCTATACGTATTCTTATCCTTAGGTACATCCCTAGACATACATTAGAAATATCTCTAGGGATCTCCCTAACGTTTTCACATCCTAGTTTCCATAGGTTGACTAAACATTTCCTCTTATACCAACTATAGAGACCCTAAGCTTGACGTACTTGGACATTACATTACTTTTGCGGAATACTTAATACATAACAAAAACAAACACACAAAGACCGTAATAGTTTAGTGTATTTGGAAACATGGAACATAATCTTCTAATCATGGTGAAAGATCTTCAACATCTCCCATAAAGATCATCCACTTTTTGTTTCCTAACCTAAAACCTTTCTTTTGATCTTGGGGGAAAATATTATATAAAAAGGGTGAGCTCAAATGCTCAGTAAGGGTAATCATGGATAAAATAAAACATACCATATACATTAGAACTTAAAAAAATGAACATAATGTTTAATCATTAAAATCTTGAGCAACGACATAGAACATGGAAGTACATAATGCATAGATAATAATGGAACATAAACCATGATAAAATATCCTGGGAATAAATCATGTAATTGTGGCATCCATTAAGCACTTGTAATGATTCCATAGTATCCAAGGCATTGCTTCCAAGACCATCTTAGTGGACAAAGTCCCATTCTGAATCGAGTTCACTCCTCGTTTCAGTCCTGTAACACTGAACCAGATTAACATACCATTCCATCCATGTCTATCTCATGATATATAAAATCTTTACCCAATGCATTGGAGGGGGATATAGGTCCCACCCATCTCATAATGAAATCATTCTAACTTGTGCCACAAAAGAAACATACATCATTCATAATAACCCAATAAATAAAATGGGTTTCATAAATATCATCCCATCATCACATAATCCATATAAAAGAAATGGATATCATTTCATAATAAGAAAAGTGAAACCATGTAAATCATAGAGACATGATAATTGAAACATACACATATGAAATAATGTCATCTTATATAGAAAATTGTTTTGATAAGGCACTTGAAATGAATTATTGAGGAAAATATCCTTTCATAATGAAAATCATTTTATTTTCACAAAATGCCATTTAATTTTAAAAGAAAAGGATTTTGTTGAAAATATTCATGTAATCTTTTGGAGGAAGCTTCATGGAAATAAGTCTTTTTAAAACCGTAAAAATCCTTTCATGCCGTATAAGTTAAAAAAACATTCTTCTCGTACTTTTGTCGGAAAAGTCAAATAGTAACTTGTTGGGTAAATAAAAGAAAGATTCCTTCCATTACATGGGGTAAAAGTCAAAAATGGTAAAAAGGACATTAAACATACATGAATACACTTTTCTAAAACATGTACGTGGATGATAGCAATATCCCCAGTAAATACTTACGAATAAGAAATCTCGGATAAAAATGAGATTTGCACAATTATCCCTTACCTTATGTCTGATATGCTTCATATGTATCCGAAACTCTTGTATAATGATTTAAATAATGTCATTGACTTATTAAAGAATCATATTCATTGTTATTATATCAAATATGATTCACTTATGACTTTATATTACCCGTTCTTTTGTAAATTTCATGGTAAAGAGTGTTTTAGGTAAAATCGTATCATTTGTTGTCCGTGTTTTGACTTGAAATTATTCATATGATTACTTAGATCATGATTACATAATTCCAGAATATAAAACATGGTTTATATATAATATATATTCAGAATATACATTCATATAATAGATAGATAAATGGAAAGAAATACACCGTTCATGGAGACGGTAGGCCATACGTACGCATGAACGCTGTTTTCGTTTCATTATTGAGTTTAATGGTATTATGTATATGACATACATATATAGACAAATACAGTAGATTTATAATGTCATATATTTCATTATTATTGATTATATGTACTTTATAATCATTCTTAAATGGTTAACATGGACAATGAATCTCATCGCGTCGTGGAGACGTTAGTCCGTACGTACGTACGAGCGATGATATAGTTTCCATAATTATATAATTGAATTGGAGTGGATGATACAATATATCAGAATAAGTGTGATTTTATAATAACTATGTATAGTTATTCATTACACCATTATACCCATCCATGTAAGGTGTTGGTGCAAAAACAGATTACACCACGGCGTGGAGACAGTATTCCATACGTACGCACGTGCGGTGATTTTGTTTTCCGTAGGATGGATAGAAGGTGAAATTGGGTTGTTTCATATTTATAATAACAAATAAGTATATTAGTGATACTTATGTTATTACTTTATAATGAAACAACTATAGAAGAATTAGTTGAAGAAGAAAGAAGCTTGAAAGAATCGGGAGAAGAAATTACGTCTTCTTCGATACGCCTCTTTGAAACCTCCTCTTAAGGCACTAACATTGGTCTTTAAAGTAGACCAGAACCTATAGGATGTTTGTAGGGAAGTGTAGAAGATAATTTGGAAGGTTTTGGAAGAGCTTGAAGGCTCAAATTGTTGTGTGGAGGAGAGGGTGGAGGTTCCCTTTTATAAGGGAGGAGAGGGGCACCTTTGGAATTCTTAAAAATATTAATTTATAATAAATATCACTCCACTTAAAAACCTCCAAAAATGACTCTTATTCGAATATTAGATGTGATAGGGTTGTAATCGCATAAAGCAATCATATTTAGACATGTTTGGATCTTATTTTAAACCTTATCATTTTGATTTATCCTTATTTAATCTATTTAAGTTTATTTGTGGTCATAAAATTCTAAATGTTAAATTATAACAAAAAATGACTTATTTGTTGTGAATTTTCCATAATTGTTTACTTTATAACATTATAGACCATATAATGTTAAATTTATAAATTTTAAATATTTTTGTGATTTTTAAACACTTTTATAATATGATATTTTTATAAAATAACAATAGTCTCAATTTTGACACTATTCATTTATTTGAATTTAAATAAAATATATACAGAAGATATGTTAGAAATAAAATATTTAATAGATTCATAAAAGGTAATGTGTATCTATAAAATTAGTGTATCACATTAAATAGTTCATATATTATTTATTTTATTATTCTTAATACCATTTATTTGGTTTATCTCTTAATGAAATAATTACTACAACATTTTTGTATAATTATTTAATATACTTATTTGTTGCATAAAAATTTAAAATAAAATTCTATGATGAAGATAAATCTATTAACTTTCACAATAATACTTTTACTCTAATTTATCATCTTAAAAGAACAATATTTAAATTGTTATATTTATTAAATTATGAAGGTGACAACTTTGGCATCATTTAAAATAAAATTATATAAGTGTCATAATCACTTTTATAAGGATACAAACGGTTATATATTATGTAATTGGATGATTAAGGTGTATATATACACTAAAAATAAGTTTTGGTCAGGTTTTTGGGTCTTTTAATGGGTATTATTATTTCAATAAAAACAATATTACTTATTTTCAACTTAATAATTAATTTCTGTATCATTAATGTATCACCATTAATGACAATTATATAATCCCTAAAAATTATAAATAAATTATCATGATGTAGATAATTTTATTATATTTCTGGAAACTATTAATGTTTGATGTTTTATGATTTTTATCACTAAATTAAAATTATTATACTTATAATATTTAAGAGAGTGACATGCTATCACTTTCTTTGGTTTTAATAATAATTAAATTATTTTCATGGTCAAAAGTCCATAAAATGAATCTAATCCGACCCTTAGTTGATATTGGTTTAATTTTATCCATCCAATAGAATTTTTTCATGTGTTAGGGTAATTTTATAATATTATACCCTTAATTCCCTGTTTCACCGTTAACTATGGTAAATAAAATTTTCCGTAGTTACTATTCATAATTACCAAAAAAAAAGTAGCCTATTAACATAATTTGGTCCCAGTGATTCCAAATATGGAATCCATTTTTTCAAATTCAATACACAGAAGTTGCTGAAATTAAATTAAAATTAATCCCATTGTCGAATGAAAACAGGTTTTTGTTTAAAACATTTCAAATGATTGAATTGATTTAACCTACGAATTCAATGTAAAATTAATGCTAATGACATACATTATATTAAATGGGAAAATATATTATATTTATACTTTAAAAACATTCAATATTAGAATTTAACCATATAAATTATTACGATGAAAAAAAGTTGTTTTTCATTAAAATATATCGTGTTTTTACTATTTATCAAAATATAAAAGTTACCAGAATAATACGAAAAATTTATCCAAAGGAAATTTTTATTTCATGATTCGAAAGAAGAATTTTATTTTTTCCAATTTAAATTATAAAAATGTCAAAAACTAGATTTAAAGTGGGTGCGCCATCAAAAGGCGGCAAAACTGCATATTTTGAAAAATACTTATTTTACACGAAAAATTTATTTTGTTCTTATACCATGTTCTAGAAAATGTGTAAGATGAATAAAAATGTTATAAAATTCAAAATTTAGTTAATACTATTCATAATGGCTAGTTCATAATAATATTATAATAATATATCATTATTTAGTAAAACCCGGTATTGCGTACAACACATGCTATCGAGGAAGGTCGCGATTGCGTGTAATGCAAGCCTTGTCAGGGTTGAGTGTTGTGACATGATCCTTCGTTGTTTCGTATAACAAAATACAACCATATTTCATTTATACATTGAATATATATATATATATATACTCAATGGTGTGTAGAATAACTATTATCAAAATTGTGTGTAACATGATCCAAGAATAGTGTTGCGTATACTGCAAGCTAATACGGTGTTGCGTATAGCACAATGTAATCACGGTGTAGAATACAACACAAGACATTAATTAAATTAAAATAATATTTTTCATAAAATCTCAGGGTGTTACATTCTACCCCCTTAAAATTAATTTCACCCTCGAAATTCGTAAGGATTTAAATGGTTTAATACTTGAAAGTTTGTTTAATAGAAACCCACAATGTAAAAAAGAATACCAAAACATGTCTTTTAAAAACTAAAGTATGAAATATAATGGTTACCCAAATTAACTCATCACTGGGTTTCCACGTAGGAGAACATAGGTGAAAATATGAATATAGAAGAAAAATCTAACCATCTAGTTCTAATGGAGAGTAGTGGGGAACATGGCTATGAAAAAGCCAACAATCACAAAGATATTGATTTATGATGATCTAAGGTACCATCTGATTCATCGGATATAAGAGAACTATGACAAAATTTTTGGTTTTCAACATCATTTCCCTAAAGTTGATGAATTAAAAGAAATACTTTCATGATTTTGGTACAATCTCACTGTTGTTCGTGAATTGAACAATTTCCACATCATCGCTTAAAGAAATGAAGTTGAATTTGTTATTCATGATGTGTTAGCAGATCATGTGATAGAATGATGGGTCATTCCATCTCTTCAATCAAAAGTTTATCAAAAGTTATAAGTCCATCTTATGGTTAGATTAATCGTATATGGTTCCATAAATGAACTTATACTTCATATATCATACCGCTTAATAAAATAAAACTAGTTTATACTAACCAGGGACTTCATGTAGTCCAGTGGTAGGCGATAAAGTACAGTCACACTTCAGTTGGGGGTTCGATTCCCACAGCCTTGTCTGACTTGATGGGTTGTCGCTCGTCCGGTAGGTTGTCCTTTTTCTAAAACTATATTACTATAGAATCACATCAATAATATCGAAAAAAAATTTATCCTTAAATAATAATAACTTATGTCCAACATAATCCATTCCAATCATTAGGATTATCCATAATACTGCAGTCCACTCTCATAATATAGTGAAAACGATTACCAGAGATTTAATACCATCGTTTATCCCCATATATCATAAGATATGTCTTGTTGGTCACATTCCAAACATTCTAAGGCCTTAATAATGTATTCTCTTGAAAAATGAATACCCATTGAACCTTAGTGAAAACATGAATGCAGTTAAAAGTTAACACATTACACATACCAAAATCCTCAAAATTCTATATACTCAAACAATGATATCACTTAGTCCTTATATCAATCATGAGCTCATGAACACAATAAAAAATCTCATTATCATATTATTCCTTCATTATGCGCATATCATCTACTTTACAAAAATATCTGAATAACATTCCATTGTTACTGGTACCATTCAACATATACTTTCAAACAGTTTTAGGAAAAACAATAGTGAAACAATCCTTAGATGATTCTTTATTCCATAGTACCATTAACTATACAACATAACTCTCGATAAACATACAATCATTCCACTACCTTCTAAAACAACTGAATGAGCATCAACACTTCTTTCAGCTCATATATCATTTGTAGTCTCCTCATCATCATCCACATAAATACTACCCATATGACCATGCTGATTCTCATCATGAGATTTTCCATTAGGACATTGGTTTTCATAATGCCCGTACATTCCACGTTTAAAACATCTAATCATTTTTGATGTTGTAGCAATACCATTATCCTTGTCCACGGTGTTAACTGAACCTTTTCCTTTGCACTTACTGGCTTTGTGTCCTTCTTTTCCACACCCAAAGAAACTTCCAGTTCCTTTGAAACAATATCCCTGATGCCTCTTCCCACATGATTTACATGAGGGAAATTGAACTTTCTTTCCTCTATGATCATCATGAAAATCCATTTTCTCTTATTATCTGAGTCGGGAAACTTACCAAAGTTTAGATTATTGATCATATAATGAGATTGTTGATAAGGCATAATAATGATGTTTGGACTTCCAGATCCTGTTTCATTTGGATTCTCATGAAGAAAATCATTCCATTGTCTATCATATCCTCCATTATCGTGAATCTTCCTGTTTCCATCCATTTACTAAAACCCAAAAAGAATAGTGTGAGAGGAAAAAATCATGCTTGGGAAAAAACATAGTAAAGGGGGAGTATCCTCAATATCTAACATCATAGGTTAAATTCTATGATCATTACTGTATTTCTAGGACTATATCCTATATGTATTCTTATCCTTAGTTACATCCCTAGACATACCTTAGAAATATCTCTAGGGATATCACTAACGTTTTCGCATCCTAGTTTCCAAAGGTTAACTAAACCTTTTCTCTGATACCAACTGTAGAGACCCTAAGCTTGACATACATGGACATTACATTACTTTTTCGGAATACTTAATACATAAAAAAAACATACACACAAGGACCGTAATAGTTTAGTGTCTTTGGAATCATGGAACGTAATCTTCTAATTGTGGTCAAAGATCTTCAACATTTCCTATAATGATCTTCCACTTTTTTTATCCTGACCTAAAACCTTTATTTTGATCCTGGGGTAAAATAAACATAAAAAGGGTGAGCTCAAATGCTCAGTAAGGGTATGCATGGATAAAATAAAACATACCATATACATTGGAACTTAAAAACATGAACATAATGTTTAAACATTAAAATCTTGAGCAACGACATAAAACATGGAAGTACATAAGGCATAGATAATAATGGAACATAAAAAATGATAAAATATCATAGGAATGAAACATGTAATTGTGGCATCCATTAAGCACATGTAATGATTTCAATAGTAGCCAAGACATTGCTGCCAAGACCATCTTAGTGGACAAAGTCCCATTCTGAATTGAGTTCACTCCTCGTTTCAGTCCTGTAACACTGAACCGGATTAACTTACCGTTCCGGACATATCCATCTCATGAGATATAAAATCTTTACCCAATAAATTGGAGGGAGATATAGGTCCCACAAATCTCATAATTAAATCATTCTTACTTGTGCCACAAAATAAACAAATATCATTCATAATAACCCAATAAATAAAATGGGTTTCATAAACATCATCCCATCATCACATAATCCATATAAAATAAAAGGATATCATTTCATAATAAGAAAATAGAAACCATGAAAATAATAGAGACATGATACTTGAAACATACACATATGAAATAATGTCATCTTAGATTGAAAATGGATTTGATAAAGCACTTGAAATGAATTCTTGAGGAAAATATCTTTTCATCTTAAAAATCATTTTCTTTTCACAAAATTCCATTTAATTTTAAAAGAAAAGGATTTTGTTGAAAATATTAATGAAATATTTTGGAGGAAGCTTTATGAAAATATGGCTTTATAAAACCGTTAAAATCCTTTCATGCCGTATAGGTTAAAAAAACATTCTTCTCGTACTTTTGTCGGAAAAGTAAAAAAGTACCTTGTAGGGTAAATAAAAGATAGATTCCATCCATACCATGGGGTAAAATTCAAAAAAGTTAAAAAGGACATTAAACATACATGAATACACTTTTATAAAACATGGACATGGATGATAGAAATATCCCCAGTAAATACTTACGAAAAAGAAATCCCAGATAAAAATGAGATTTGCACAATTATCTCTTACCTTATGTTTGATATGCTTCATATGTATATGAACCTCCTGTATAATGATTTAAATAATGTCATTGACTTATCACAGAATCATATTCATTGTTATCATATCATATATGGTTCACTTATGACTTTGTATTACCCGTTCATTTGTAAATTTCATGGTAAAGAGTGCTTTGGGTAAAATCGTTTCATTTGTTGTCCGTGTTTTGACTTGTAATTATTCATATGATTACATAGATCACGATTACATAATTCCAGAATATAAAACATGATTTATATATAATATATATTCAGAATATAAATATATATAATAGATCTATAAATGGAAATAAATACACAGTTCATGGAGACGGTAGGCCGTACGTACGCATGAACGCTGTTTTAATTTCCTTATTGAGTTGAATGGAATTAAGAAGATGAAATACATATATACATAAATCCAGTAGCTTTATAATTTCATATATTTAATTATTATTTCTTATATATACTTTATAATCATTCTTAAATGTTTAACATGGGGAATGAATCTCATCGCGTCGTGGAGACGCTAGTCCGTACGTACGCACGAGCGATGATATCATTTCCATAATTATTGAATTGAATTGTATTGGATGATACAATATATCAGAATCAGCATGATGTTATAATAACTATGTATAGTTATTAATTACACCATTATACCCATCCATGTAAGGTGTTGGTGGAAAAACAGATTACACCACGGCGTGGAGACGGTATTCCGTACGTACGCACGCGCGGTGATTTTGTTTTCCGTAGGATGGATAGAAGGTGAAATGGGGTTCTTTCATATTTATTATAACAAATCAGTATATTAGTGATAATGATGTTATTACTTTATAATGAAACAACTAATGAAGAAGAAGTTGAAGAAGAAAGAATCATGAATGAATCGGGAGAAGAAATTACCTCTTCTTCGATACACCTCTTTGAAACCTCATCTTAGGGCACTAAGATTGGTATTTAAAGTAGACCAGATCCCCTAGGATGTTTCTAGGGAAGTGTACAAGATAATTTTTCAGTGTTTGGCCGAGATTGAAGGCTCAAATTGGTGTGTGGAGGAGAGGGAGGAGGTGCCCTTTTATAAGGGGGGAGAGGGGCACCTTTCGAATTCTTAAAAATATTAATTTATAATAAATCTAACACCACTTAAAAACCTCAAAAATGACTCATATTCTAATATTAGATGATATTGGCTTGTAATCGCATCAACCAATCATATTTAGATATGTTTGGATCTTATTTTAAACCTTATCATTTTGATTTATCTTTATTTAATCTATTTAAGTTTATTTGTGGTAATAAAATTCTAAATTCTAAATTATAACAAATAATTACTTATTTGTTGTGAATTTTCCATAATTGTTTAATTAATAACATTATAGACCATATAAATTTAAATTTATAATTTTTAAATAATTTTTTGTTTTTTAATCAATTTTATAATATGTTATTTTAATAAATAACAATAGTATCAATTTTGACACTATTCATTTATTTTAAAATAAATAAAATATATACAGAATATATGTTTGAAATAAAAGCTTTAATAGATTCATAAAAGGTAATGTGTACCTATAAAATTAGTGGATCACATTAAATAGTTCATATAATATTTTTTTTATTATTTTTAATACCATTTATTTCGTTTATCTCTTAATAAAATAATTACTACAACATTTTTGTATAATTATTTAATATACTGATTAGTTGCATAATAATTTAAAATAAAATCCTATGATGAAGATAAATATATTACCTTCCATAATAATACTTTTACTCGAATTTATCATCTTAAAATCAAAATATTTAAATTGTTATATTTATTAAATTATGAAGGTGACAACTTTGGCATCATTTAAAATAAAATCATATAAGTCTCATAATCACTTTTCTAAGGATCCAAACAGTTATATATCAGGTAATTAGATGATTAAGGTGCATATATACAATAAAAATAAGTTTTGGTCAGGTTTTTGGGCCTTTTAATGGGTATTATTATTTCAATAGAAACTATATAACTTATTTTCCACATAATAAATAATTTTTGTATCATTAATGTATCACCATTAATGACAATTATTTAATCCATAAAAATTATAAATAAATTATCATGATGTAGATAATTTTATTATATTTCTGGAGACTATTCATGTTCGATGTTTTATAAAGTTTATCACTAAATTAAAATTATTATACTTATAATAATTAAGAGAGTGACATGTTGTCACTTTCTTTGATTTTAATAATAATTAAATTATTTTCATGGTAAAAAGTCCATAAAATGAATATAATCCCACCCTTAGTTGATATGGGTTTACTTTTAGCCATCCAATAGAATTTTTTCATGTGTTAGGGTAATTTTATAATATTATATTCACCCTTAATTACCCGATTTACCTTTAACTATGGTAAATAAAATTTACCGTAGTTACTATTCATAATTCCCAAAAATAAAAAGTAGCCTATTAACAGAATTTGGACCCACTGATTCCAAATATGGATTCCATTTTTTAAAATTCAATACATAGAAGTTTCAGAAATTAACTGAAAATTAATCTCGTTGTCGAATGAAAACGGGTTTTTGTTTAAAACATTCCAAAAGATTGAATTGATTTAACCTATGAATTCAATGTAAAATCGATGATAATGACATAAATTATATTAAATGGTAAAAATATATTCTATTTATACTTTAAAACCATTAAATATTATAATTTAACCATATAAATTATTACCATGAAAAATGTTTTTTTCATTAAAATATAGCGTGTTTTTACTATTCATCAAAATATGAAAGTTACGAGAATAATACGAAAAATTTATCCAAAGTAAATTTTTATTTCTTGATTGCAAAGAAGAATTTTATTTTATCAAATTGAAATTATAAACGTGTCAGAAACTAGATTTAATGTGGGTGCACCATCAAAAGGCGGCAAAACTACATTTTTTTTAAAATTACTTATTTTACCCGAAAAATTTATTTGGTTCTTATACCATGTTCTAGAAAATGTGTAAGATGAATAATATTGTAATAAAATTCAAAATTTATTTAATACTATTCATAACGGCTAGTTCATAATAGTATTATAATAATGTATCGTTGTTTAGTAAAACCCGGTATTGCGTTCAACACACGCTATCGAGGAAGGTCGCGATTGCGGGTAATGCAAGCCAAGTCATGGTTGCGTGTTTTGAAAGAATGCTTCTTTGTTTCATATAAAAAAATCCAACCATATTTCATTTATACATTTAATATATATATATATATATATATACTCAATGTTGCGTAGAATAACTATTATCAAAATTGTGTGTAACACGATCCAAGAATAGTGTTGCGTATACTGCATGCTAATACGATGTTGTGTATAGTGAATGGTAATCTTGGTGTAACATACAACACAAGACATTAATGAAATTAAAATAATATTTTTCATAAAATATCGGGGTGTTACACCATTCTCATGGTCACTCACTGGAATGGACTAGAAGCTACGATCACCATCTTTTCTACTAGTGTCTAAACTCGGTGGAAATATCTAGACACATCCACCAACTAGTCCTCAACTACATGGGAATCTGACATTCCTCGAAACCAAGGAGGCCACTATTTACCGGAACACATGCAACACGTTCAGTCAACATGCATCCTCTACAGGTGTGTCTTGTGGAAACACTCATCCAAAGGGTAGTTGTGCTGCTTGTACACCACCAGATGGTTCGAACACCATAAGAGAGCCCTACACTGATGCCTCATCGCTCGGTGGGTCATCAATGTGTACTCTATAAGGAAACCTGGGTGGTTGTATTTTTAGTGGCATCCTAATAAGGAACAGGTGCTCCATAGTCGTTATGTTATACCTGGTGAACGGACTCAATGAGATCAAAAACATGTTAAAAACACACGCAATCAGTGCATTCATGCGTTGAGTCGGAAATCAGAATTCAGGGTCCTGGTGTATGTATAAATTAGACGCCGCACCAACATAGGACTTCCTGAACTGAAAACCACACACATAACACTTAACAATATTTCCACATAGAAAAGATCAAATTTCTATTTCATCAGTATAACCAAACTCCTCTGATAATAACTTCTCTCAACTGGTCTCTCGGGGACCGTTCCGTGACTACCCCAACACCGCCATCCATAGGCCAGGGGTTGGTGACTAGCACTGAAAGACGTTTTCCCTCAAAAAAAGAAGGAATTGACTTTATAACTTGTAAATCAAAAAACTAAGCACAAATATGGATACAAACACAATGTAAAACTATGTAGTAAACACGGTGCGTAAATAATGTATAAGAGGATAGAATAAAATCCCAACTATTAAGTACAAGAAAACTGGAATGTATAACTAAAATTGAGTACAAATATTATGAACACCCACTAAGGAAACCTACCTGAATGGTAGGTAAAACTCTTGAATGGTCATCTCTGCCGTATGCCTAATCTATCGTCCACCACCGTGCTACCTCCAGTCCTGGTACCCTCGCCCTCAGTAACCGATGTCCATCATCTGTAGAAAACACAACAAGGTGTGGAACTAGCCCATGTGTGGGTGATTATAATGATACTCAGTAGTGACCCCTGTCACGACCGAACCTACCCTGGCTCGAGCCTCAACTACCCCTTGCCCGCCTCCATAGGCTAGGTGATGGAGACCAGTGCCGAAGGCACAAGAACTCGGGGAGGCCTTTTCCTAAGTACCTATAGACAGAAACGTAACACACTCAATGAAAAAGTGAAGAGTAGAATGAAAATGAAAGGGAACCAGCTATAAATAAACCGGAAGAGTTAATCGACCTCTAAACAGTACAAAGTAAAATATGAAGGTACACTGAAAAAAAAGGGGAAAAAACATGCACCGAATCAGAAAAGTGCCACAACCCAGGAACAGGTGAACAAAAAGAAATACAGCTGGAAGGGTCCCCCACCATGTGCGGGAAAAGCCCATGCAGAGGTGAGTATAAAAATACTCATTAAGATACCCCTAAGGCTCTAGGGAGCAACAAACGAGGTATAGAAGGGTGAGCAGAAGATCAAACAGGGGAAAGTAAAGGATTACAACAAGGAGTGCAGTAAATAGTACCGTAAATATTCTAGCTAAACTCAACAAGATAAAGGAGATAAACTCATCCAGACACATGGAGCTGGAAACAGTGAGATGATGAACTTCCCGTCGAGTCTTTGCTACCTATAGTAGTAGATTAGACTCGTCCAATCAGGAGAAGATAGACACGGAAAGCACTTGGCATACCCATCGTGTCTTCGCCTCTCCTTGAAGGAGAGTAAACAAAACCCAGGAAAATGGGTACTGGAAACAAGGTATATACAAATACTTATGCTAAAAAAGAAGCCTGAACAAGGTCTTAAGGTAATATCCATCCCGTAGCATAGCCCAAGAAAGTGAGTTTCCAACAGTCCCAGAAGTAACACCATCGATGCCTAGAATCCCACACGTCTGCCCCGAACAACAAGTGAAGGGCTCAAACACCACACCTCGACATTATCCTCTTTGGACAGCACTGACTCTCCCGCACCGTTTTAGGTGATGTCAAAAGGACCCATCTCGGTGGGAAAATTGCTCCTCATACTTGAGAGTTCTGGGGGAACGTCAAACCACACCTTCTCAAAGCCCTGCAGTTGAGAGTTCTCCTCAATGTTGACAGGCGACCCCCTGCCCAGCCCCGCTGGAAGGTCCCTGGAAGTCAACGGGTTCCCACAATAGGGAGACCCAGTAAGAGTCGACGGGTGCCACACTGCCTAGTCCCGTAACAGGGTAATCCACTGTAGGGAGACCTAGCTAAAGTTGACGACAGGACCACTGCCCCGCCCAGCTGGAGATAACCCGGAATCAGGGACCACTTCCCAGGCCACCTGGAGGTAAGCCCGGCATCAAGGACCACTTCCCAGCCCAGCTGGAGGTAAGCCCGCCATCGAGGACCACTGCCCTGCCCAGCTGGATGTAAACCCAGAACTGCTCTGGCCATCCCTACTGGATGGTACTGCTCAGTGAACACTGATGTACTAGCAATCCATGTTGTATGGTAACCTATTGGCGAGCCCTGCTCGAAACAACCTCATCCCTGCTGGTAACAACCTCAGCTCTACTAGAAAAAACCTCAGCCCTGATGGAAACAACCTCAACCCTACTGGAAAGAACCTCATGGGTAGAGGATCGGTGCATGCGTAAAGTGTTGGTCACACCGAATCCAAAAGAACTCTACTAGGGAACATGAAGTGATCGGAGAATCTCCACAGTCCTCACAAGGCAATCCCGCTCCAATCCGCTGAGTCACTATCGAAGCGTACCAAGACAACTTATCCCAAAAAGTGGGAAAACACCCACACTGTATGAGCACATGTAGTCGTAAATGGTGCCGCAGTCCGGTGGAAGGGGCACTGTACTGAAACCCCTCACAGCTGAAGAAACAGAGGAACCAAACAATATCTGTCAGCCAAACGAGAACGGAACCAGGGGAAAACTCAACCCTATCGGTCAACAAATGAGAACATGACCAGGGGAAAACTCAACCCTGCTAGTCAAAAAATGAGAACAGGACCAGGGGAAAACTAAACCTTGCTGGTCAACATACAAGAACAGAGGAACCCTCTACGTCGCGATAGGTCAATGGTACGTAAAGCATAACACGACACACACATGGGGCCCACATGACGTGTGTCCCAAATTCAACCCCAACTGAGTGCACAAACGTCCTTAGGTACAAACAACTACATGTACCTCCAAGCATTCCCGTATACTCCCAGAGTATACCACGTTCTAGCCCAAAGGCTATCGTGCACACGACACCCAACGTCCATGTGATGGCGTGACATAACAACTCCAAACTACCACCTCAACGGCTGAGGCATATCCAACCACATCTCTTCACTCACACGAGAGTGCATGAGATCACACACCAAGGGGTCTCTGCGAACACGATGAGAAGAACCACCATTAGAGCACCTTTCACATTTCCACATTTAATAAGATCACGTAAGAGGCTCCGCCCGCCTGAACAGATTACACCATTGTAATCCTCACAGAAAAACATGCGAGATAGACTACTTACTTGCCTCAAATGGATATCTTATGGAAAAGTCACCAACACCACCTCACGCCCGAACGGCATCCCATGATCCCGATCCTCGGCCCCGAAAACAGTCGGGCGCATCACACCAGTGTGATCCCCTCGGGAAAACATGTCAAAAAGACTGCTCACTTGAGCGCAATAGATATCTGGAGAAAAAGACGCATTCTTGTACACCGCACACAAGTGGTGCTACGTGGGACACACATCTCGTTACCGAAACTCAACAGATAGATTGCACCGTTGCGATCCTCTCAAAGAAGTACATAAGGACGACTAATCACATGTCCAAAACGGGAACCCGGTGATAAAGCTGGAAATCACCATCAACTCCCGAGACGGCCCTCGTAGAGCCTGCAATAACGTCCAAAATTAAAGAGAGAAGACTACAACAATGCAATGCCCTTGAAAAAAACACCCAAAAACGACTGCCCGCACGCCCCGAACGGATGCCCGATGAAAAAGTCGTGAAACACTGCACAAATCTCAAAAGACGGGCCGTGGGGATCGGGCCTCAACTTTGGAATCAACGCCTAAAACCACCCTGGAAAGCTCCGCCCTGGTGCCAGGATCCCAATGCCACTGATGGCGCTTCAATCGAACGTTGGATGCGTTTGCGCCGTCCAAAACAAGTTCCCCGGGAAAAATGAAAACTCACTTAAGAGATGTCGCGCCTCTGAGACCCCTCATTTCGGGAATAAAAAATTTATGAAACTATCTCCAAATGTCCCCCTTGACGTCAGGTCCACGCCGGCGCAGACAGCGCGCAAAACAGATGCCCGTAGAGAATGGTACAGGCGTCAGAAAACCGAGGGGCAAAGCCCGTAGGGATGGACCGGTCTGGACCGGTCGGTCCACCCTTCCTGGGCCGGCCCGCGGCTTGGTCGTGTGGGCTGGCGGTGGACTCGGTCCACCGCTTGGTCGACCGGCTGAGGCCGGTCACCGCGTGACGTGGGTCGTGTTCCCCTTCTGGGGTCGCGCACCGCGACCCCGGTGCTCCCCTTCACTCGGCGAGCTCGGCCTCCCGACTGGAGCCGCCGCTGCCTACGCCACCTGCACCGACACCCAGATGACCCCATCGACGTCCGTTCTCACCCGGACGCCGCGTTGAAGTCCTCACGCTGACTCCCTCAGCACCAGGCCGCTCCACCTCAGCCAACCGCGTGCTGCGCTGCCACGCTGGTTCTCCGGACCGCCGCGCTACCTCGCCGGAACGCCCCAAAACCACCGGAAAAACATCAAATGACCCCCAATTCCTACAAACTTTGTAGAATGTTTTCAAAATCCTCTGAAAACCTATTTAAAAACCAAATATGGTGATGGAAAGATCATATATTAGACTACCCAATTATGGGATTTGATTGCAAATTTGACGACAATTCGACATTGTAATTGAATTGAAAGACATGTTCGGAAATAAAAACGCAACGAAAACCTCCTACCTCATTCGGCTTCGCCCGATGCATCACGGACTGACCCCGGAGTTGCCACACCTCACCGGAGCATCCTCTCCAGACGGGAGGTGGAGAGGAGGAGCTTCTCCTTCATGGTTGAGCTCTTCTTACAGGAGGAAGGGGAAGGAGAGGGTTGGGTTAGGGTTTAAATAAGTATTAAAATTAATTAAAATTTTAATTGAGTTAAACCACTAATTTAACCTGCAACTGAAACCCTCTACGGGATCAAGGTTAAGCCTCCCCAAGGGTAAACACCACCTTCCGAGAATAATGGATGTCCCATAATTTTATTCCTAGACCCCGTTCAAATGTTATAAAACATAGCGCCTGAGGCCCCCAAATTACTAAAATGCCCCTAGATCCATTTTTCATAGACGGCCCGTGCTCGCATAACTTATACCCCTCCTAGGGTAAATGGAACATTCCAAACTCAATGGTTCCCTCAGTTTTCCAATCCGAGCTACCGTTTAAGAGATACTTGAGTTAAGCCGTTAAACGAATAAATTAATTATTTAATTTACCTGTTCCTTGCTCCGAAAGCGAGCGAGGGTTCCAAAGGTCCCGCACCGACAAGTTTTATGTCGCTCATATGGTAAAAACCTCTTTCTAGACCCATACGTACACTCGTATCTCTGATACAGATCACTGTTTTGTTGTTATCCCATTTATTTGGCGTGCCTAGTGTGAACGCACTGAAAACTTAATTCCGGACACACCGGGGCTCGGAATCGCACACCGTCTGAAGGCACTGCTCTGGAATATCATCAAGAATATTCCAAAGTCTTTAGAATAAAAAACCGGGTTCTTATATCATTCCCTACATCATGATTTTCATCCTTTAAAAGAAAACCAGGGAACAACTCAGGGTACTAAGCCCACACCTGGCTCTCCCGTACCCAGAGGAACTCATTCACAGTCCCATGTCACTACACACTGACCAAAGGGTTTAATCCATTCACGCGGGGCTTTCCATTGCTGATGACGTGCATATGAGCACGCGCACATCTTCTCGGGTGAGTCAGGTGGGAGACTTCATGCATCCACTCCCGACTTTGGGGTTATGGCAAGGCGGTAGACAACCTCGTCAACCCTTTTCACGGTCTCAAACGGCCCGAAGGATCTCGGGGGTAACTCACCTCCCCGATCGAACCTCTACATTGCACTCTATGACTGGAATCACCATGTGGACCTAGGACAAGGCCTAATGATTCCCTTCTTCAGAATATCCATATGGTGGAACACTCAAGGATATCTTGTCACACAAGATTACATAGTCAATGTCTCTCAACCAAGACTCTCTTAAACACTCGGAGAGTGGTGGAGTCGACGCCATCGACTAAAGAGGATGGTTACACACCTTCTACTCTACCAACACAAGGTTACAAACGACACATTATGTCACCCTGTTAACACCTCAAACAAGGAACAGGGAGAAAAGCACTCCACACATAGAGTCTATCATTTCTACTGCAAAAAGTAGAAGTTCTGTAGAGTGTACCTCTTATCACCTCATGCTCTCCAGGATCGTAGACATCCAAAGCTTGTGGCTGTCTGTGGTCCCATCTTTCAGCTCCCGGAGCCTAACATGGACCACCTATTGGAAATGAGGAGACATCGTAAATCCATCCCCCACTACCAGCTCCTCCCGCTCCACTACTAGCACCACCTCTCTGGGTACTACTCCGATCATGGCGCTGCCTCCATCATGGTGGTGCACCTGCTGCCTACCCCATGCTCTCCGCATGTCTGGTCAGGCTGTATCGTGCCAGATGACCTTGCCCATCGCAAGCATAGCACCGACCCTCTTCAGGTAAAACTGGTGCCCTCCGACCCCACTGTGGTGTAGAAATATGCCCCTGAGTCAAGTTGTTAGAAAGAAACCTACATCGAGGTTATACATGCCGACGCCCACTAGCTGCGGCAGACATCTCGACTCTGACGTTCCTACTACAACCACAAACTCTAGAACATGACAGGATGATCTCTGTCACCAGCGCCTTCTCTAGCACCCCGATATATGTGGAAATGACCAAGGATACTATGACAACATGAATCTCTCGGTGAAGACCCTGCTCAAACTTCGGCGCTCTAAGATTGTCGTCATGGACCAAGTCCGGGTAATAGCGTGCACGGTCTGCGAAACTAGCCACGTACTTGGCCACATTCATCCCTACCTACTGAAACTACAGGAGCTCCTGAATCTTAAAGGAGCACAATCATGAGGGAAAAAACTCATCACGGAACAACAACTGAAAGTCACCCCACAAAAGTGACTAATCGTCAAGAGACTGAGTCACCAGACTCCACCAACGCCATGCTGCACCGCGAAGAAGGTTGGCGGCTAAATCCACCATAAGGCCTTCCGGTGTTTTCACAAGCCTGAAAAGGCTAACCACTGTCTCAAGCCAATCCTCTACTGCCTGAGGGTCTGGATCACCACTGAACCTCAGCGGTCTCTGCCGCTGGAACTCACAGATCCCGCACAACCTACGTTCAAATTCAGCCTGCTATGCGGAAGCTATCTACTGCTCAACAGGTGGGGGTGCTGCTACCGGACCACCCGGAGAAAGGGGCTCGCATGATGGGTCCTGGAATGTGGCCTTGTAGATCACATGGTCATCGTTATGAACCAAAGCTGGTATCCTGGATGGATGGCTTCATGGAGACATCTTGAATATTATGAAGGAGTGTCGCGGTCAGATGAGCACACATATATATATGTCCCAATAACAACGATGGGGAGATGACTCAAGAAGGACAATCAAAGAATCAATCCTATTTGTTGCAAAAACCAATTATCACTGCAATAAGTGTCTCAGCAAGCCGAGTCGACAAGCGGGTTATCTGGGTCCTGGTGAATGGATACGTCGGCCGCTACACCATCACTGGCTCCCTAGCAAATGAGCTGCTCTTGAGACACGTTAAAACTATTGACCTAAATCCCAACTGATTCTTTTTTACGTTAGGGATGTCCGAACAATGTCCCAAGGAATGAACCACCTCTGATACCACTTTTTCACGACCCAACCCTACCCGGGCTCGAGCCGCAACAACCCCAAGCCCGCCTCCATAGGCCAGGTGCTGGTGACCATCACCGAAGGCACAATAACTCGGGGAGGCCTTTTCCTATGTACCTGTACACACACACACGACACACTCAATGTAAAAGTGCAGAGTAAAAAGAAAAGGAAATGGAATCTACTATAAATAATCCAGAAGAGTGCATCGACATCTAAGTAGTACAATGTAAAAACTGAAGGCACACTGAAAAAAATAGGGAAAAACCACGTGTCCAATCATAAAAGTGAAACAACCTGGCAATAGGTGAACAAAAAGAAATACAGCTAGAAGGGTTCCCCACTGGGAACCCGTCTATGACCACCGTATGCGGTCCAAGCTCCCGAACTCCTAAGCTCCACTGAAGTCGCGACCAACATGCCCATCGTCTGCCAGGGCACACCAAGTGTGGGAAAAGCCCAAGATGGGGTGAGTATAAAAATACTCATTAGGATACCACGAAGGCTCGAGGGAGCAACAAAGGATTTACCGAAGGGTGAGTAGTAGATCGTAAATGGGAAAGTAAAGGAGTACAACAAGGAGTGTAGTAAAGTGTACAGTAAAGAGTCCAGCTCAACCCAACAAGGGAAAGGAGATATACTCATCCATATACAAGGAGGTGGAAACGGTGAGATGATGAACTTTACTTCGAGTCTTCGCTACCTATAGCAGGAGAGTAGACTCGTCCAACCATGGGAATCTAGACACAAAAAGCGCGTGGCATACCCCGCGCATCTTCGTCTCTCCTGGAAGGAGAGTAACCAAATCCCGAGAAAATATGTACTAGAAATAAGGTATATACAAATACATATGTTCAAAAAGAAGCCCGAACAAGGTCGTAAGGGGATCACCATCCCATTTCTCAGCCCAAGAAAGTGAGTCGTCAACAATCACAGAAGTAACACCATCGATGCCCAGCATCCCGCACGTCTACCCTGACCTACAAGTCAAGGGCTCAATCACCGCACCTCGACACTATGTTCTTTTGGTGGCATTGACTCACCCAAACAGTTTTATGTCGCATAACAAGGATGCATCTCGGTGGGGAAAGCGCTCCTCATACTTGAGAGTTCTGGGGGAACGTCAGACCACAATTCGTCACTACCACGCCAGCGAGAGGTCTCCTCAAAGTCGACAATTGACCCCCTGCCCAGCCCCGCTGGAAGGACCCTGGAAGTCAACGGGGTCCCACTACAGGGAGACCCAGTAAGAATAGACGGGTTCCACACTACCCAGTCCCGTAAGAGGGTAATCCGTTGGAGGGAGACCTGGCTATAGTCGGTGACGGGACCACTTCCCATCCCATCTGGAGGTATCCCAGCATCGGGGACCACTGCCCAGCCCAGCTGGAGGTAAGCCTGGCATTGAGGACCCCTGCCCAGCCCAGCTGGAGGTAAGCCCAACATCGTGGACCACTTCCCAGCCCAGTTGGAGGTAAACCCAGAACTGCTCTGGCCATCCCTACTGGATGGTACTTCTCGGTGAACACTGTTGTACTTGCCATCCATGCTGGATGGTAACCCACTATAGAGCCCTCCTTGAAACAACCACAACCCTTCTGGTAACAACCTCAGCCCTGCTGGAAATAAACTCATTCCTTTGGAAAAAACCTCATGGGTTGAGGATCGGTGCCCGCATAAAGTGTTGGTCACACCGAATCCACAAAAACTCTACCAGGGAATATGGAGTGATGGGAGAATCTCCCCAGGACTCACAAGGCGATCCTTCTCCAATCCGCTGAGTCACTGTCGAAGCGGACCGAGAAAACTCACCCTAGAAAGTGGGAAAACACCCACTCTATAGGAGCACACATAGTTATAAACGGTGCCACAGTCCGGTGGAAGGGGAACGATTCTGAAACCCCTCACAATTGAAGAAACAGAGGAACCAAACCATCTATGTCGGCAAAAGGAGAACGGAACCAGGGGAAAACTCAACCCTGCCGGTCAACAAACAAGAACAGGACCAGGGGAAAACTCATCCTCGCTAGTCCTCAAACGAGAACATGACCAAGGGAAAACTCAACCCTACTGGTCAACAAACAAGAACAGAGGATGACACTATGTCGCGAGAGGTCAAAAGTACGTAAAGAAGAACACAAAATGCAGATGGAGCCCACACGACGTGTGTCCCCAAGTCAACCATAACTGAGTGCACAAACATCCTCAGGTAAAAACAACCACATGTACCTCCAAGTGTTCCCGTATACTCCCAGAGTATAGCATGTTCCAGCCCAAAGGATATCGTGCACACGACACCCAACGTCAAAGCGAAGGAATGACGTAAGAACTCCAACCTGCCACCTCAAAGGCTGAGGTAGAGCCAACCACATCTCCTCACTCACACAAGAGTTCACATGGTCACACGCCAAGGGTTCTATGTAGACACTGCGAGAAGAACCCCCATCAGAGTGCCTTTCACATTTCCACATTTAATAATATCACGCAAGAGGCTCCACATGCCTGAACAGATTACACTGTTGTAATCCTCGTGGAAAACACGCGAGATGGACTACTTACTTGGCTCAAACGGATATCCTAAGGAAAAGACACCAACAACGCCTCATGCCCGAACTATGTCTCATGATCCCGAGCCTCGGCCCCGAAAACATTCGGGCGCATCGCACCATTGCGATCCTCTTGGGAAAACATGTCAAAAAGATTGCTCACTTGAGCGCAACAGATATCCGGAGAAAAAGATGCATTCTGGCGCAATGCACATGAGCAGTGCTATGTGGGACCCGCATACGAGTCCCAAAACTCAATGGACAGATCACATCGTTGCGATCCTCTTGAAAAATTACACAAGATCGACTAATCACTTGTCCAAAATGGGCACCTGGTGATAAAGCAGTAAATCACTGTCAACTCCCGAAACAGCCATCACAGGGCCCGCACTAGCATGTGGAATTATAAAGGGAAAACTATGCAAATGCAATGCCCTCAGAAAAACACCCAAAAAAGAATGCTCGCACGCCCCAAAAGGACATCCGATGAAAAAGTCTTGAAATGCCGTATGCAGCTCAAAAGACGGTCCGTGAGGCCCGCACCACAACTTCAGCCTCAACTCTTGAAACCACCCCGAAATGCTCCGCCTCGGTGCCAGAATCCCAATGCCACTGACGGCGCTCAAATAGGACGTCAGATGCATCCGCGCCGTCCAAAACAAGTTCCCTGAGAAAAATGACAGCTCACATAAAGATGTGTCGCTCCTACGAGGCCCCTCATTTCAGGGAATTAAAAATTTCTGAAACCATCTTAAGAAGTCTACCTCAACGTCAGGTCTACACCGCCGCAGACAGCGCGCAAAACAGACAACCATAGCGAACGTTACGGGCGTCGGAAAACTGAGGGGCAAAGCCCCTTGGGCCGGACCGGCCTGGACTGGCCTGGGCCGGCCCGCGGCTTGGCCTCGTGGGCTGACGGTGGACTCGGTACACCGCATCGCCAATTGGATGAGGCTGGTCACCACTTTAGGACCCGCGCGATGCAGGTCGTGTTCTCCCGCTGGGGTCGCGCACCGTGACCCCGGTGCTCCCCTGCGCTCGGTGAGCTCGGCCTCCCGCTTGGGACGCCGCCTGAGCCACCTGCGCCGACTCCCAGATGACCCTGCCGACCTTCGTGCTTGCCTGGCCGCTGCGTTAAAGCCCTTCCACCAACGCCCTCAGCACCCGGCCACTCTGTCTCAGCCGGCTGCCTGCCGCGCTGGTTCTCCGGACCGCCGCGCTACCTCTCTAGAACGCCCCAAAACCACCGTAAAATCATCAAACGACCCCCAATTCCCACAAACTTTGGTGAATGTTTGCGAACTCCTCCGAAATCTGATTTACAAACCAAAAATGGTGATGGAAATCTCATAAAGTATAATACACAATTATGGGCTTTGATTGCAAATTAGACGGAAATTCAACGTTGTAATTGAATTGAAAGATAGGTTCAGAAATAAAAACACAACAAAAACCTCCAACCTCGTTGGGCTTCGCCCGACGCTTCATGGACGACCCCGGAGTTGTCGCGCCTCGCCAGAGCATCCTTTCCGGAAGAGAGGAGGAGAGGAGGATCTTCTCCTTATTGGTTGAGCTCTTCTTCCAGGGGGAAGGGGAAGGAGAGGGGTGGGGTTAGGTTTAAATAAGTATTAAAATTAATTAAAATTTTAATTGAGTTAAACCCCTGATTTAACCCACAACCGAAACCCTCGACGGGGTCAAGGTTAAGCCACCCCTATGGTAAACACCACCTCCCGAGAGTAATTGTGGTCTCATAATTTTAATCAAAGACTCCGTTCAAAAGTTATAAAACATAGCGCATGAGGCCACCAAATTACTAAAACGCCCCTGGGTCTATTTTTTATAGACGGCCCATGACCAAAAAACTTATTCCCCTCCTAGTGTAAACGACACATTCCAAAACTCAATGGTGCACTACTTTTTCCAATCTGACCCACCGTTTCAGAGATACATGAGTTAATCCATTAAACAAAAAAATGCATTATTTAATTTAACCATTCCTTGCTCTGAAAGCGAGCGAGGGGTCCAAACGTCCCACGATGACAAGTTTTATGTCTCTCCAAGTGTAAAAACTCCATTCTAGACCCATCCGTACACTCGGATCTCTGATACATATCACCATTTAGGAGTTATCCCATTTATTTGGCGTGCCCAGTTTGAACGTAATCAAAACATGATTCCTGCCACACCGGGGCTCGGAATCGCACACCATCTGAAGGTGCTGCTCTGGAATATCTTCAAGAATATTCCAAAGTCTTTTGCAGAAAAAACTGTGTTCTTACAACCCCGATAACCTCAATGTTCTCACAAAATCCACAAAGGATAAACCTCAAAACATGAAAACAAATGAAAACCCTACTTAGGTATATGCCCATACATATAACTATGTTGTCGAGTAAACCCATCTCAATCATGAGGAAACATGAGGCCCCACTCAAAATCCCAAATCCCAATTTTTCCATGAAGGAAGAAATATCCAAATGTTAAAAATCAGATTACACCAGGTATAAAACTAAGAGAAAAAGAATTATGAAGCCGACCCACATAAGATCGCTATAGATGTTGAGATCCATCCACATGATTCTATAGGGATAGTAACAAGTAACAATCTGAACACCTATTATACTAGATAACTTATCCTCTATCAAGTACAATGGGACTGTTGGGTCACACAGAGGTGCTTCCCCAGAACCTTGGAATGCTGAGGCACTCCTCCTGTCAAGTACCGTGGGTGTACAATATCACCCAAAGGTGCTCCCCACCATGGGTCTGCTGCGTCACATAGAGGCACTCCCCCTCGTGGACTTCTTATGTACATATCCTTTCGAGTAACAATGGTATTCTATGTCACACAAAGGCAATCCCCACCGTGGGTCTTCTACGTCACAGAATGGAACTCCACACTAGGCCAGTCATGTTACTCTAAGTCGAAACGTTGAGCAGTCGTCATGTCTCAGGAAGTCAAAGGGTTCTGTACGTATCGAGTTTGGAAGAACCACTCCCCAAGCCATAGTTCATACCTAAAACAACTCAATGTTCCATGAAAAGAAGCCCAATGTTCTATCATTTCAAAAGTGACCCAATGAAATAGAGGGCAGGTCAATCGGATTCTCGGTCTATAAGTTATTAACATTTCATCTCCGAGGACCAGGATAGATTCTGTGACCGATCCATCCCGGAAATACTCAATCATTATCCAAAACCCAAGTGGAATATATATAAATAATCTTCTAGATCCAAGGAATATATTTCATCAGACAGTTCATCAATTAGACACCCGGTTCTAATGTTATGGACAAAAAGGTAATATTGGGCCTAGATGGCCCCAGGTTCGGTCTGACAGAGTCGGACCGACCCTACCTGACCCGGTCGAAGTCTGGCCTGGATGGCCTAGGCCTCGGCGGTCTCGGACCACTGGGATGTGGCCTATCCCAAACCGCCTAGGGTGCGGCCCCGCCCGGCCTGCTAGGTGGCTCACAGTGTGGCTCGCAGTGCGGCCCGTGGTGCAGCTCGCGGTACGACCTCACGGTGCGGCCCACTGTATGGAGTGTGGTGTGGCCCGCGGTGTGGTTAGGATGGAACGTGAGGCTACTCGGCGATCCCTCATGGTGCACCTCGGCCGGCCAGAACAGTTTTCTGGTCATCTTTTCAACAGCACGATGGTGCCACTGTCCCCATGCGGCCGATTGGGTGTCGGCCGCCATCTATGTCTGCCGCGGACAAGCGGTCGTGATCTCTTGCTCCACCAGAAGCATGGATGCACACTGTCATTCCACAATGCTGACGGTTGGTTTTCAACCACCATCCTGACCCAACAAGGCTGACAGGTCCTGGCCTCCTCTTCAACCGGCGGCGCTGACAGGCGCCTCCATTCCATCCTCGCGTACGGACGTCTCCTTCTTCCATGAGCTACTTCAGCTTCGTTCCTAGATCGGAAAATTATACGTTCAAATTTTTACGATCCTTGTGTCAAGGGATTCGCATCCATATATCACGCTTAGAAAAACTCTGTATTTCTAGCACCAGTAAAAATTAGGCATTGAAGAACACACAAAAAACATTCAAGAAATAAAAAGAAAGAGGTGAAAGGATTATGTGTGGGATGATGGCCATGTTCATTTGGCAATTATCGTCATGAATTTATGATATTAAGACTCAACAGTGTAAATTAAAACATCAATAAAAACACTACCTTGAATTTCAGTGAATCATCTATGCTTGCCAGTGGACTGTGTTCATTGTTCCTACGACCAGCTCCCAAAGATGCCACTCGCCTGTCACTCATTGGTGATTCGATGCCATCTGTCACCTCCTACTATGTCGGCTTTATCTTTTATGGGTATTGTGTCATGGTATTCCTTCAACAATTCAATTCTTCGTGAATATCCAATACCCCTTCCTTAGCTTCATATTTATAGGAGAGGAGGAATATAAGTAACGACGCGGGGAGTTAATGGGGATCATTAATTAGGACGATTTCTAATTTACCCCAATTTTTTTTACTCAAATTGGAGGGTCATTCCATTTATTTGATTAACACATCATTGGTCCCACCTTACCACTCATCCATTGGATGAATAGAATAAAAATAAAATAATTATTGTTTTCTATATATTCTATTAAAAAGTTCAAGAATGTAACATTTTCTCTGGACCTTCTATGATCGAAGTGAAGGACTCCTTAAGAAAATATCAATGCTACAAGTTCAACAGTGTCCTTCGATTTTAATTCCGAGCACCTGTTCAAAATATACAAAATGATGCTTGCACATTTACAGAACGTACCTGAAAAAACGTTCGGAAAATTATTAACAGTAACCATCGACCCGCACTAGTTGAGGTCAGGCTATGACCAAATGAAACATGCCCCAACAAACCCAATGGTACTTTTAGATTTCCATTCCGAGTTACCGTTTAATCATTATGGATTTTACAATAAAATAATTTTAACTTTATTATTTTATTTGTGACCAAAAACTAACTTTCACTGGTGTCCCATGCTGGTCAAAGTTAATATCTGCTTAAATAAAGCATGCCATCTTGAGTTCAATGGTGGTGTACAATTTTAAATCTGAGCTACCTTTTGTGAGTAATATGAATTTGAAAAATAATATAATTTATTTAATTATTTTATTTACACTTATGTCATTTTATGTTTTCTCAAAGGAGGCTTGTTCCGACTCATCTTAAGTCACCCCAAGGGTATAACCGCCATCATGAACGCAAAAGAGGCCTCATATTTTTAATCCAAGAAACTGTTTATAGTTATTCAACTTTTATAGGAAAAATGATTACCTGTGCTAATTAAACCTTAACAAAATTTCTACAGATCGTTCTGGGAACTCCAGGACAAAGAATCGCCCGCTGTCCAATTTTTCATTCTCTGAATAATTACATAGAATTTTAAAAAAATATACATATTTTTCGGGACATTAAAATTGTAGTGGAAATGGAGGATGTTTAAATTTAGTCCTCTAACAAGAAGGGATAATAGACAATTACGAACTAAATGGGATTCACTAAACATGAGAGGAGTTCGTGTCCTCGAAAAGACTACTCTAATTTACACAAAACCACTAGTTACCAAATATTATAGTAAATATTCTTTATTTGGAAAGATATCTCTCGATTATATGATGAAATTTGAGAAAAATGGAATAGAATACAACGTTTTCAACTATGTTAGAGGTGGATGTTTCTCC
The DNA here is from genome assembly GCA_963277665.1 of Viscum album. Taxonomy (NCBI): domain Eukaryota; kingdom Viridiplantae; phylum Streptophyta; class Magnoliopsida; order Santalales; family Viscaceae; genus Viscum; species Viscum album. The sequence continues at coordinate 198,523,709 of OY728150.1, forward strand.
TCCCATTGAAGAGGTTATGGGATATTAGGCCGACACAGATTCCAATCAGAATATGGATTCTTGGGTTTCTCCAGATCAAATTCTCCCTAAAAGCAATCTTCCAATGTTCCTTTCATATTTACTTTGAAATTGGGATCAAAGGATTAAGGGAAAATGACAAAAAAAAACTACATTCCCTCTAAATGCTTTCTTCAGTGGTCCTGGTGTAGGAAAAACATTAGGTCAGGTGACCCCTAAAGGCCTGAATTTATGCCTCTTATCCTTCCCCCAACACTTCTCTAATAAAATTAAGAATGTTCTTATTACAAATAATTTGTCTTGGAAATGTCTATAGTAACCCCCAGGTTAGTTCCCACTATTATTTATAGTGAATGAGAATCAGAGGTTGTGTAGGATCATTATATTATTATTCTGATTTTTTTCTTATTTCATTATCATTGGATGGTCTTTTTTTATTGGTTTCTTACTTTTTGATTATTTAATGATTCAAAATTTATATTTAATATGTGTTCCCCATTAATAGGTAGTAAAATATCATTTATGAAAATATAGTTTTTTATGTGTTAAATTGGTTTATTTCTTGTCTTATTCAAATCAATACAAACAAATAAATATAAAAAATACATACCTTTATATATAACATATATATTTCCTTAAAATCATCAATAATTGTAATAAATTATGTTTATTAAGAAAAAAAATCCTTTAGAATCCTATAAATAATAACAATATTTTTTAATCTAGTTGGTTCTTATTTTTGTTTCTCATTAATTTTAAACCAATGAATTCATTTTATATTTATAATAACTAGAAATTTTGATAAGTTAGTTAATGTTATTCATAATGGCTAACATATAGACAAGTTTATATCATAATATATTAAATTAAAATATTTTAAAAATACATTTTTATTTTGTGAAGCATCTCATTTAATGTAATGAAATAAACCGAGGATGGTCTCTATTGCATGTAACATATGAAATAAAGGAAGGTCCCTCTGGTCTATTATGAATGATAACTTATTTTTGCATGTATTGCAAGGTATATAATATATTATATATATTTAATATTGCAATTTATCTTGTTAATATGTTCCATTTTTACAGTTGGTGTTCTGTTTCATAAATACTATTGAATTCAAAGATGTACTTTTGAATTTCAGGTTGTTACAGTCTCTCCACCATAATTATATTTTGTCTTCTATTTTTAAACTCGATCATTGCATGAAATTTATTACATTTAAATCCCACATCATGAGAAGTTTTCAAAAAAAAAATCCTCTATAAAAGAGAGAATGTGTTATAAAAAATGTTAAATGGACTACCATATAACTAGGACACTATATAAGAAAACATTACTGGGAATTTAAAATTCATACATGGTAAAAAAGAATAAATATTTATAGTATATGAAAGTTTTAATCACTTAAAAACAAGTGGATTATCAATAAAAATATGAGGGTCTAAAAGAAATAAATAATTGATGATTTAGAAAACCTGATTTAATCAAAAATTAAGGTATTAGGAAAAACATGATAGGATAATTTTATTAATGTTGAATAATTATTTAACTAACCTCAAATATAAGGAAATATTCATAACAGATATGTTTTAATTAATTTTTAATAGTCTTAACTTTTGGTTTTTCATTGATCAAATTATAATGCATCTCTTTAATCATAGAAATTAATTACAAATACTTAATGTTTGATTCCCAAATAACTAAATGAAACTTTTAATGGATCGTAAGGCCTATAAAAGTGTGAAATGTATGACTGTTTTTATGAAACTAAATCCAAAACAAAAATTTTTTAATTGGTTAATATATAATAATAAAATCTTATATTATTGGTTCATAATTAATATTTATTTATATAACAGTAGAACTAAACAAACTAGGAAATTAACCCTGGAATTATGAATGTCAGTGGTTGGAATGATACACTTTTCAACATTTGTTCAACAGTTTAAGAATCGTGGATATTCTGGACTTGACGGGATGTCACCCTACATATAGGTAGTCCTTTTTTAAAAACATATTAATAAAATTTCAAAAATAAATACGATCGATATCCTATAAATATGATTAATTACAAAATAGAATTTTAGCTAATGTTTTCAATACAACCCTAATACCTAAATAAATTTTCCATTAATTTCCATAATGATCATTCCTTGGTCTAGAGTTAATACATAATATTATTCATATTATTTCTAAACCATGAAAACATATCTCTAATTGAAAACACGATAGCATTGACCTAGGTAATTCTTTTTTGATATCAATCACAGTAGATTGTAATGAAAATGTGAATATTTCCAGTAATGTCTCACGTGAGTGTCCAAATAGATGAGTCTTAAGGCCCTATTATAATATATATTTTTATTCCATTTTAGGGAAAAAAAATTCGATGTTATTGCTTCTAGGTAGATCTATTCTAGAACCATGTCTCCTTGTAGTATCCATCAAGGTTGTATTGATTGGAAAACTACATAATCTCTATATAACCAAAATTATAGTTCTATATTTTATTATAATCTCCAAATTATACTTTAGGACTATGTTATCTAATATATAATTTCTTAAATCTAGTTCATAATGTTTCTACTAATCATTATTTGAAACAAACTATACCGACTTGACCATAAAATCCAAGAGTTTCTGTCTTCAAGAAACTACATTAGCATGATTAAAGGAATCAATACATAACATAAACATTAGTTTAGTAGTATTGGTAAAATAGGTAGATAAATGATTCTTTTTTTAAAAAATCATACACCAAATACAACATAATTGTCTCTTCTATGTTACTTTTATAATAACATCATTCCATATAGAATATCCTTACAGAAATTTCTCATTATACATCATGAGTTACTATAGAAGGAATAATAATAAAGGGGATGTCAAATTTTTAATATGGGTAAATAATAGAGGAGTAAATAATGAATATATATTAATAAACAAACATCAAATCTTATATAAATGAACACACATACCTAGTAATTAATAGTGTAAAAAATAATTGAATAAGAAAAAATCCAAGGTAAATGAATACACATGAAATAAAAATAACTAGATTAGAGAAAATAAATATGGAATGATATGACACGAAAAAACATTCCATTTTATTAATGAAAATAAAATAAATTGTATCATTAGATATGTCTATAAATGATCTCATGGATGAATAATAATCGAAACTTAATGAGGGAATACATAAAAAGGATATCTATAAAATTGTACCGAGGCTTCATTTTATGTAACTAATTCATTAATGACTTCATTTCAAGAATATATTATATTCAAGAATTCATTATAAGAATCTATTACTTCTAAGTAATCATTCCATGAATCTAAAATAGTGATGCCTTCATTAATTGAATCTAATACTTTCATGGAATCATGCACAAAATATAATATGTTAAGTTTGTGTTCTATGATCCTAATATATTCAAGGATCAATGAAAAGAATATAATACATTCAATGATTCATGAAAAGAGTAGAGTACTAGACGATTGAATGAAAAATAAAAAATTGTATATGGTTTAGGAAATTTTCATATCCATGAAAAATAATATTGATATATATGAAAAATTCAATGTAAAATGATAATCGGAAATTTATTATTTTCACGGGGACTAAAAGGAATCAAGGATGTGAATGTTAATTCTACCATTATTCAAATCATTCAAAAAACATCAAGAGGAAGAATAAAAAATGAATCTAAATAAAATATTACATGTGGATTAAAAATAAATGATTTTTTTCATTGATGAAATATAATAATATCTCTAAAATATTTCTTGAGGAAAATATTTTTTTATAAAATCACATTGAAAACCCTTTCCTTTGAAAATAACTTTTAAAAAACCTAAAACATTTTTATACAGTGAAACTAAACTTGATAAAACATTTGTAAAATATTCAAAATATTTTATAATTTTTTTAGTAAAACATTATTTGTAGAATAAAATAAGTTCCCTAACTAAATTGATAAATGAATTAAAAAATTTAAAATAAAATTATAAAATATTTTAATTAAAAAAAGTGGTAAAATGGTATTAATTCCATTTTATGGTCACCAATAACCATATGAGAGTAATATTAAAGGTTTAATTGAACAATGATCATTTAATTGTTTCTAGTGTAAATTTTATTGAATGAAATTTATAATATTTTGGAGGAAAATAATCTTTACACATTCCAATATGTCCTATATGACGTTGAAAAATATTAAATCATAAGGCTCATAGAGGAATATAATTATGTGAAAGTTATAATATCATGAGAGTAATTAGATTTATGGTTTATCATGTACAAAATACGTATATACAACATATAAAATAAAATTGTTGTAAAAATCATATCTTAAGGGAATATTACTTGAGATGAAATCCTTTACCAAGTGTTTACATTCCGGTGAACATAATGTAAAATAATGTATCATAAAATTCTATTAATTATATAATTTCTTGATATATGTTTTCATTTTTATCATTAATTTTATTTCAATTATTACTTTGTTTTATTCAACTACCTAACCATTTTTGTTTACATCGATTGTTTTGAATAAATTCGGTTATAGGGTCCAGGAAAACATTGGTTGGTCAACTATGGTCAAATGGGTCAGTATATGATATCTCAATAATAATATAAATGAAATAATTATGCTTTTTATACATTAGTAATAATTTTAAAACCAATTATTAAACATGATTATGAAAAATGAATCAATGTTACAATCATGGAGACTTTAGGCCATACATATGAAGTGTAATGTTCCAATTTTTCAATTATCATTATATATTGAAGGTATTTAACACCATATCTCTCTATAATGATAATTATATAATAAATACCATATTATGTTATCATATATAATTATACATATAATTCTTTTTTGAACGAAATCACATCTTGTCGTGGAGGAGGTAGTCCACACGTCCATGAACGACATTATCACTTTTTAAGTGTGTAGAAGAGTAATAAAAAACTATATATATTATATATCCAAAAGGTAAATATGTCATCAATAAAATATATATATAGGTTTATTAATTCACATTAGTTTAATTATATCCATCATTTATACATTCCATGTATACTGTGAAAGAATCACATTGCTTTGAGAATGTGGTTGTTCATACTTCAACAAACGTTGTTTTCATATTTATAAAAATTAGAACGTATAAGGGTATTCATTATTAAGGAATCAAAATTTAATAAGTTTTTAATAAATATAAAATATAGATTATATAAATGGAGTTTTCATTATAATGGAATCCCTGAGATGTAGTAAAGTAATAAATGAATGATATTTGTTTCATGAGGTGGTCGTTTTCCATACACGTAAATAATATATTCCTTATCCATTAAATGGAGGTGTGCATAAGATTAGTTTGAAACATTATAATAAAAAAAATATAATATTTATTATACATGTTTTTACTACAATCATAAAAAATGAATAATTTTATGACAAGGAAAATGAAATAACACAAGAGTGCATAAGGTAATACATTACCTCTTAATTTGGTAACTCATCTTAGTTTTCCACAAAGGTATTGCATATATTTCATTATATAAAAGTTGAGGCTACTGGGATTTCAGGTTGTATATTTAAGAGTTCATTTTAAAGATAATTGTTGATCCATTGTGGAAAGAGAGGGGTCAGGAAGTGGGGGGAGTGAAGACTTTTGTGGTGGAGGATGAGTGGTACTGTTGTAATTTTTAGACAAAGGTAGTCCATTCACGTTTTTCATGTTTAGGTTTGAACAAATAATGGTCCATTTTTTATACAAGTTAGGATTGGATCGATATATGTCCATACAATATTACTTAGAGTGGTATATTTGTCTTTTTGGGCTATAATATTATAGTCTAGTAACTTATTAAGCTTAATTTAAACTAAATCATTGGAATTACATTTAATTACATTCACTAATCATATTGGTAAAAAAATATGATGGTTTTATTACACATTATAAATTAATCTTATCCCAAATATTTATTATATTTTACCGACTTATAATCACATATGTGTCATAAAATAACATAAAATTCATCCCGCGGGCAACACAATAATGTGAGGTTTTAAAGTAAAAACATCCAAATGTTGGTTACGTTTTTACATTAAATTTCTAATTGAAATTGATAACAATGACATAAATTTATTAAAGTGATAAAATTATTATATAATTAATATTTTTAACCATTTAAATGTATAATTTAACCCTATAAATTAATTATATAAATGTGAGTTTTCAATTAAAATATAATATTTGTAACCAATCATTAAAAATTTATCTGTTTTTGGAAAATATCGAAAATTCACTCTAACATTATTTTAATATTTAAATTTAATATATTAATTTTATTTTGTAATATTAAAAAATATTTACTCTCAAAAATCTCATTTAAAATTTATTCTCCATAAAAAATTTGTAAAATTATATTTATAAAAATATAGGTTTTTATGTGTGAAATTCGGTTTGTTCTTCTCTTATACCTATCAAACCTAATGCATGAATATACAATATTTTAGATTTAATATATAAAAATTATATTTCATTAAAAAAAATTTATAATTGTAAATAGTTATGTTTATTATGACAATACACTTATTTCTGCATATAAATTATAATATTTCTTTTTATATCAAACTAGTTCTTATATTCATTTCTCATTAATTGGTAACCAATGAGATAATTTTATATATATATAAAACATACATTTTAATAGTTAGTTAAAACTATTCCTAACATCTAACATTATATAATGGATATATCAAATTGTATTTTATAATATTATTTTAATAAGATATTGTTATTTTCTAAAACTTGGTCTTCTTTCTAACAAAAAATGTTCGTGAGGTTACAATTGCGTGTAACAAAAGCTATAATGTAAATTTTCACATTTGATTGATGAATTCTAACATATTTTTATGTTCATTATAATCTATATAATTAATTTTATTTACATTATATTTTAATTTATCTGGTTAATATATTCTCTTTTTACACTTCGTGTTTTTTAATAAACACAATTGAATAAAAAGTCGTCCTGTAGAATTTCTAAGTGATACAAATTGTATCTTTTGAACTAACATATGGTACTACCTATGCATCAAGGATATATATTAATCTATTTCCCATGCAACACTAATGATTCAAATCATTCCTCACACATCGAATAATCGATTTAATTCCTGAGAAATTTTATTTATCATCAAATATCAATATTGTATAATGATTACAGATTTAACAATATTCCTATAAATTAAAAAATAAATTAAAATATAGAAAACTATATGAAATCATTATATTATATTTAGATAATAAATATATCCATGATAATAAGAAGAATATTTTGTTTAAATTTAATGTCCAATGATGATAGGTTTGTGAATATTTAAATATAAAGTTAATGAATACAAAAATGTGTCAATAATATGAATTGAAATACCTTAATCGGTCTAAATGATCCAAAAAATAGATATAAAGAATAAATATTGATTCAATCTAACATATACTATAGGAGTAAGAAAACATAGTTGAATAAAAATACCATTCAAGGGTTATTAACAACATTCATTGGGGAAATATCATTTTCATTTTGAAATTACATTTTTAAAATTAAACGTTAAAAAAATGAAAATAATTTTTTTATTAAAATAATATTTGAATAATATAAATTATTTTATTAAAAATTGAGTGTTCTAGAGGAAAATAAATTTCAATCATGTTGAGTACTAAATGAAATTATTCTTTTCACTTTTTTATAAAAGATAAATGGGAATTGTTTTGGAAATGGCTTGGATGTTTGTTTATTTTTTATTTAAAAATTAAAATGGACAAAAATTTATTTTATAAATCCATTGATGAAATGGTTAAATATATTTAGAAAACAATTATTTGTGTGGAAATTTTTTTCAAATGAAGGGATAAATGATACTGGAATATTCATAACTTTTTATCAATCATGTTAAGTACACAAGAGTGAAAGGGGGTAATATTACATTAATAGGTTCCTAAAAAATAATAAGAGAACCAAATTAAAGGGATTATTAAAAAATTCAAATAATTACGTTTAATGTAAATTCAGGAATAAAATACTTCTGTTAGATTAAGATTTTGTAGTAAACCCTTGAAAATATTCGTATGTTGATGTTAGAATAAATAAATGAACATGTTATGTGTATCAGATTTAAATTGACAGAAAACAGTTATATATATTACATAATTTATTCATTAATAAATACACACATAACAATATAATATCAATGAGAAACAAATAAGTAGTATAACATAATGAAAAATCATGTTATGGTAAATTTACTACTTGGTATCTTTTAATTAAAATACCATAGATGAAAAAAGTAATATTAAATATTCACTACTACAAATACCCCTTTTATCAGCGCTAAAAATGGCCTTTAACAATGTGATAAAAGTTCTGTTAATGATAGTGAAGATAAAGGGGGGTCCCCTTTATCAGCGCTCCAAAACAAGCGCTGATAAAGACCCCTTTTATCAGCACTAAAAAAAGCGCTGATAGAGGGTTCCTTTATCAGCCCTTTTTTTAGCACTGATAAAAGACCCCTTTTTTCAGCGCTTTTGTTAGCACAGATAAGAGGAAAAAAATTTAAATAATAATAATTTTTTTAAAAAAATACTACCAATTGTGGGGGGGGGGGGGGGGTTAAAGCACTTGAGACCCCCTTTAATCAGTGCTTTCCATCCCCTCTAGCGCCCACATGCACCCCCCTCCACCATATAGTAGTGCTACACCCACCCCCTTTATCAGCGCTAGCCCCCCTAATCCACCCCCATGCATGCGCCCTTGCCTCCACCAAGATTTGATCTCAAGTCCTCCCCCTTGTGGGCTAAAATCCTTTACCACTCTGCCATATTGATTTGTTCTCCAGTTAATGACATATATATTTATATATATATATATTTAGTTTTATTTATTCATATAGTAATATTTAGTTATATTAATATATATATTTATAGTGATATTAATATATATATTTATAGTGATGTTAATATATATATTTATAGGTATATCAATATATATATGTAGTTATATTAATATATATATATATATATAGTTAGATTAATATATAGGTATATAAATATTTATATATTTGTATTTTAAATAAATTGGATATTAGTTAGTATTTCGATAAATATAATATATTATATTATTTATATTCATAATTAAATTTTTATGTGTGAATATATGAAAATTATGTATATATTGTTATATATTTGATTATAAATAGCAATTCATTATATAAAACGATAAAATTTCAATGAAATAATATCAATATACATGTAATAACATGGAATAAATTCAGTCCCCACCAATAAATTCCATCAATAACCACTTAATCGAGGAAAAAAATCTAAAAAATGTTAAAAAAATCAGCGTATCCCAACTAAAAACTCAAATTTGGTGGCCTTATGGGCCTTTTTAGCCTCGAAAAAACCTTGACTAGGGTACATTGAGGTCACAATGCTGTAAAACTTGTCGCAAGATTCGATTTGATATTTAGTGGAGCTCAAATGCACACTCGGATCAAAAAGTTATGGTTGTTTGAAGTTCGAGTTGAGTTTTCAACATATTTTGGATCCTTGTTTAATTTTTTTTAATCTTCAAATTATTATTAAATAACTATTAATCCATAATAATTATGAAATTATTAATTTAAAATAATTAATTTTTTTATAATCCATTTTCACTAAATATCTTATATATTAAGTGTAACTGTATATTTATACTTATGTAAAATATATTAAAAATTATATTTTAAAAATATATATTATATTTATATCAATATTACTATATCTATATATTTAAATATTAATATATTTTTTTAAGGATTTTTTTGGAATTGGACCCTTTATCAGCGATTTTTTAAAAAGAGCTAATAAAGACCCCCCTTTATCAACGCTACTACAAAAAAGCTTTGAAAAACGGGTACCCTTTAACAGCATTAAAAATAATATTAAGGGGGTTCCTTTATTAGTTCTATAAAATAGCTCATATAAAGGGGTACTTTTATCCATGATTTTTTACCGCTGATAAAGGTACCCCCTTTTATCAATTCTGTTTTGTTGGTGCGGATAAAGGGTAGCACTGGCCTTGCCCCGTTTTGTGGTAGTGATTAAAATAAAATGAATTATTAATTAATCCATTAATTACATTAAAAATGGTAGGTATGTAACAATATATTACAAATTTCACCCAAACCAATAAAATACGATTCAATGAAGGAAAATTGATAATAATCCCATTACCTAATGTTTTATTTTATGTTGAACGTGATTGAAAATCATGTATAATGGATTTTATTATGTTTTTATTTTATAATAGAACAATATCAATATTTAAAATATCATATATTATCATTGTATAACATCTTATCAGCTTTTCACTTTTAATCATTCATTATTTTCATTGCTTCAGGTTTTAATTACCTTGCTTTCCCATGTCTGTTTTCTCATGAATGTTCTGGTTCACGAGATCATGATATATATCCATAATATATATGATAAAAATCAACAAATAATTCTAATATTTATACATAAATTATTATTTCTAAACCTATAGTGAATAATTTATTAATAAGTGATGTTCATTATGATCATGTCGATTGTAGGTCGTACTTATGTATGAGTAACATTTCCAATTTTTGGATGATCATTATAGAAAGGTGGTAAATAATATTTTATCCTTCAATAATTATGGTGATATAATAAATAGAATATTATTTATTTAAATATACTAATATATTTATATATATATTATCCATGTGTTGAGGTAAAAAAATGGAGTCACGTCGCTTTTGGATGGTGGTAGTCCACATGTAAACAAATGATGTCATCATCTATAAATGAGTAAAATGGAAAGAAAGAATTTTTTTTATATATATGGAAATATTATTATGTAATTATTATAATAATTAGTTAATTATATCACATATATTCTATAAATTTATCTTTATTATATTTGGTTAAATGATTTACTGAAAAATGAATCCTTTTGCATTGTGAGGCGATAGTCCACCATATACACAAATGATTATTTAATGTCCCATTTAATGGAAGTGTGGATGGTATATGTGATTAATTATACATGAAAATATATCTAAATATTTAATACTATATTTTAATAATATTATCAGGGTTAAATAACAATTCAAATAGGTGGAGGAAGAAGTAAAAATAAATTTCTTATTGAAGAACGTTAAAATTTTTGGGGCATCCACCTTGAGTTTTCACATAAAGCCTTTAAAAGTTCACTTTATAACCAATATAAGTATAATATAAACATATTAAGGAATCCAGAATGTTATTTTGATAGTTATTGGGAAAACCAAAGCTATTAAATGTCGAGAAAGTATTATAGAGGGGAGTCCTTTTATAAATTTGGTGATGGGAATAATAGTAATTGTTTAAATGAAAAAATCATAGACCATTTTTAAACATTCCAAAAGTGTTAAAAATGGATTATTAATGATACCTATACATGATAGTGTCTAATTATTTCTATATAATACATTTTAAATATGATTTTAGATCACATTTGTCATAATATTTTTAGTTTAATCTCGTTGAAAATACAGTTTTACATTAACCATAAAAAATATGCATTATATGTTTTTAAAAATCATTATGGTAAAAAACTATGTTAATTTTTTAATTATATAAATTATTATAATTAAAAATATTTAATCAGATTTTAATCATTCCATTGACATAAGTTCAGAAATTAAATTTAAAAATAATTTTTTAGTCACACAGTGAAAGCGGATTTTCAAAGAGAAATTATTCAAATTTTTACAATGTTTTGATGATAAATTCAAAATAAAAGTTCATAAAATTAACAAAATTGGTTTAATATATATCAAATTGATATAATTATACTTTTCAACCAAATTTAACTATAATTTGAACAAAAATAATATTTTCAAAGAATACTAGTAATTTTTTATTATTCATCGAAAAAACGAATCTTTTAAGAAAATATCAAAAAAAAAACTAAGATAATTATGATATAATGATTTAAAAAATTAATTTCATGATATCAAATAATCTTTCTTTTTTTAATTATGTTCACAAAGAGATACTAAAAAACCTTTTAGGGAAAACAAATTTTTGATGATTTGTTTTCATTTAAGTCAATATTAAATTTTTTATAGTCGATAGATAAACATAAGATTAATAATTATGTTTGTAATTGTAATACAAATAAATTTATAAAATATTTTACAATAGTATACTGTATTATAGTTAAAATCATGTCGAGGTTGCGTATTCTATAAGAAAAAAAATAAATTTGAGGAAATATTTTTTAAGTGTGGTTTAAGATCAGTGATACAAGTCTTGTGAAAAATTGAATAAAATGTTCCTATTTTATTCGTTACATTCTACACAGCATAATTAAACTATTCCCAATATATTTAATCTTGACCTCAGTAACAAATTATTTCATATTTTAAAACTCATTTATAGAAAACCTATATCATAAAAGGCATTATCAAAAGTCCCTCATTATAAGTTAGGAAGGGAAGCACTATGTCCATATGGAATAAACCATAACTAGAGTTCTATGTTGGAGAACATTGGTGGAATGTTAATATAAGGACATGGAAGAAAAGTGTGAATAATTATAGAAAATGATATTGGTCACAAATTATAAGAATTTAAATGATCAATCGAAATTTAAGGAGATGAAAAAAAATAAATATGTTTCAAATTATTATACCATATTATTCATCAAATATGAATGTAATATGATTAATTTTTATCAAGATCATTCTTCTTAATGTTGATGAAATATTAAAAAATATATGAATATAATGAAATATCCTTACATGATATATTTATATTTCAGAGTAATAATTTCATCATTTGGAATTGTTTTCATCAATTTCAAAATCATTTCTTAATACATGACATGATAGTAAATATATTTTTTAATTCTAAATGATCTGAAATTCACTTTTAATGGATCATAGGATCCAAAAAGGGTAAAATTTCTTTCAATATTTCTCAAACTATTTTTAGAAAACAATATAGTATGAATGATTTATCCAATAGAATATGTTGGTTTATAAACTAAACAGTAGCACCACTTGTTCACCATTAATGTTTTTTTCATGTCATTTATCTTTTGATATATTAACTAGGATATTATATTTTTCATTGATAATAATTAAAATCATATTATCCGTTGATTTTAGGTTCTTTCCCTATGGTCTTTCTAGAAATCGAATTTTAGAACCTACCATATGGGATTTCCTTTCACAAAAACTAGATTTAAATAATTACTAAAACATTCCAAAATAAATTATATAGGAATACATAAAATAAAATTAATTATTACATATCATTTTTACTATGTTTTTCAATACATTATTATTTTTCCGAATAATATAATAGCCCTATATAAAAATTATAGAAATTAAATTAATGATCATATTATCCCAAATGGTTACAAAAAACATAATTTATATTTAAATAATATCTAAAGTCATTATTACTCAAATAAATCTTCAATTAAAATATTAACTCAACTAATATGTTGTATTGAAATAAATTTCAACAAAAATATAATTAATTTAGTTATACTCCTATAATATAAAACATAAAAATGGGTTCTTAAGATATTTATCTTATAATAAATATTAGTCTCATAAAATAATAATGGTATCTATAACGCTGATGTTAATTAAGACACATATGATTCTAAAAATTTACAAAATTATTTTTTTCATTATTTCTATAATAAAAAACACTTTTTTGAAACACTTCAATAATTCAATTCCTGAACCACAATAATTAAATTTTTCATCAATTTTATGTAAACATAGTTTCTTCTGTGGTCTAGATGTTAACATTTAGAATAGTTCATTGACTCGTATACTTCCAAGGATTTCCAAATTTATGACATTGATATATAAAATGGATCCTTAGGATGAAATATATTTCTTTCATTGATATGCTACATTTTTAATTGGCCATAATATTATTCATGATATTAAATTCCACATATAAATAATTATCTATTATATTTGTGATAAATTCACAGGTGACTCCTTCTATATTTCTAACATGAATGAAATTAAGTATTATTTTTTTATATCATATCAACCACATTATCTCATAGAATACTCTATCATTATATTTTTGGCTGACATCAATAGTTATAAGAGGTATATATTGTTAATAAATGTTTTGGATAAATGATTATGAATAATCATGATAACTATGACCCTTCTCATCATCCATGTTGGTTTCTTATAGTCACCACCTTTTCATTCATCTTCAATATTGAAAAGATTCTTTAAGGTATATCTACTATATATGACTAAAAAGTACACAATGAGATACAATAATCATAGTGGGAAACTATATTATCTTGTATATGATATTTATATAATTAAACCATTTTTAACATAAGAAAACATAAGATTAACATCAATTATTAATTTGTATAATCTTTTGAAAAATATTCATAATGTGTTGTAAAGAATGTATGACTTATCCAAACCATAACCCACTACTATGATAAATAATGTTGTAGTAAGGAGCACAATCTTGGACTAGGTGACGATAAGGCCTTCCCAATGAAATTTGTTAAGATTTATTAATACTAGCTAGATCTATACCAAAACTAATTCCACTAATAGAAAACTGATAGGGATGTATTTCTAGGAAAAAGTAAAAAACATTTACATACCCATACACAATAATGTTCTCATATAATATCCCTCTATTTATATCATATGTTTATTATCCGTAGTATAGGATTTCATGAATAATTTTTTACAGTTTCTACTAAGCCTCTCTCAGATAGGAATTATAAGACCTCGAAAGCCATGGTATACATTAGTAAATTTTCATAATAGATAAGGAATGACATCCCAATAAACCTAAATGTTTAATTGTTTTTGGAAAACAAGATATATATATATATATATATTACCCCCATATTACATTTTAATTCAAAAATAATAATATAATTTTTTTATAATATAATTATTCAATCTAGCATATCATTATATATAATTCAAGTGATACTAATTAAATTCTATGGATAGAAAAAAACCAAGAACGAGAATAATTTTTCATTAAGGATGTCGTAAAAATGTATCTATCATGCAATACTAATCATATTCAATATGAAATGGTACATTTTTTTAAACACATAAAATAAAAATAAAAATATTATCATAATATGATAAGGAATACTCAAAATGGAATGTTAAATATCTGAAAACACATTACATTTAATTAGAAAAATGAAAATGAAATGTATCTAGAGATAATACCATCCTAAAAATGTCAAGGCTAAAAGTAAAATTATTTTTAATTAAATAAATTATTAATTATTCAATACCATGATCTCAGGAATCATGATACCACTACCTTCAAGACCTTTCACAAGGTAGTTTTAAATTGTTGGTAAAAACCCATTTACTTCTAGATTTATATTTCACATCATGAGACTAATAATGTATCATGGGAATATATATATCTGGTCTCTATCCTTCAATACAAGAATAAGGAATTTATCATATATCTAATAATATATCTAATTTGTAAACAATGTTTCCTATCAATAATTATTTATATCGTGCAATGAATTTAGATTTACCAATATTTCCCTTGATAAAAAAATAATTTTCAATGCAGAAAAATATATATATACATGATTTATAGTTTATTAAATTAAAATATCCATGAAAATAATATGGATATTTAGGTGAAATTTAATATCCAATGGACACTTGAAATTGAATATTTTACGGAAAAATCCATGGAAGAAAATTAACCTAGAATGAAATTTCCATTCATTCCATGGTAAAAATGATCATACACCATCGATATAAATCATTAGGATAGTATCAGTATATCGTATACACATTGGAGTGCAAATATAGGGTATTTTAATTTATTAATAGACATAGAATAAAAATATCAATAAACATTTAAAGCAATAAAATATAATTTTCTTTCTGAAAATTACTTCTTCAATCTAAAATTTATCACAACATTTTTTATAATAATTTTATATGAAACTAAATTGATAAAAGTTATAAATTAATTTTTACAACATTGAGTTGTCGTGAAAGTAGAAAATTCTTAACATTACATGTAAATTAAAATAGTTATTCATTTTTCATTTTTGATAAAATCGAAATTGGAATTGTTTTTATGAAAACCATTACGAACCATTCCAAAACATTATTTAAAAAGAAAATATGAGAAAATAAATTTATTTAGTAAATCATTTTCAATGGTTTAAAATTATTATTTAATAATTATTTTATAATTAATTTTTTATGATATTGATTTTTTGATCGAATAGAGATAAATGATGTCATATTTTATTAAACAAAATTGAATAATTTTAAGTAAAAAATATCTAAAATTTGTATTATTAGTTGAAATTATTCATGTATATCTTGAGTAGAAAAAAGTGAATGTTTTTTTAAATAACGATCAAATAATTTCCTATAATGGAAATTCATGAATAAAAAATCTCTATTAAAATGGGTTTGTGAAGATTGAACAAATTTCATAATAAAATGGATAATGGATGGGACATTCAAGAAGTCAAAAATGATGAATCAAGAAAGAAGGACCTGTGGATTAATCAAAGAGACATTAGATGTTAGATATATCATTATGGGAAGAAAATAAATCCACTCTCAACCTAGGAAATACATCTCCATGATCCTTATAATAAATTTCAATGTTATTAAGGGAATGCACGATAATTATTTTCTTTATTATTATATCTATATTAGGGGATTATCCATATTCATTAATTTATCGTGGGAATCCAAAATAGTTGAGGTGAATTCTAGTGTGAATTGTTTTATTGGGTATATCATCTATCCTAGAAGGGGGTATTGTTGATCATTTTTAGGGTTTTATGTCCGGTTAATGGGGTCCAAATATATCAATTAAGAGCAACTCAAAGGCACAATGGAGAAGCCAAATACAATGTGAGATAATGGAATTTGGAGTGGAGTAAAAATATAATATATATATCTCATATATGATATTAGATTTTTGATATGAAATTTAGTGTGAACAAAGGATTCCCCTTTTCGATGTTGATCCAGAGTAAATACATGAGAGGGTATTCTATTAGAAAGGGATCATTAGGGAATTTTTTCAGAAATTTCATCTATTATATAAAAATATTTTTTAGCATATTTTCATTATATTTTTTTGTGTTCCTTGAATAATATTTTGGGTGTACCAACTAACTAAGGGTGATATAGAGAGGTTGAGTTGAGTCTGGAGTTTAAAAAATTGGAAATTATTTATCTACCATTTTTATTCCTCTCTCTAATTTACATATATCTTATTTATTTATAAATATTTATTGATCAATGAAAATATTTACATAGGGTTAAAATGGTAATTCATTAACCACATTGTCCATATTGGATTTAACTAACCATTTGGGGACTTGTGGTTGAAATGGGTCTTCATTTAACGCTATAAATTTGGATAACAATCATGACCATCAATTCAAAAAAATTAATTTCAAGATGACTGATGTGCACTTGTTTCCATATTCATGATTCATTATTAAAGGAGTTCATTAGGGGAACAATAAATCATGTGCCCAAACCTCCTCCAATGCATTTTTTGAATAAAAATTCTTATATGAGAGGGAATAAATATATTTCATCCAAATACAATCAATAATGTAACATTGAATATATTTTTTTTTCATAAATGTATCAGTGTTCTATGGGAAAACCATGACAATTTAATATTCATTATATTGAAAATATTATGGAGGAGACCATGAAGAAAAAATATTGTAACAAAAAATGAACAATTACACATTGAAAATGTAACTTATTCTATAAGAATATATACTTTGTATATGGGAACCATGTAATGGATAATGTGTTACATAAATATTGAATTTAACTATTCACGGTTGTTCCCATTAAAATATTCTTCCATTGTATTCACATAAAATTCAATCAATTGGTAAATTACATTTTTTAAACTCTTTTCAGTTCTTCTTACCATTATGGGTCTAAAGAATTCCCCCTTTAAATGGGTTAAAATGAGAGTCAAGAGATGCTGAATCCCAAGAACATATTTACACTACTATTGTTATTTGTGGTGTATTAGTACATGAAGATGAGTTATACCTCTATATAAAAGGTATCATGAAATTTTATTGATTTAATTTTAATTGATGTTCTTTTTAAGTAGATGGAAGCTTAAGACATGGTTGTATATGCGACTCCAATTGCTGGCATGAACTACATTATAGAAAGATGAAACATTATGGATGACTTGGCATTTTCTGAAAATCAATTTATATTTCATAGAATACATCCTCAATCAACATTGAATATCTCAGGTAGCACTATTACTGCATGTGATTCAATTTAGGTGTTATATGGTTGACATAGTGTCTATAGTGTTATGAGGGATTCTATAAGTATAATATTTATGTGTTTTTATCAATGACCATGCATGTTGAAAACTTCTGTATATTTTTTTGTTTTCAAATACCACTGATTCTAGGAATATTCTCTATTATGATTTACGTTGTATTTCTAAAATAATAGTTTCTATCACTAGAAATGTTTTAGAAGACCCTATATAACTTATTATTATAATTTATGAGAACATAATGATTCATATAATATTAGAATTTATGATTTAACCATGGTGTGAATGACTACCACTATAAAATTTGCACATTTTTTATGATCTTGTGATTCTAGTTACTAGTATATGAATTACATATTATGCATTCTATCAATCCAAAAATATCATTCAGGTTAACCTCTCAACCTTGGGATAGAACTACCAAGATTTATGTTAATAAATTAATTCCTATTTAATAGATATTCGCATATTTGATATTAGCATGATAAATTCTATAATTATATCAATCGAGGTCTTAGAAAATTACTTTAACAATTCATGATATAATTTTAATGTATGATATCATTGAAAAATATATTTTGGACACCGCGATAACAACATTGATGATTGTGTTAGGGTTTTCTTAGTATATCAATGCTATATAGAATTACCGACATTTTCGAAGGCTATTTGATTATACCCATATTTATAAACATAAAATCTCCTAATTCAACCACTAGAAGGGATTTACCTAAACTGATTAACTATTATTGTTTAAATACAACAACATTATATCTACCATATTGTCTGGTTATGATTAGATTATTGGATATTTATCCACTACAAGGAATCCAAATACATAAGGAGATGTATGATGATTTAATCTGAAAAACTAACACGTGGGAGGATTTAGATAAGCCCCATCCTTTAAAAGGATACTTATTAACTAATGTAGATAATTTATTTGGAAAATCTCTTAATAGTTTTATATTATAACAATTTATAATATGGTGGAAATCATTATTCATCCTAACAAGCTATTTCCAATGACTAAAAACAAAATTAGAATCACTAAAATATGTTCTTTATATACACATGAATCTTATTGGCCTGCCATATTGGACTGTATGTTCATGATATGTGGTTGAATAGTGCAGTCATATGTAATATGATATCATCAACAAACTAGATTTTTCAATGTGTTTCTAGATGGATGACTTTTCACAAACCATGATGATCATTTGAGTGTTGAGATCCAGACCTTGATAATAATAGTTTCAATGGGGAAAGGACATCCCTTTGTCTTTTCAATACACACTCTTTCATAGGAATTTAACAAATTAGGTCATATTTAAGGATGAATATCCCCATTATATTTTAGTGGAGAATTCTAATTAGTATTTGGGTGGATGGTAGGCAATTTTGAATTGCATGCCGATCAAACTTTTTCAAAATTCCATACTTATACTTCCCAAACCATGTTTCTCAATATTAATATATTTCATCCAAAATAATTTATTATTTATAATTATATTGTGATACTAACAAATCCCATTGATATTACCCATTTTTTGTACATATGATTTCAGAATATTAAGTGAGAACCTCAAAAACTCCCAAGATGAAATTTTATACATCAAATGATTTTTATATGGGGTTTAATATGCTAATATTTTTAAATTATTATTTCAAGAAAATCATACACCATCTAGGATCTACCAATAGTGTGGATGTAGGTTATAGGTATTGTTTCTATCTATTTCCAATATTTGGAGGGAACTAAATGGAACTATCATATTTCCTCATTGGTTGATGAATATGTTAGAGGATACTAACATAAGGATTACACTACCACACACTGGTTATCCAAAAAAAATATCATATTGATATCCAATTCATGAGTATAGAATTGTATAGATAACCTATTTTCAAAAACCACCCAATGGGAAATTATTCCATCGATCACCAATAGTCCCATTCAATTAATGAATTAAAAAATGGTTTCAAATAATCATAATGAATATAATAAACGTTTAATTTTTTTTAACACAGTTTTTTAGATCCATATCATGTTTGTGTGATATAATACATGTATTATTGATTAGGTATTTTGGTAATGTTACAAACATTGATGATGGTATGATAGTGATGAGCAGTCCATTAGTAGTGTAACCAATATAGACATGGTAGATGAATTAAACTAGAATTAAATAACATAAGGTCACTTTATACATGTAATACAAGATATACCAACCCTATATGTAGAAAATATTATTTTAGAATATATATCATTAATGAAAAGTAAATCATGGTGATATCCCAAATTTTTTATTGAGAACATTGTTTTGAGAAAATGATCATAGAACTAGGATTGTTATATCATAATGGATTCCCTTTTAGAGAATATTGTTCTTAATATTGATTTCATTATCTAAATAATTTATTTATAAGGAATATGTGGGTTTATCTATCTGAACATTCATTATCTCATCTATCACATTCTTACCTCTAATGGAAAAATAATTATCCTAGAATTCCACCACCCCCATTTTTATCAAGATAATGGTCATAGGGAATCACTAGAGGGTGATAATACTGAACTCCATCATCTTATTATGATGTTTTGAGAACATCATTATTGGATTTCTATGAAAAAAATAACATTATAGTAATATGATGACATAATTGAACGAGTGAATGAATATTTAAAAGCAGTATACATTTCATATGAATATATAGGAAATTTTATTGAATGGTTAAATGATTATGTTGAGAAAACATACATATTTTTAATAGTGGGAGCTATCTATTGGATGACCCATCTACAATCAATAAAAATTTATCATTAGACATTGATCAAATGGTTAGAAGAGACTTTTTGAGTCTACAATAGTTATTTTTATTAGTTTATCAATACATTTTATGGGGATAATAGAATTTGAACGATATATGATAAATTTTTTCATCAGTCTATGATGAATATTTTTCTTTCTTGAATTTCACTCATTACATGGGTATTTTTTATCACAATTATAATTTTATAATATTATACTAAATAGTAGAAAGGGGAGATATTATTTTAATAGGAATCTGTTTATTCATTTTATTGTGAAAGGAAAAAATTAGTCATGGTGCCAAATTTGTTGAATTAGAATAAAATTCCTCTTAATTGTGGCAATTAGATTTTTATTAATACATGATTTGTCATTGTAACACTATATTTGGTTCATTTGGGATAATGATTTCATATTTGGAATGGATCTTAGATGGATATGGAAATATATAACACCATAATAATTATAGAAGTGGTCTATTTTAATTATAAATCCCTTTAGGACATGGATCACATATGGATATGACAATAAATACAACCACCATAACACAAATATTTCTCCATTTGTATGACTGTTTTACCCCTTGGAATGCCTCTCTTATGGATATAGGTATAATAACCATCACTATAAAATAAAATTAAATCAATATGGATGGATGATATAATATTGGGTGTGGTTTACAAATATTTATATGTATAATTTCTATCACCATAACAGTTGATTTGGTCCATTTAAAAGAATTATATTCTCTTAGTTATGGGTCACAGATGGGTATAGTAATATGTACAATCACTTTAACACAAGTGATGGTCCATTTGGAGATATTAATTTACTCAATATGATGATTACCAAGGGTGGGGAGGTGAATTAGAATGTTGGAATCTATTGGTCAAAATGGATTGAGCACCATGGTGTTATACTTTAGATAATTTCATGCAGATCCTCTAGTCTGCTAAATCACTGATGATAGAATGTGTCAATGCTCTTAAAATTTAATATCACATGGCTTCTAGAGATCATATCATTAATGTTATTATAATCATGTTATGGACCCTAAAATAATTGAGTCTTTTAATTTATCATGTTCTATATTTCCAATGTATTTTATTATGTATATCTAGAAGGAAAAAATTATTTTTTCATGGGATTCACATTTCTAGTTTCCAATAGAAAAATATTTGTTCCTTTCTTAAAATTTTATTTCTCAGTTATACATACAACATATGGGGGTTTAATTTAGTGAGGAGAGGATAATCATTTTCCCAAAGTTTATCATTATAGTGTTTCAACCTGGGGTGTTACGTGTCTCATTCTATATGTGGTTTTAGGTCCCCTAGTATGGGCCAATACAACTAATTATTATGATATGGGATATTTCAAATCAAATGTAAATACTTTATGGTAATGGTTTTTGTACAAGATATTTCATCATTTTAATTCCATATAAATTTCACCAAAATAAACCATGTCGAGGTCCTGTTTCATAGACATGATAACATCTTAAGGGATATTTGATTGGTTTTCACCCAAAAATGTGTTTGATGATAAAATTGTAATACATTTTGGTTTCTGAATCCACATGAATAATTATTTTATAGCTTATGTGTGATATACCTAAGGGTTAATGAATTTTTTTTTGTGAGAAGATACATGAATATTTGTTATGACCACAAAAAATATACAAACGATGTGTGTTGTTGTAATGGTGTTAAAGAATATAGGGGTTAATGTATTATCTTCGTCAAGATAAATATTATTCTAATAAACATTCTTTGTCATTGGAACATATGCATATTCATATAAATGGTATAATATTAATAATCATGAAGTGGAGACCTTTGGAGGCTAAAGAACTTGTTATTGATATCTATAGAATGTTTTCGGTGGACTGAAAAATATATCAAATGATTAGATTATGGGTCTGAAGGGATAATCGAGAATGGATATGTAATCCAAAAGCTATTTCACCATATAAAATCAATGGAATTTCTGAATTTGGATATGATATGTCACTACAATATCCTTTTCCAAAACGTGATGGTGGACAATGAATTTCTCAGATTCTTCAAACACCATATAGACGGACGTTCATGCATTCTTTCTATTTTTTAATCCTTGCTAAAATATTACTAAAAAAACATTGTGTATCATATTGAGTAGGGAGTACTATTTTCCGACCATTACCTTTATTTGTTTTCATCCTTATGTTTTTATGTATTTTTCACATACTTTTTAATGTATTGTGGTCCAAAATATTTTAGGGCTTGAGTATGAGGTTATAAATAATTTACTAACAAATTTTGATTCTCTGGTGAGGCCTCATTGACAAGATGTGATGTTATATGACCCATACTAAATGATGTATATGAAATAAATGTTGTGATGGGAAATCCAAATTCCATTATATATTATGACATTTAAGTGGTGTACATAGTTTAATGCCATTGTTCTTGGAATAAAATCATTAAGACAATACATTAAGTTTCAAAAAATTAAAAGTAGACCTAATGATAATTGAGGTCATAATTAAACTATATTCTATCTCAATAGGGGTGTCACATAGCTTATTGGATTCTTTATTGAACAGATGAATGATAATAATGACATTTAAGTGGTGTACATAGTTTAATGCCATTGTTCTTGGAATAAAATCATTAAGACAATACATTAAGTTTCAAAAAATTAAAAGTAGACCTAATGATAATTGAGGTCATAATTAAACTATATTCTATCTCAATAGGGGTGTCACATAGCTTATTGGATTCTTTATTGAACAGATGAATGATAATAACAAAATCAATGGTGAATGATAACTATGTATTTTCAAAATCTGTTATAATTAGAAGTGGTGAAAATATAATTTGATTATTAAGATTATTGAATTGGGAGTAGTGACTTTGAGTTAGTTTTTACGGGATATACATGGATATTATTTTTAATATGGGTTACAATATGATTCTATAACATAATATAAACATTATATAATCCTCCAATTCATGTATACAATACCTCATGTTGAAATATATATAATGGGAACTTATACAGATCAAAATCTCTGGCATAATATAGATATTCAAGATTATGAATACATTGGAGTTTATTGAAATCATTAAAAATATCTAGATAATGGATTATATAAATCCATGACACTCATAGAATTACATGCGATTTATGAAAAGGTATGTTCATAAAAACTATAATGGTGGTATTTTTTATTCTGTTTAGTGGTAACATTGCTGACATGGTTCCCAAAAAATGGAAGGAAATAAATGTGGAATTATGGTTTGGTTCTAGTATATGTGCTTGGACTCAAAATAAGATAAATCCATACGTTTCCCTCATATTATAAGGGATACTCAACTAATTATGATTAATCACTAAGAATGATTATTTTATCACGATGTTCTTTTGGGGAGAAAACCTATGTTTGGTACCCTCAAATCAAATAGGATCAAATTTAGGGAAACTGGTCCCAATATAAGGGACTCCTCGTAGAAATTACAAGCCTTGAAATAGGGAAAACATGTCATTAAATTAATTTTTTATGAAAAAACTCAGAAAAGGTACATTTATCTAGATTTAAATACTAAATTGGATAAGTAAAATATTTTATTTGATTCCAAATATAGAATTGGATAATATATAGGAGCTTCATAACTCTTTATATATATGTAAAATAAGTTGATCTATAGTTAGATATATATACCCAATTTTTTTTTAAAAATTTTGGTTATATGATATTACTATTATGTGGTTCTTTATCTCTTGTACGTAACATGTCACATGGGATGAAAAAATCCAAAAAAAATATTGGGTTTGTAATGGTTGGATCATACATATTATAGTTTATCATCGTAAAACAATGACATAAATGTCACTACATACAAATTATGAATTCTTTCAATATATAGATCGATAAATATATAATAAATTACAGGTTTAAGGTTTGTTACCATCTATCCTTTCTTAGTGGATGTTTTTAAATGAGTCTTCACTAGAAAACCTTGTGAATAATTTTGGAGGAAAACATCATTCATAACATTTGTTATTAATCCTTAAATAAAATATGTTGGATTCACTATATAACCTGAAAAAAATAAGAAGGTTGAAGCATGTTCTTGTAGGAAATTATTCATAAAATAATTCTAGTACATGCATAAGTATTATAAATGTAGGATGTCACATGAATAATTCTATACTGAAGAATATAATGTAGATATAGATCATATGTAAGTGAATGGGAATAAAACAATAGGTCTATACATAAACCATTTTATACAAAGAATAATGTATTTTATGGATCCTTCCAAAATTCGATGGAGGCCTCTTTTACATATATTAAACTCATGTCCTAGTGATTAAAATTGGGTTCCACCTCAGTGTTGAGAGATAAACAAATTAAATTATTATCGATAGTCAGAAAAAAATGTAAAATAAGGAATTTTCCATTTCATAAATCAATGTTGATCCATGATCCAAGAATCACTATGTACATTATTAGAGTATAGATTAATACATAAATTGTTTATGAAAAGAAATGGATTTCTCAAATCAGGATCATATGTATTAAATGGGGGAATGTTTATTTTTGATGTGCATGATGTCGTATGATAAAAGATCATAGTTTCATAGTAAATCATGGGTTAATAATGAATCTAGACCCATGTAGTTCTTAACTTGAATATCATTATATACATCAATAAAACATGAGGGAACATGTTATTAAATATTGTTTTTTAATGGATTGTGGGCTAATGATCTGTACACATATCTAGATCATATATAGAGAAATTAGTTCAATCATAATGGGAGACTCAATAATCTTCATGTTCATATACTCTAAACCATTTTTCCTCTCCTTACTATTCATGGTAATGAAACTCAATTTGGTTGATTAGCCATGTCCTCTATGATCAATTGAGTTATGATTATTGAGGGAAATTATAGGCTATTAGAGAATAACCTGAAATATATTAGGCCAAGTGATAAGGGTATTTTCATTCAATTAGAAGAAATTTATCATCCATGATAAATATTTTTACATATTTTTTAATTTCATTTGATGAGTATGTTTACTATGATCATTAACATCTTAAAGTGGGTATAAAAAACATATAGTTTAATATAAAATAGTTAAGATGTTTTTGTGAATTATTATGTTATTTAATGATGAGGATGGAAATATTTTTTATAATCGTGAATTTAAGATGATACACACTGATGATTAAATTCATACATATATAATATGATTCATTTTTATTAAGATCAAACATCATCATAAATATTTTCATGTAGATTAATGTCATAAGAAATAGACCCAATGGTACTATCATGATGGTTATAAAAAAGTACTTACCTAAAAACCTTACATTGTTTGTTATTTAAATGTGTTATCCATCACTTGTGATATGATTGAATGATCCATTATTTTATAAACTTTGCATTATGTAAGGTTCCTACCATATTTATTCATGATTTAGAGGGTTTTTTCTTGTAACAAATGATTTATGAGAACTGAAACCATCTCTACATAGAGGAATGTTTGATGGCTTAATTTGTTATTTAATGATACTGATAATATATTATAATGAACATCCTATTTGTGTAAATTGTTTAAAATCTTCATATAAATTAGTTCTAAATCATTTTGATGATTATGAGAGTATTCATCTTCAAACAAATTGTTTTATACAATATTGAAAAGATATGGAACTAGGATCCCTATGGGTAGGACTCACATTGTACAGTTTATAAGTTAATATGGGGTTTATTGTGTGGGAATATATGTCATCGGGTGGTAATACCTCAAAAAATGTAGCAGTTTTTTATCCAGAGACCCATTTTTTATTCACCATCTTCTATAAAATATTTTAAAGAGTCTTATAGACAACCCATATTTTTATTTTTGATGCCTCTTTTTAATGTTAAGAGTAGATATTCTAAATGAAATACTTTTTAATGAAGTATTTTCAACATAGAAGAGAATAAATTGTCTACATAATATATTAATATCCAATAAAGAACACCAAATCTGGTTAGTATATTTGAATTTATTATGTTAATAACACTATTTATCCTAAATAAATTCTGTGGTATTTCGATGAAAAAATTCGGATGAGATTACTGGTATTAGCGATGTACTTAAACTATCAGTTTTTTTACTTGGGGATACTGCCCTAAGAATTTTATTCCACAATTGATAAATAAAAGATAATATTTGGTCGTGTTCACAAAATATGTCGGTTGATGGATAAAATCCATTTTATTTTATTAGTAAAGAAATTTCATTGAATATTATAAGAAATTATGTTCTATTTTTGGAACAGAGTATTGAAAACTCCTAATATAATGGTATATATTAGAAACATATTAAATATATCCTTTGGAAACTACGAGCACATCATGTATTATAGTTACAATTTCTATTATTCCAATTATTCTATGGATGTATCCTTAAAATGATAATTTATTGGGAAGTTCCTTAGAATTTGGGATACCATAATGGATACAGTTTTTATCCCATAAACAAATATGTTACCTCTTGGATCAATAAAATATAAGAATTAAATTTTATAGACTATCTAGATTGGTGGACCTGTATTTACTATTAATATTATTTGAATAAGAAATTGTCTCACCTAGAATAGACGTGACAATAATATCATTGACCTATTCCTTGTTAATGTTAGTGATATTTGTAACTACCATATGTTGTAAAAGGTTGTTAAATTTCTTTTCCTAAATAGGATGTTTTCTATAGGTGAATGAATAATACAAGCCATATTCATGAGCATTTTGTGAAGGTTTAACATGAAATAGTATGAATTCAAAATATAGTAGTACCATATACATACACACATGATCAAACAAGGGAATTAATTCCTGACATTTAATCTCGTGTTCCCCATTATTGTACTTAACAAATAACTTTTAATTAAAAATTTTATTTATATAGACCAATGCTATCTATTATGCTCTTCATAATCCTATAATAAGTGATTGGAAATATTACACATAGTTTGTTGAAACTTTTGGTAACATTATTGAATAAGGAAATAGGAAATTATTTCTGTAAATAAGAATGATTCTCAAGATTACACTATTGAGAGTTGGGTTCTTTGTTGTTTTTTTCTATTGGTATTCTGGAAGAACTTTTAATGTTTATTTTCTATGTATGGGAATTTTCATTTTAAAAAATTCTCCATCCTATGGTACTTTTGGTATCCATTTTTGTGCCTCAAATTATGAGTTGATTCATCATAATTTATTCTTAATAATAACCTTTTATAGGATTCTATGATATGAATTGGTTATAAAAAATACAAAATGTCCACACACCAAAAAATTCATTTAGGGTGCATTGGGTGAATGATGATAAACATGATAATTTCATTATAATAAACTCACTATACCTTTTGATGATATTGGAAATTGCTTTGTTTTCAATATAATATTATTAATGAATGGAAATTAATTTATATATATTTATAAATGTTAGTAGTATCAATATAGTTCTTATAAGATAGTATACACTTTTATATTTACCGACATTATTCATTTCTGAAAAGAGTGAATGAAGTGACACATCAAGAGATACGATATAAAAAATGAGAATACTCTATTCTATATAAGGTATTATCACCAATGGTCTTGAGAGGTAATTCCTAATTGTTTCAAAATAATCCTAAAATTATCCAACGGACTGTTAAATAACTATTCTACTAATCTGTTTATTAATGTTTACATTGTTTTCTACATGGACTTCTATTCAATTTTGGATATAAGAAAGGTTCCCATGAATACCTATGAATACATTGAGATCCACAATTGAATTCTTGATATGTAATTCACTATAATTCTCAACATCAAATTGAAATCATTGAAGTTATACAACAATGATAAAAAATATTTAAGACATCACCACAAAATAATTATAGGGGTTCACATTCATGTAATGTTTCCAAATCTTTTAAATATCTCATCAAGACCAATGATATGATCATACAATCGTATATATTTGGCCACCGTATCACTAAATTTAAAATATATGATATTTTATTGAATATTTAGGAAAATATGCTGCATAAAATATTGATTAGTGTCCCCAATATTTTCAAACTAATGGGAAATACATAGTAATAATACACCCCTCATAGATCGATGATAATATTGTAGTCCTAAATTTTGAATCAATTATGTTCTAGTTATAACCACAAATCCATCCACAGTGGAGAGGCTCTATTACCTTACTGTTGCATCATTCAATTAATCTTTGGCCAAAAATTGGAATTCAACCTCTAGTTAATAATATTTGAGATCAAGTATGGTTACTAAAATTTTATCTTCAATTTATCTTCTTGATGGGGATGATGTTATTAAGACACTTCATGTATGGATCACCTTGAATGATTTCAACATTGCTAATCAGGTAAACTCTAAAATCAACTTCTAATCATCTCTTAAGTGCATTATAATGGTTTCCTACATGAATCCATGATAATATTTTCAAATCATAAATTATTAATTTCTAGCTAAGGAAGAAACCTATAAAATTCTATACAAAACCCTATAATGAAATCTGAATACAACTTCAAAATGGAGACTTATTCCTCTTTTTCATTTGGTGACATAGTAGACATATAATGATAGAACCCATGTCCACCAATATACCTCGGTTTTCCAGAATGATCTCCTCAATAGTGGACATGGCTATCAATAATTCATGAGGGGAATATCAATAAGCATATTCATCATATACATCTACATCGACTATGATGGGAGTAGGTTAAATGAGAATGCTTCAAGTACTTATAGATAAAACAATGAAATTTTTATCTGTTTAAATGATTGTGAGGAATCTATGGGTACAAAGAGTACTGATGTGTATCCATAATGATCTACGATACTCTATAATCATTTTATTTCCACATCATCTACTTTTACTCAGTAAGAATTCAGTTATTCAGTGATTTTTTTGTTCCAAATGATTATATGAGAACATTTTTATCTTCTGATAATGATTATGTGGTGTATCCATAATCCAATAGTTTAAATGTTTGTGTATAGTCATTTGGAATATTTTCTATATTACCACTTTTTTCTACTATAAAAAGTGGTAGAATTAATGATGATACTCAAGGATTTGGGGTTGTATTGTAGTAATTTATATTTTTTATTGATGAAGCGGGGGAAAATTTAGTTCTAGATGGTGATGAAGGGTATCCATTGTTATTAAACATAATGTGTATTTAGTTTCCCCTAGTGGTTTATCATTATTATTTAGGTTATGTCAATATCTCCACCAGATTGATCCAGAAAGAATGAATGATATATTGATCATGATATAGAATATTCCAAGGAATTTTTACTCTATCCATTATTGATTATTTAGGTTAATATCATCAAATATTCATTATTATGTGGTAGATATCATCGTAGGATTCGATTTTATATGTGGTAGAGCTCAAACGGACACCCGAATCAAAAGTTATGGCCGTTTGAAGTGCGAGTTGCGTTTTCAACATATTTTGGATCTTTTATTTAATTTTTTATAAGCCATTTTCACTAAATATCTTATATATTATGTTTAAATGTATATTTATACTTATCTAAAATAAATTTAAAATTATATTTAAAAAATATATATTATATTTATATCAATATAACTATATTTATATATTTAAATATTAATATATATTTTTAATGAATATTTATTTTGAATTAGACACTTTTTCAGAACATTTAAAAAAAGTGCTGATAAAGACTCCAATTTACCAGAGCTACTAAAAAACACTGATGAAGGTGTACCGTTTAACATCACTAAAAACAATATTAAAGGGGGTACCTTAATAGGTGCTTTTTTAGCACTGATAAAGGTACCCCCCCCATTATCAGCACCTTTTCATTAGCACTGATACAGGGTGGTGCTGGCCTTGACCCGTTATGTGGTAGTGATTAAAATAAAATGTTATATTAATTAATCCAATAATTACATTAAAAATGGTAGGTATGTAACAATATATGAAAATTTTTACCCAAACCAATAAAATATGCTTTAATGAAGGGAAATTGATAAGAATCCCATTACCTCATATTTTATTTTATTTGAACGTGATTGAAAATCATGTATAATGGATTTTATGATGTTATTATTTTATAATAGAATAGTTTTTATATTTATAATATCATATATTATCATCATATATCATCTTATCAGATTTTTACTTTTAATCATTCATTATTTTCATTGCTTCATGTTTAAATTACCTTACTTTCTCATGTGTTTTTTCTCATGAATGTTCAGGTTCATGGGTACATGATATAAATCCATCATATACATGATAAAAATCAAGAAATAATTATAATATTTGTACATAAAAATATTTTTTTATACCAATAATGAAGGATTTTTTAATAATTGATGTTCATTATGTTCATGTAGATAGTAGGTCATTCTTATGCACGAGTAACGTTTCAAATTATTGGATGATCATTATAGAATTCTTATAAGTAATATGTCATCCTTTAATAAAGATGATGATAAAATAAATAGAATATTATTTATTTAAATATAATAAAATATTTATATATATATTATCCATGTGTTGTAGTAAAAAAAGTGAGTCATGTTGCTTTGTGATGGTGGTAGTACACATGTAAACAAATGATGTCATCATCTATAAATGAGTGAAATGGTAAGAAAAAAAATATTTTATATTTACAAAATTATAAATATGTAACTTTTATAATAATTAATTTAATTATATCGCATATATTCTATAAATTTATCTTTATTATATTGGATTAAATGATTTACTAAAAAACGAATCCAATAGCATTGTGAGGCGCTAGTCCACCATATACACAAATGATTATTTAATGTCCCATTTAATGGAAGTATGAATGGTATATGGGACTAATTATACATGAAAATATATCTGAATATTTAATATTATATTTTTAAAATATCATCATGGTTACATAATAATTAAAATTGGTGGATTAGGAAGTAAAATTTAATTTCTTATTGAAGAACTTTAAAAGTTTTGGGTCATCCTCATTGAGTTTTCACATAATGCCTTTATAAGTACACATTGTAACCAATATATGTATAATAGAAATATATTAGGGATTTTAGGAAGTTATTTGGTTAGGTATTGGGAAAACCAAATCTATTCAATGTTGAGAAAGTATTAGATAGGGGTGGCCTTTTATATATTTGGTGAGAGGAATAATAGTAATTGTTTAAATTAAAAAAAAGGATAAACCAATTTATAAAGATTCCAAAAGTGATAAAAATGAATTATGTTTTATACCTATACATGATAGGGTCAATTTATGTCTATATAATACATTTTAAATATGAATTTACATCATATTAGACATTATCATTTTAGTTTAATCTCTTTGAAAATACAGTTTTACCTTAACCATCTAAAATATTCTTTAAATGTTTTTACAATTCATTATGTTCAAAAACTATGTTAATTTTTTTAATAAAATAAATTATTATAATTGAAAATATTTAATCATTTTTCAAAAATTCCATTCACATAAGTTCAGAAATTAAATTTAAAATTAATTTTGTAGTCACGAATAGAAATTGGATTTTCAAAGAGAAATTATTTAAATGATTACAATGTTTTGATGATAAATTGAAAATAAAAGTGCTTAAAATTAACAGAATTTGTTTAATATATATCAAATTGATATAATTATACTGTTTAACCAATTTTAAATATAATTTAAACAAAAATAACATTTTCAATAAATACTAGAATTTTTTTTATTATTCATTGAAAAAATGAATCTTTTAAGAAAATATCAAAAAAATACACTAAGATAATTTTGATATGGTGATTTAAAAATTTAATTTCATGATATCAAATAAATTTTATTATTATTTTTAATTATTTTGACAAAGAGAGACTAAACCAATTTTTTGAGAAAATAAATTTTTTAGGGTTTATTTTCATTTAAATCAATATTAAATTACTTTTAGTCTATAGATAATCATATGTTTCATAATTATGATTATAATATTAATACAAATAAAATTATAAAATATTTTAAAATGGTATATTATATTATAGTTCACATTATGTCGGGGTTTCATGATCCAGAAGAAAAAAAATATTAAATTTGAGGAAATATATTTAAATGGTGGTTTAAGATCAGTGCTACATGTCGTCTGAAAAATTGAATTAAATTTTCATATTTTATAATTTTGGTACTTTACATTCTACAAAGAAAAAAAAAATGTTTCCCATATATTTAATCATGATCTCAGTAATAAATGATTTCATATTTTGAAACTCATTTATTCAAAAACTACATCATAAAATTCATTAACAATACCCCCTCATAACAAGTTAGGAAGGGAAAAACTATGGTCATATGGAATAAACCATAACTAGGGTTCTATGTTGGAGAACATTGGTGGAATTTTAATATATATACATGGGAGAAAAGTGTAAATAATTATAGAAGATGAAATTGGTCACAAATTATAAGAAAGTAAATGATCAATGGAATGTTAAGGAGATGAAAAAAATAAATATGTTACAAATTATTATACTATGTGATTCATCTAATATAAATGTAATATGGTTATTTTTTTTCAAGATCATGCTTCCTAATGTTGATGAAATCATCAAAAATATATGAATATAAGGAAATTTCCTTACATGACATATTTATATTTTAGCATAACAATTTCATCATTTGGATTTGTTTTCATTAATATCAAAATATTTTATTAATCCATGATACGACAGTCAATCAATTTATAATTCTTAATGATCTAAAATTCACTTTTAATGGATCATAGGATCCAAAAAAAGGTAAAATGTCTTTCTATATTTCTATAACTATTTTTAGAAAACAATATAGTTTGTATAAGTTATCAAATAAAATATGTTATTAAATTAAATAAACATAACCACCAATTTTTCTCCATTAATGTTTTTTTCATGTCATTTATCTTTTTATATATTAAC
Source organism: Viscum album (assembly GCA_963277665.1). Classification (NCBI taxonomy): domain Eukaryota; kingdom Viridiplantae; phylum Streptophyta; class Magnoliopsida; order Santalales; family Viscaceae; genus Viscum; species Viscum album. The sequence continues at coordinate 198,557,976 of OY728150.1, forward strand.
TAGGACATTATATTTCACAATGTTAGGAATTAAAATCCTATTATCCTTCGATTTCAAGTTCATGACCCATGGAATTTCTAGAAATTGTAGGTTGTAACCTATCATATGGGATTACCTTTTACAAAAACTATATTATAATAATTAGTAAAATATTCCAAAAGACATTGGATTGTAATACTTCAAAGAAACATAATTATTACCTATCATTTTTACTAGGTTTCTCGATACAACATTTTTTTCCAAAAAATAATAATACTTTTATATAACAATTATAATAATTAAATTATTGATCATATTATACAAAATGGTTACCAATACCTTCATTTATATTTCATTAATATCTAAAGTCATTATTACGCAAATAACTATTCCATTAAAATATTAACTCAACAAATATATATTATTGAAATAAATTTCACCCAAAATATAATATATTTGGGTATACTCCCTTAATATAATACATAAAAATGGGTTATTAAGATATTTATCTTATTATAAATATTAGTCTCATATAATAATATTGTAATCCATAACTCTGATTATAATTAAGAGCCATATGATTCTAAAAATTAACAAAATCATTTTTTTAATTATTATTGCAACTAAAAATAATTTTTTGAAACACTTCAACAATTCAATTCCTGAACCACAATAATTAAATTTTTTGTCAATTTTATTTATACATAGTTTCTTCCTTGGTCTAGATGTTAACATTTACAATAGTTCATTGACTCATATAAATCCAAGGATTTAAAAATTTATGACATTTATATATAAATGGATCCCTAGGATAAAATGTATTTATTTCATTAAAATGGTACATTTTTAATTGGCTAATATTTTATTCATGATATTACATTCCACATATAAATAATTATCCATTATATTTGAGATTAATTCATAGGTGAATCCTTCCATATTTCTGACATGAAAGAAATTAATTATTGTTTTCTACATCATATCAGCAACTTGATCTCATAAGAAAAATCCATATTTCTCTTTTTGGGTGACATCAAGAGTTATTAAAGGTATATATTGTTAATAATATTTTCATATAAATTATTAGGAATAATCATGTATCTATGAATCTTATCATCATCCATGTTGGTTTCTTAATGTCACCACCTTTTCATTCATCTTCAATGTTGACAAGATTCTTTAAGGTAAATCTATTATATATCACTAAAAAGTACACAATGAGATACAATAATCATAGTGGAAAACTATATTATCATGTATATGATATTTATATAATTAAACCATTTTTATCATAAGAAAACATAGGATTAAGATCAATTATTAATTTTTATAATCTTTTGAAATACTTCATAATGGGTGGTAAAGATTGTCTGAATTATCCAAACCATAGCCCCCTAGTGTGATAAATAGAGTTGTAGTAAGGACCACTATATTGGTATAGGTGATGATTAGGTCTACCCAATGAACCCTTTTTGGTTTTATTATTACTAGTTACATATATACCAGAACTATTTCCACTAATAGAATACCGATAGGGATGTATTAAAGGAAAAAGTAAAAAACATTTACTTACCCATATATAAGAATGTTCTAATATAATTTTCCTCTATTTATATCATTTTTATTGTCCCATTTATATGATTTCATAAATCATTTTTTTACAGTTTCTACTAAACCTCTCTCTGATAGGAACTATAACGACCCCGAGAGGCATTGTATACATTAATAAATTTACATATGATATAAATAATGACATCCCAATAAACCTAAAAGTATAATAGTGGTGGAAAACAAGATATATATATATATATATATTATCCCCATATTACATTTTAATTAAAAAATAAAAATATATTTTTTTTGAAAATATATTTATTCAATCTATCATATCATTATATATCATTGAAATGATACTTTTTAAACTCCATAGAAAGGGAAAAACCAAGGACGAGCAAAATTTTTAATTGAGGATTACATACAATGGAATCTATCATGCATTACTAATTATATTAAATATGGAATTGTATAATTTTTGAAAAACATAAAATTAAAATAAAATGATTATCATGATATGATAAGACATACTCAAAATGGAATGTAAAATATCTGAAAACACATTCTATTTAATTAGAAAAATGACAACGAAATATATATAAAGATAATAACTTCTAAAAATGTCAAGGATAAAAGTAAAATAATTTTTAATTAGATAATTTCTAAATTATTAGACACCATGATCTTAGGAATCATGATACCAATACCTTCAAGACCTTTCAGAAGGTAGATTTAAACTATTGGTAGAAACCCATTTTTTTCTAGCTTTCTAATTCACCTCATGATACCAATAATGTATCAAGGTAATATATATATCTGGTCCATATCCTACCATATAAGAACAATGAATTTATAATAAATCTAATAATAGATCATATTCATAAATAATGTTACTTACCATTAATTATTTATATCGTGTAATGAATTTATATTTATTAATATTTCCCAGATAAAAATAATATTCAATGCAGAAAAATAAATTTATAATTGAAATATGGTATATTAAATTAAAATTTCATGAAAATAATATGGATATTTAGGTTAAATTTAATTTCCAATGGTCACATTAATGTGAATATTTCAAGGTAATGTCCTTGGAAGAAAATGAATCTAGAATGTGAATTTACATTCATTCCATGGTGAAAATGATCATACACCATCAGTATAAAGTATTAGGATAGTATCAGTATATCATATACACATTGGAGTACAAATATATGATTTTTTTATTTATTAATAGACAATGAATAAAAATATCAATAAACATTTCATGGAGAAAATATAATTTTCTTTCTGAAAATACCTTCTTCAATCTAAAATTTACACAACATTTTGATAATAATTTTATATGGAAATAAATTTTTAAATGATATAAATAAATATTTAAAACATTGAATGGTCATGAAAGTAGAAAATTCTTAATATGTCATGTACATTAAAACAATGATTCATTTTCCTTATTTGATAATATCAAAATTGGAATAGTTTTTAAAATAACCATTAAGAACCATTTAAAAAAATTATTTAAAAAGAATATTTCAGAAAAACAAATTATTTAGTAATTCATTTTCAACGGTCTAAAATTATTATTTTATAATTATTTTATAAATAATTTTTTATGATATTGATTTTTTGTCGAATATAGATAAATGAAGTCAGATTTTATTAAAAGGAATTGAATCATTTTAGTTACAAAATAGTTAAAAATTGTATTATTAGTTGAAAATATTCATGTATATCTTGAGTAGAAAAAAAATTGAAGGTCTCATTAAATAAAGATCAAATAATTTCCTACAATGGAAGTTCATGAATAAAAAATTTCTATTAAAATGGGTCTGTGAAGATTGAACACGTTACATAATAAAATGGATAATGGATGGGACATTCGAGAAATTAATAATGTGGAATCAAGAAAGAAAGGCAAGTGGATTAATCAAAGGGATATTAGTTGTTGGAAATAGCTTTATGGGTAGAAATGAAATCCACTATCAACCTAGGAAATACATCTCCATGATTCTTATAAGAAAGTACACCATTATCAAAGGAATCCATGATAATTATTTTCTATGTTATTCTATATATATTATGGGATAATCCATATGCCTTAATTTATCATGGGATCAAAAATAGTTATGGTGAATTCTAGTGTTCGTGTATTTATTGGGTATATCTTGTGTCATAGAAGAAGGTTTTGTTTATCATTTCTTGGGGTTTATGTCTGGTTAATGGGGTCCATATATATCCATTATAATAAACTCAATGGAACTATAGAAAATCCAAATACAATGTGAGATAATTGCATTTGGAGTGGAGTAAAAATATAATATATACATCTCATATATGATAAGATATTTATGAGGAGAAATTTATTGTTTACAAAGGATTATCCTCATCGATGTCGATCCTTAGTGAATACATGTGAGGGTATTACTTCATAAAGGGATCATTATGGAATTTTTTGAGAAAGTGCCTCTATTATATAGGAATATTTTTTAGCATATTTTCATTATGTTGTATTGTGTTCCTTGAATACGTTTTTTGGGTGAACCAACTAACTAAGGGTGATATAGAGAGGTTGACCTAATTCTGGAGTTTAATAAATTGGAAATTAAATATCTACCATCATTATTCCTCCCTCTAATTGACATATATCTTATTTATTTATAACTATTTAATGATAAAGGAAAAGATTTACATAGGGGTAAAATTCTAGTTGATTAACCACATGGTCCATATTGGAATTAACTAACTATTAGGGGCGTTGTGGTTGAAATGGGTCTTCATTTAATGCTTTAAATTATGATAACAATCCCAACCTTCATGTCGAAAAAATTATTTTCAAGATGACTGGTGCACACTTTTTTCTATATACATGATTCATTATTAGAGGAGTTCAATAAGGGAACAATATATTATGTTCCTAAACCTCCTTTGATACATTTTATGAATAAAAATTCTAATATGAGAGGGAATAAATTTATTTCATCCTACAACAATCAATAATGTAACATTGCTTTTTTTTCATAAATGTATCAATGTTCTATGGGAAAACCATGCCAATTTAATATTACTGAAATTGAAAATCTTTTCCAGGAGACCATAAAGAAAAAATATTGTAAGAAAAAATTAACAATTCCACATAGAAAATGTCACATCGTCTATAAACATAAATACATTGTATATGGGAACCATGTAAGAGAGAATGTGTTACAAAAATATTGATATTATCTATTCATGGTTGTTCCCATTAAAATATTCTTCCTTTATTTTCACATAAAATTCAATCATTTGGTAAATTACATTTTTTAATACTTTTTTCAGTCTTTCAGACCATTATTCATCTATAAAATTCCCCCTTTTAATGGGTTACAATAGGATTTAAGTGATGTTGAATCCCATGATCATATTTATACTAATATGGTTATTTGAGGTGTATTAGTACACTAGGATGATTTATACCTCTATGTAAAAGTTATCATGAAATTTTATTGATTTTATTTTAATTGATGTTCTTTTTTATTAGATGATATCTCAATACATGGTTGTATATACGACTCCAATTTCCGGAATGAATTACCTTATAGAAAGATGAAACAATTTCGAGGACTTGGTATTTTTTGAAAATACATTTATATTTCATATAATACATCATCCATCAACCTTGACTATCTCAGGTATCACTATTACTGCATGTGATTCAATTTAGGCTTTATATGGTTGACATAGTGTCTATTTTGTTATGATGGATTCCATAAGTATAATATTTATATGGTTTTTTCAATGACCATGTGTGTTGAAAACATCTGTATCTTTTTTTTCAAATACCACTGATTCAAGGATAATAATCTATTCTGATTTAAGTTATATTTCAAATAGAAGAGTTTCTACCTCTTGAAATGTTTTAGAAGAACCTATATACCTTATTATTAAAGTTGATGAGATCCTAATGATTCATATAATATTAGTATTTAATATTTAACCATGGTGTGAATGACTATCACTATAAAATTTGTCAATTTTTTATGATCCTATAATTCTAGTTACTAGTATATGAATGAAATATTTTGCATTATATCATTGGACAAATATCATTCGGGTGAACATATCAACCTCGGGATATAACACCCAAGATTTATGTCAATAAAGTAATTCCTATTGAATAGATCTTCTCATATTTGAGATTACCATGATAAATTATATAATTATATCAATAGAGGACTTAGAAAATTTCTTTAACAATTCATTATATTATTTTAATGTGTGATAGCATCCAAAAATGTAATTTCAACCCCACGATAACATCTTTGATGATTGTGTCAGGGTTTTCTTAGTATGTCATTGCTATATAGAATCACCAACATGTCCGCAGGATATTGGATTATATCCATATTTATGAACATTAAATTTCATAATTCATCCACTAGAACGTATTTACCTAAACTGATTAACTATTATTGTTTAAATACAACCACATTACATCAACCATATTGTGTGGTTAACATTAGATTATTGGATTTTTATCCACTATAAGGAATCCAAATACATATGGAGATGTATAATGATTTAATCCAAAAAAGTAACTCTCCAGAGGATTTAGATAAGACCCATTCTCTAGAAGGATACTTATTAACTAATGTATATAATTGATTTGGAAAATATTTTAATAGTGATATATTATAAAAATTTATAATAGGGTGGAAATCATTATTCAGCCTAACATGTTATTTCCAATGACTTAAAACCCAATTAAAATCACTAAAATATGTTCTTTATATACACATGAATCATATTCGGCCACCATATATGACTATAAGTTCATTATATGGTGTTTCATAGTTTAGTCAGATATAATATGATATCATCAACATGCAATATTTTTCAATGCGTTTCTAGGTAGATGAATTTTCACAAACCATGATGATCATTTGTGTGTTTGGATAAAGACCATGATAATACTGGTTTTAATGGGGAAAGGACATCCCTTTAACTTTTCTATACACACCCATTCATAGGATTTCATCAAATTAGGTCAAATTCAAGGACAGATATCCCGACAATATTTTAGTGTAGAATTCCATTTTGTATGTGGTTGGAAGGTAGGCAATTTTGAATTGTATTTCAATCAAAATATTTCAAAATTCCATGCTTATACTTGTCAAACCATGTTTCTCAACATTAATATAGATCATCCAATAAAATTTATTATTTATAATTCTATTGTGATGCAAAAAATCTCATTAATATTACCCATTTTTTGTATATTTGATTTTGGAATAGTAAGTGACAACCTCACAAACTCACAAAATGAAATTTCATACATAAAATGAGTTTTATATGGGTTTATTTATATAAATTAGTTTTAATGATTATTTCATGACAATAATACACCATCTAGTTACTACCAATAGTGTGGATGTAATTGATAGGTATTATCTCTATCTATTACCATGATTTGGATGGAACGATATAGAACTATCGTCTTTCATCATTGGTTTATAATGATGTTAGAGGATATTAACATGACGATTATACTACCACATAGTTGTTCTCCAAAAAAATATCACAGGGATATACAATTCATGAGTATAGAATTTCATAGATAACCTATTTTCAAAAACAACCCAAGAGGTAATTATTCCATTGAGCACCTACAGTCTCATTCCACCAATGAATTAAAAAATGGTTTCTAAAAAGCATAATTAAAATAATAAACAATTAATTTGTTTTTTTTTGGAATAAAATTTTTTAGATCCATATCATGTTAAGTGTGATATAAAACAAGTATTATGGATTAAGTATTTTGGTAGTGTTACAAACAATGATCAAGGTATAACAGTGATGAGCAGTCCATTAATAGAGTCACCAATATAGACATGGTAGATGAATTAAACCGAAATGAAATAACATTAGGCCTTTTATACATGTAATTCAATATATATTAACCCTATATTTAGAAACAATAATTATATACTATATATGATTCATGAAAATTAAATCATTTTGTTATACCAAAATTTTTATAGAAAACATTTTTTTAGAAACTGATCATGGAACTATGATTGTTCTAGCATAATGGATTCTCTTTTAGAGAATATTGTTCATACTATTGAGGTCATTATTTAAACAATTTATTTCTAGGGATTATGTGGGTTTAGCTATCTGAACATTCATGATCTCATCTATCACATTCTCACCTCTAAAGTAAAACTAATGATCATAGAATTCTACCACCACCATGTTTATCAAGATAATGGTCATACAGAATCACTAGAGGGTGATTCTACAGAACTCCATCATATTGTTATGAAGTATTCACAACATCCTTATAGGATAGTTGTGAAAACAATAACATTATAGTAATATGATGACCTCGTTGAATTAGTGAAATAATATTTACAAGCAGTATACATTTCATATGACGATATAATAAAATGGAGTCAATAGTTAAAAGATTATGTTGAGAAAAAATACAGATTTTCAATAGTAGGAGCTATCTATTGATTTAACCATCTTTCATAAATAAAAAATTATCTTTAGACATTGATAAAATGGTTAGAAGAGACTTTTAGAGTTTACTATAGTAATTTTTATTAGTTTCTTAAAACATATTATGTGGATAATAGTATTTTAACTATATTTGATAAATTTTTTCATCAGTATATAAAGAATATTTTTCTTTCATCAATTTCACTCATTAGATGGGAAATTTTTATCTCAATTATAATATTATAATATTATACTAAACAATATATATGGGATAAATTATTTTAATAAGAATCTATTTATTCATTTTATTTTGAAAGGAAAAAATTATTCATGGGTGCCAAATTTATTGAATTAGAATAAAAATCCTATTAATTGTGGCAAGTAGATTTTTAATAATACATGTTTCGTCCTTGTAACACTAGATTTGGTCCATTTAGAATAATGATTTCATATTTGGCATGGCTGTTATATGGATATGGAAATATATAACACTATCATAATTATAGAGTTGGCCTATTTTAATTAGAAATTTCAATTAGGACATGGATCACATATAGATATGACAATAAATACAACCACCATAACACCAATATTCACCATTTATATGTCAAATTTACCCCTTAGATTCCCCTCTTATGGGTATTGGTATATGAACCATCACTATAAAATATTATTTAGTCCATATAGATGTATGATTTTATATTGGGTGTGGTTTAAAAAATTTTATATGTATAATTTCTTTCACCATAACACTTGATTTGGTCCATTTAAAAGAACTATATTCTCTTAGTAGTTGGTCAAAGATGTGTATATAACAATGTACCATCACATTGAAACTGGTGATGGTCTATTTGGATATATTATTTCCCTCAACATGATTATTATCAGCATTGGGGAGGGGAATTTGAATGATGGATTCTATTTTTCAAAATGGATTGAGCACCTTGGTGTTATACGTTATAGAATTTCATGTAGATCATCTAGACTGCTAAATCAGGGATGATAAAATGTGTCAATGCTCTCAAAATTTACTATTCCAAGGATTCTAGTGATCATATCATTAATGTTATTATAATCATGTTATGGACCCCAAATGAATTGAGTCTTTTAATTTATCATGTTCAATTTTTCCAATGTGTTGTATTATGTATAACTGGAGGGAATAAATTCATTTTTCACAGGATTCACATTTCTTGTTTCAAACAGAATAATACTTTTTCCATTATTAAATTTTTGTTTCTTAGTTATACATACACCATATGATGGTTTAATCGAGTGACGAGAGGATTATATTTTTCCCATAGTTTGTCATTATAGTTTTTCAACCTGGTGAGTTACGTGTCTCATTTCATATGTAGTTTTAGGTCCACTAGTATGGGCCAGTATAGCTAATTATTATGATATGAAAAATTTCAAAAAAATGTTAATAGTTTATGTTAATGGTTTTTGTACAATATATTTCTTCATTTTAATTCCATATATATTTCACAAAAATAAACCATTTTGAGGTCATGTTTTATGGACATGTTAATATCTTAAGGGATATTTGTTAGGTTTTCACCCAAAAATGTGTTTCATTATAAAATTGTAATACATTGTGGTTTCTGAATCCACATGAATAATCCACTATATATACTAAAACTGGGTTTCTCCAGACTGATGTGTCGCCTCTTCAAGCTTCCACATACCTCATCTCACTATTTCCATTCCGGTTTTACCCCCATATGATCGCAACCCTCCTCCAAACCTTACCCCACTCCACCCGCAATTTGGATTTCACCGCTCCACAGAACCCTCCTCCTCCTCCCACGACTAGGGTTTTATCTCACCTCATTTCCCGACATTGCCTCGTGCATACCATCGCCGACCTCGACAAGCTCATCAGAATCTCGATTCTCCTCTCCAGCCGTGCTTCCATCTTCGGCTACTCTGACTACAGCTCCTCCACTCGCGACTTCCCCACAACCGGCGACTCCTCCATCGACTCTTGCATATCCAGGTCCTCCGCTCCACCTACGGTTCCCTTTCCATATAGTTCACAGTGAGTAACTTTAGGTATAAACATTACTCTGACCGCAGTCGGTAGTTCGTCCACAAGCTTCGTCCTTCCACCACGCGTCCAAAATTTGTCGACGAGGCTTACAATATCATTTTTCTTTCGTTAGGTCTTTCAATAGACTACTCTTACAAACATTTTTCTTCACATCTCTATTCTTCCAAATCGTTGTATACTTCCAATCCTATGTCGTTCTTACTATATCTGTGCATTGGTAAGCATCATCGAGTCCACTATCTATTTTTATGCATCTAAATGTCTGTATTTTTTCAATCTCTCTGATCCCGTTGGACCAACCTCCTCGCCTTTGTTGTGGCCTGATTCGGCAACACGTGCATACAATTTCCAACTCTTCATTCCCTGCCCGCTGAGTGCTTCTTCTTGTCAGAAGTTCATAGACTATATATCTCCCGGTGTTCTACTGCTGAATCTAACTGTCAAATTATCTCCATCGATATCAAAACCAACTAAGTTTTAACACCAGGATACTACCCTATCTCGCAAAAATACATCTACGGTTGTATGAAAATACTACCATAAACCAGAACCTCCATTTTTCTCTGCCTCTCCCTCCTCCATTCTCCTGAAAAAAAACCATGGTTGGATTATTCTTTGAAAAATCCAACTTTGAAAAGGTAATATTGGTGATTCGAAACTCTGGTTCTGTATGAAATCAAATCATACTGAGAACATCACCTTATTTTTCATAATTCTTCATATTTTTCATACTATACTAGTATTTAGATTTATTTCTCTTTCAATAGAGACTGAATCTTATCCATTGTCAATTTTCTCTCAGAAGATATTGGCAACCTCCACCACTATTAACTTTGTTCCTGGTTTTTAGTGTAAAAGCATCTGTAAACATATATTGAATTTAACCATTTTCATGATTATGATACTTTGTTTATTTGTGAGTGAACTAGGTTTTCCATGAAAGATTTTATGGTTTCAGATGCAGGTTATGGAGTTGTGCTTAGTTGATTTAAATCGGGTTCACAAGATATAGGTAATCGTTGATTTATTTAATGTAGTTGGCTTATTTAATTCATAGTGTGTTGGTACAGGTTATAATTGTTCAATTAGATGGTAAATTTTTATATGTGATGGAAAAGTTTCACTATTTTTTTTATGCTGGAATAATTGAATTATTTAATTAAAATTGTTGATTCTTTGTTCACTTGCATGGTTTCAGATTCCGGATGTGGAGTTGTTATTTCCAGATTTAATTTGGGTTCACAAGTTATAGGTTATCACTGATTTAATTAATGCAGTTGGATTATTTAATTCAAAGTGTGTTGGTGTAGGTTGTCAAGGTTCAGTTTGATTGTTTCGAGTGCCTCAATTTGATTTAATTCAATTCATATTCCTACCATCTAATTTGCATTGGATTTAATTCAATTCATATATTTTTTTTAATTTTAGTTTGTGGCAGCAGATTTCTGAATGTTTGGGATACATTGTATATATCATTTGTGATTCAATTTATAAAATGTAATTAATATTACTTACTGTAGTGTATTTATTTCATCATTTTTAATAATGTCAAATTTTGCCCTATCAATATGCTTGGTCAAACATTAATGAGTTGTTTGTTGTAATTTTTCCAATATAAACATATTTTCATTGGTCCATGTTTTTAATTCCAATTGGGTAGGGGTACAAGTCTGAAGAAATACTTCATTAGTACCACAACATGGTATGAAATTAAAATCATTGGAACACTTATTATGATAAACAATTTTTTCTAGCATCAAAACATATGATATTTTATTTTCTATTAGAAACATTCTAAATGATTCATATTCCATTTGTAAATTAATGTTTTAATAATGATAAGAAAATAGTCATTGGAAGATGTTTTTTTTCATTCAACCTTAATCATTCAATAATCAAGGCAATGTTCCTTCCCATTGCAGAACCATACTTGACTAGACTTTTCATTGGTTTATGCCCTTTCATGGGGTCAACAATGGAGTTATCCCATCAAACACAAGATGTGATGATTGTATTCATATAGTAATGATTTTTTTTGAATTTTTTAATATGTATTCCATTACATGTCTTTGAATATTCTACATGCACTTAGTATTTACAGAGCATCAAAGTTGAATAGAATGGTGACATTTATTCTCATGCTATCCCAGTATTCAATATGTCCTCATATATATTTTTTAATTCAATATCATGTTTTCTGGTCTTCTAATGTGGTAGAGAGATTCCTTTCAAATCTATGAATGGGATAATGTCTCGATTCAGTGGAAAAAATCCTTGAATCACCTTTGTTTATCCATTACTTTTCACTATTCAGGTGAGCTTTAAAACCAGTCGTACATCACTCTAGACATTGTGTTAAGAAACATAAACATTCAATCTATCTTTATCAATTTTTTTCACTTTCATGTTGTCAGGTATTTTAATGTGGATGAGGGCTCTCTGTTTATGCTACTTCACATGGGTGAATGTCTCCATTTAGGGAAATGATATCTGTCTACCCCTCTGATTACCCAGGATTGGTATGTGTTCATGTTCGTTGTAAAAAAAGTAACCTAGGTAGGTGTTTTTTTCACTGCCTTCTATTTTCATTACATCTTTGGATTTGACAATGCTATTTTTTTGCAGTATCAATTTCATTATATCATTTAAACACAATTAATTTTTTTCATACAATTGACAATTTGTGAACATCAAATTACTGATTAAATAATTATAGTGGTAAGGATTTTTTTTGTAAATTATTGATTTAATTGATCTATTAATGTACAGAAAACTGTTGATAGATTTTTATGATGAAGATGTAGGGCAATAGACAGTTACAATGACTCCTGACGATGTAGCATCCCCAAGCTATGCCAATAAACTACATCCCCGTTTAAAGGAAAACATAAAATAGAATACTTTCTTAGCTGATTGACATTATGTGGTGCATATGAAAGGTACCAGAAGAACTTTATAGAACCTGTTATTTTTCAAAATAACTTATACATTTTTATATCAAATTTAACTCTACTTTTATTATAGGATAGAGGAATGTTGTTATAACACATATAACACACATGATTATCCTTTATCATCAGTATAGGTTGTATACTGTACATTTTTCCCTGTTTCTTTTTTTTCTAGCATATAGAAAGATTTTATAGCATATAAACAGAATTTCCAAATCTGTTTATGTTATAATTTTCACATTTCCCAAATCAATTTCAGTTAATTTTATAGCATATAGGCAGGGGATGGGCAGGTTGGAGGGGGAGGGGAGGGGAGGGGAGGATGATGGTAGGGGGTAGGGGGATGCTGGGGAAAAGGTTTGGACAGGGGTGGGGGAGTGGAGGGGCATGGGATGGGGAGAGGCTGGGCAGGTTGGAGGGGACGGGAGGGGAGGGTGATGGCAGGGGGGGAGGGGGCTACTGGGGGAAAAGGTTGGGCAAGGGGGAGGGGAGGTGAGGGGAGGTGAGGGGCTGAGCATGTTGGAGGGGGGGAGGGGAGAGGAGGATGGTGGCAGGGGGAGGGGCTGCTGGGGGAATAATGTTGGGCAGGGGGAGGGGGATTGGAGGGGAGGGGAGGATGAGGCCAGGGGGGAGGGGATGCTAAGGGAACAGGTTGGTAAGGGGGAAGGGAGGAGACGGTAGGGGATGGGAGGGGGAGGGGGCTTCTTTATGTGGTACTGCCCAACCTATGTGCTACTTTTAATGTTATTTTCATTCATGTCCATTTATATATTATGATGTATATACTTCTATTGTGTGCTTAATGTCCATTTGAATGTTCTTTTCAGTTGGATATTTCATTCATGTCCATTTCTCTAACTAATTATTATGTAACCAATTTTCTTATTGAGTAGCATTTGGTTTTATCAAAAAAATACTATAGAAATTGGAGGATATCAAAATAAGAGGCCCATGTATTCCTGCTATTTATGCACCAAGAGTTTTACATTTGGTAATTCAATGGGTGCCCATATTATGCACCACGTGATGTATGGAATCTATGTATGGGTAATGATGTTATTTTTTTACTCAGCAGTGAACTGTCCAATGCTTTTATTTTTTCAAAATATATGAACAGTATTAGAATTCCCCCAGATTTTTATAGCTAAAACATTTTGATTGAAGTGTTCTTTGCAACTGGGGATCCTGAGAAAGTATTGTTCTTAATTGTAGATGATATTTTCAGAGTAGTGTGTAATTTTATTTTAATGCATGTGCTACCTAATTAGATGTTATACATGGGTTGATTATTGTTTTTTTGTTTCTTGATCATTTTAATGTCACCCAATGTAATTACATGTCTTCATTAATTATGTTTTTTTATCACCATCTCAGGTATGTAACATGAAATCATCATGTTTTTATGGTGAAACATCAATAATGACTAACTATTGTGGCTAACGGATTTGATGTCTTCTCAAAGGTATGGTTGAATCCTTCTAAGACTTGTGATTGGTAATAATTCATTATGTTTTTCACTACATCCACTATATATACTAAAACTGGGTTTCTCCAGACTGATGTGTCACCTCCTCAAGCTTCCACATACCTCATCTCACTATTTCCATTCCGGTTTTACCCCCATATGATCGCAACCCTCCTCCAAACATTACCCCACTCCGCCCGCGATTTGGATTTCACTGCTCCACCGAACCCTCCTCCTCCTCCCACGACTAAGGTTTTATCTCACCTCATTTCCCGACATTGCCTCGCGCATACCATCGCCGACCTCGACAAGCTCATCAGAATCTCGATTCTCCTCTCCAGCCGTGCTTCCATCTTCGGCTACTCTGACTACAGCTCCTCCACTCGCGACTTCCCCACAACCGGTGACTCCTCCATCGACTCTTGCATATCCAGGTCCTCCACTCCACCTACGGTTCCCTTTCCATATAGTTCACAGTGAGTAACTCCAGGTATAAACATTACTCCGACCGCAGTCGGTAGTTCGTCCACGAGCTTCGTCCTTCCACCACGTGTCCAAAATTTGTCGACGAGGCTTACAATATCATTTTTCTTTCGTTAGGTCTTTCAATAGACTACTCTTACAAACATTTTTCTTCACATCTCTATTCTTCCATATCGTAGTATACTTCCAATCCTATGTCGTTCTTACTATATCTGTGCATTGGTAAGCATCATCGAGTCCACTATCTATTTTTCTGCATCTAAATGTCCGTATTTTTTCAATCTCTCTGATCCCGTTGGACCAACCTCCTCGCCTTTTTTGTGGCCTGATTCGGCAACACGCGCATACAATTTCCAACTCTTCATTCCCTGCCTGCTGAGTGCTTCTGCTTGTCGGAAGTTCATAGACTATATATCTCCCGGTGTTCTACTGCTGAATCTAACTGTCAAAGTTTCTCCATCGATATCAAAACCAACTAAGGTTTAACACCAGGATACTACCCTATCTCGCAAAAATAAATCTACGGTTGTATGCACATACTACCATAAACCAGCACCTCCATTTTTCTCTGCCTCTCCCTCCTCCATTCTCCTGAAAAAAAACCCATGGTTGGATTATTCTTTGAAAAATCCAACTTTGAAAAGGTAATATTGGTGATTCAAAACTCTGGTTCTGTATGAAATCAAATCATACTGAGAACATCAGCTTATTTTTCATAATTCTTCATATTTTTCATACTATACTAGTATTTAGATTTATTTCGCTTTCAATAGAGACTTAATCTTATCCATTGTCAATTTTCTCTCAGAAGATATTGGCGACCTCCACCACTATTAACTTTGTTCCTGGTTTTTAGTGTAAAAGCATCTGTAAACATATAATGAATTTAACCCTTTTCTTGATTCTGATACTTTGTTTATTTGTGAGTGAACTAGGTTTTCCATGAAAGATTTTATGGTTTCAGATGCAGGTTATGGAGTTGTGATTAGTTGATTTAAATCGGGTTCACAAGATATAGGTAATCGTTGATATATTTAATGTAGTTGGATTATTTAATTCATAGTGTGTTGGTACAGGTTATAATTGTTCAATTAGATGGTAAATTTTCATATGTGATGGAATAGTTTCACTATTTTTCTTATGCTGGAATAATTGAATTATTTAATTAAAATTGTTGATTCTTTGTGCACTTGCATGGTTTCAGATGCCGGATGTGGAGTTGTTATTTCCATATTTAATTTGGGTTCACAAGTTATAGGTTATCACTGATATAATTAATGCAGTTGGATTATTTAATTCAAAGTGTGTTGGTGTAGGTTGTCAAGGTTCAGTTTGATTGTTTCGAGTGCCTCAATTTGATTTAATTCAATTCATATTCCTACCATCTAATTTACATTGGATTTAA
This sequence comes from Viscum album, assembly GCA_963277665.1. Classification (NCBI taxonomy): domain Eukaryota; kingdom Viridiplantae; phylum Streptophyta; class Magnoliopsida; order Santalales; family Viscaceae; genus Viscum; species Viscum album. The sequence goes on from OY728150.1 coordinate 198,574,352, forward strand.
TTCAATTCATATTTTTTTTTTAATTTTAGTTTGTGGCAGCAGATTTCTGAATGTTTGGGATACATTGTATATATCATTTGTGATTCAATTTATAAAATGTAATTAATATTACTTACTGTAGTGTATTGATTTCATCATTTTTAATAATGTCAAATTGTGCCCTATCAATATGCTTGGTCAAACATTAATGAGTTGTTTGTTGAGATTTTTCCAATATAAACATATTTTCATTGGTCCATGTTTTTAATTCCAATTGGGTAGGGGTACAAGACTGAAGAAATACTTCATTAGTACCACAAAATGGTATGAAATTAAAATCATTGGAACACTTATTATGATAAACAATTTTTTCTAGCATCAAAACATATGATATTTTATTTTCTATTAGAAACATTGTAAATGATTCATATTCCATTTGTAAATTAATGTTTTAATAATGACAGAAAATAGTCATTGGAAGATGTTTTTTTTTTCATTCAACCTTAATCATTCAATAATCAAGGCAATGTTCCCTCCCATTGTAGAACCATACTTGACTAGACTTTTCATTGGTTTATGCCCTTTCATGGAGTCAACAATGGAGTTATCCCATCAAACACAAGATGTGATGACTGAATTCATATAGTAATGATTTTTTTTGAATTTTTTAATATGTATTCCATTACATGTCTTTGAATATTCTACATGCACTTAGTATTTACAGAGCTTCAATGTTGAATAGAATGGTGACATTTATTCTCATGCTATCCCAGTATTCAATATGTCCTCATTTATATTTTTAATTCAATATCATGTTTTCTGGTCTTCTAATGTGGTTGAGAGATTCCTTTCAAATCGATGAATGGGATAATGTCTCGATTCAGTGGAAAAAATCCTTGAATCACCTTTGTTTATCCATTACTTTTCACTATTCAGGTGAGCTTTAAAACCAGTCGTACATCACTCTAGACATTGAGTTAAGAAACATAGACATTCAATCTATCTTTATCAATTTTTTTGACTTTCATGTTGTCAGGTATTTTAATGTGGATGAGGGCTCTCTGTTTATGCTACTTCACATGGGTGAATGTCTCCATTTAGGGAAATGATATCTGTCTACCCCTCCGCTTACCCAGGATTGGTATGTGTTCATATAAGTTGTAAAAAAAGTAACCTAGGTAGGTGTTTTTTTCACTGCCTTCTATTTTCATTACATCTTTGGATTTGACAATGCTATTTTTTTGCAGTATCAATTTCATTATATCATTTAAACACAATTAATTTTTTTTCATACAATTGACAATTTGTGAACATCAAATTACTGATTAAATAATTACAGTGGTAAGGATTTTTTTTGTAAATTATTAATTTAATTGATCTCTTAATGTACAGAAAACCGTTGATAGATTTTTATGATGACGATGTAGGGAAATAGACAGTTACAATGACTCCTGACGATGCAGCATCCCCAAGCTATGCCAATAAACTACATCCCCGTTTAAAGGAAAACATAAAATAGAATACTTTCTTAGGTGATTGACATTATGTGGTGCATATGTAAGGTACCAGAAGAACATTATAGAACCTGTTATTTTTCAAAATAGCTTATACATTTTTATATAAAATTTAACTCTACTTTTATTATAGGATAGAGGAATGTTGTTATAACACATATAACACACATGATTATCCTTTCTCATCAGTATAGGTTGTATACTGTACATTTTTCCCTGTTTATTTTTTTTTCTAGCATATAGAAAGATTTTATAGCAAATAAACAGAATTTCCAAATCAGTTTATGTTATAATTTTTACATTTCCCAAATAAATTTCAGTTAATTTTATAGCATATAGGCAGGGGATGGGCAGGTTGGAGGGGGAGGGGAGGGGAGGGGTGGATGATGGTAGGGGGTAGGGGGCTGCTGGGGAAAAGGTTTGGACATGGGTGGGGGAGTGGAGGGGCATGGGATGGGGAGAGGCTGGGCAGGTTGGAGGGGGAGGGGAGGGGAGGGTGATGGCAGGGGGGAGGGGGCTGCTGGGGGAAAAGGTTGGGCAAGGGGGAGGGGAGGGGAGGGGAGGTGAGGGGCTGAGCATGTTGGAGGGGGGGGGGGAGGGGAGAGGAGGATGGTGGCAGGGGGGAGGGGGTGCTGGGGGAATAAAGTTGGGCAGGGGGAGGGGGATTGGAGCAGAGGGGAGGATGAGGCCAGGGGGGAGGGGCTGCTTAGGGAACAGGTTGGGCAGGGGGAAGGGAGGAGACGGTAGGGGATGGGAGGGGGAGGGGGCTTCTTTATGTGGTACTGCCCAACCTATGTGATACTTTGAATGTTATTTTCATTCATGTCCATTTATATATTATGATGTATATACTTCTGTTGTGTGCTTAATGTCTATTTGAATGTTCTTTTCAGTTGGATATTTCATTCATGTCCATTTCTCTGACTAATTATTATGTAACCAATTTTCATATTGAGTACCATTTGCTTTTATCAAAAAAAGACGATAGAAATTGGAGGATATCAAAATAAGAGGCCCATGTATTCCTGCTATTTATGCACCAAGAGTTTTACATTTGGTAATTCAATGGGTGGCCATATTATGCACCACGCGATGTATGGAATCTATGTATGGGTAATGATGTTATTTTTTTACTCAGCAGTGAACTGTCCAATGCTTTTATTTTTTCAAAATATATGAACAGTATTGGAATTCCCCCAGATTTTTATAGCTAAAACATTTTGATTGATGTGTTCTTCGCAACTGGGGATCCTGAGAAAGTATTGTTCTTAATTGTAGATGATATTTTCAGAGTAGTGTGTAATTTTATTTTAATGCATGTGCTACCTAATTAGATGTTATACATGGGTTGTTAATTGTTTTTATGTTTCTTGATCATTTTAATGTCACCCAATGTAATTACATGTCTTCATTAATTATGTTTTTTTATCACCATCTCAGGTATGTAACATGAAATCATCATGTTTTTATGGTGAAACATCAATAATGACTAACTATTGTGGCTAACGGATTTGATGTCTTCTCAAAGGTATGGTTGAATCCTTCTAAGACTTGTGATTGGTAATAATTCATTATGTTTTTCACTACATTATATATACACTACAATACCTGTTATGCCCAAATTTGAGATTTTTTATCTGAAAAACAAATTTTTCCCTCCCCTACTATCCCGCCCTATACTATATATACTTACATATATACATATGTATGTTTTCATGCATGCATGTAATTATTCCAACCTTCCATGCCAATATATTTGAATTTTTAGTACAGATAGAGAAGTATGAAAAGGAATTCAAGGAATCCAAATTGGCTGACTTGGAAAACAAGAACATTGAAGAAAGTTCCATTCCTATAGGTACCCACAATCATTCTATACCATTTATTGGAGAATATTCCTCCAATTCAAATGCACTCAATTATTTGGGCTGTTCAGAGTTTTTTTTATTTCTCTATGGTAACTACCACTACGATTTGGTCCCATTTATTTATAACATTATGGATTCTTCAGTTTTGGTGGCTTCTGATGTGCACTAATCTCCTAGAACTAAAACAATAGTCTTCCATGTCATCACTGTCAATAAAACAAATGTTGGCATGCATGAATGGGTTATGCTAAACCATATTACTCCTACAACTGTTTATGTAAAAGGAATCTAATGTAACATTAAATGAAAATTAAACATTTCATTCCATACCAAAAATTGAATGGTTATTATAATTTCATTCTATAAATTCAACGTGCCCAACAACCATGAATGCAGCTGTGTAGGTTGATAGAATTTTCAAAGCATGAAATGGTTATTTTTTGTTGATATCATTTGAGATTTCAATAAAATTGTTCGTACTTATATTTTTACTGTGGATTATGTTGGTTTGTTGGGTTGGTTGGGTAGGTGTGTTCATTTTCATGAAGTTTTGTTACTTAGTTTCTTCCCCCTATAATAGTTTTCTGAACATTTATTTTCCTTTTGATTCCTCGTCCACTATATTTACTAAATCTGGGTATAACCATGCTTAGGTGTCACTCAGCCAAAATTCCACGTCACTCAATTCCCATATCGAATTACCATTTCACCATCCACCTTCCACCGAAATTCCTCTCGTATCCTATAGGATACCGCGATGCCCGACGCGTTTCCCCTCGAAAAGGTTTCCTCCACCGAACTGCTTGCTCACGCGGGTCCTCCATTAGGGTTTCGTCCTCCCAGATTCTTCCTCCCGCGGCTCCTCGATTACGGTTTCCATCTCCGAGCTTCTTCGTCTCGCAACACACCTACGATCGTTCTCCCAGCTTCTTCCTCCCGCGGCTCCCCGATTACGGTATCCATCTCTTAGCTTCTTCGCCCCGCGGGTCCCTGATTACGGTATCCACCTCCGAGCTTCTTTGTCCCGCAGCACGCCTACGACGACGACCTTACCAACACCCGTCTTCCGGCCTGCGGTTTCCCTCTTCCGGCGACTACCACGGAGAGACTGGGTCTACTGCCCTTACAACCAATGGTTCACCATCATCTTCCTCTAGCCTTATTATCATTCTGCATTTATTTATTACGATACTAACGTCAAATTTGCATTCATTGTCTCAGCCAATTATATGTCGACTACGACTACCAGATTCCGAGTTCTACGACTCTTCGGTATATAAGGGATTCCTGATTTCTTCTACCGTGTCGCCATATTCCACAACTGACTGCTACGCCTAATACTACCAGAACCGCCAACCATATTCCACTGCGTCGGCTAGCGGAGGACCAACGGATGTTGGGAAGAACGGACTTTACAGAAATACTCTGTTGAGGTAACGATATTCTTCATACTGTATGCACCATGTTGTAAATTGTTTCTTAGAGCTTTTATTTGTTTTTCGTTTTGGCATACTTTTTGCAATGTAACTCTCTTTTCATGGAAATTTTTTGAGCTTATATATGAATAGATATTTGATTGTGTTTGGTGTCATGACTGAATGAAATTTTTTGTATTTGGGTTTCAGTTATGGACTTCCTGAGATCTATTCTTGTCTGCAGGTATTTTTCAATAACAATGTAGTTGTTTTATGACATTCACATACATTTTTTCAATATTTCTGAGGTGGATGCATACTTCATTTAATTTTCAAGTGCATGTTTGAACTATAGCTACTCAAAGCATCTCCGTAGTTCTTTATCAGGTTTCAATGAAGTTAACTTTATCTGCATCTCCAGTATTTTAATGCAATGTTAACAGTAATTCATGTTAATTTTTCATTGAAGCAATTATTTCATTACTAATTATATATTCATAAATTGATGAGGTTCCGTTAATCACAAAAAATATTAATTCTTCAAACCATGTTTTTCACAGGGATTAACATACCACTATTTTGGTCAGAGATCCAAAGGTAAGAAAGTCTGTTTATCATTGGCATCAATTTTTCATAAGCATGACCATGTTGTATATTTTTTTCTTACTTCTCCTAATATCTTACTATATTTATTCTAATATGAATTTTTGTCAATTCTGGTGCTTACTCGGGCATGTGTTACATATTAAATATTTGATGGCGTCCACTGAATGTACTGGTATGTCCTCATAAAAGTTGGTGTCAGAATTTCATTTTATCACCTGTATTTACTACTATACTATTTCCATTTCCTCTTTTCCATAACTCATACAAATTTCTCTTTTAATTTGTTGTTGGAATTTATTACTTGACATAAACGGTTGTCAACATAATTTTGGAATCCAATGTATATAGAGTACAACCGATGGTGAGTGATCACAAACACTCAATTCCATTTGTTCTATTTGAAAAGAATGTTATTTGAATTATAACAACAGTTGAACAAATGACATATTCTTTAAAATAGGTATAGATATATAATGTTTTACATTATGTCAATATAATCCCACTTGAAATAAAGAAAAAAATTTATTCATTATTTATATATGATAACAATGACTTTGGACTTCCTATAAAGTATAATACATTCATGTTGAAATGGGTTCTATGATTTTTTAAAATAGCTTATTACAACATTCTAAACTTTCATTATTTATATAGAAAAAACATGGATAAACCACTCTTTCTTAAATACAGAAATTCATTTTAAAAATTATGACAACACATTCAAACATAACCACATACCATAATTTTAAATTTCTTGAATCATAGATAAAAATGACATTTTAATATTTTTTATCCATATTTTCTTGGAGCATAAGAGCAATGGATGTTTTTGAAGTGATACTATTGATGTTGTTTCTATAAAATCAACCTTGCAGCTTTCATCTACCCAGGTACAAAAGTGTGCTCTTAATGGACTGATATGAACTCCATTCGTTTCATGTTCAGACCCAAGAACTCCATTTTTTCATCCCTGAGATGAATGGATAAAAATAAGTGGAATCACTGTCCACTAAAAAATGGAGTTCTTTGGGTCATGTTTCTGAAAGATGAATCCCCTGATATCTTTGTTAGTGTTTCAGGAATTAATATTTTTTATAGAAATGTGTTGCCAATTGGGATATTTCCTTATGCTTTTTCTTTTATATGTCTATGGATATAAACCTGTAATGGATTGTATAACATTTCATCAAACAATTGATACAACCATATGTTTTTTAAACAAAGTGGCACAAATTATGTAGCTTGAATTGATCATTCATTCTTATTCAGTTTTTCTAACCATTTGATTGTAGATAAATGTCAACATCATGACTATCGTATGGTGTAATGGAAACAGAATCCATGTTTTTGTTTTATTTTATGTGACTACATATTAACACCTTTAAGGGATTCTATTATGATAAATTTTCCTCAAACAATGGTTACACCCTATGTTTATGATCCAAACAAGGAAAATTGAAAGAATTATGTAGCTTGAATTAACCACTAATTCTTATTTAGTTTTCTAGCCATCTTACTGTAGATAAATGTAAACATCATCACTACTGTGTGGTACAATGACATCAGATTTCATGATGAAAAATGTCAATTATATTGTTCTTAACATGTAATGTTTCACCTGCATTTCAGTTGGAATAAATAAATAAATTATTATTTCATCTCAAGCTATCTACTATGATAAATTTCCACCCAAAAAAGGTTACAACCCTCTTCTATCGACTAAAACCTAGAGTGGCTGGTACATTAATAGTATTTCAAGTTTATGAAATGAGTAAATTTTCATTAAAGTTGTTTTCATTAGTTTTTTCCTTCATATGTCACCACATTATCCCATCCATCATCCCTATTTTTTTAGGTACACTAAATTTGGAGGGGTTATGCATTTTAGTCCCGTTGAAGGCTTAGAATCGCATAATAAATCAAATGAGAAGAATAGAGAGTTGAGAGAGAATCTGATATGGCCTCAAGCAAAGACTCATGGGTTGTGCACAGGGCAGCTACAAAGGTGCATCATTCACTGACTGCTTTATTTCTAATGACGCAAAATCATCAAGTTATGTGTTTCAGTTGTTTTAAGGAATCTGCCAACAATTTGAATTTCTATTTTTTTTACCCATGATACATTTGTTTATTATAAGCAATAACAATGAGTTTTGGTTATATACAGTAACATACATTTGAGTATACCCATATTTTATTCCATCATTTTTGTTTCAAAGTTTTTTAGTTCGGTATATGTATTTCATATTATACTTTTTATAAGGTTCACTATATAGAAATTCATTGTCTGCATATATGGAGTACACTTTTAGAGTTGTATTATTTACCAGTATTTTATAATTTCATTATATTCAATGTAATAAATATAAATTTAGGGTTTCATTCTGTGAAGTCCTTAGGGATGTTGATCCATTCCCAGTATTATTAGGGTCAGATTCCTTCACAACTTCCTTATCAGCATCACTAGCTATACCAACATCATGGATGACATGATTTGTATACAAGGTCTCATTCGAGTTCCCTTTATCCTGTAAAAAATCCACCTGGACAGCCTATACATTTTCTGAGTTAGGATTCATTGAAGATGTCATAGAGAGTGAATGAGAGGTCTGGCCCTGGTCAAATCTAGCCACCACCTCATCCTTCTTAGGAGTGTCCTTCTCAGCCTGTAATTTATCAGTTTTTAGCATATATGAAGATTTTACAACATCATTTCACTATTTTTTATTATTATTTGTAGGTACTTCTATGCAAACTTACCACATGAAACCAAATAGAACCTTATGTTTACAAACTCACCCCAATGTTATAAAATCAAATCAATGACAAATATAGGTAAAATGGCTGTTTAAATATAGTGTTATTTGTTGTAGATTACCTACATGGGTGTTTTTGTTATCAGTTTCCAGCATATAGAGAGATTTCCAAACATTATTTCACTTTTTTTTATTCTGTATAGGTACTTCTGTGAAAAAATGGTGCATGAAAACAGAACCTTATGCAAACAAATAGACACCAATGTTAGAAAATCCAATGAATTCAAAATATAGGTAAATTGGGTGTTAAAACATTGTGTTTTTTTGTTGTGGATTAGTTGTATGGGTGTGTTTGTTATCATTTCCCAACTTAGAGGTAAGCTTTGTTTGCAAGGTTAAAGTTGGGTTTTTATCTGATTTCTCATTTATTTGGCAGATCCGTGACACTATGAAGGAAGATGAAGAAGTGAAAGAATAAATTTGAATAACCAGTTTCATGAAACAATACATAAAAATCTAATTTCAGCACTGAAGTTTGATGGGGTGCTGGTTTATGAGAAAATAGTTAAATCCAAAAATCAATTTGATTCCAAATACTGTGTTGGAATGTGATTCCATAGAGTTTACAGAGCTGACTTGTGGAGCCGTCATGTTGATGAAGCGAAGGAAATTAAATATGAAAAATGGTGATTGTGATCAACATTATTTCAGTATGTTGTATACTAATGTGATGAAATGTACACTTTCTGCACTAATTTAATGCATTGTATTACATTTGTATTGATTTTTTTGATATATTGTGCGAGGGAAAAAACTCAATAGATGAGTCTTAAAGTATTCATTACAATGGATTTGAAAAATGCATTACAACGAATTTATCTTATTAAAAGATAACAAGTTGAATATTGCTGGTGTAATGGAGTCTTTACTATAGTAATTTTTTGTGTTAGTGTTGTAGTTTAGTCCAGTTTTGGTTTATTCCATAGAATGTTGATTCATAATAAGTAGTTTGAAAGTTGTTTTTCTTTGAAATAGAGGTGCATTATTTTCATTTTTAGATGATTATCTTTACTTTATGAAATATTATTTCTATCTTCAGATGTTTTCTGTACAAAACTAAATGTTTTCTAAGTGGTCAGTAACCTCTTTAAGAATTGAATGTTATATTGATATCCCCCCTCCCCATGTGTATCCTCTTCATGATCCCCACCTCCCTCTCTACAATGGCCTTTAACTTTTCCTCTACCTCCACCTTTGCCTCCTCTTACACCCCTGCCTCTGCCTTTGCCTCCACCGCTCCTCTAACGTAGTTCTAAAGGCCACTATTCATCACTTCATTTATGACTTGCAGTCATTTTATTTTTTTTTATTTTTTTTCCTTCTAATTTCATCCTCCTCTCCAATCATAAAGTGACCATTACGCATGATGATGACAGATTGAAAAATTGAACTTCCGACTACAATACCTTTTAAAGACACCACATCGAATTATTAACGATACATCATGTTTTTCTGTATCTTTTTACATCATGTTATTTCTTTTTCATTCATTTTCACATATAGTTTTGAATACATGTTCTTATTTTTCATTTATTTTCGTTATTATCTATCATTAATGTAGTAATTTTATCATATTTTATGTTATATTCATTATTAATTACTCGAACTATTAAAACACCTATGAAAATTAGATTTTAATTATAGCGCCGTGCGTATGCACGGGCGAGGTACTAGTTATATTCAAGGTTAGGTATGATATAAACTAGGGATTTTGAAATTGTTAAGGTGAGAAGATACATGAATATTGGTGATGACCACAAAAAAAAATTGATGGGTGTTATTGTAACGGAGTTAAAGAATATGGGGGTTAAAGTATTATCTTCTTCAAGATGAAGATTCTTCTAGTAAACTTACCTTATCATGGGAACCTATGAAAATTCATATAAATGGTATAATAATAATAATCATGATGTAGATACCTTTGGAGGCTAATGAACTTGTTATTGATATCTGTAGAGTGTTTTCTGAGGACCAAAAAACATATCAAATGATTAGATTCAGGGATGGAAGGGATATTAAAGAATGGATAGGTACACCAAATCCTATTCCACCATTTAAAAACAATGTAATTAGTGAATTTGGAAATGATATGTCACTACAATATCCTTTTCCAAAACTAGTTGGTTCACAATTAATTTCTCTACTTTTTCAAACACTATATTGAGGGACATTCAAGAATTCTTCCTATTTTTTATTCCACGCTAAAACATTACATAAGAACAACAAATTGTGAATTTTATTGAGTAGGGAGTTCTATTTTTCAACCATGACCTTTATTTTTTTTCATCTATATGGGTTTTATACATCTTCCACATACTTTTTAATGTATTATGGTCTAAAATATTTTGGGGCTTGTGTATGAGGTTATAAATAATTTACGAACAGTTTTTGATTCTATAGTAATTATGATAAACCAATGAGGCCTTACCATAGAATCAAAATTAATAATGATATAGATAGATAAACATACCCAAAAATATATAGTGTATGAAAAACTATAGAAATTCATTATGCACCAACTATTTTATGAAGAAGTATTGAATTTTTTTAAATATGTCTTCACTAGAAAACCGTTGGTATAGGTTGGGAGGAAATAATCATTCATATAATTTGTTATTAATCCCTAAATATAATATGTTGGAATCACTATATAACCTAGAAAAAAATAAGAATCATGAAGAGTGTTCTTATATGAAAATATTCATAAAATAATTCTAGTACATGCAAAAGTTAAAGTATTATAAATGTTTGATCTCAAATGAACAATTCTATAATTACGAATATAATGTAGATATAGATCATATGTAAGAGAAGGGGAATAAAACAATGGGTTTATACATGAAAAATTTTATACATAGAAAAATTTATTTTATGGAACCTTCCAAAATTTGATGGAGGCCTCTTTTACATATATTATACTCATGTTCTAGGGAATAAAATGGAGTTCCACATTAGTGTTGAGAGATAAAAAAATTAACTTATTATCGAGTGTCACAAAACAAAAATGTAAAATAACGAATTTTCCTTTTCATAAATCAATGTTGATCCACGATCCAAGAATCAATATGTACATTATTTGAGTATAAATAAATACACACATTGTTTATGAAGAGAAATGGACTTCTCAAATGAGGATCATATGTATTGAATGGGGGAATTTTTCTTCTTGATGTGTGTGATGTCGTATGATAAAAGATCATAGTGTCACAATAATTCATGGTGTAATTATGAATCTAGAGACATGTAGTTCTTAAATTAAATATCACTATGTACTTAAATATTACATGAGGAAACATGTTATTAGATATAGTTTTTTAATGGATAGTGGGCCAATGATCCGTACACATATCTAGATCTTATGTAGAGAAATTAGTCCAATCATAATGGGAGACTAAATAATCATCATGTTCATGTATTGTAGACCATTTTTCCTCTCATTACTATTCATGGTCAAGCTACTCCATTAGGTTGATTACCAAAGGACTCTATGATCAATCGAGTCACGATCAGTGAGGGAAATTAGAGGTAATTAGAGAATAATCTGAAACATATTAGGCCATGTGATAAGGGTATTATCTTTGAATTAGAATAAATTTTTCACCCATTATTAATATTTTTACAAATTATTTAATGTCAAGTGATGAGTATGTTTACTATGAACATTTAAATCTTAAAGAGGGTATAATAAACATATAGTTTAACAGAAAATAGTTAAGATGTTGTCGTGCATTATTATGTTATTTAATGATGAGGATGAAAATATTTTTTTAGAATCGTGCATTGAAGATTATACACAATGATGTTTAAATTCAAACAACTATAATATGTTTAATTTACATTAATAGAAAACATCATCAGAAATATTTTCATGTAGCTTAATTTCATAAGAAATGGACCACAAGGAACTGTCATGGTGGTTATAAAAAAGTTCTTACCTCAAAACCTTACATTGGGATTTATTTAAATTTGTTATCCATCACTTTTGATATGATTTAATGATCCATTATAGTATAAATATGGGATTATGTAAGGGTCCTACCATATTTATTCATTATTTAGAGGGTTTTTTGTAGTAACAAATGATTTATGAGAACTAATACCATCTCTACTTAGAAGAATGTTTGATGGTTGAATTTCATATAGCATTATACTGCAATTCTATTCTAGTAAACATCCTATTTGTGAAGATTGTTTAAACTCTACATAAAAATTAATTCTAAATCTTTTGGATGATTTTGAGACAATTCATCTTCAAACAAATTGTTTTATACAATACTGAATAGATAAAGTATAGGGATCACTATGGGTAGGACTCCTTTTGTACAGTTTATATGTGAATATGTGGTTTCTTGTGTGGGGATATGGGACATGGGGTGGTAACACCTAAAAAATGTTGCAGTTTTTTATCCGGAGACCCATTTTTTATTCACCATCTTCGAAAAAATATTTTAAAGTGTCTTATAGACAGCACAAGTTTTGATTGATTCCACTTGTTATGGTTAAGAGTAGATATTCTAAATGAAATACTTTTTAATGAATTATTTTCAACATAGAAGAAAATAAATTGTCTACATAACGTATTAATATCAAATAAAGAACACCAAATTAGGTTAGTGTATTTGAAGTTATTATGTTAATGACACTATTTATTTTAAATACATTAGGTTGTATTTCAACAAATAAAATTGGGATGAGATTAGTGGTATTAACGATGTACTTAATCTATAAGTTTTTTACTCAGGGATACTACCCAATGAATATTATTTATCATTTGATAAATGAAATAGAATATTTATTAGTGTTCAATAACTATATGGGTTAATGGATAAAATCCATTTTATATTTTAATAATGACATTTCATTGAAAATTACAAGAAATTATGTGATATTGTTATAAAGTATTATTAAAAACTATAAATATAATGGTATATATTATAAAATGATTAAAGAGATCCTTTGGAAACTACGAAAACATCATTTATAATATTTACAATCTCTATTATTCCAATTATTATATGGATGATTCCTTAAAATGATAATTTATTGAGGAGTTCCTGAGAATTTGGGATATCATAATGGATACAGTTCTAATCCCATAAACAAATATGTTACCTCTTGGATCAATCAAATAAAAGAAATAAATTTTAGAGATTATCTATAATAGGGGACCTGTATTTACTATTAATATTATTTGCAGAAGAAATCATCTCACCTGGAATTGATGTGACAATAATATCATTGACTTATTCCTTGATAATGATAGTGATACATGTAACTACTATATGCTATAAAATGTTTTTAAATTTCGTTTCCTAAATAGGATTTTTTCCAAGAGGTGAATGAATAATTCAAGACATATTCATTAGAATTTTGTGAAGGTTTAGCATGAAATAGAGTCAGTTCAAAATATAGTAGTACCATATACATACACACATGATCAGACAAGGGAATTAATTCCTGATTTTTAATGTTGTGTTCTCCATTAGTGTACATAATAAATAACTTTCAATTAAACATTGTATTTATATTGACCAATGGTATCTTTTAGGCTCTTTATAATCAAATAATAGGAACTTTGAAATATTACACATAGTTGGTTGAAAGTTTGGTATCATTATTGAATAGGGAAAAATGACATTATCTCGGTAAATAAGAATGATTCTCAAGATGAAACTATTGAGCGTTAGGTTATTTGTTGTTGTTTTTTTCTATTGGTCTTTTCGAATAACTTTTAATGATTATTTCCTATGTATGGTAATTTGCATTCTAAATAATTATTCATTATATGGTAATTATTGTATCCATTTTGGAGCCTCAAATTATGAGTTGATTCATCATAATTTCTTCTAAATAATTACATTTACAGGATTTTATGATATCAATTGGTTATAAAAAAATAAAAAAATTCCACCCATCATACTAGTCATTTAGGGTGCATTGTTTGAATGATGATAATCATGAGAAAGTCATTATGATAAACTAACTGGTCTTTCTAATGATATTATAAATTATTTATTTTTCAAACTGATATTATTAGTGAAAGTAAATTAAATTAAATGAATTTATAAAGGTTATTAGTATCAAGTATACTTCTTATAAGATAGTAAATACATATATATTAACCCAAATTATTCATTTGTGAAAAGTGGGAATGTAGTGACACATCACGAGATACGATATAAAAAAATGAGAATCCTCTCTTCTATAAAAGGTATTATCATCAATGGTCTTGAGAGGTAATTCTTAATTTTTTCAAAATAATCCTAAAATGCTCCAACTCACTGTTAAATAACTATTTTACTCATCTTTTTATTAATGTTTACATTGTTTCCTACAAGGACTTCTATGAAATTTTGGATATAAGAATGGTTCCCATGAATCCCTATGAATACTTTGAGATCCATAAGAGCATTCAAGATATGCATCTCACTAGATTTCTCAGTATCTACTTGAATTCATTAACGTTATACCACAATGATAAAAAATATTCAGGACATCACCAAAAAATAATTATAGGGGTTCACCATCTTGGAATGTTTCCATTGTTTTTAAATATCTCATCATGACCAATGATATGATCAAACAATTGTATATATTTGACCACCATATCACTAAAATAACAATATATTATATTTTATTTAATTCTTATGAAAATATGATGAATAAAATGATGATTAGTGGTCACAATATTTTCAAACTCAAGGGAAATACACAGAAGGAATACACCCCACACAGATCCATGAAAATATTGTAGTCCTAAATTTTGGATCAATTATGATCTAGTTATAACCAAAAATCCATCCATAGTGGAGAGGCTCAATTACATGACAGTTGCATCAATCAAATAATATATGGTGGGAACAGGGAATTCAACCACTTTCTATTAATAGTTGAGATCAATGATGGTGATTAAAATTTTATTTTCAATTTATCATCTTTATTGGGATGATGTTATTAAGAAACTTCATGCATGGATCATCTTGAATGGTTTCAACATTGATAATTAGGAAAACTATGAAATCAGATTTTAAATATCTCTTATATTCTTTTTAATGGTTTCCTATATGAAACCATGATGATATTTTCAAACCATAAATTATAAGTTTCTACCTAAGGACAAATCATATAAAATTCTATACAAACCCCAGTGATGAAATCCAAATACTACTTCAAAATAGAGATTTCATCCTTTTGTTCATTGGGTGACATGTTAAACATATAAAGATACAACCCATGCCCACTTATATACCTTGGTTTTTCAATATGATCTCCTCAATAGTGTACATGGCTATCAATAATTCATGAGGGGAATATCAATAATCATATTCATCATATACTTATACATCGACTATAGTGGGAGCTGGTTAGAAGAGAAAGTTTTGAGGACTTATAGATAATACAATGTCATTTTTTTCTATTTAAATGATTGTGATGCATCTATTGGTCCAAATAGTATTGATGTGTGACCATAATGATCTACGATACTCTATACTAATTTTTTTCCTCTTTATCTACTTTTACTTAGTCAAAATTAGGTAATTAAGTGAATATTTTGTTCCAAAAGATTATATGAGAACATTATTATCTTTTTATAATATTGATGTGGTGTATCCATAATCCTATAGTTTTAATGTTTGTGTATAGTCATTAGGAACATTCTCAATATTACCACTTTTTTCTTCAATAATGAGTGGTAGAATTAATGATGATACTCAAGGATTTGGGGTTGTATTATGGAAATTTATATTTTCTACTGATGAAGCGGGGGAACATTTAGTTCTAGATGGTGATGAATGGTCACCATTGTTATTAGGGATAATATGGATTTAGTTTCCCCTAGTGGGTCATCATCATTATTTAGGTTATATCCTTATCTTCCCCAGGTTGATTCAGAAAGAAAGAATGATATATTGATCATGAGATAGAATATTACAAGGACAAATTTCCCAATCCATTATTGATTATTTAGGTTAATATCATAAAATATTCATTTTTATGTGGTAGAGCTCATCCCAGGCTTCTATTTGATATGTGGTAGAGCTCAAACAGGAATACAGATCAAAAGGTATGGCTGTTTGATGTTCGAGTTGCATTGTTAACATATTTTCGATTTTTTTAATTGTGTTTATTTGTTTAGCCATAAAATTTTTATTAAATAACTGTGACTCCAAAATAATTAGACAATTATTATTTGATTTTTTTAAAATTTTTTATAATCAATTTTCACTATATATCATATATATTAAGTGTAACTGTATATTTATACTTATATAAAATATATTTAAAGTTATATTTATAAAATATATATTATATTTATATCAATATAAGTATATATATATTTAAATACTAATATATTTTTTAATGTTTTTTTGGACATAGTCCCTTTATCACTGCTTTAAAAAAAGCGCTGATAAAGACCCCCCATTATAAGCACTACTAAAAAAAGCGCTAATAAAGGGGTACCCTTTAACAGCGCTAAAAACGCTGTTAATGGTGGTACCTTTATCAGCGCTAAAAAAATGATCTGATAATGGGGTAATTTTATCAGTGCTTTTTAAGCGCTAATAAAGGTACCCTTTATCAGTATTTTTTAAAGCTGATAAAGGTACCCCCTTTATCATCCCTTTTTCATTAGCACTGATAAAGGGTGGTGCTGGCCATGCCTCGTTTTGTGGTAGTGATTAAAAGAAAATGATTTTTTAATTAATCCAAGTATTATATTAAAAATTGTAGGTATGTAACAATATATTACAAATTTCACCCAAACCAATAAAAAATACTTCAACGAAACGAAATTGATAAGAATCCCATAACCTCATGTTTTATTTTTGTTGAACGTGATTGAAAATCATGTATAATGGATTTTATGATGTTATTATTTTATAATATAACTGTATCCATAATTATAATATCATATATTATCATCACATAACATCTTATTAGCTTATTTCTTTTAATAATTCATTATTTTCATTGTTCTATGTTTTAATTATCGTACTTTCTCATGTGTGTTTTCTCATAAATGTTCTTGTTCATGGGTACATGATATAGATCCATCTTACACATGACAAAAATCAGGAAATAATTCTAATATTTATACATATAATATTATTTTTATACCAATAATGATGGATTTTTTAATATGTGATGTTCATTACAATCATGTAGATGGTAGATCATTCTTATGCATGAGTAACGTTTCCAATTTTTGGATGATCAGTATAGAAAGGTGGTAAGTAATATTTTATCCTTCATTAAAGATGATGATATAATAAATATAATATTATTTATTTTAATATACTAATATATTTATATATATTATCCATGTGTTGTGGTAAAAAAACGGACTCACGTCGCATTGTGATGATGGTAGTTTATTTGTAAACAAACGTTGTCATCATCTATAAATGAGTGAAATGGTAAGAAAGAAAAATATTTTATATTTACATAATTATTATTATGTAATTATTATAATAATTAGTTTAATTATACCACATATATTCCTTAAATTTATATTTATTATATTGGATTAAATGAATTACTGAAAAATGAATCATATTTTATTCCGAGGAGATAGTCCACCCTATACAGAAATGATTATTTAATGTCCCATTTAGCGGAATTGTGGATGGTATATGTGATTAATTATACATGAAAATATATCTGAATATTTAATATTATATTTTTATAATATCATCATAGTTAAATAACAATTCAAATAGGCATAAGAAGAAGTAAAATTATATTTCTTATTGAAGAACGTTACAATTTTTGGGGTGTTCTCTTTGAGTTTTCACATAAATCATTTAAAAGTTCACTTTATATCCAATAATAGTATAATAGAAATATATTAGTGAATTTAAGACATTATTTAGTTAGTTATTGGGCAATCCCAAAATGTTCAAAGTCAAGAATGTATTAGAGAGGGGTGGCCTTTTATAAATTTGGTGAGAAGAATAATAGTAATTTTTTAAAGGAAAAAAGGTTAAACTATTTTTAATGCATTCCGAATGTGTTAAAAATGAATTATTATTGATACCTATACATTATAAGGTCTAATAATATCTATATAATAAATTTTAAATATGATTTTAGATCATATTAGTCATTATCTTTTTAGTTTAATCTCTCAGAAAATACTCTTGTACCTTAACCATCAAAAATATGCTTTTAATGTTTTTACACATCATTTTGGAAAAAAACTATGTTACTTTTTTTAATAATTTAAATTATTTTAATTAAAAATATTTAACTAGTTTTTAAAAATTATATTTACATAAGTTCATAAATTAAATTTGAAATTAATTTTTTAGTCACGAAGAGAAAGCAGATTTTTAAAGAGAAATTATTCAAATGATTATAATGTTTTGATGATAAATTCAAAAAAAAAGTTCTTAAAATTAATAAAATTGGTTTAATATATATCAAATTGATATAATTATACTATTCAAAAAAATCTAAATATAATTTAAAGAAAAATAATATTTTCAATAAATACTAGTAATTGTTTATTATTCATCTAAAAATGAATCTTTTATGCAAATAACAAAAACATACAATAAGATAATTTTGATATGATGATATAAAAAATTAATTTAATGATATTAAATAATGTTTCTTATTTTATTAATTTGTTAAATATGTTTACAAAGAGAGACTAAATCACCTTTTAAGGAAAAATTTTTTTGGATTTTTTTCATTTAAATCAATATTAAATAATTTATAGTCAATAGATAAAAATACGTTTCATAATTAAGTTGGTAATAGTATGACAAATATATTTATAAAATATTTTATAATGGTATACTATATTATATTTCACATCGTGTCTGGGTTGTGTGATCCATAAGAAAAAAAACTAAATTTGAGGAAATATATTTTAAGGGTGGTTTAAGATCAATGCTACATGTCGTATGAAAAATTGAATACAATGTTCTTATTTTATAATTTTGGTTCTTTACATTCAACCTATCATAATTAAAATGTTTCCCATACATATAATATTGATCTCAATAATAAATGATTTCATATTTTGAAACTCATTTATTGAATACCTACATCATAAAAGGCATTAACAAAACTCCCTCATAATATGTTAGGAAGGGAAGAACTATGGTTATATGGAATAAACCATAACTTGGGTTCTATTTTGGAGACTATTGGTGGAATGTTTATATATGGACCTGAAATAAATGTGTAAATAATTATAGAAAATTAAATTGGTCACAAATTATAAGAAAATCAATGATCAATGGAAAGTTAAGGAGATGAAAAAAATAAATATTTTACAAATTATAATACCATACGATTCATCAAATATGAATGTAAGGTGATTATTTTTTTCCAGATCATGCTTTCAAATGTTGATGAAATCTTCAAAAATATATCAATATAAAGAAATATCCTTACATGATATATTTATATTTCAGAATAACAATTTCCTCATTTGGATTTGTTTTCAACAATATCAAAATCACTTCTTAATCTATGACATGACAACCAATATTGTTTTGATTCTAAATGATCTGAAATTCACTATTAATAGATTATAGGATCCAAAAAAGGGTGAAATGACTCTCTATATTTCTCTAACTATTTTTAGAAAGCAATATAGTATGTAAAATAATCCAATAACTTATGTTATTCTATAAACTAAATATTAGCACCAATTTTTGACCATTAATGGTTTTTTTCATGTCATTTCTCTATTGATATATTAACTAGGATATCATATTTTACATTGTTAGGAATTAAAATCCTATTATGCTTAGATTTCAGGTTCATGCCCCATAGAAATTCTAGAAACATAAGGTTGGAACCTATCATATGGGATTTCCGTTCACTAAAACTAGATTAAAATAATTACTAAAACATTCCAAAAAATTTGATTGGAATAATTCAAATAAAAATAATTATTACAGATCGTTTTTACAAGGTTTTTCAAAAAAACATTATTTTTCCAAAAAATTTATTAGTCTTATATAATAATTATAGAAATATAATTAATGATCACATTATCCCAAATGGTTACCAATACATTAATTTATATTTCAATAATATCTAATGTCATTATTACTCAAATAACATTTCCATTAAAATATTAACTCAACTATTGTGTTGTATTGAAATAATTTTCATACAAAATATAATTAATTTGGGTATTCTCCCATAATATAGAACATAAAAATGTTTTTTTAAGGTATTTATAATATAACAAATATTAATCTCATAAAATAATAATGGTATCCATAACTCTGATGTTAATTAAGACACATATGATTCTAAAAATTAACACAATCATTTTTTCTTTATTACTATAACAAAAAATAATTTTTTGAAACACTTCCACAATTCATTTCCTAAACCACAATAATTAAATTTTTCATCAATTTTATTTAAACATAGATTATTCCATGGTCTAAATGTTAAAATTTAGAATAGTTCATTAACTCATATAATTCTGAGGATTTCGAAATTTATGAAATTGATCAATAAATTGATCCCTATGATGAAATGTATTTCTTTCATTCATACGCCACAATTTCAATTGGCTGTTATTTTATTTAGGACATTACAATCCACATATCATTAATTTTCCATTATATTTTAGATTAATTTATAGGTGAATCCTTCCATATTTTTGACATGAAGGAAATTAAGTATTATTTTCTATATCATATCAACCACTTGATCTCATTGAAAACTCCATCATTATCTATTTGGGTTACATCAACATTTATTAAAGGTATATATTGTTAATAATATTTTAGTATAAATGATTCGGAATAATCATGATAACAATGACTCTTATCATCTTCCATGTTGGTTTCTTATAGTCACAACCTTTTCATTCATCTTCAATGTTGACAAGATTCTTTATAGTATATCTATTATCTATGACTAAAAAGTACACCCTGAGATACAATAATCATAGTGGGAAACTGTATTATCATGTATATGGTTTTTAAATAATTAAACCATTTTTACATTACAACATATGATTAAAATCTATCATTAATTATTATTATATTTTCAAATACTTCATAATGTGTTTTAAATAATTTGTGAAATATCCAAACCATAACCCCCTAGTATGATAAATAGTGTTGTAGTATGTACCACAATCTTGGACTAGGTGACGATTATGTCCACCCAATGAATCCTTTTTATATTTCTTAATACTAGATCCATCTATACCAGAAATATTTCCACTAATAGAATACTAATAGGGATTTATTTCAAGGAAAAATTAAAAACCAATTACTTTCCCATAAATAATAGTGTTTTAATATAATTTTTCTCTGGTTATATCATATGTTTATTATCCCTAGTATATTATTTCTTAAATCATTTTTTATAGTTTCTACTAAACCACTCTCTGATAAAAAATATATAAACCCCCAGAGCCATGGTCTACATTAATAAATTATTATTAGATATAATTAATGACATCCAAATAAACGTAAAAGTTTAATATTGTTGGAAAACAATATATATATATATATTATCCCCATATTACATTTTAATTCAAAAATTACAATATACATTTTTTATAATATAATTATTCAATCTATTTTATCATTATATATCATTGAAATGATACTTATTAGATTCCATAGAAAGGGAAAAACCATGTAAGACCACAATTTTTAATTAAGGATTACTTACAAAGGAATCTACCATGCATTACTAATCATATTCAAAATGGACTGTTTCATTTTTTGAAACACATAAAATAAAAATAACATGATTATCATGATATGATAAGTCATACTCAAAATGGAATGTTAAATATCTAAAAACACTTTCAGTTTTACCAGAAAAAAGACAATGAAATGTATCTATAGATAATACCATCATAAAAATGTCTAGGATAGTTATAAAATAATTTTTCATTAAATAAATTGTTAATTATTTGATACCATGATCTCAAAAATCATGATACCACTACCTTCAATACCTGTCAAAAGGTAGTTTTAAACTATTTATATAAATCCATTTATTTCTAACTTTCTAATTCACCTCATGATACTAATAATATTTCAAGGGAATATATATATCTTGTCCATATCCTTCAATACACGAATAAGGAATTTATCAAATATCTAATGATAGATCAAAATCATAAATTTTTTTCCGAATAATTAATTATCTCTATCGTGTAATGAATTTAGATTTATCAATACATTCGCATATAAAAAATAATAATCAATGTAGAAAAGTATATTTATACATGATTCATGGTTTATTAAATTAAAATATCCATGAAAATAATATAGATATTAAGGTGAAATTTAATATCCAATGGTCACATGAAAGTTAATATTTCAAGGGAAATTACCTGGAAGATAATGAATCTAGAATGTGAATATCCATTCATTCAATGGTAAAACTGATCAGACACAATTAGTATAAAGTGTTAGGATAGAATCAGTATATTGTATACTCATTGGGGTACAAATATAGGGTTTTCTCATTTATTAATAGACATAGAATAAAAATATCAATAAACATTTCTTGTAAAAACTATTATTTTATTTCTAAAAAAACCTTCTTGAATCTAAAAGTTCACTAAACAGTTTGATAATAATTTTATATCAAACTAAATATTTAAAAGTTATAAATTATTTTTTAAGACACTCAGTGGTCAAGAATGTAGAAAATATTTTACATGTCATGTACATTAAAACCATGATTCGTTTTCATTTTTTTGATAAAATAAAAATTTGAATTGTTTTTTAAAAAACCATTACGAACCCTTTAAAAAATTATTTAAAAAGAAAATACGAGAAACAAATTTAATTAGTAAATTATTTTCAACTTTTTAAAATTATTATTTTAAAATTATTTTAAAATTATTTTTTTATGTTATTGATTTTCTGATCGAATAGAGATAAATGAAGTCAGATTTTATTACAAAAATTGAAACATTTTATTTACCAAATAGTAAAAAAAATTATTATTTGTTGAAAATATTCATGTACATGTAGAGTATAAAAATATTGAAGTTTTTTTAAATAACTATCAAATAATTTCCTATAATTGAAATTCAAGAATAAAAAATCTCTATTAAAATGGGGTTGTGAAGATTGAACACATTTCATAATAAAATAGTTAATGGATGGGACATTAGAGAAATTAATAATGTGGAATCAAGAAAGAAATGAAAGTGGATTAATCCAAGAGATATTAGTTGTTAGATATATCTTAATGGGAAGAAATTAAATCAACCATCAACCTAGGAAATACATCTCCATGATCCTTATAATAAATTCCAATGTTATAAAGGGAATCCATGATAATTATTTTCTTTATTGTTCTATCTATATTATGGGATTATCCATTTTCCATAATTTATCATGAGAATTCAAAATAGTTGTGGTGAATTCTAGTGTGCATGTCATTATCGGTTATATAATGTGTCCTAGAAGGAGATATTGTTTATCATATTTAGGGTTTTATGTCTAGTTAATGGGGTCTATATATATCAATTAGAAGCAACTCAAAGTCACTATGGAAAAGAAAAATACAATTTGAGGTAATGGAAATTGGAGTGGAGTGAAAATTTAATATATAAATCTCATATATGATATGATATTTTTGATGAGAAATTTAGTGTGAAGAAAAGATTCTCCTTTTCGATGTCAATCCATAGTGAATTCATGTGAGGGAATTCCTTCAGAAAGTGATCATCATGGAATTTTTTCAGAAATTGCCTCTATTATATAGGAATATTTTTTATCATATTTTAATTATATTTTATTGTGTTCCATGAATACAGTATTGGGTGGACCAACTAACTAACGTTGATATAGAGAGGTTGAGTTGAGTCTGGAGTTTAAAAAATTTGAAATTTTTTATCTACCATCATTATTCCTCTCTTTATTGACATATATCTTATTTATTTATAACTTTTTAATGATAATGGAAAATATTTACATAGGGGTAACTTGGTAGTTCATTAACCACATGGTCCATATTAAATTTATCTAACCATTATGGGCCTTGTGGTTGAAATGGGTCTTCATTTAACGCTATAAATTGGGATAACAATCCCAACATTCATGTCGAAAAATTATTTCCAAGATGACTGACATGCACTTCTTTCAATATACATGATTCATTATTAGAGGAGTTCATGAAGGGAACAATATATTATGTTCCCAAACCTCCTATGATACATTATATGAATAAAAATACTGCTATGGGAGGGAATAAATATATTTCATCCCACTACAATCCATAATATAACATTGAATTTCTTTTCATAAATGTATCAATGATATATGGGAAAACCATGACAATTTATTATTATTCAAATTGAAAATCTTATGCATGAGACTATAAATAAAAAATATTGTAACAAAAAATGAAGAATTAAACATAGAAAATGACACTTATTTTATAAGAATATATACTTTGTATATGAGAACCATGTAAAGGGAAATGTGTTACAAAAAAATTGATTTTAACTATTCACTGTTGTTCCCATTAAAATATTCTTTCATTATATTAAAATAAAATTCAATCATTTGGTAAATAAATTTTTTTAAAACTTTTTTCACTCCCTCTGACAATTACGGGTATAAAAAAAATCCCCCTTTAAATGGGTTATAATGGGAGTCAATAGATGCTGAATCCCAAGGTCATATTTATACTACTATGGTTATTTGAGCTGTATTAGTACACTAGGATGAGTTCTACCTCTATATAAAAGGTGTCATGAAATTTTATTGATTTAATTTTTATTGATGAACTTTTTCAGTAGATGATAGCTCAATACATGGTTGTATATGAGACTCTAGTTTCTAGAATTAACTACATTATTGAATGATGAAACATTATAGAAGACTTGTTATTTTCCGAAAATCCATTTATAATTCATAAAATATATCCTCAATCAACATTGACTATCTCAGGTAGAACTATTACTGCATGTGATTCAATTTAGGCGTTATATGTTTGACATTGTGTCTATAGTGTTATGAGGGATTTTATAAGTATAATATTTATGTGGTTTTATCAATTACCATGTGTGTTGAAAACATCTGTATCTTTTTTTATGTTTTCAAATACCACTGATTCTAGGATATTACTCTATTCTTATTTAAGTTCTATTTCTAAAATAAGAGTTTGTATCACTAGAAATGTTTCATAAGACCCTATATACCTTATTATAAAAATTTATGAGAACCAAATGATTCATATAATATTATAATTTATGATTTAACCATGATGTGAATGACTACCACTATAAAAATTATAAATTTTTATGATCCTACGATTCAAGTTACTAGTATATGAATGACATCTTCTTTATTCTATCATTTAACAAACATCATTCAGGTGAACATCTCAACCTTGCGATTGAACGACTAAGATTTATGTCAGAAAATTACATCATTTTGAATAGATCTTAACATATTTGATATTACCATGATAAATTTTATAATTATATCAATAGTGGTCTTTGAAAAATTCTTTAACAATTCATTATATATTTTTTATGTATAATAGAATCTGAAAATGTATTTTCAACCCCATGATAACATCTTTGATGATTGTGTTAGGGTTTTCTTAGTATATCAATGCTATATAGATTTACCAACGTGTCTGAAGACTATTAGATTATACCCATATTTATGAAAAAAAATTCATAATTCATCCACTAGAAGGGATTTACCTAAACTGATTAACTATTATTGTTTAAATACAACCAAATTATATCTACCATATTGTCTAGTTAAGATTACATTATTGGATATTTATCCACTACAAGGAATCCAAATACATAGGGATATGTATGATGATTTAATCAGACAAATTAACACTTGGGAGGATTTAGATAAGCCCCGTCCTCTAGAAGGATACTTATTAAATAATATAGATAATTGATATGGAAAATATCTTAATAATGGTCTATTATACAAATTTATAACAGGGGGAAATCATTATTAATCCTAACATGCTATTAACAATGACTAAAAACACAATTAAAATTAGTAAAATATGTTTTTATATACACATGAATCATATTGGGCTACCATATTGGATTGTAAGTTCATTATATGGTTTTTCATAGTTTAGCCAGATGTAATATCATATCATCAATGAGAAATATTTTTCAATGTGTTTCTAGGTGGATGAATTTTCACAAACAATGCTGATCATTTGAGTTTTGGGATCCAGACCTTTATAATAATAGTTTCAATAGGGAAATGACAGCCCTTTCACTTTTCTGTACACATCCTTTCATATGATTACCACAATTAGGTCTTATTCATGGACGAATATCCCCACAATATTTTATTGGAGAATTCCAATTTGAATGTGGGTGGATGGTATGAAATTTTGGATTGTATACCGATCAAACTATTTCAAAAGTCCAAGCATATAATTCTCATGCCATGTTTCTCAACATTAATATATTTCATCCAATATCATTGATTATTTATAATTTTATTGTGATGATAAAAAATCCTATTGATATTACCCAATTTTTGTATATTTGATTTTGGAATAGTAAGTGAAAACCTCACAAACACCCAAGATAAAATTTCTTACATAAAATGATTTTTATATGGGTTTTAATATTTCAATTAGTTTAAATGATTATTTCATGAAAATCATAAACCATCTAGGATCTACTAATAGTGAGGATGTAATTGATATGTATTGTTTCTATCTATTACCAATATTAGGAGGGAATGATATGGAACTATCATTTTCATCATTGGTTGATGATGATGTTAGAGGATACTAAAATGAGGATTATACTACCACACACTGGTTCTCCAAGAAACATATCATAGGGGTATCCAATTTATGAGTATAGAATTGTATAGATAACCTATTTTAAAAAACCACCCAATGGGTAATTATTCCATGTAGAACCTATATTCCCATTCCATAAATGAATTAAAAAATGGTTACCAATAAGTATAATGAAAATAATAAACATTTAATTTTTTTTTGGAAAACAATTTTTTAGATCCATATGATGTTCAGTGTGATATAATACTAGTATTATTGATTAGGTATTTTGGTAATGATACAAACATTGATCAAGGTATTATATTGATGAGCAGTCCATTAGTAGGGTCACCAATGTAGAGATGGTAGATGAATTACACTGGAATGAAATAACATTAGGTCTCTTTATACATGTAATACATGATATATCAACCCTATATGTAGAAAATCTAATTATAGACTATATATAATTCATGAAAAGTAAATCACCTTTATATCCCAAAATTTTTATATTAAACATTGTTTCAAGAAAATGATCATGGAACTAGGATTGATCTATCATAATGGATTCTATTTTGGAGAATATTATTCATAATATTGAGGTCATTATCTAAAAAATTTATTTCTAGGGATTATGTGGGTTTAGCTATCCAGACATTCATGATCTCATGTATCACATTCTCACCTCTAAAGGAAAACTACTAATCCTATAATTCTACCACCCCCATGTTTATCAAGATAATGGTCATATGGAATCACTAGAGTGTGATACTAAAGAACTCCATCATATTTTTATGAAGTATTCCCAACATCAATATTGGATATCTGTAAAAACAATAACATTATAGTAATATGATGAACTCATTGAATGAGTTAAAGAATATTTACAAGTAGTATACATTTCATATGAATATATAGGAAAATAGAGTCAATAAATAAAATATTATTTTGAGAAAACTTACAGATTTTTAATAGTGGGACCTATATTTTGTTTGAACCAACTAAAATCAATAAAAATTTATCTTTTGACGTTGATCAAATGGTTAGAATATTCTTTTAGAGTGTACTATAGTTATTTTTATTAGTTATTCAATACATGTTTTGTGGATAATATAATTTAAACTGTATATGATAGATTTTTTCATCACACTATGAAGAATATTTTTTTTCTTCAATTTCAATAATTACATGGGTATTTTTCACCTCAATTATAGTATTATAATATTTTACTAAACAATAGAAAGTGGAGAATTTATTTTAATAGGAAACTATTTATTCATTTTATTGTTAAAGGAAAATATTATTCAAGGGTCCCAAATTGATTGAATTAGAATAAAATTCCTCTAAATTGTGGAATGTAGATTTTTATTAATTCATGTTTCATCATTGTAACACTAGATTTGGTCCATTTAGAATAATGATTTCATATTTGGAATGTCTCTTAGATGGATATGGAAATATATAACACCATTATAATTATATAGTTAGTCGATTTTAATTAGAAATTTCCTTTATGACCTGGAACACATATGGATATGACAATAAATACAACCACCATAACACCAATATTTCTCCATTTATATGACTGATTTACCCCTTTTAATGCCTCTCTTATGGGTATAGGTATATGAACCATCACTATAAAATGAGATTCATTCAATATGGATGTATTATTTCATATTGTGTGTGGTTTACAAACATTTATATGTATAATTTCTGTCACCATCACACTTGATTTTATCCATTTAAAAGAATTATCTTCTCTTATTCATGGTTCATAGATGTGTATAGTAATATGTACCTTCACATTAACACTATTGATGGTCCATTTGGATATATTATTTTACTCAACTGGATGATTATCAGGATTAGGGTGGGGAATTTTAATGTTTGATTCTATTGTTCAAAATGGATTGACCACCTTGGTGTTATACTTTATGGAATTTCATGCAGATCCTCTAGACTGCTAAATCACGGATGATAGAATGTGTCAATGCCCTAAAAATTTCCTATTCCAAGGCTTCTAGTTATCATATCATTAATTTTATTATAAGAATGTTATGGATGCCAAAATAATTGAGTCTTTTAATTTATCACGTTCACTTTTTCAAATGTGTTGTAATATGTATAACTAGAGGGAAAAAATTCTTTTTTCTTAGGATTCAGATGTCTAGTTTCCAATAGAACAATATTTGTTCCTTTCTCAAAATTTTATTTCTCAGTTATACATACACAATAAGAGGGTTTAATCGAGTGTGTAGAGGATAATGTTTTTCCCAAATTTTTAACATTATTGTTTTTCAACCTGGTGATTTACGTGTCTCATTCCATATGTAGTTTTATGTCCCCGAGTATGGGCTGATATAGCTAATTTTTATGATATGGCATATTGAAAATCTAAAGTAAATAGTTCATGGTAATTGTTTTTGTAAAATATATTTCATCATTTTAATTCCATATATATTTCATCAAAATAATCAATGTTGAGGTTGTGTTTCATGGACATGTTAACATCTTAAGGGATATTTGTTAGGTTTTTACACCAAAATGTGATTGATAATAAAATTGTAATACATTGTGCTTTCTAAATCCACATGAATAAATATTTTATAGGTTAGTAAAGTTATATCCTTGGGATATTGAAATTGTTGTGGTGGTAAGATACAAGAATGTTGGTTATTACCAAAAAAAATATACATATTATTGGTGTTGTTGTAATGGTGTTAAAGAATATGGGGGTTAAAGTATTATCTTCTTCAAGTTAATGGTTATTATAGTAAACGTTCCCCATCATGGGAACTTATGAATATTCCTATAAATGGTATAATATTAATAATCATGAAGTGGTGACCATTTGAGGATAATGAACTTGTTATTGATATCTATAGAATGTTTTCTAAGGACCGAAAAACATATCAAATTATTATATTCTAGATGGAAGGGATATTCAAGAGGGGATATGTACTCCAAAGGATATTCCAACATGTAAAACCAATGTAATTAGTGAATTTGGATATGATATGTCACTACATTATCCTTTTCCAAAACTAGTTGGTGCATAATGAATTCCTCATCTCATTTAATCACCATATAGAGGTACGTTCATGAATTCTTACTAATTTTTAATACATTCTAAACTTTTACCTAAGAAAAAAACTATTTTGTATCTTATTTAGTAGGGAGTTCTACTTTCCCACCATTCCCTTTATGGGTTTTCATCCTTATGGGTTTGATGTATTTTTCACAAACTTTTTAATGTATTATGTTTCAAAATATGTTGGATCTTGAGTTTGAGGTTATAAATAATTTACTAACAATTTTTTATTCTATGGTAAGGTCTCATTGACTAGATGTGATGTTATATGAACCATTAATAATGATGTAAATGAAATACATTTTGTGAGAGGAAAGCCAAATTCCATTATATATTATGACATACAAGTGGTGTACAAAGTTTAATGCCATTGTTCTTGGAAAAAAATCATCGAGACAATACATTAAGTTTAAAAATAGTAAAAGTTGACCTAATGATAATTGAGGTCATAGTTAAACTATATTCTATCTCAAGAGTGTTGTCACATAGCTTATTGGCTACTTCATTGACCAGATAAATGAAAATAATAAGATCAACGTTGTATGATTACTATTTTTTTCAAAATATGTTATAATTAGAAGTGGTGAATATATAATTTTATTATTAAGATTATTGAATCAGGAGTAGTGAGTTTTAGTTAGTATGTAAGTGATATACATGGATCTTTTTTGGAATATAGGTTCCACTATGATAATATAACAGAATATAGAAATAATACAATCTTCCAATTCATGTATACACTACCTCTAGTTGAAAGCCATATATTGGGAACTTATACAAATCCAAATATCAGTCATAATATAGATATTCAAGAATATTTATACATTGGAGTTTATTAAAATAATTAAAAATATATATATAATGGATTATAAAAATCCACAATACTCATGGAATTACATGTGATTTATGAAAAGTTATGTTCATAAAAAGTTTAATGGTAGTATTTTTTATTCATTTTAGTCATAACATTGCGACGTGGTTCCCAAAAAACAGAAGGAAATAAATGTGGAATTATGGTCTAGTTCTAGTCAAGGTGTTCATACTCAAAATAAGATAAACGGATACATTGTCCTCATATTATATGGGATACTAAAGTAATTATGATAAATCACTAATAATGATTATTTTATCATGATGCTCTTTTGGGGAGAAAATCTACATTTGGTAACCTCAAATCGAATAAGATCAAATGGAGGGAAACTAGTCCCAATATAATGGAATCCTCTTATAAATTAAAAGCCTTGAAAAATGGACAACATGTCATTAAGTTTAATTTCTATGAAAAAACTCAGAAAAGGTACATTTATGTAGATTTAAATACTAAATGGGATAAGTAAATTTTTTTATTTGATTCCAGTTAAAGATTTGGATCTTATAAGATCTCTATAAATCATTATATATATGGAAAATAAGTTGATATATAGTTAGATAAATTTACCGAAAAATATTTTATTTTAAATTTTGGTTATATTATATTAACTTTATATGGTTGTTTTCCTCTTGTACGTAACATCTCACATGGGATGAAAAAATCCAAAAAATATTGGCGTTTTAATGGTTAGATCATATATCGTTCAGTTTATCATCCTAAAAAATGACATAAATGTCACCAACTAGAAATTATGAATTATTTCATAGTATATATCAATGAATATATAATAAATTATATGTGGAATATTTGTTACCTTCTATCCTTTCAGAGTGAATGTTTTTAAATGAGTCTTCACTAGAAAACCCTATGTATAGGTTAGGAGGAAATCTTTATTCATAAAATTTTCTATTAATCCCTAAATATAATATGTTTGAATCACTATATAACAAGAAAAAAAAATAAGCATGAAGCATATTCTTATATGAAAATATTCATAAATTAATTATAGTACATGCCGAAGGTAAAGAATTATAAATGTTGGATCTCACATGAAGAATTATATATTGAAGAATATAATGTAGATATAGATCATATGTAAGAGAAGGAAAAAATAGTTGGTCTATACATGACCCATTTTATATATAGAAAAATGAATTTTTTTTAGCCTTAAAAAATTCGATGGAGGAATCTTTTACATATATTAGACTCAAGTTTTAGGGAATAAAATGGGGGTTCCAACTCAGTGTTGAGAGAAAAAAATTAATTTATTATCAAGATTCACAAAACAAAAATGTAAAATAATAAATTTTCTTTTCCATAAATCAATGTTGATCCATGATGCAAGAATCACTATGTACATTATTAGAGTATAAATTAATACATAAATTTTTTATGGAATGAAATGGACCATTCAAATCGGGATCATATGTATTGAATGGGGGAATTTGTCTTTCTGATGTGCATGATATTGTATGACAAAAGATCATAGTTTCACAATGATTCATGGTGTAATTATGAATCTATACTCATGTAGTTCTTGAATTGAATATCACTAATTACATTAATATAACATGAGGGAACATGTTATTATATATAGTTTTTTTAATGGATTGTGGGCCAATGATCCTTACACATATCTAGATCTTATGTAGAGAAATTAGTCCAATCAAAATGGGAGACTCAATAATCTTCATGTTCATGTACTGTAGACTATTTGTCCTCTAATTACTATTCATGGTCATGTAATTCCATTTGGTTGATTTACCAAGTCCTCTCTGGTCACTTGAGTCATGATCAGTGAGAGAAATTAGAGGCTATTAGAGAATAACCTGAAACATATTAGGCTCTGTGATAAGGGTATTCTAATTGAATCAGAAGAAATTTTTCATCCACGATAAATATTTATCCAAATTTTTAAATTTCAATTGATGAGTATGTTTACTATGATCATTGACATATTATAGTGGGTATAACAAACATATTGTTTAATAGAAAATAGTTAATATGTTGTCTTTAATTATTATATTATTTAATGATGAGGAAGAAAATATTTTTTAGAATCGTGCATTGAAGATGATACAAAATGATGTTTAATTTCATACACCTATAACATGTTTCAATTATATTAAAATCAAACATCATAAAAAATATTTTCTTGTAGCTTAATGTCAAAAAAATGGACCCCATGGAACTGTCATGATGGTTATAAAAATTTACTTAGTTCAAACTCTTACATTGGTTGTTATTTAAATGTGTTATCCATCACGTGTTATAGTATTGAATGGTCCATTAGTGTATAAATTTGGTATTATGAATGGTTCCGACCACATTTGTTCACAATTTAGAGTGTTTTTTCTAGTAACAAATGATTTATGAGAACTAAAACCATCTCTACTTAGATCAATGTTTGATGGTTGAATTTCTTATTGAATTATACTTGAAGTCTATTATATTGAACAACCTATTTGTGTAAATTGTTTAAACTCTTCTTATAAATTAGTTATAAATCATTTGATGATTATGATAGTATTCATCCTCAAACACACTATTTTATACAATAGTTAAAAGATATGGAACTGGGATCCCTATGAGTAGGACTCCTTTTGTATATTTTATTTGAGAATATGGGGTTTCTTGTATAGGGATATGGGTCATGGGGTGGTAATACCTCAACAAAATGTAGCAGTTTTTTATCCATGGAGCCATTTATTATTCACCATCTTCAAAAAAATATTTTAAATAGTCTTATAGACAACAATAATTTTTTTTTTTGATGCATCTTGTTAATGTTAAGAGTATATATTCTAAATGAAATAATTTTGAATGAAGTATTTTCAAAATTAAAGAGAAGAAATTTTCTATATAATGTATTAATATCAAATAAAGAACCAAAAATATGTTTAGTATATTTAAATTTATAAATTTTAATGACAATATTTATTCTAAATACATTGGTTGGTATTTCAAGAAAATATTTGGATGAGATTAGTGGTATTAGCGATGTAATTGAACAATCAGTTTTTTACTTGGGGATACTACCCGCAGAATTTTATTCCGAAATTGATAAATGAAATAGAATAATTAGTAGTTTTCACTAACTATGTGGGTTGATGGATAAAATCCAATTTATTTTTTTGTAAAGAAATTTCATTGAAAATTTCAATAAATTATTTTCTATTGTTGGAAAAGTGTATTGAAAACTCAAAATATAATTGTATATATTAGAAACAGATTAAGGAGATCATTTGGAAACTATGTGTACATCATGCATAATAGATAAAATTATTATTATTCCAATTATTCTATGGATGAATCATTAATATGATAATTTATTGTGGAGTTCATGCGAATTTTGGATATCATAATGGATACAGATTTTATCCCATAAACAAATATGTTACCTCTTGGATCAATCAAATAAAAGAAATAAATTTTATAGATGATCTAAAATGGAAGACCTATATTTACCATTTATATTATTTGATGAATATGGCATCCCACCTGGAATAGAGGTGACAATAATATCATTGACCTAGTCCTTGTAAATGTTAGTGATATTTGTAACTACCATATGCTGTAAAATGTTGTTAAATTTCATTTCCTAAATATGATGTTTTCTAGAGGTGAATGAATAATACAATACATATTCATGATCATTTTGTGATGGTTTAGCATGATATAGAGTCAATTCAAAATACAGTAGTACCATATACATACATACATGATCAAATAAGGGAAATAATTCCTTATTTTTAATGTTGTGTTCCCCATTAGTGTACTTAATAAATAACTTTTAATTAAACATTGTATTTATATAGGCCAACGTTATCTACTCAGCTCTTTATAATCCTATAATTAGAGATTTTAAATATAACAATTAGTTGGTTGAAACTTTTGGTAAAATTATTGAATAGGGAAATATGATAATATCTACGTAAATAAGAATGATTATCAAGATCACACTATTGAGTGTTGGGTTCTTCATTTTTTTCTATTGGCCTTCTGAAGGAACTGTTAATGATTATTTTTTAGGTATGGGAATTTTCATTCTAAAAAATTCATCATCCTATGGTAATTTTTGTATCCATTTTTTCCACAAATGATTATTTGATTCATCATAATTTTTTTTAAATAATTACCTTTTACAGGATTCTATTATATAAATTGGTTAAAAAAATAAAACATTTTCACCCACATTATTCATTTGTAAAAAGAGGGAATTAACTGACACATCATGTGATACAATATAAAAAATGATAATCCTCTCTTCTATACAAGGTATTATCACCAATGTGCTTGAGAGGTAATTCCTATTTTTTTCAAAATAATCCTAAAATGCTCCAACGCACTATTAAATAACTATATTACTCATCTATTTATTAATTTATTCATTGTTTCCTGCATGGAATTCTATGAAATGTTTGATATAAGAAAGGTTCCCATGAATCCCTATGAATACTTTGAGATCCATAATAGCATTTAAGATATGTATATCACTAGAATTCTCATTATCTACTGGAATTCATTAACGTTATACCACAATGGTAAAAAATATTCATGACATCACCGCAAAATAATTATAGGGGTTCACATTCATGGAATGTTTCCATTGTTTTTAAATATCTCATCAAGACCAATGATATGATCAGAAAATTGTATATATATGACCATCGTATCACTAAAATAATAATCTCTGCTATTTTATTGAATAGTTTCAAAAATATGATGCATAAAATGTTAATTATTGGCCCTAATATTTTCAAACTAAAGAGAAATATATAGTAGTAATACACCCCTCATAGATCCATGAACATATTGTAGTCCTATATTTTGGATCAAATATGTTCTAGTTATAACCACAAATCCATCCACAATGGAGAGGCTCTATTACCTGACAATTTCATCAATCAATTAATCTATGTCTAGAACTTGTAATTCAACCTCTAGTTAATAATAGTTGAGATCAATGATGGTGATTAAAAATTTTATTTTCATTTTATCTTCTTTATGGGGATGATGTTATTTAGACACTTCATGTATAGATCATCTTTAATTATTTCAAAATTGATAATCAGGAAAACACCGAAATCAACTTTTAAACATCTCATAATTTCATTCTAATGGTTTCCTATATGAAACCATGATGATATTTTCAAATCATAAATTATTAGTTTCTACCTAAGGACCAATCCTAAAAAATTCTATACAAACCCCTATGATGAAATCTGAGTACTACATCAAAATGAAGATTTCTTCCTCTTGTCCATTGGTTGATATGGTAGACATATAATGATAGAACCCATGTTCACCTATATACTTCAGTTTTCCAATATGAACTCCTCAATAGTGGACATTGATATTAATAATTCATGAGGGGAATATCAATAATCATATTCATCACATACTTCTACATCGACTTTAGTGGGAGTGGGTTAAAAGATAATGATTCGAGGTCTTATAGATAATACAATTGCATTTTATTCTCATTAAATGATTGTGAGGCATCTATGGGTCCAAATAGTATTGATGTGTCACAATAATGATCTACGATACTCTATACTCATTTTATTTCCTCTTCATCTACATTTACTCAGTTAGAATTAGGTTATTAATTGATTTTTTGGTTCCAAATGATTATATGAGAAAATTTTTATCTTTTGATAATGTTGATGTGGTGTATCCATAATCTAATAGTTTTAATATTTGTGTATAGTCATTTGTAACACTGTCTATTTTACCACTATTTTCTACAATAAACAGTGGTATAATTAATGGTGATAATCAAGAATTTGGGGTTGTATTATGGTAATTTATATTTTCTATTGATGAAGCGGGGGAACATTTAGTTCTAGATGGTGATGAAGGGTCTCTATTGTTATTAGGGATAAATTGGATGTTGATTCCCGTAGTGGGTCATCATTATTATTTAGGTTATATCTTTATCTTTCCCAGTTTGATTTAGAAATAATGAATGATATATTGATCATGAGATAGAATATTCAAAGGACATGTTTCTCTATCCTTTGTTGATTATTTAGGTTAGTATCATCAAATATTCATTGTTGTTCTGACTGAATGTTATTTAGGATTAACCTTTTCTATAGATGTTCAAAATTGATATTAATTTTCATGGGAATTTTTTTAATCTATTTCTATATTGTTTTTACTTTGTTTATGTGAGTATATACATAGACCTAGAATGATTTAAATGTGATAATATTCCTTATACATTCATAAGGTACTCACATACCATGATGACTTTTTAATTGTGTATTTGTAGACTAAATATTGTTTATTGGTAGTACATAATCATAACTTGGATCATGTAATGGATTTTAAAGATCAATATCTCTACCATTAGGGTAGTGAACATTGTGGAATCATCTTTGGAAAGATTCTTATTTCAATATAATAGATTTCCACAATTATATACTGGGAATCATGGGATGTAAAATGGGTACCACCACTATTAAACCCATTTTATTATCCATAAGTACAAATTCAAGACATTTCTTATGTTATTAAGGTAGTAATTCTTGTATGTAAATCAATTTTTTTACCATCAGGTCAGTCAATGATGGTACCTAATAAATAACATGGGTTTTGTAATGTGATTCAATGTCTCTAAAAGAAGTACTAATATTAATTTATTTGATGGAATTTTGATAACCTTTGTTGTGAACAAGGATTGTCAATTTGCATAATAAATATAAAATTTTATATGGATCATGTATCAAAGAATCTATATCAGAAAGAGAATGACCCTAGAGAAGTTTTCTATGATATCATAATAAAATTAACCATCATCCAAATTTTTCAGAGTGTTCAAGATAATTATGTTCTTAATTATGGAGGTATAACTATGTTTCTTTCAAGAAAGAGATGACCATGTGAAACCCAACAATTTTACTCTCATCATGGTATACCTTTGCAACTGTGACTGCAAATTCAAATTTTAGTGGTATCTGTAGAGTCTCAAAAGTTCCTCCAAGATATCCTCTAATAAATTAAGGTATCCTAGATGAAAACATAATTTTGAATGTATTCAGTATGTTTTTTATAACATACTTTTGTGATAGAGTAATATTATTTACCTATATAATGATTTTCCATGATATGATAATTAGGCCAAAGAGTTTATGTTGTTGGTATTTATCTTACGTAATTGGGAGTTGAAGATAACTTTTTCTTCTATGGGTGTAGCTGATTTTATTTTCTATAATTTTAATTCTGTCTATAAAATGATTCATTTTCAATTTGAAATTCCATTTTCATGGTTCATGAATTATAATTTTATAAATTTGGAATAGATTGAAGCTCATTTTGGGCCCATTGATGTGTAGATAATTAAGTCATTGTATCATATATGTTCTCAGTTGTGATATGAAAATGATTATTAGATCCATATATTACTAACCATAAATGACACCATTTGTCTTGGGAGTGTTTTCCTTGATCCCTATGATTTTTAAAATGAAACTTAAGGGCCTATGTGCTCATTTCATTTTAAAATTTATTCACCAAGAAGATTAAATTTATATATCAAACCCAAAACTTTTGTTGGACGAGGAATCCGCTTATGCTCAGGTTTATGTTTAACAATATTGTAAGAGGTGTTCAATATCCTAGTAAGAAGGGTATGAAATCTGAGTGGATTCAATCTAGATTTGTCATTGATATGGGTTTACATACAGATACATTCGTTATTCCACATTAGTTATTTCAACATTTATATGGTGGGTTATTGGGATATTCTAGTGATGATGAGGTTGGATGCACTATTTCAGATGATTGTATAGAATTGACTAACTAGTTCAGAAAAACCCAGAGTTTAACTTGTGTTCATTTTCCCATCATTATATTCATCCAATCATCAATATTCTTTGTTCCCTTATTTTGGATTTCTATCCATTCCCCTTTATCATACAAAATGATTATAAAAAAATTTACACATAAGATTGTGTATTTCTTAAACAAACATATCCACAATCTACCATATTCTTCTATTTTTCTCTCATGAAGAAACACTACTGATTGATATATCATAAAATTATTTTATATATATTGTAAATTTCATTGTTGGTGAGGAAAATTTGATAAGTATACAAGGTTTTTAGAATCATTGTATTTTTTCTATAGAAATGATGAAATTCAATGGGACACACCCATTTTTTGAAAGAATAATCATTGTTTATTCACACATTATACAGTAAAAAAGACATCTTATTTATTCCATCATGGTGAAATAAATATTTTTGTTCTGTTTTTTGCATTAAATTATATGAAAAAATTATATAACATGGTATTTTGTGCCGATGATTGCTTTTAGAAAAATCATGGAAGATTTTTTCTTTTAATAAATTATCATCCATCATTCCCATAGCTGTAGGAACAATCACGAACTTATTAATGATCTAAATAAATGTATATCCCAACATACATACTAATTTATCATGGTAGATAAACCCTATAGATTAATTTATTATTTTGAGTAGAGTTTTTAACTCATAATATATATTTCCAATACAGACACCAAGAAAATATTCTTGGAGGATTTAAATTTTCATGAAAATGATCAGACCATTCAAACCTGATATAATGTATATGGATTTTTCATTTTAGTTTTAGTAGTTTTAGAGGTTGTAGAATTTTATATTCATTAAGGTGGAGTAGAACATCTTGAAGAACCAATTACTTGTGTTTTATCATCATATGAACAATATTGAAATTAAAATGTAATATTTGTTAAATGCTAGTCCATTTGAGGTTTCCATAGAACATATGATCATAGATTATTTTTCTAATCCACCAGTGCCATTGATTAATTGGAAATATATATGCTAAATTTTTTTGAATAGTAGTTGTCACATATGCCAATTTGTGGTATAATTTTCATTTAGGTTTCACTACTTCATGAATCTCTCTTATTCTATCCATTAGAGCATTAGCGCCTTAATAACATCAAAAATCTTTGATGTAACAGTTGGTTGGGAAGAAAGTTTTATTTGGTAGTGACTTGTTGAGTTTGATATGTTGGTACTATATGGATTTAGTGATATTAAAAAGTATGGATTGATAATTTTATCTCACATTATGTGGCTCTAGTTTCTACCCTAGTGGAGATGATTATTGATATTATTCTATAGTTTTTTAGATGAATTGGATGTACTAACCTAAAAATAGGTGTCTGACATGGTCATACTAATAAAATCATGTAGGGGACTTCCAATTGATATATATATATATATATTAAAAATTATTGTTACTGTCTATATACAGGTTATCCCTAGTAGAAATTTTGTTCTATTTGTAAGAATACTATTAATTCTCCTAAACACACTAATTTCAAAATAATAATGTGTGAAAATTTATTCAATTTTTTGGGGATTAAATTTTTCATTTAATGGTTTTGACGTCACCTCATTCAAGATCATATCATTGAAGAATTTTTTTAAGAGGTGATAATGCTGCATTTTGGGTTGACCATAAAATTTTGGTTAATTTATGTTTAAGATTGTTTGGACCTTTTTCAAAAGTTGTAGTGTTGAAATATTTTTAATAGAAACATATTTATCACATTCTCATGTATTAGTGAATTGTTTTAGATCACTAATGGGACTCGAGTTTGTAACATTCATTGATTCTATAGTATACTTTTAGAATCATGTCCTCCTTAGGATGTAATGTATACATACATATTTATAAAAATTCATGATGAATGGTATAATAACACTACCTTTCCATCCCATTAAACAAATAATATTTTTTTGTACTCTTTCTGAGACCACGCCTTCTCCACCCACTATACTCCTAGAGATGGTGTGTTAAGACTGTACCTAAGAGAATATCATTATCTTTTTCCCTTGATCTTCTACAGATAGGGGGATGTGTCATGCATTAACAGATATTATGTATGTATCTTTAGTGAAATATTCTCCATCATTTTAAATATTGAAATTCGTCGAGTGGAGGATTTTAGGTAAAAATATCTCCCAACCCTAGAGGTAGGGGTTGATCTTGTTCATTAGCAACAATATTATGTGCCATATAGATGATTAATAACCTACTAGGAGGAAACTGTTGTAAATATTCCACCAATATAATAGTCTAGTGTTACTCCCTCTTTATAATTAATATTTCCATCATCTCTTATAATAAAAATGTTCTATCATTAGTTTGGAACTGAGATCAATGTAATTAACACTAAATGCATGACCTTGTCTTTATTGAGGGTACATCATAAACCAAAGACATAGAAATAATTACATGTGAATCCTTTTCAACCATTATGGAGGATTGATACAGGTTCCTTTTAATGTATCTCCATAACCTAACTCCATGTCTCAGTGATCTTGACCTTATGGGGCCTTTAATAATAACCTATTTAGGATGTATAAAACCCATGTATAAAGTCTCTACTGTGGTGCTGGCATTGTGAAAAATCTTTAGTGAAGGGTTCTTATAATTAAGGATTGAAATGAATGTAATTATATGTGTTCATAACATCCTAGTATTTGTACATCATCTGAATCATTAGTGATCAATGGATTCAAATCACACAAGGCATCAAGGTGGTTATTTTGGATACATATATATACTAACATCATAGTTATCGAATTATGAATATTTAAGGGATTCATGGTCGACTGGATGGGCGAATTAAATTGCTTCTATGAGGTAGAATTCTTATTCCATATAAGGTAGTTGATTTTCATTCACATGATGTAGAGTCATCTATAAATTCTAGTGAAGAAGGTGTAGGAATTCCTCTATCAATTTATTTTTGAATATCAAAAATAAAAAAGGTTGTAGGATAAAATATTAAAAATGTTTTTTCATTGAAATTTTTTTCTTTATTATCAATTCAATATATTAATATCTAGAGATATATTTTTCTACAAAATATTACTGAAGTAGACACTTTATTTTCTAATAATTGTGGGAAGTGAGTGTAACTTATGAACACCCAAATTTAGATACACACAACCTTTTTATTCTATGTATCTATATTTGAATATTTTCATGGGATGTTTTATATTTTTTGGGGTTTTATTGAGGTTTATAGACATGATAATTAATGGATCAGGCTAAGGGAAAATCATGAATGGAATGCAATGAAACTATACTTCATCCAATATTCCAGAGGAGGGTTCAATATTATGTTGAAGGAATGAACCAAATGTGTGTGATTACATTTAAAAAATGTGTTGTGTGATAAAGAGTTTTATAATAATTTTTTTATATTGTTTCAAACAATGTTGAAATATCATGTGTGTATTCTTGTAAACTAGAATGCATTGTATGGTTTGGTGAACTATTTGAAAAAAAAATTCAACCACATTTAGAAACATTATTTTAGTTAATATGAAATTCTATTTTTATAAAAAAAACTTAAAAACATCCAATAATAATTATTCCATTTTAAAGATATATCAGTAATGGAGATGTATCTTTGATATTTTTGGGATTTATTTCCTCCGTGACGATAGATTTTTATAAATCATTGATTATAGGATTTATATAATTCATGGTAGGTTAATGTTTCATATTATTCGTTAATGAAATTCTATATCCTTTATTTGTTCCTCTTAATACACATTATGTTGTTTTTTATTTTAGATCTATTTAATTTTACATTATCTTATAGTATTTCTTGTAGATCCATAATGGAACTAGGGATTTGTAGGAGAGAAAATCACTTTTAATTGTATATTCTATCGGAATAATTTAGGTCTGTGTTTTATATCATTTTAATTATTCTAAAAATTATTAATTTGGGTATCTTTTTCAAGATCAATGTATCTAGGATCCCATCATGATAGATTCTATCACATGATCACCCATATATTGTGTATCCCATCCTTGATAGTGTCTATACCATGATTAAGTAAGGTGGTTTCATAAGTATATTCATATTGACTTAATCTATTAAAGGTAATTTATTTTAAATAATATTTTGGAATAATTTCTATATAATTATATGATTTAATTGAATAATATTATATAAATTGATGGTTTTTTTGTGTTGAACCACTACTGTTGGTTTTTAGGAAAACAGTGATTTCAAGATTATTATTTTTAATAACGATTCAATTTTTAAAAAGTGACATTGAAGATGAGTTCTAACGAAATGAAAGTATATTATGATTTATGGTTTGAAATAATATGAATTGTTTGGAAGGAATTATATTTGATTATAACAAGATGATTCTATATTTGAATATTACTGGGAAATTTATAATAAATGTAATTTGTG
Organism: Viscum album; assembly: GCA_963277665.1. Lineage (NCBI taxonomy): Eukaryota > Viridiplantae > Streptophyta > Magnoliopsida > Santalales > Viscaceae > Viscum > Viscum album. The sequence continues at coordinate 198,617,524 of OY728150.1, forward strand.
AAATTTCAAATGATTGACTGAAATGATATGATACGTACAAGATTGATTACTAACCCCATGTATTATGGATTAACATGAATCACATGGGATCATATATTGTTTTCTAGTCGGTCATGGAAAATAATTATATTAATGTTTTACTTATACAAAGGCTTGGATTAATGATGATTGTAATACTAATGTTTATTGAGGGAATGGGTTTTTTTACCTCTCCTATTCCATATAAGCCTGAGATATTGGGACATGTGCCCTCATATAGATTTATATAATTCAGATATGTGGGGATCATTTTAAAAAAATTTAACTATAAATTATGGTTTTATATGTAGTTACATGATTGAAAATGATTTTAACCATCCAATTATGATTAAATGATTTTTTCTATTCCTATTTTCATTAGAATTCCCATTTTTAAAATTTTTTATAGAAATTTACCTTGTATTTTGTTTAAACTCCCAAGTAAAATTATTTCATAATAACTTGGTAATACGAATTTTTAAAAAATTAATATTCAATAACTTATTTTATATTGAGCATATTTGGTGTATTGTATACTGATTTCTTAAAGAATTATTTGTTTACCATGCTAATATTTTTTATTCAAATCCTAATTTTTTCAATCAGGTTTTTGTAGACTTTCCTATTATATGTCCATTATTATTGATAGCACTATATTGAGAAAGTGGGTAATTATGATTAGTTGGGCCTTTGGTTTAATTGGTGACCAGTAGAGTAGGGATCCAATTTTTATAATTTTATATTTTGATGATTTTAATGATGGTTATTAGATGTCATGGGTTATTTTAATAATTTTTTTACTTATACTATTATCCTCGAGGTACTTTTCTCTAAATGAGTGATTATTAGAGGAATTTTTTAGGTATTTATTTTATTTTTTTATTTTTTTTGTGTAATTTATATAATAAACATCCATCAGGAAAGATTTTAATTCATATATGCAAGTATTTTAACCATAGGGATTGGTAACTCCATTAATTCCATGTAATGATTCATTTGATGTTAGATTACTGGGTTATATATTTTATTCCTTGAATTATTTTTACAATAATTAAATTACCAATCTTGAAACTACATGTAACATTTGGGATGTCCAAGTATATTAGAGAACTAATTTTTGAGACTGTAGGGGTTATTTATGAGCGATTACCAGGATTTCCCAATCCCTAGTTAGAATTATGATACCTTGAGAAGTTTAGGAAACAAATTTAATGAGTTTAATGATTTTATTGTATCTATTTCCCAAAATGTATTCTGACACTTATGTTATCTTGTACAGTTATATTTTATATAGTGGGAATATTTTTTATTTCTTATTATATGTATATTTATATTAATGTTATGTAGGACCATGAACTCTTAAAAATTTCAAATGGGAAAAAAGAAAATATTGCCTTTTTAATCATACAGAGATAACAATAAACTTTTGTATGAACTTGTTTATGTTGTAGTACATGTGTTCAATGATATGGTCCAAGAAGATTCATTTTTTTTGCATTTAGTGAATATTGGTTATACTGTAGAGGGATGATATCAAAGATAATGATCTTGAGTTTTATCAATATAACGAAAAATAATTCTATGGAACGTACAATCTCTAGGAATTAGAAGAATATATTTGGATTACAAAATGAATCTTCAATTTCTTAGTGATACTAAATTATATTATGGTAAAATGTGACACATTGAAGTATGAAGGGAATAGGAAGAGTTAGTGAGATGTTATTGGTTCTAGAAAATATGAATGTGGTATTGGAGTGAAAAGAATGTAAGAATAATTTGATTAATATATTATATCTTTATTCAATGGTTTATGATATTATCATTGATTTTATAATCATTCACAATGTCTATTGGTCAATCACCCAATAACCAATTTATTTTATAGAACATTAATAGTTTTCATAAAAGTGGTAATGAAAGATAAGAAAAATTCCCAAAGGATTTCTATAAGGTTTTGATCTGATATTTACTCTTAGCTAGTTATATATAATCTTACCTTTAATGATGATTTATAGATATTAATCTGATGGTAAAACTGAATTTAAAGGCATTTCATAGTTCATCCAAATTATTCTAACACCTTGTTGAATATTTATATATTCATTAATAAATAATGGAATGAAAAATATTTCAGGGGAAATAGTTGTGGATCACGTTGATTGAAGATTTCATTCAAGTCATCTTTATTATTTTTTAATGAAACAGTAAAATTTTTAAAATTAGTACACATTGGGTACTCAACTCATTCTTTTATAAAGACACCATTGATTTATTTCTCTTCTTTCTTTTTAGAATACATTAATTTTTTCTATGTATACTTCTAAAAATAGTCATATAGAATGTTCATTATTGGGAGGGTAAATGGAATATTTTGATGCTTCCTGAATAATGGGGTCCAACGAAAACATTCAATATTGTTCATTCATTAGGAAGTTGATGATCCATTAGTGGGAATAGATGTTAGTATTGTGATAGTCAGAGTTTACAATAAAATTATTTTAACATTACTGAATTTTTTATTTGATATTGGTCCCAATCAACCATTCACATCAGCATGCATGGAGGATTTATGGAGTCTTCCAATGGAGGTATTGTATTATATGGTTAATATTATAATCCCAAATTGGGGAAAGAAAGGTAAAAGAGTCTAATTACACTATTTTTTTTATTTATAAGAATTGGATGCAACAAAATATTATTTGATTCTTGACGTGTGACCTCTATACATCACTATTATGATGGGATATATAAGTGCACATGATTTCTGAATTGACTAATGTCATTGATTGATCTCCATCACTACCCATAGTGGTTAGTGATACTTTTTTTCAAGGAGAATTGGATTTGAGATCTTGTTGTGATTGAACTCCTATTTATAAGGTTGATAGGATGATATCCATATTTATTTTAGAAGTTGTTCACAAATTTTATTATTGTGGTATTTCTCTAGTAATAATGTAGTCTCCATATATATTTCCACTATAATTTTCTGCATCTCCACCATAGATGAATATACACTAATTTTTTTATTTGGTTCTGGGTAAATAATATATATCTACTAATTTTAGATGTACATCACTAACAAGATTTAAGGATTTAAAGGATGTTTTATAGTAATTGATTTCCAAAATCTTCATTTGACCCAGTATGTCATAATGCGTATAACCCAACCTTTTTCTAAATAAGGCCGATTGATCATATCAAATATATGTTGACTTCCATAAAGCTAATAATGTTTACGAATAAGAATATTTATCTATTTATCAACATTGATGACTTAATTTATCATATGAAAGGGGATACATGGTAAAATAATATTGATATTTGAAATGATTTTAATTAACTAAATAAAAATAATGTTGATATCCCATGTGTCTCCTTAAAAAGTATGTTTTCCTACCATGTGTATCTTAATTTGCATCTTTTTCTCACCAATGATAAATTTATATATATGTAACTCATGAATCTTATTTTTCAATAGTACCTCAATTTAATTAATGTTCTATTTAGGGATGATATAATGTTTAATAGAAAAATAGAAAAATATAATCTTCGTCATTTTGGAGCAATTCTGGACATATTGTGGATTTAGTAACATTCTTCCATGATATAAAAGATCCATTTTATGATTTGGGATGTGAATTTATTTCTTAAAATGGCCTTGGAAAATAGAATCTCAATTGATCCTTAGAAGGTTAATGTTATTTTTTTAATTTTTTGAAATGAGTACTGTTCTAGAAATATACTGTTTTTTTGGTTTACATTATATTTTCTTTTCATTATTAAATAATTCTAAATGTATTATTATTATTTGAATATTTTCACATCGATGAGAATGGAATTTATTTAGGGTCGAAAATGTTGTGTTGTCTTTTTAGACTTGAATCATATATTCACATCAGCTCCTATATTGACTGCTCTTGAGGAACGAGAGGGATATATGGACTTTTGATATGCATCATCTTAAATTTTTGGTTACATTATCATTAATGGTTTTCACATGGTGGTTTATGGATATTTTTTTCATCATCCTTATCTTATGATCAATCATAGTAATGATATATAACTCATATATGTGATGTGGCCACATAATATTTTGAACATTTTCTTCTCTAGAGAATGTATTTTGTTCTATCGTTTTGACAATATCGTGATTTATATCTTATCACCAAAACATATCAATTTTCATTTGAGGTAACGGTGGATTACAGATTTTATTTTCACATTTAAAAATACTACTCCCATAGAAATGGGATCATTTCCATGAATTATTTAATTAATAAAATACCTTCACATGTCATGATGAAATAATTAGATAAGTGGAATCTCAAGGATCTATTTGCATGCATTCATGTTGGAGTCCATCTGGATTGTTCCAAAGATACTTATATGTGATTTTAGTTGAAATATTATCTATTGGTGATGATTTTCTGTTAACAAGAGCTTTATGGTGAGTTCTGAGGAATTAAGAATTCAGTATATGGGGGGAATACATAAAAAAATGGCCTCTATCTTCAGAGGCTATCATTGGTCATTGTGATTTCTATAGAGTTTTTTCATCCATAATAATAGCCATGAGGGGGTATTTCCATCATTCAATAGGGGATGTACTATGAGGATTATTGAATATGGTTTTTGAAATTAAGTGTTAATTTTGGTGTCCATGTATGAATTATGACACTCATTTTGTTGTTGTTATTTTATAAAGACAAAGACAGTGAATCAAAACCCTTAATGATTACATCATCACATTCGTATGACATGTTATAATTGGTGTAATACATTTATTGAAATTATGGTTGGGTTTCTATATACAACCCAAGGAATGATTTTTTTTGTTGTGATAGAACAATAAATTAAATCCACCCACATTATTTCCATTCATAATGAGATTAATGTTATGGACTTGGAGAATATATATGTCTCATATATCATCAAGTATCTTGTTTTTTAATCATTCATTACTTCTTATTGTGATCCTTATCACACTTATTTTTTATAGACCATAAGTTGAAGATGAGTTCTTGTGTACTTTCAATCATTATGTACAATCACCTTACATGTGTTTATTGAGAATGGGTTGTATGGATTTTGGGGGACATTATTAGTGCTTTATTCTTCACCTTTTTTGATATTGGGATTAAAATAAGTTACTATTTGAGTTCCTTAAATGATATATATGTGTCATACAATAAAGTGGATCTGTTATAATTATTTTGTAAACATAATTAAAAATAACCAATATGCTTTTATTATATTATTGATGCTTAGTGTATGGACGCTTATCTGGTTGATGAGATTATGATGAATAACTATAAGATTCAATACATGTAGGGGAAATATCTAGGATGATATAGTTTTTTTGTTTATTCTAAAAAAATATTTTTTTGTTATTTTTTGGGGAATGGGTGTTATAGGGAGAATCACCTTGGTTGGTTCATTGATATCATGGAAAATAGAGGATGTTAGCCGAATGATACAAGGGGTTTTTTGATGTTATTTTGGAAATTTTTAGGGTGTAATTAAAATCAATGTTTACACAACCGATGAAAAACATCCCTCACAGGATCTATATGTCAATGTTTATAAAAATACGTTGCAACCCCTATCTTTTTTTATATGGGAAGACAATTATATGAAACATGACATGTTTGTAACTGAGGATCCAGTTAAGATTATTGATTCTCAGATGAAGCTTCTCTATATGATGTCCATACTATCAGTCGAGGATAAAGTAAATAATGATTAAAGTTATATGTAATCATGTCATCATTAGTAAATGAAGAAAATCTAGCGTAATCATATAATTGTGGAATTGCCTTTTGGTTTGTATTATTGGAGGAGAAATTTATTATGGAAGAGAATATTTACATCCATATGCCCACTTTCAGGTACTCAAAAAAAAATTATTTCCATTTTTTTTAATGTGATTGATTATAGATAGACTATGGTGATTTTTTTTGGGTTTTAATGTTTTGTAAATGATAAATATTTTTTCAAAATTAATGAAAATCATGTTATTCAACCATGAGAATTATTTTTCTTATGTTTAATTTATAAAGGAAGTTTAATGGTTAGGAGCATGTCGTGTCTAGATAGTATGACATTCTCTTAAAACAATACAACATAAGATAAGTGAGTTATTTATAGTTTTCAAATTATTTTTCAAAACATGTATCCAAATTGTTTACCTCTTAATGTATTATAGATATTGGTTGTAGGTTTTCACATGTCTTGAAATACCATTTGATTTTAGTTTCATTAGACAATAGTTCAATTTTTTTACTAAACCCCTCTATTTCATTTATTACATCTTTCAGTGAAATACGATCTAATCCGAGGACAATCTTATTATGTACATTGGAGATTAATTTCATCTTGTTGATATATTTTGGGTAATCTTTGAGGTTTGGATAAATATTTTCAAATGATTTAACCAATTTAATATCATTCTTCATTTAAATTTTACATCTATACTTCATTCCTTAGTTAATACCCTTTATTGGGAAAATTGATGTTATATCTATGTTTTTTGGACATTATATAATATGAATTATTGAAATAATGTCATAGAATTAAGAATTTGTTTGTAGTATCTTCATTGGATAATATGAGTTGTATGAGAATTTATGGGGTATATGTTTTTTATAATTCTCATTGTCCTTGAAATAAAGGAATGGATGTTCTTAGTAATGAAATATTTTCATAGGATCCTTTATTGGTTTATTAAAGACCTTAATCTCATATTTAACTCTAATCCCTTTTTTGGTGTTGTCAATATTGTTAATAATTTAGGTAGTTCAATAAGGTGATTATTATCAATTTAAACAATGGAAACATAATTATTCATATTTTGATTTCAATTTTTTTAGAATGAATTGTTTTATTTTATTTAATAATGATTTTTATTTAATTATTTATATATTGAACATGTTGGACATGAATATCAAATACAATGATATTATCTATAATATTAATTTCAATAATTATTTTTGAATTGAAAAAGGATTTGATGATGTTTTTATGATGAAATCATTAATGATTATTTTTGGTAATAAAATTACATCAAATCCATTGAATGATTTCTAAGAACCATTACAAACATATAGAGAGATTATATATTTATTTTGGTATACATAAAACATTACAAAAATAGATTCCCAAAGACCATGTCAGTATAGTGTCTCTCAAATCATGGAAAAAAATATTCTATCTCAGTGATATATCTTCAATGTTTCTCAAAATGATCTCCCACATTGTAAATCTACATAAAATCTATTATTCATAACATACGGGGAAGAAAAAAATGAAATAGGTGATATCGAATGATTTTTAATGGTAAATAAAGGAAATAAATAATAATAACATGAACATAATGGTATGATAACATGAGAATAACACTCTAATATCATACCCTGTATATCAAAGATAATAAACATGAATCATGGAATTAATATTAGTAGTTCATAAGACATGAATAATAACATAAATAATAAATTATTCCATAAAATCATAACATAGGGATAATACATGTAATTATAAAATACATACAATAACTTAATATTAGTCCCAATATGTCAAGACATGTAACTAGAACATAATAAAGAATTTCAAAGGGACAACACCTTCTGGGTGAGACACACCACAATTTCTGATTAGAGTCCATTACATATAATCTATTTGGTTTCCCCATATTCCTAAATTACATTAGGTTTCCACATATTCAAATTACAGATCAATTTTCCCCATTTTCTTCTTTCATGGTAACATCACCTACTAGTTGGGACACACCACCATCCCTTATTGTAGTCAGTGTAATGGAATGGGATTTCCTATCTTCCCATAGTGAATAATTATAGTCAGCAGGATTACCATAATTATATAATGAGATATAAATTGTTATACAATGAATTAAAGTGATATATAGGGCCCAAACATAAAATAATAAAATCATTCATACATGTTCCACAAGATAATAAAACATTCATCATATCATGACCCATAAAATGAAATGTTTTTTCTAAACATAATGTCATAACTAATGAAATTAAATGGGTTTCATAAACATGTCATCATATCATAACATATGCAGAAAGATAGGTTTAATAATAATTTCATCACAACACAACTCGTTAAAGGATATGGGTTTTATAGGTATAAAACTTGTGGAAGACGAATGGATTTCATAAACATATAACCCGTGAAAGAGAAATGGGATTCATAAACAACATGTCCTGAAATCATAGTCCATTTAAAGACTGAATAGGGATGGAAACCATTTAAATATTCCATGATATTCATGATTAACACTAGTTTATGACATCATATATGTAAAAAAAATTAATGCTCTATTTTAAAATAATTAGTGAGTAAAATATAATTTCTCTAATAGAACATTATTTTAAAACATTAAACCATTTTGAAAGGTATATTCTAGGATTTTTTTATAAACTAAAAAGATTTATGGTAATCATTTTATAATCCTTTTCACATGAAAACTAATAAAAAATCATGAAAACATTTTGAAACCATTTTTTTAAAAAATACATTGAAAACATATAAAGGTGCATTGAAATCATTTTTACAATTTTTGACTTAAAAATTTTATAAAATAATATTGAAAACATTTAAAATTAATTATTCATTAAAAATACATTTAACAATTATAAAACAGGTTAATGATCATTAAAACCATTTTATTAGATTAAAAAAATCATTGAATACAAAGAAATTATGTTTTGAAAATCATTTAATGCACTATTTAAAAATAAAATTTTTTGAATACATTTTCCTAAAAAAAATTAACAAATTGAATTCAAAAAAACAGATAGAAAATTGTCATTTAGAAAAATAAATTTTTTTATTCTAGTAAAATAAGATTCAACAGAATAATTTTCATGATGGTAGGAAAATCTGTAAATGCCCAAAATTCATTTTCTGTATTAAATGTTTTATAAAATTTCCTCTACCAAAAAATGAGAAGAAGATATATTTTAAAAAAAAATTATTTTAAGTTAAAATAAAGGTAAAAATATCATTTATAAATCCTTATAAATAATAATATTATTATTGAAAAACTTCTAGAAAGCATTTTTGAAGGAACACAGATTTCAAACCAAAGAGAAAATTAAAAAAAGAGACTTTCTTAACAACACATTCTTGATCATATGATATACCAATGTGTGGAAAATGTTTCAATTTAGAGGATATAACCTGAATATAATGGGGTAAATATCACATGATAGTTCATGATAGGTGGATCATAATATTTTATTAATGAGTGAATAATCATAAACAATATCAATAAATAATGAGATTGTACCTATAAATCATTACCCATATTGTAACATTTACTCATAAAACTATTGAATGAATAAATTTAAACAAATAATAAAAAATAAGGAAAATAAATATATTCATGTTATTATAAGTCAAATTTAGTATATCCACATCATGAAAAAATATAAGTACATAACATGGAATGTGATTGAAGAAAGAAAAATAAATTCAAAATTAATTTAAAATTTTAGTAAATTATGAAACATAAACCCCATGAAATAAATAAAATTTAATTTATATATAATGAGAAATAAAATTAATTATAATTGTAATATAATACTTCCATAGTTATGATACATCCCAAAAAATATAATTATGTGGTGAATAATGCATAAATCTCTGGAAAATAAAATGTCAAAGGAAATTCACTTAGGTAATGTCTTGACACTATATATAATAATAATAAAAAATAATTTATAATAATTATATTTTTATTATAAATATTTTATAGAACCATATTATTTTATTTCATACCATATATGGTATTATGACAACATCATATTTAAATCTTATTAACAATTCAATGTTAAGGATTCACTTCGAGTAATATATGTAATGTTTTTTGCATGTGTCTTATATTTTTAATCATCAATCCTATATCATGATTTCCCAGAAGTTAACATGATATAAATTAAATTTATGTTATGTATATGTTTATTGTTAATAATATATATCTTATATAAATATAAAATTGAATGCACTATTCATGGGGATGGTAGGCCGTACGTAAGCAAGAACCATCATTCATTTTTTATTATTAATATATAAAGAATGAATGTAAATAAAGTATATGTATATATATTTTATATCATTAAATTGTTATTAATATTTCATATATATCATATAATTTCTCCAAATGTGTCTTTAATACATTTTACATAGTTTGTAAATGAATCACTGCGCTTTGAGGGGGCGGAAGTCCACACTTACACAAACAAAATTATCATGTTTACAAAACATTAAATCATGAAGGTCTAAGTTATATAAAAATATAAAAATATTAAAAACTATATTATATAATATATATATATAATATGTAATGTGTTGTTAGATAATAATTTTTTAACACAGTATTTGTTAAAGAAAAAACGAACAACATCGTTTCATGTGCCATTAGTTTTCCAATCACAAAAATGATATTTTCTTTTCCTATTGGATGTAAGTGTGTATAAGTGGTGGTTAAACCATTAAAATAAAAATATATTAGTATATTTTGGAAAATAATTTTATAATTTATGCATTTAATAAGAATAATTGTGGTAGAAGATAGGAAAAACAACAAAAGGGATATTGAGGAATGATGTTTCCTCTTCTCTGGGTAACTTCTTTTGGATTAAAACAGTGGGATTCCATGGATGGATTTACTCACAAAAGGAGGATAAAATTAGTATGATATGGATTGTGGGTGGTTAATTGGGTAGATATTGTCCAAACATATTCTTTTTGAGAGTTTTGAATAAGGGGTAGAGTTGATGGCATTTTATAGGGAATGGAAAACACACATCACATTTTCGAAAACAAGTTTAGTGTGCCCACATTTTCACTTAATGAATGACATCAAAAAACCCAAAATCAATAATAATATATTTATGGACGAAATATGGCCGTAAAATTGGGTTTTGGCATGTTTATAGGCTATTTTGACCCGAAAATATAAGGTTTATTCCATTATTAAGCTTATTTCAATGTTTGTAACTGATTTAATCATAATCTCATTCACTTATATGTGGGGTCAAAAATTATGTTGTTATAATTAGACTATAAATAATATAATATTTATAACCATTTTTTTTAAATTTTTCGACATTCAATTAATAGATGTAGAAAATTTAACATCAATGGAAATCTTAGAAACGTGGCCATAATGCAGCTTTTTAAATATAGAAAGTTCAAAAGTTCATTAAGATTTTATATCTAAATTGACGATAAAATTAGTTCCAATTTCTAAATTTAGATTAATATATTTATAATTTATATTTTGAGACATTAAAACAAAATTAAAATATATTTTATCTATATAATTAAATTATAAAAAATTTTGTTATGATTTAAAATTAAGTATTTTTTCCCTATTAATCAAAAAATCATGTTTCTCATAAAAATACTAAAAGTTCACCAAAATATTTATTTTTAATTATGAATTAGTAAATTGAGTTTAATTTATCAAATTCAAATTCTAATGGTTCAAAAATTTATTTTTATTCACTAAAGGATGTGTGTACCAATCTTTTTGATAAATAGTATTTCCAAGCATATAAAGACATTATAAAAATTATATGTTTTTTCATAAATATGTTTTATTTATATATAAAAATATAAATAACATTTATAAAGTTTATATTACTATTTATATCATTATTTTATTTTATATCGACCTAGATAAATTAATTATAAAAAAAATTGTTGAAACTCATAGTTGCATGTAACACATGCCATGTATGTGTTGTAAGTTGTGAATGAGTATCATAGGATATCAAAATATTAATTATTAACATGGTGAAGCTTAAAAATAAAGAAAAACGTGGTTCATTCATATAACATATGCTATATTTTGGTTTTCTTGAAATCAATAATATCAAAAAGAATAAATTCATTCAAAATAACTATTTTACAAAAATACATGTTCTAACATTACAACCACTTTAAATTGAAACTCACCCTGAAAATTCATTTTTGTTGCCAATGTTTTAATATGTTTTTTACTTTATTAGATCCCAAATAATAAATAACCACCCCAAAATTACCATTATAAATAGAATTTTGGAACCATTAAATTTTCCTAGAGTAACTCGTAATTAGGTATCCACGTAAGAGAACTTAAGTGAGAAGTGAAAACATAGACATGGGGGAAAAGCGTAAACATTCATAGTGAGTGATTGTGGTAATAAATAACAAAAATGTGAATGATTAATGAAATTTTGATTCCCTCAACGATATAAATATGTGATTGTTTAAAATTCCTTCAGTTCAATAAATATTACAGTATTATGAAATCATTTTTTAGTTCATTTTTAAAATATTGAGTAATTATTTTACTGACAAAAAATATTTAAAAAATTATTAACTTTTTTTATTTAAATAAATATAGTTTCATTCATTTGTTGTGTTTCAATAAATTTCAAAATCACCCATTACATCATATAATAAACACCCACATATTATCATTGATTCAGGAATATCTAAAATACACTTCTAATGGATATTTTGGCCTATAATAGAATTAAGAGTTCAATTATTTGACTCTCACTATTATTGCAAATCAATATGGTTAAAAAATCAATCTCTAAACATAAATAGTTACAAAATGTGTTCATCATTAATATATATTTATAAAATTGTTTAACTGAATAATTAAACATTAACCATTATATCACAAATGGCAATGGTCAGCTTGAATCCATTATCATCATTCAGTCATGGATTTAGGACATGATAATTTATAAGACATGATGAGTTGTAAAACGACATAGAGTTTGTACTTTTTTAAAACCACATTAATATAATTTCTAAAATAAAATTTATGGTTATACTTGAAATATGTTTAATTAGTAAATATACATTTTCTATAGTTTTTTATATATCCTCAATACATAAATACATCCTTTTATGTTTAACTTAAACATTTTACAATTTGTAAACAAAATAAAAATCATGAAATATGGAAGTAAAAAACATTAGAAATAATTTCCAAAAATCAATATAACATTGAATCCCTATATTTAAAAAATTATCTATCTGTTTTTAGAATTTAATCAAGTGAATACACCAATTTTATATTCTCTTAAAATAAGGTAATAAATTGAAATTCCGATTATTTTTGGAAAACCTACATGCTTTTTTAGTCAAAAGATTACTGGATATACTCCATAAATCCATGAATTTTTAAACATAATACATGATAACATATACTACATTTTCAATAAATACATTATCAGTCTTATGTTTGAAAATATAGTCCAATTTACTTATTCATATCAAACATATCTTTTTTAAAACATCATTATATAAACAATAGTAATAAATTTATAGATACGACACATCAATCAAAATAACACCTTACATGAAATAACCAATCATGTTTAACAAACCTATTCAACATATTCATGAATATCCTTATAAAAAATATTGAAAAATCCTTAGATATTTCAAAATTCATAATTCTAGATTTATGTTAAATAAATACTTCAATCCATCCACATTAATGATTGGAATGTATTAGGTCCATCCTAATTTTAGATGTAAACTATTTGGTTAGGTAATTGAGTTGGGTAATTAATCTGTTCTACACATATAATAAATTAATCAAAATGATATCTTTCCCCTCTATGATACTTTTCCCCACATTGATAACATCTTCTACTCCATTTCATGATATCCTCAAGGTTCTTCTTCCGTTTTCATAACATGAAGGTAGCCAAATATTATTTTTTCATTATTACATACCATGTCAACATTTATAAAATATTATATTACTCTTAATGAATGTTTTTGGAATTTTACCAAATCTAACATTTTTTATCATATATAGTGATGGCTAATTTTTTATATTCACAATATCATTCACTACAACAATCACCACATTTGATTGCTTAGAAGTAAATTGTCCATCACTTTAAATGTTAACCTAGTTCCTTATAGTTCAATGCATTGACCAAAATAAGAATGCATTGAGTAAGAAAAGATATCATAGTGAGGAACAACATAAGAAAATAGAAGATATAGGATGGCTAAACTATGACACCTTCCATAATATATGTCACATTAGGATTATCCAATGTAATTAATCTACAACTGATTTTTATATCCTTCTTTATGTTTCATGATGATTTTAAGATTTCCCAAATCATATCCCTTGATAGTGTCAAACCAGATGGACAATATGAGTAGTTTTTGTGTACCGGGTTACTCTTGAGTCTCTCCCGACACATCTTGTTGGAGCTGTTACTAAAAGGTACATATATTCTATAACAACATCCACCTATATAATCCAAAAAGATATGTATTTATCATAAATATATTTCATTATTCTTTACCAAAAATTCTTGGTCATTTTCATATTCATTTCTTCATCCTCAAACATATCCTTAGAGGTATCCCAATACATATCATTAGAAATATAACTAGGGATATAACTAATGTTTAATCATACTAGTTTCTAAAGTATAAATAAAAATTCCCTTAGATACCATATATAAAAACCCATACTCAACATAAATTGACATCAAATAATTATTATAAAATTCATAAATCATTAAAAAATTATATACCCAAAGTTTGTATTTGTTTGGTGCCATTGGAATCATGAAAAACAAATATTCTTTCTATGTGGAATATCTTCAATGTTTCCCACAATTATCTCCACATTTTTTTGTTTACTAACAAAAATTCTTCATTTTATGGGGAAATGAAACATAATAAATGGGTGAACTTGAATTCATAGTAAGGGTGAATAACGGAAATACAAATTCATAACATTAAAATAACTGTATGATAACATGAGAATAACATTTTAATATCATACCCTCCATATCAAGGATCATAAAAATGAATCTTTGCATAAATATGGGTTGTTTAGAAGACATGAATCATAGGAGAAATAAGAGCTCCATCCATAAAATCAAAACAACTAAAAAAACCATTGCTTGTGGCACACATATATAAATGCAATATTATTCCATGTAAATCAATACATGAAACTAGACCTTATCAGTGCACTTTATAGGGACTACAAATAGTGTAAGGGTGTATCACCCGAGACTTTTATGTTATATAAATAATCAAATGAATCATTTTATACACAACACTTTCTTGTCTTGCTTTACACAAAATCACGACCTTCCTCGATAGCTTGCGTCGTACGCAATACCGAGTTTCACTAAACCACGATATGCTATTAAAATATTATTAAAAATAGCCGTTATGAATAGTAATAACCACTTTTTTAAATTTTTTGAATTTATTTTTCAAAATGGAAATCATTTTTCGATTCGGATTACCGAAATTAGCCTAGGGTGAATTTTTTTTTATTTTTCTGAAAACTTTCAATTTTTGATGAATAGTGAAACCACTAAGTGGTAGGTTAAAAACTGAATTTTGCATAAAACATAATTTTACTGCTTCTATGAATGGAATTTAGAAAATTCGACAGACACGGTTGATATCAGTAAGTAAAATGTGGTTCAATGAGATAAAAATAATTTTTTGGTGAATTGTAACTTTTTACTTTTTTTACCGCGGTTAACAGTAAATAGGGTAACTAAGGGTGAATATGATATTACTATTACCCTAACACATGTACTAATTCTATTGGATAAGTGTAATTAGACCAAAAACAACCTTATGAATATAATATGACCATTTAGGTTCACTTGGATTAGATTATGACATTTAATATTATTTTATTTAATGAATAGTTAAAATAGTTAAAATCAAAGTTTAATAACTAAAACATTTTTAATATGGGGTTATACATACGATAAATTCAACTATAAATATTCATTAGAAATCTAAAAAGATTTCCTATATAATGGTATTTTATTTGTAATTTTTAGAAATTAAATAAGTTAATTTATTTATGACACAATGATGATGCAGTAATTATCTTATTAATGAAATATTGACATAATTGATGTTATAAACACCAAAATAAATGTAATATGAAACTTTTTATGAATACCACTAATTTGCTAGGCTAATATGACATGTTAGTATTGATTTAATTAACTGTTTTAGAACTTATCATTCTGTTGTGATTTTTACAAAAATCAATTACTAAATAGTGTCAAAATTGACATAAAATAGTTTTTAAAACAAATATTATATTATTAATTGTTATTTTATTCCTAAAAATATAAGGTTCTGCCAAATTACTTAGATAAGGCTATATATATTAATAATAAACAATTTGGGGTTCGTTTGGCTTCTTATAGTAAGTTTATTAACCTTATATTGTAAGAACACAAGAAGACACGGTAAAAGTAAAATTATTTATCTTAATGTTAAATCTAAATCATAAGGTTAAAATAGGAACCTAAACTTGTCTAAATTCTATTGGATGAGAGGATTTAGACCCATCCCCACATTAGCTTCTAAATATATAAATTTGGAGCTATTTAAAAACGAACTTGACTTTATAATAAAATAATAGTTTTAGTTATTCCAAAGGTGCCCCTCTCCTCCCTTATAAAAGGACACCTCCTCCCCCTCTTCCTCACAACACTTGGAGCCTTCAAGCTCGGCCAACCCCTGCCACTTTCTCCTCTCCACTTCCCTAGAGACATCCTAGAGGTTCTGGTCTTCTTCAATGACCAATCTTAGTGCCCTAAAAGAAGGTCTCAAAGAATCACTTCAAATAAGAGGTAATGTCCGTTACCAATTCTTTCATCTTTATTTCTTCTTCCACTTCTTCTTATTTAGTTGTTTCATTATGAAGTAATAACATCAGTATCACTCATATACTGATATGTTATTATAAGTATGAAACAAACCTATTTCACCATCTATCCATCCCACGGAAAAAGAAATCACCGCGCGTGCGTACGTACGGAATACCGTCTCCACGCCGTGGTGTAATCTATATTCCACCACCACCGTACTTGGATGGGTATAATGGTGTAAATAATGACCATATATGACTATTATAAAGTGATATTGATTATGAAATAGTATAAATATACTCCAATACAATTCCATGATCATATGAACGATATCATCACTCGTGTGTACGTACGGAATACCGTCTCCACGATGTGATGCGACTCGTTCTACATGATCTTCATTTCATAATTATTTTATAAATGAATTGAATGAATGAATATGATATATATTACACTAATACAATTCTTGAAATGAGGTATCTGTAACCTAAAGAGAAGAATAAGAATTTATTCGACAAAACACGCATAAGAACAAAAAGTTATAAACACCCAAATAACAAGTAGCAATGACATATTACTACTAAGAAGCTAAGAATATGACCATATATGATATCATAAAAAAAGTATGATTCTTTAATAAGTCAATAACATTATTTAAATCATTATACATGAGGTTAGGACACTTACAAAGCAATTCGGACCTAAGGTAAGTGAAATATCACAATCTCATTTTTATCCGAGATTGTTTATAATTTGGTATTTACTGGGGTGTATTTTATCAGCCACATCCATGTTTCTTCCATATGTAATATTATTTCCATCCACCTAAAATTTATTAAATCCAATTTTACCCTTCGGTGAGATATTAGTAAAAGATATGAAAGGAATCTTTTGTCGTTTTTCGTACGAGGTACTTTTTGACTTTTCTGAAAAAAGTACGAAGAATGTTTTTTTTATAAGGCATGAATGGATTTTTAAAAAATTATTTCCAAGAAGCTTCCTTTACATGTTTTCAAGTTTATTTTTAGTAAACTTATTTTAGTTATTATTTTATGACATGTTATGAAATGAAAAGTGTTTTTGAAGTAGAAAGGATATTTTCTTCAAGAATGGAGTTCAAGTGTTTTATCAAAATTATTTTCCATCTAAGATAATAAAGGGTTCTGTTTATATCCCTATTATTAAATGGATTTGATTATGTTGTGATGGAAATATTTTTTTATGAATTCCTTTATCTTATATGAATTGGTTTGTGATGTCACAATGTTTATGAATCCCATTTTTTTTACATGGGTTATGCTATGATGTATGGTTTATGATTTTGTGGCACACATAAGAATGGTATCATAATGAGATGGGTGGGACCTATATCTCCATCCAATGAATTGGGTAATGATTTTATATCTCATGAGATAGACATGGCTGTAACGGTAGGTTATACCGGTTCAGTGAAACATGACTGAAACGAGGTTGAATCGGTTCTGAAAGGGACTTTTTCCACTAAGATCATCTTGGCAATGAGTCTTGACTAACAAGAAATGAATCTCTATGATTATGTTTGTATGCCACAAAGTTTCATGTTTTATGTTATGATTATTGTGATTACATTTCACTGCCATGATTTATCCCATGTTATGAAATTATGATCTCTTTTGCAGGTTAAGATTTCCAAAAGTCATGTGCTTGTGTATTCGATGTGATTGATATTTTTTTTGTTTACCCTTACTGTGCATTTTAGCTCACCCTTTTGTATGTTTTCTTTCCCCAGGTCAGGAAGAAGGTATTTAAGTAAGATATGACAAAAGGGACTATATATACGATGAAATAAATGGGAGACAGTGTAGACGCTGTATGAACCAGTTGTTTATGTTTCCCAGTATCTAAAGACACTATACCTATACGGTCCTTTCGTGGTTTTGTTATATTTTGTAATAAGTATGCTTCAATTTTGAATTATTAACATTGTATGTAAAGTATGGGTCATTATAGTTGGAATCAGAGGAAAGGTATAGTCAACCTTTGGAAACTAGGATGTGAAAGCCTTAGTAAGAACACTAAGGATAAGTCTAAGCATAGAACACCATCTTAGTGTTTTAGAAATGGACATGAATAACCTAGGATAAGACCTTAAGTATGAAATTTTATTCTTGATTATGTGGTTTTCCTATTATAATTAGTGTTTCTCACACTATTCCTCTTGGTTTTAGTCAATGGCTGGAACCCGAAGGAACCGTGTTAATGCGGAATGTGACAGGCAATGCAATGATTGTTCCCCTGAGCATCCAAACGTTATGGGAGCTGGAATGAAAAATCTTGTAGCCATGCTAACACAACTTTCTCAAGCTATGAATTATGCAGGACTTCCAAACGAGAAAAGGAAGGAGCAACATTTTGTTTAATCCTTCATGAGGCAGCATCCACCTTCTTTCAGCGGGTCTACTGATCCATTAGTTGCTGAACAATGGATTAGCACTACTAAAAATATATTTTCAGTTCTTCAATGTTCTGAACATGATAAAGTAATCCTAGCAGTGTATTGTTTGGAAGGATATTTTGATCAATGGTGGAATCTTATTAAGAATACGAGGCAAAGGGAGGAAATTGAGTCTATGGAATGGGATGAGTTCAAGAACTTATTTTTCAATAAGTACTTCCCTCGTATTCTCCGAACAAAGATGGAGAAAGAGTTTCTTGAACTAAATCAAAAGGATGATGAATCTGTTGGTACCTATGAAGCAAATTTTACAAGACTTCAAGGTACGCTTCTGGTATTATTATCCAACCTGAGAGTAAGATCGATCGATTCTTTAGTGGCTTAAAACCATGTCGTCGAAGGGCGTTATCTATAAGGGACTTCAATAGATACGAGGAAATCATTCGATGTGCTCTCAAAGTCGAGATGGATATTGGAGTAACCCATAAGTCATATGGGTTTGATAAGAAGAGGAAAATGGAATTCAAATGAAAATTTAAAGAGCACACTGAAAAGAAGATAAGCTTTCCCTTATGCTCAATGTGTGGAAAGAAACATGGAGGGGGTTATCTTAAAGGGACAAGTATATGTTTCAAATGTGGAATGGAAGGTCATCAGGCATTTGAATGCCGCGATGATGGGAAGGAGATGTCTAATGATGCAAACAAAGGAAGGGATATCCAGAATGAACCGACTACACTTCAATATTTCAAGTGCAAGGAGATGGGGCATTATGCCAATAAATTCCCTAATCCAAGGGTTGATGATGATGGTCGACGTCAACAAACTCTCAAGGCTAAAGACAAAGGAATGTCACATGCAATTTCTATCAGTGATGTGGAGTACGATAACAATGTGTTGAAAGGTACACTTACCATCCACTCTAATGTAGCAAATGTTATATTTGATTCTGGATCCACCCACCCTTTTATTTCTGAAAAATTTTCTAAGGGTATCACCATATTACCTCAACAATTAGATGTTGAGTTAGCTGTGACAACACCTAATAGCACAATAGTCGCATAAAAAGTTCATAATTATTCCCCGATCGAAGTTTGTGGGAAAGTGCTTCCTGCAAGTCATGTGATCCTTCCTATAATGGAATTTGATGTGATTCTTGGCATGGATTGGATTTCTCTATATAGAGCTCATATCAATTGCCAAAGAAGGGAAGTCACATTTCATATTCCAGATCAATCTATGATCGTCTATCAATGCAAGGATGAACATAACCTTCCAGTGGAAATTTCTTCTATCTTATTGGTCTTGATTCCACTAAATGAAGGTTATTTATCTCAAATGGTTGGTGAGGAACTCACGATTAAGAATATTCCCATTGTACGGGAGTTTGATGATCTCTTTCCGAAGGAATTACCGGGACTTCCACCAAATCGTGATGTTGAGTACCCAATAGAACTCGTACCGGTGCTTTTCCTATTTCAAAGACACCTTATAGAATGGCCCCAATTGAGTTGTAGGAATTGAAGAAGAAACTCCAAGAGAATCTTGATAAAGGATTCATACGCCCTAGTGCATCACCTTGGGGAGCACCTGTTCTATTTGTTAAGAATAAAGATGGATCAATGAGACTATGCATTGATTATCGAGAACTTAACAAGATCAATATCAAGAACAAATATCCTCTCCCACGCATTGATGACCTATTTGACCAACTACGTGGAGCTCAATACTTTTCCAAGATTGATCTTCATTCAGGGTATCATAAATTAAGGTTCAAAAGGGAAGATATACCAAAGACGTCTTTCCGTACAAGGTATGGACACTATGAATTTATAGTGATGGCATTTGGTCTTACTAATTCCCCTGCAATCTTCATGGATCTAATGAATAGAGTCTTTAGAGACTATCTTGATCAATTTGTGGTAGTCTTTATAGACGATATTCTTGTCTATTCAAAGAGAAAGGAAGAACATGAAGATCACTTGAGAATTATATTGATGACCCTGAGAAAGGAGAAGATTTATGCCAAATTTACCAAGTGTGAATTTTGGCATTAAAAATTTGCATTTTTGGGTCACATAATATCAAAAGAGGGGATATCTGTGGATCCAGCAAAAATAGAGGTTATCGAAAGACGGTCGAGACCAACAACAGTAACTGAGATCCGATGTTTTCTTGGTTTGGCTAGATATTATCAACGTTTTGTGAAAGATTTTTCACGATTATCTAATCCACTCACCAAGTTGACTCGGAAAGGAGTTAAGTTTGTCTGGACGGAAGAATGTGAAGAAAATTTCAAGCAGTTGAAAAGAAGGTTATCCAGTGCACCTGTTCTAACACTGCCTTGAAGTGGAGAAAGGTTTGTGATCTATAGTGATGTATCCAATAAGGGATTAGGGTGTGTTCTTATGAAAAATGATATGGTGATAGCTTATTCCTCATGACAGTTGAAAATCCATGAGCAAAATTACCCAACACATGATTTGGAGTTAGCTACGGTAATCTTTGCATTAAAGATATGGAGGCATTACCTTTATGGTGAAAGGTGTGATATTTATACTAATCATAAAAGTTTAAAGTATATTTTCACACAAAAGGAGCTGAATATGCGTCAAAGAAGATGGTTGGAGCTGATTAAGGATTACGACTGCTCAATCCATTAACACCCTGGGAAAGAAAACAAGGTGGCAGATGCATTAAGTCGACAAGACCATGCTAGTTTATCCATGATGAGGATCACAAAAGATCCAATATTTATGGATTTACAAAGGATGGATCTTGGAATTATAATGGAAGGGGAAAAATCTTATCTTTCTCAAATGAATGTTCAACCATCTATACATGTGAAGATTAAAGAGGCATAGAAAGAAGATGTCGAGTTACAAAAGAAGGTGAGATATGTTCCTGAGTTCATCCTTGATTGTGATGAGATAATAAAGTTCAGGAATCGGTTTTGTGTTCCTCCCATCCCCGAATTAATGAAGGAGCTGCTGGATGAGGCTCATAGTTATTCATTCTCTATTCATCCTGGAAGCACGAAGATGTATAGGGACCTGAAAGAGTACTTATGGTGGGATGGCATGAAAAGAGATGTTGCTGAATATGTCTCTTGATGCTTGGTTTGTCAACAAGTGAAAGCTGAGAGACAGAAGTCTAAGGGGATGTTACAACCATTACCCATACCCGAATGGAAATGGGAAAACAATACTATGGACTTTGTCACAGGACTTCCTAAACATCCAATGGAAATAATTCAATCTGGGTCATAGTTGATCGTCTTACAAAGTCTGCACACTTCATTGCTATTATAGAGGATTTCTCTCTGGATCATCATTCCAGGATATATGTAAAAGAAGTGGTAAGATTTCATGGATTACCACTTTCTATTATATTTGATCGGGATCCTAGATTTACCTCGAAGTTCTGGCGAAGTCTTCAGCATACTCTGGATACAGAGTTGAGTTTCAGCACTGCTTATCATCCTCAGACAGACGGTTATTCTGAAAGAACAATTCAAAACCCATAAGATATGTTGACAGCTTGCTCTATGGATTTCAAAGGAGGTTGGGATCAACACCTACCTTTGGAGTAATTTTCTTATAATAATTTCTTTCACTCCAGTATTCAGATGGCTTCTTATGAAGCTCTCTATGGAAAGAAATGCAGGACTCCAACTTGTTGGGATGAAGTTGGGGAAAGAAAGCTATTATGACCTGATCTCGTTGATGAAATGGAAGAAAAGGTAAGATCTATTCAACAACACATAAGAGCAGCTCAGAGTCGACAGAAAAGTTATGCCGATAGCCGACGAAAAGACCTAGAGTTTGAAGTGGGTGATAAAGTGTTCTTACAAATATCTCCCTGGAAGAGGGTTATGAGATTTGGAAAGAAGGGGAAGTTGAGCCCTAGATAAATCGGTCCTTTCGAAATACTGGATCGTGTTGGGAAGGTTGCTTACCAATTGGCGCTTCCACCGAATCTCTCTCAAGTTCACGATGTGTTCCATGTATCTCTCCTGAGAAAGTACATACCTGATCCTTCACATGTACTCATCTCAGAAGTTGTACCGCTAGAGCAAGATCTTTCTTATGAAGAACAACCGATAGAGATTCTAGATCGTAGTGAAAAAGTCCTACGAAACAAGACCACTCGATTGGTGAATGTTTTATGGAGGAACCACCAAATAGAAAAAGCTACATGGGAGCTTGAAGATATGATGTGGGAGAGGTATCCTCATCTGTTTGTTACAAAGTGACGAATTTCGAGGGAGAAATTCATTTTAAGGGGGGTAGAATGTAACACACGAGACTTTTATGCTATATAAATCATCAAAGGAATCTTTTTCTACACAACACTTTCTTGACTTTCTTTACACGAAATCACGACCTTCCTCGATAGCTTGCGTCGTACGCAATACCGAGTTTCACTAAACAACGATATGCTATTAAAATATTATTAAAACTAGCTGTTATGAATAGTAATAACCACTTATTGAAATTTTGTGAATTTTATTTTTCAAAATGGAATTCATTTTTGGATTCGGAATACCGAAATTATCCTAGGGTGAAATTTTGGTATTTTTCTGAAAACATTCAATTTTTGATGAATTGGGAAACCACTAAGTGGTAGGTTAAAAATTGAATTTTGCATAAAACTTAATTTTACTGATTCTGTGAATGGAATTTCGAAAATCCGACAGACACGGTTGATATCAGTAAGTAAAATGTGGTTCAATGAGATAAAAATAATTTTTTGGTGAATAGTAACTTTTTACTTTTTTTACCGCTGTTAATAGTAAATAGGGTAACTAAGGGTGAATATGATATTACAATTATCCTAACACATGTCCTAATTCTATTGGATAAGTGTAATTCAACCAAAAACAACCTTATGAATATAATATGACCATTTAGGTCCACTTGGATTAGATTATGACATTTAATATTATTTTATTTAATGAATAGTTAAAATAGTTAAAATCAAAGATTAATAACTCAAACATTTTTAATATGGGGTTATACATAAGATAAATTCGACTATAAATATTCATTATAAAGATAAAAATATGTACTACATAATGGTATTTTATTTGTAATTTTTAGACATTAAATAGATTAATTTATTTATGACACAATGATGATACAGTAATTATCTTACTAATGAAATATTGACATAATTGATGTTATAAACACAAAAATAAATGTAATTTGAGACTTTTTATGATTCCCAATAATTTTCTAGGTTAATATGACATGTTAGTATTGATTTAATTAACATTTTCCTAACTTATCAGTCTGTTATGATTTTCACAAAAATCAATTACTAAATAGTGTCAAAATTGACATAAAATAGTTTTTAAAAAAATATTATATTATTAATTGTTATTTTATTCCTAAAAATCTAATGATCATCCAAATGACTTAGATAAGGTTATATATTTTAATAATAAACAATTTGGGGTTTGTTTGGATTCTTATAGTAAGTTTATTAACCTTATAGTGTAAGAACACAAGAAGACACGATAAAAGTAAAATTATTTAACTTAATGTTAAATCTAAATGGTAAGGTTAAAATATGTACCTAAACATGTCTAAATTATATTGGATAAGAGTATTTCTACCCATCCCCACCTTAGCATCGAAATATATCAATTTGGAGCTATTTAAAACCGAACTTGACTTTATATTAAAATAATATATTTTTAGTTATTCCAAAGGTGCCCCTCTCCTCCCTTATAAAAGGACACCTACTCCCCCTCTTCCTCACACCACTTGGAGCCTTCAAGCTCGGCCAACCCCTGCCACTATCTCCTCTCCACTTCCCTAGAGACATCCTAGAGGTTCCGGTCTTCTTCAATGACCAATTTTAGTGCCCTAAAAGATGGTCTCAAAGAAGCACTTCAAAGAAGAGGTAATGTCCATTACCAATTCTTTCATTTTTATTTCTTCTTCCACTTCTTATTCTTTAGTTGTTTCATTATGAAGTAATAACATCAGTATCACTCATATACTGATATGTTATTATAAGTATGAAACAACCCTATTTCACCATCTATCCATCCTATGGAAAAAGAAATCACCGCGCGTGCTTACGTACGGAATACCGTCTCCACGCCGTGGTGTAATCTATTTTCCACCACCACCTTACTTGGATGGGTATAATGGTGTAAATAATGACCATATATGACTATTATAAAGTTATATTGATTCTGAAATAGTATACATATACTCCAATACAATTCCACGATCATAGGAACGATATCATCACTCGTGTGTACGTACAGAATACCGTCTGCACGATGTGATGTGACTCGTTCTACATGATCTTCATTTCATAATGATTATATAAATGAATTGAATGAATTAATATGATATATATTACAATAATACCATTATGGAAATGAGGTATCTATAACCTAAAGAGAAGAATAATAATTTATTCGATAAAACACGCATAAGAACAAAAATTTATAAATACCAAAATAACAAATAGCAATGAAATATTACTACTAAGAAGCTAAGAATATGACCATATATGATATCATAAAAATAAGTACGATTCTGGAATAAGTCAATAACATTATTTAAATCATTATACAGGAGGTTTGGACACTTACAAAGCAAGTCGGACCTAAGGTAAGGTAAATATCAGAATCTCATTTTTATTCGAGATTCTTTATACTTTGGTATTTACTGGGATGTATTTTATCATCCACATCCATGTTTCTTCCATATGTAATATGTTTTCCATCCACCTACAATTTATTAAATCCAATTTTACACTTCGGTGAGATTTTAGTAAATGATATGAAGGGAATCTTTTGTCGTTTTTCATACGAGGTACTTTTTGACTTTTCTGAAAAAGTACGAAGAATGTTTTTTTATACGGTATGAATGGATTTTTAAAAATTATTTCCAAGAAGCTTCCTTTAAATGTTTTCAAGTTTATTTTTAATCAACTTCATTTAGTTATAATTTTATGACATGTTAAGAAATGAAACGTGTTTTTCAAGTAGAAAGGATATTTTCTTCAAGAATGGAGTTCAAGTGTTTTATCAAAATTATTTTCCATCTAAGATAATAAATGGTTCTGTTTCTATCCCTATTATTACATGGATTTTATTATGTTGTGATGGAAATTTTTTTTTATGAATTCCTTTATCTTATATTAATTGGTTTGTGATGTCACAATGTTTAAGAATCCCATTTTTTTACATGGGCTATGTTATGATGTATGGTTTATGATTTTGTGGCACACATAAGAATGGTATCATTATGAGATGGGTGGGACCTATATCTCCCTCCAATTAATTGGGTAAAGATTTTATATCTCATGAGATAGACATGGCTGGAACGGTAGGTTATACCGGTTCAGTGAAACAGGACTGAAATGAGGGTGAATCGGTTCAGAAAGGGACTTTGTCCACTAAGATAGTCTTGGCAATGAGTCTTGCTTAACAAGAAATGATTCTCTATGATTATGTGTGTATGCCACAAAGTTTCATGTTTTAAGTTATGATTATTGTGATTACATTTCACTTCCATGATTTATCCCATGTTATGAAATTATGATCTCTTTTGTAGGTTAAGATTTCCAAAAGTAATGTGCTTGTGTATTCGATGTGATTAATATTTATTTTGTTTACCCTTACTGAGCATTTGAGCTCACCCTTTTGTATGTTTTCTTTCCCCAAGTCAGGAAGATTCTTTTTAAGTAAGATATGCCAAAAGGGACTATAGAAATGATGAAATAAATGGGAGATAGTGTAGACGCTTTAAGAACCAGTTGTTTATGTTTCCCAGTTTCTAAAGACACTATACATATATAGTCTTTTCGTGGTTTTGTTATATGTTGTAATAAGTATGCTTCAATTTTAAAGTATTAACAATGTATGTAAAGTATGGGTCGTTATAAAGTGGAACACCACAATCCCCATTTAGAGTATATGCCTTTTAGGGGATTAGGTTTTCCCTTTATCTAATAAATTATTATGTTTCCCCATCCATCTAAAGTTGATTGAGATTTTCCATCTTCCATCTTCATGGTTAGCACACCTTCTGGGTGAGACACAAAAACATTCTCTATTGCAGTACTTATAAGAGATAATGTTTCCCCATCATACCATAGTGGACTAATGTCTATGAATTGATTCCCATAATTATCACAATTGATATAAATCATTAACCAATGAATTGGATTGACATATTGGTACCACCTATCTTGTTATAAAATAATTCATACATGTTCCATAGGATAATAAAACATTCATAATTTTAGGAACCATTAAAAGATATGGGTTTCATAAACATACTATCATAACCCATGTAATGAAATTAAGGTTACAAACTTGTAATAATATCTGATGGCGGCCGTATTCCACACACCTGGACATTTTCCTTCTCATCATTTAGAGACTCTTCGGATGAACCACCCTTATTATACACAAGATTCTATTGCTATTGATCAAAGAAACAAATCTCCAGAATAAAAGTTTCCATCATGCTCTCTCGCGGGAAGATCTCAAGGAATCTCATTCCTGGATGCCCCGAAGGGTTCCGCTCTAAGAAAAGAATACACAGTGAAATCACCTCACTTCGAAATACTCAATAATGGTAGATACATGGTGAAAGAAGACCCGGATGCACTATGCCAATGTTCACAACTATGCCAATACTTTGTCATGTACTTAATCTCTTATCAAAAAGGAGATCTTCCTCGGCCTTTTCTTGATTTACAATCACACATTACACATTGATAGAAAATCTCTAACAGGAAATTGATTTGAATAGGAAAAGGTTACTATCACATACTCTTAAAATCAACAGATGATCTTGTTAATGTTTGGAGGAATAGAAACATTAACATAATTCCAGGATTTCTTTGATTATCGAATTGGAGCTATGCTTTTAAAGCACATACGTAGATAAATATCAGGGCTCATGTTTGGGTTAAACTACACGGTTTGAACTGGTATTTTTTTCATCCAAAAATACTGAACGATACTTTTGCTTGTATTGAAACTCCTCTCAAAATAGATCTTAGAACATTAAATGAATATTTAGGTATCTTTGCGAGAATGATGGTGGAAATTAATTTAGATTCAAAAGTTCCTAATATAATTTGTTTTGTTGAAAACATGTATAAATATGAAATAAGAATAGAATATGAGAGAAACCCACCTCTTTTTGATATTTTGAAGATCATTGGACATGCAATCTCAAATTGAATGGGTGTTTAGAAAACAAATAAATCAGTCAAATTAAAATTAATGGAAAGAAATAAGGAATAATAAAAAATACAAGGCCCCCATTGTGGACATACCAGAATCCTCTAAAAAGAGAAATGAAATATGGGTGAAAAAACCGTATTATTTGACAAACATAAGGGGAATGCTAGGTACATCCTAGGAAGAGGCAGTTGAATAGAAGAATGCATCCACTAAGGATAAATTCCTCTTATAATAAATAGATAATTTGGTTTTAGATACAATTAAAATTTTGAACCATGATGTAGACAAGATAGAAACTGTCACATGTGAATAGATTTCTCAATCTATTTACATAAATGGTAC
This sequence comes from Viscum album, assembly GCA_963277665.1. NCBI lineage: Eukaryota > Viridiplantae > Streptophyta > Magnoliopsida > Santalales > Viscaceae > Viscum > Viscum album. The sequence continues at coordinate 198,646,265 of OY728150.1, forward strand.
TTAACCTAGATCCAAGAACACAATATATGTGTGCCCCAATAGAAAAAAAATAGAAGATACTTCTTATTTGGCTATGGACACTGTCCAGAAGAAAATAAGAATAGATATTACTCTAGGTAATTAGGAAACATTGTCCCAACACGAGCAGAGCCATCCGATACTCCCATTACATGCACTACTCACTCGTGCAACTGATTCACCTGGCTTAATTAGAGAGAAAGATATGAAGGAACACATGTACATTGGAAAAATCCATTACACCTTCCTTGATATTGTTACAGTAGAGTTGAAGCTGGAAATGACTAATAAGACAACTAACGTATGTTCATCCCCCTCTATATACAAGCACATTGTTAACAGCTCTCACACTCTAGTCACCAATAAATGCACTGTTAAACTTAAAAATATACCTACTAAATAGAAGGAAGATAATACTAAGGATCAGTCTAGAAATAATCCTAATTAATCTGAAGACAAATATATGAAATATTTTAATTCCACATTTCCACCTATAAAGGGAACTTTGCCCTCGGTAATGGGGCCTTCACAATTTCAGGAACACAGGGAAGCTGTTGTTCCAGTCATGAAGGATGGTGTATATCCCACAAAAATGATGCAGTACTCTTCACCTGATATAGATCAAGAACATCCCAAATATCCATTGATTTACACCAAGGAGAATGAGGTTCAAATGACACAAAAAGAGATATCTTGTGCTGCTTCACAGCAGGACAAAAATATCCCCAGGTCTAAGTACACCCTCTCCCCTTTCTACATGAATTTCTATTAACGGTTCTCATCTTATTTATAGCATTGATTGTAATGAGCATACTGGAAATATGTCTGCTAAAAAAATGTCAACTCATTGGTTATATGCAATTAAAATTCCACAAATTCTACTAACATTAGAAAGAGGAATGTTAGGACATCAAATAATCCTCCTTACATATCTAAAAAGACAAAAAAACAAACCACTAAGGGTGGCAATGCTAAAATGGTAAGAAGGAAATCCAAAAATAAGAATGCATGGAAAAAATAAAAAAGGGAGTTCTATCTCCAAGAATAGTTTTAAATGAATATTCATTTCGGGAATTGTAAGGGTATAACTAAATATGACACATTCACTGTTCTAAAAATAATGGTGAATACACATCATCCTTTGTTATTAGCTATTGCGGAACCTAAAACAAATTTTTCTGAAAACCATTCTCATTTTTTCCAACATAACTACTCTTTTATTGGTGCACTAAATAATACCAACAATGTTAAAACTTTATGTATTTTTTCAAACTTTTCCTTAAAATATTACAATATCTTCAATGTTTCGGACAAAGTTTTCACATGAAACATTACCACTGATAATTCCTACTTATCTTACCCCATTGTTAATTCTAAGAATTGTTATCAAGAAAAGAGACCATTTTGGAATGACCTATCATATCTAGGAACCAATATTAACAACCCTTATATTATTATTGGAGACTTCAATTCCATTTTCATCTCAGGTGTAAAAATTGGTCCCTCCCATGAAGCTATTTCCATAAGAGAATTTAGAACTTCAATTGAAGGCTATAATCAAATTGAAATTAATCTCCATAGTGATAAATTTACTTAGTATTGAAGGAATTAAAATAGAGTGGTTTCCTCTAATCTAGATAGTTCTTTCGAATAATTTACTGCCTTAGATAAATGGGACACTGTCTATAGCACCACTCTTCACAAGATAAAGTCTGACCAGCATCCCGTCATGGTAAATGTCTCTACAAAAGGCATGAGATCTTTGTTACCCTTATTATTTACCATGAATGGTTCTCTAATGACGAATTCACCAATACCATAAAAAATCATTAGTTCTCAATGTCGCAAAACAATGATGCCTTCGCCTACTCTGTTAAACTAAGGCACCTCAAACATACATTCCTATGGTGGTGTAGCTACAAATCCAAAAAAATGACTATTAAATCCTTCTTCTTGAAAAATATCTAAATTAATTACAAAACAATAACAGTAGTTCTGATTTCCATACGGAATCTACTCTAGAAAAAATCTGGGTGATTATGCTAAAATCATTACTAAATTTTAATGAAAAAATGAGGAAAAAGACATTTAATGTTAAATGTATGACATATGGGGACAGAAATACTAAATTCTATAAATCCCTTCAAAGAATCAGGAAGTCTTGAAGACCGATAACCTTTATAAAAGATGGGGACAAATTTCTTGATAATGAAGATGACATTTCTCATCACATTGTCTCATACTATAAATCCATCTTCAATGGTCATGATATCAACAATTATATCATTCTTGAGGACATTCTGAATATGGTCACTAATGAAGACAACACATTCTTCCTCAACACTCTGATGGATCATGAAATCAAAGACACTATCTTCAGTTTGAATCTAGACAGTGCTCCAGGTCTTGATGGTTTCAATAATTGTTTTTCCACCACTACTGGGATGTGATCCATGTTGATGTTTGCAAACTTGACAAAACCTTTTTTTTAAATGGTGTTTTACCTCATTCTCATAATGCTCAATTACTCTCCTTGATCCCAAAAGTGGATAAGGCCTCTAAGATTCATTTGTTTCGACCCATTTCCTTTATCAATACCCTTTATAAAATAATAACTAAAATCATTTCCATTTGGCTGTGAACTATCGCAAATAAAATTTTCTCATGGAACCATTTTTGTTATATTAAGGGTAGATCTATTCACGATTGTATCAGTCTAGCCTTTATGTGTGTCTATTCATTGAATAAAACTAATAGAGGTTGTAAAAATATATTAAATTGGATATTAAAAAATTTAATAACAATATGGACTGGAGCTTTCTCTTCAATATTCTTCATGGTTTTGGCTTTAGTGTTTCTTTCATTACTGCCATCAAAACATTGTTCAATTTGACATCTATCAAGATTTTAATAAATTGTACTCCCATGAGCTACTAAAACTTCACCAAAGGTGTTAGGTAAGTTGATCCTCTCTCTTCCATTCTCTTCTAAATAGCGGAAGACTATCTTAGCCGCCTGCTTAATTGATTAAATGACCAGAATAAACTGAAACTCATCCATGTCACTAGGAATGAAAATTCCCCCACTCACCTATTTTATGCTGACAACACAATCCTTTTCCATCATGGTGATAAAAGAAACATTTTAGACCTCAATCAAACTCTCTCTCACTATGTATATATTTCTAGACAAACCATTAGTTGGGATAAAATATTGCATCTTTTGTGGGTAGAACATTCCCCCCAATAGGAAATCTAACATTATTAGTGACTCTGGTAAAAAAAATGTACTATTACCTTTACATAACTTGATGTTCCCATTTTTTGTGGAAGAACCAAATATTTCCACATTGCAACAATAGTGGACCAAGTTCTAATCTAGCTATCTTTCTTGGAAAGGTAAATCTCTCTCTATGGCAGGAAAGCTTTTCCTGGTCAAATTCACTATTGTTTCCATAGTAGTTTATTATATAATGGTCTATAAAAATAATGTTGGTACTATTAAAAAATGAACATTTATATTAAAATTTCATTAGGTTCGGAAGCACTCTTGAATTAATTCTTGTGACTGTTCCCTAGTCATTTGGTTTCCAGCCTATTGAAAAAGGTGGTATCAACATATAAAATATTTAGTATTCTAATGATGGTCTTAAAGATAGACTCACATGGAACATTATTCATAATAATTCTGAATCTATTAATTTCCTCAAAAATAGATTTCTTGAAAAACATATGACTGGAAACTCAATTTTCATTAACTTCCTTATCTAGCCATCCATCAAACATTCATACTCCAACATTATGAATAATTCTAAATGGATGGTCTCCAAGGAATACTCCCTGAAATATTTTTTAGATAACTGGACTAGCACAAACATAATTGATATGATTTCTCCTGATCAATCCCCTGGGAAAACTAATTTCTCAATTAGAGATATACTAAACTCTCATTATGATCATCTCCAAGAAAATATTCTGAATTTCATTAAAAATAACTCTATTTCTAATACTAATGATTTCTTAATTTGGGAAGCTGAAAATAATGGAATGATTAACTCTAATATTTTTTATAATCATAAATTTTTTAACTCATAAAGTGCCTTCAAGTTGATAAAAGATTTTAACAGGACTTGGATAAAGCCTTCGAGAATCAGTATCATCTGGCGACTTGCTCCCAACAATGTTCTCACAAATTGTTGTCTTCAGTCTTTTGGAATCCAACTCTGTCCAAAATGAAATCCCTATAATCAACATTGAGAAGTTTCTAATCATCTTTTTATTTATTATGCCACTACTGCTGCTCTTTTTAACTATATTCTTCTCATTTCTTGTTTCAGATAGTTGGTTCATAACTCCGTTAAGAATAAACTAAAAAATGTGCTGAAATGGACGACTCTCATCAAATCAATAACCTCTTCCTTGCTGCGGTTGATGAACTCTGTCATGTAATCTGGTATGATAGGAATGATATTTTTTATAACAATTACATACCCAATTAAAACTGAGGTCGGATGCAAAACCTCATTACCATATGGGTAGCTGCTTTAATAGAAAATGGACATTGTCCCAAAAACAATGGATGATTTTGAAATCCTATGGAATCATCAGATTAATGGAAATTATTTTAAACCTTTTCATACACTGAATGTGTTTTGGAAATCTCCTCTCCCTGGATGTATTAAAGTTAATATTGACGGTTCCTCCAAAGGCAATTAAGGTCTTGCAGGCTGCGGTGCTATCTTTAGGAATCACCATTGTCCAAACCTTGGATGCTTCATGGGTCTCTATGGCATCGCCGCCTCTCATGAAGCTGAGATGATGATTTTAATTTGCTCTATTTCCTTCGTCAAATTCATTGGTTGGGAAAATCTATGGATTGAAATTGATTCATCTACCATACTACAGGCAATATGGAATGACATAATACATCTTTCATGGATGATTTCTACCTGTTCAATGGACTTCATCTATTCGCTTATCGATCTAAACAATATCATCACACATGTTTATCAAGAAGCAATCACGGTGGCAGATGTCCTAGCAAACATGGGTTTAAATCAAGGAATTACCTAGTTTTAAGAACTCCCTACTATTTTACTTTCTTTGCATGAAATTTATTTAAATATGATCCCATGTTTCAGACTTCTATAAATATTTTTATAATAATTTGGGCCTTGGCCATTTTGGACCAAGTCATCATCTTTAAAAAATATATATATAACCCATGAAAGAGAAACAATATTCAAATACATAATTTCATTGAATTATGAACCCCACGGAGAAATAACATGAATGTTACAATTTGAGAATTTCAAAAAAAGTACATGAGTAAAACATTTAGATGTCATATTAAATTGAAAAAAAAAATCAAATTTTTATTTTAAAAATATTTCTTCAGGAAAACATTATTTCTTCTTTAAAAAAATTAAATTAAGATATTAAACATTTTTTAATCCAATTTAATTTTAAAATCATATATAAATAGTAGAAAAATAATTTTAACCAATTTAAATAACAATTCACCTGAAAAAATATAAATAAAGCATGAAACCATTTTTTAATCCTTTTTATTTAAAATACATTAAAAAGATAGATAAAAGGCTTGGAATAATTATTAAAACCATTTTCATTTGTAATTTATAAAATAATATAGAACAAATTTAGAAATACTTTTTATTTTAAAATAATTTTAAAAAATTATAAAACAATTTCAAAAACATTGAAAAATGATTCTTTGAATACAAGTTTTTAAAACCTCTAATGGTTATTTTAAAAATAATTTAAAAAACGTTTTAAACATAATTTATTTTTGAAAACCTTTTTCCTTGAAAATCAATATAGATTATATAATTTTTAAATTATTAGTAAATCATTTTCCTTAAGAAACAACATTTTAATCATTTTAACTAAGCATAAAGGGAATGACTGTCATGAATGTGGGTAAATATGTATATGTCGAATATTCCTTTTATACCATAAAAGTTTTAGTAAAGTACCTTGAATAGAAAATTGTAAGAAGAGTCATTTTTAACAAACTTTTTTAAATTTTTATAAATAGTTAAAAATTTAATTTAAATTCCAAAGGGTAATAGTAGAATATTATTGGAAACATCGTTGAAAACATGGTTTTGAGGGAACATTGATTTCCATCGGAAGAGAGATGTAAATTCAGACTTTCATGAATACACATTCTTGATACTCTTACATACCTAAAAGTTGAAAATTTCTAACATTACTTGTATATAACATGATTAACTAGGTGTTAAGAGAAAACATGATATTTATTGAGATATGAATCATATGATTTCATCAATGGGGGTATAATCATATACAATCACAATAAACGGTGTGATTGTTGATATAAACCCATGCCAATTGGAAATCATTGAAACAAAACAAATATAAAGAATAATATTCCAAGACGATTAAGAATTCATTAAAATAATTAGATTAATGATATAACATATAAACAGTAGTATATACACCTCATGGAAAATATAGGTTTTTTACACAGAATGTGTATTAGAGAAGGTAAATTGAGACAAAATTACTACACTGATTTGGTAAATTTTGAAAACAATCCCCACACAATAAATATCATAAAATTTCTATGTATATAACCATAAATTTAAGAATAATTTTTTTAATATATTCATGTCTAGTAATACTATAAGGACATGGAATTAAAATTATTTATTCTGGAATTATGTTAATAATTCACAAAGAGATTCTTTTCCTGTTTATAGTTTTATAGAATTAGGCCATAACTATTACATATCAGCTTGAATATTATATGTACCCTCTACTACTCAGTATCTGTTTTTTTCATAAAGTATAAACTCTTCAATAGAAACAGGTCTAGTTCCATGTTTTAGACATCATGAAATTTCCTTGATCACATCCTTGTCTGTATTCCTCTTTATGTTCTATGAAAAAAAATTAAAACACGTGGGATGAGAAAAAATCACAGTAAGGGATACACAATGAAGGAAAACTATTTTCTTTTCAAAACAAAAATTAAGCCATGAATAATTTATCATAAGTAATAGTTTTTATGTTTATTAATTAGTAAATACTTTTCTCTGAATAAATGATCATTACATGCCCTTTAGTAACCAAAATATTAACATAAAACCCATAGAAAGCATATATTACAAATATTGATTACTTGGTACATAAACATACATAAATGGAATAACTATATGGTTAGATTCCTCACATATAACTAAATAGAATATCCATACACCTATCATCCATACCCAATGCAGTGGAGGTTATAACCTAACCACCTGTCCTGGTTTATCATAACACTACCCGTCATTTGGTTTATCACGTAACCCCCATCAAATATTTAATTACCATTATAACATCATGACACATAATGTATTGTATATATAAAAGTTTCACTAATAAGATTTCAACATTGCAAATAAAATTTATCATTTCAAGATATTGACATAATCAATGCTTAATCAAATCATTTTCAAAACAATTTAAAACACTTAATAAAGAGATTTTGGAATCAAAGGTTCCCATACCAATTTGAAGATTTTAAAGGAATTAATGTTTAAAAAAAATTATTTTCCATATAAATAAATACTAAAAACCATTTTGAAAACCATGGCATTAAGGAGAAATATTTTGAAAAATTATTCTTTAATGCTTTTAAAATGCTGTTTTAGTTAAGGAGTCTCATAACACTTGAGAAACACTTGACTAAAAATAATTTCTAAATAGAATAAAAAAATTTATAATATCATGATAATAAGGATATTCATGATATAATAATATAAATGGAAGTGTATAAACCATATAAAAGATATTTTGTGCCTATCAACAACAATGTCTCAAGGGAATGTAAATTGAGACAAAATCACTTATAAAGAAAATATCCTTAGTTTAAGTATAAATCAATTACATAATTATGTGTGAAAAATAAGAAGACACTAAATATAAGTGGATATTATGTGTGAAAAAAACAGAGGTCATACACACATATTTATAACTAGGAATAATAAAGAAGTATATTTTTAACCCAAATAATTGAAATTTGTTTAAGAAGTTCATTTATAGAAATCTGATAACAAAAAACGTCACATTAAAATTCATAAAAATAATTTGATTATAGATAAAAAGGTATCTCATCACTTGGAAATAAAATTTATTTCAGTAAGGATATATTGTAACACATCCCAACATTAGAAGATTTAAATTAAAAGGAAAAAAAAATAAGTCTTTTAAATGAAGAGGGTAAAAGGTTCCATTAACGATTTGATAACTTATGAAACATTCACCATATAAAAGAAGGACCATAAAATGAAGATTTAATTACCCATAAATTAATTTATATTACACAATGTATATAGTCCTGGGTAGTACATACACCAGACTAATGGAAATTGTGGCAATACAGAACGAATCTCACATGAATAAGAAGTGAGATGAAAAGCCCTTACCACATTATAATCAAACGAGTTGTGTGAAAGAAAGATAATAGAAAAAATTAAATCACTGAAAAAAATGAATATGAATAAAATCATGTTAATATATATCAATTGGTAGTATACAATATACCAGATGTAATAAATAATTGGTGAATAATAGAAATCTCACAAAATTAAAAGTTATATAAGAAACCTCTTACCTCGTGTCCGACCTGACTTGTTTGTTCCTTGTTATTCCTAAATAATAATATGAATTTAATATATACTTTATTAATATCCTTTTTCATGTTTATTATTCCTTTTATATCAATTATCACTAAGTTATAAACATTAAGTAATGCTTTTTTCTTAATAATGGTCATTTTGTCAATATTTGTTAATTGAGTGAAAAATGGATTTCTTATAATTGCATGTTGTTCATGTGTTCCAATGTACATTATATACAGAATAATAATCCATATTTATATATCATATATATAATATATATCCAGTATATACTTTTATTTATAATTGTACATAACATTATGAAATGAAATGAACCATTCATAGAGATGGTAAGTCGTATATATGCTTGAATGTTATTTCTGTTTCTATTTCATATTGTAATGGAATTGAAACATAATGACAAATAGGTATATTATAATTCCAATATAATATCATATATAATTTCATTAACATTACCCTTTATACAATCCACATAAGGCATGAATGAATCATATCACTTTGAGGGGGGTGGTAGTCTGCACTACCCCAAATAAAAATATCGTGTTTACTTATAATGGAAACCATTAAGGTTTCTTATAAATAAAAAAACATAGAATAATAAATAAAAAAATAAAAATAAAATATATATATATATCATATATAAATAATGATCCATCTTAATGGCCACCATGAGAGGCGGTAGTAGATATTTGAACAATCTTTGTTTCGTGAGGCAGTAGATCGTCATCCCCAGAAACAGTATCTTCTTTAACCATTAGATTGAGGCGTCTGTAAGTGTAGTTCGAATCCATATCATAAAAACATCATATTATATTTAGGATAACAGTTTTGTTATAAAAAATGATAAAAAGAGTTTAGGGGTTGGAGAACTAAAAGAAAAGAAAACAATTTATCAGAAATTGTTGCATTTAATTCGGGAAACTCCCTTTCGTTTGAAGAAAAGGGACTTCATGTAGTTCCCTTTGCCTAATGAAAGGATTATATGAGGAAGAGATGTATCTTTAGAGCTTATTTGTCTATTTTTTGGATGATCCAAGGGGCTTGGGCGGTTTGAGGAATGGGTTAGAAGTGAGGTCCTTTTATAAGGGGAGAGAGTTATTTAGGAAAGTGTGAAAATATTATTTTATTATATAATGATTGTCATTTTTTAGAAGTTCCAAAATTAATTAAGGTCAAAGATAATATGGCTCATGGTCAAAATAAACTATCAAATTATAATATGGTTGGGTTTGGATGTTATTTTAAAATTAAAATATTAGTTATTTATATCATTTATTAATGAAGTAAATACTGCATCATTTTTGTGTCATAGATAATTTAATTTATTTGATGTCTAAAAATTATAAAAAAAATACATGAATTAGGAATTCTGTTTTTATTTCCAATTAATATATTTAATAGAAATGATAACTAATATAACCCCATGTAAAAATTAATTTACTAAAGGATATTCATTTGAGACAGTTTTTTCTTTAGTTTAAATTAATTAATCTAAACTGTCATTATCAATCTTAAGTGGCTTCATGGGGTCCCAAAATCGACCCAATGATGCCCATGTACGGCCATTACTAATCCCATAAGGTTAATACCAAGGTTATGGTAATTTATTATTAATACAATATTTTTTACCTTTAATTTCCCTATTTACCTAGAACGCGATAAATAAAAGCCAAAAGTTACTATTTACCAAAAAATTATTTTCATATTATTGGACCAAATTTTACATAAAAATAACAACCATGTATTTTGAATTTTCGAAATTCAATTCACAGAAGCGGTAAAATTTCATTTAAATGAAAAATTCATTTTTTAACTACTACTTAGTGTTTTCACTATTCATAAAAAATTGATGTTTTTAGAAAAATACAAAAAATCCAGCCTAAAATAAATTTGATATTCCATATTCAAAAATTATTTCTATTTTAAAAAATTCAAAACATATAAGTTTAGTTATTTAATTTAAAAATAATTCCCATTGAGAAAACAAAAAACATGTTTTTAAAAACAATATCTATCAAAAGATTGACACTTGTTTATGCCCAATTTCAAAGTGAAATTTCTTTCAATGGCCTTAATTTGATTAAATGGTAAAAATATAACTGAATTACACTTTAAAAAATTTAAATAGATAATCTATCCATATAAGTATGTTATATGAAAAGGTAGTTTTGAATTAAAATACAGTATTTTCACTATTCATTAAAAAATGAATTTTATCAAAAAATTACCATATATTTACCCTAAGTAAATTTTGATGTCTCGATTGTTAAGTAGATTTTTATTTTTTAAATAGAACATATAAAAATTTTCAAAACAATATTTAAATAGGGTTCTCCATCCAAAGGCGGTGAATCATCGTTTTAAAGTCTTTTATGCTTAATATTATATTTATTCACATTATAAGCCTATAAATTTTATTGGATAAATGTAAAAAAATTTAACAAATTTTTATAATAATATTTTGATTAGTTATATTCATTCCTGATAATAAAATTTCTTGGTGTTAATTTCCAATTAAAATAATAATATATTAGTAATTTTTAGTTTGACTCAACATTGTTTGCAACGTAAGACTTCAGCGAAACCCATTGTTGTGTGTCAAGTATGCCCTTGAATATTACATCCCCTTTAAAATAAAATTAGTATTTCATTCAAAAATATTACAAAATATGAAAACATCATATTATTTATTTTCATGCGATGTTACAATACACACCATACTAATAAAACGAGTTTTAAATAAGGAATTAATCACATGACAATATAAAGTAGGATCATATTCCCATACATTATGTATTAACACTCATAGTTATCAAACAGAACTGTTGTATAACAAATATATATTTTTTATAAATATTTTAATGATCCATATTGATATATTTAATACCATATATGTTTTTATTATGACATTATATTTCCCGCTTATTAATAATTCAATGATAGGTTTTCATTTTGGGTAATATTCTCTTTTTTTTCACACATGTCTCATATTTTTAGTCCTTGTATTTATATCATTATTTCAATAATGTAAACCATGACATAAATATAATTTCTCTTCATTATATGTGTATTTTTAAAAAAAATTAGAATATCAAAATATAAAATGGAGTACACCATGCCTGGAGACAGTAGGTTGTACGTACAAATTAATGATGTTTCTGTTTTTCATTGTACTTTTTAAGGAATGTAACTGACAAATATGAAAATATATAATATCATAAAAGTATAATTATTATTTTATATAGATAATAAAATTACACCAATCCCATCCTTAATAATTTTCATGTACAGTTGAACTGAATCTTATCACTTTGGGGAGGTGGTAGTCCACCCTTCCTCAAACAAAATTATCATATTTAAAAAAAATGGAAAGAATACAGGTATGTGTTATATCATAATTACAAAGAGATAAATACATTATATATATAATATGTTGCTTATAAAAATTTATATTCCATCATAATTCACATCCATGAGAGGATTTAGAGGAGAAACAAACTGCATTATTTCGTGAGATAGTAGTACCCCACTCAACCAAGAATTGTAAGTTATTTAACCATTAAATAGAACTGTTTTTACGTTTTGGGAGAACCCTTATCATTACAATATATAATTATATATATTATAATGATATTATTATGTATTAATTTAATAATAATAATTTATATATTTGAGAATGAACATAAATAAATGGGGCTTGAGGAAGGATGATACATCTTCTAGAGGGAACACTTTTTTAGATTGAACCAAAGGGATTCCTTGGTCAAAATTCATCCCAAATGGATACTTAAAGGAGAATGGTTGGGATGATTTGAAGTTAATTTGTTAGATATTTTCCTATATGATTTGCATTAAGAGGTGTGGATAAGGGGGAGAGATGGTTTACTTTAATATAGAAGGGAAATGACACACTTTTCCTTTTTAAAAACAAGTTAGGAGTCACAATGTTTTTACCTAAAGATGTCATAAAAAATATTAAACACAATAATTGATGTTTTGTGTAAAACATATGACCAACCAATGGTTTTAGAATGTTATTCTAGGTTATTTGGTCCCTTTCAATTAAAATTTATTCCCTTATTAAAATTAATTTTACCTTAATCACTATAATTAATCTTAATTACATTACCTAATATTTTTTGTCACAAAATAATTTTTTTTATTAGAATATAAATATTATACTAATTAAAAATCATTATTTATATTTTTAAAAAATATATTCATATATTTGAAAAAATTAATTTAAATGCTACTATCGCAGATGTGGTGAGAAAGAGAGTTTTTAAGAGAGAATGTTCAAAATTTCATTAATATTTAATGTCTATATTCAACATAAAAATTATTCCAATTTCTATAAATTTGTATGTGGTTATAAAAACATATATTATATGTATAATATATAGATTATTCACCAATATTGGGGTTTTAACAATAGGAATCAATAACTAAGATTATTTAACAAGTGGAAGAGTCTCCACTGGTAATTGCTGAGGTTCATTTGAAAATGTTGTTTAACAATTACATTGATTCAAAATAAGAGACAATAATATTTTATACTGGTTTCTCCCATAGTTTCTCATAGACCTACTTTATGGATATTTTGAATAATTATAAGAATCTTATTCCTCATGTAATAAAAATTGGCATACCTCTAATAAAAAAAATAATGCACGGTCTATTAATTCCACTATTGTTATTCAACTATATAAAATATGGAACTCTTCTGTTATTTTTTATATATTAATATGAATCATATTATTGTAATTAATGGATAGTTCTAGCTTATTTTTAATAAATACTAAAATTACTATTATATTTGACAAGTCTCCATTTAAACCACCAATGGGTAATGATGTATCTCTAAGGGATAATGGGATCCAAAAACAAGATGATATGGACCTCCTTTTACAAAATAGTGTTGGTAGATGACCTTAATTTCATTTTAACATGATAAATAATTAGTATATACTGATCTTACACATTTATCTATTGTGTTTATGATGTTTTTTCCATTAAATTTTTTTTCCATCCACAAGATAGAGATGTAGGGTTCTTTATTGATTTGCACCCATTTACTTAAAAAATATCAATCCATTCATTATATATGAAATCATAAGAACTAACTTATTTAATTGATTAGTTAGAATTTGTTATTTCCAAATGCTTCATTTAGTCCAGTGTGTCACTATAGGAATCACCAATGCTTTTCACTAGGAGGGAATATAGAACTATTAACATATGTTTTTATTATGAGAATCTCAATTGGGTGAAAGTCAATGAAAAATATATATTTCTCCATAGTGATTATTTGATTTATGAAATAATTATTTAAACATGGATATATAATATTATCATTTTTTTCGTTATCAACCTCATAGGATTGATGGATCTGATTTCCCAAAGACAATTATAAGTACAAGGTATGGCCATAATGACTATCTTGTTATGAACATTTTTTTGATGAAGGATTCTATAGTATTTCAGAAGATGATAATTGTTTTCCACTTTTACAACATTTATTTCAGTATGGTTTCAACTGGTGATGTCATGGTTTACTCTATAGTCTATAGGGACCATTGTCATCATTTAATAGTAGTTTGGGATATCTAGAGGAATCACTTACATTATGGTGGTTTTGTGAATTAACAATTATATATCCTGATGTTTATTTCCATGGAGGCGATGGTCATAGAAAATGGTTTATTTTTCAATCATGAATGAATTGAAGCTATTATGTCATGATTGGAATCCAAAAAATTCTTTTATCTATATATCATTATTTGTTTAGTATGGTAATGCTGATTAATTTAATAATATTTCTCAATATTTTCTTCACTATCGACTGATACCACTCAAATGGGAGTAATGGTTCATTGATATGGAACCTTTCATACATATATTGATTACTTTTACAAATATTTAACATTATCTACTATAGTTATTCTTCCAAGGGATGAATAGGGAAATATAATCTTTTATGATGCATCATGTTTAGGTTTGGGTTGTTTTATCATACATAGTGATGATGTGGTTACATATGGTTTGAAAAAAAATTACAATCATGATAATAAATATACAACTCATTATTACTAAGTTATGGTAATGATGTAAAAATTTATGTATTGATGAAATTACCTCTATAGATAATGGTTTTCAATTAAATATAACGAAACAAATCTTAATTATATTTTTTCACATAAATAATTTGAAATCTTGGTATAGGTTATTGGTGGATTAGTTTAAGTATTTTGAAATTAATATCACCTATAACCTTGGAAATGGGATCATTTATATGTATTTTTTGGGTATTAAACTACCATACCATTTCATAGGGAAATTTTTAGTATATTGGGATCTTTTTTTTTCACAAATTCATTTGGGAGTATGAGAGGATAGTGATGATATTGTTTGTCACTATGTTAATTGATATATATTCTTCGTGGTTTCCTTTTTATAGTACTTAAATATAGTGATGTGTTATGAGGAATTTTAGAATGCTATATTGTTGATAGACGATTGAAGAATATTTTAAATCTTTCGACGGTATCCATTTCTTCAGGAACTGTAATATTATTCCTTCTCTAAAAAAATATCTGATAAGCGATATTCCTAACATCCAATGGGTTTCAAAACCAGATATTTGAAAATATCTTATTATATAAGTGGCAAATGTTTACAGATTTGTATGAAATTTTACATTACTAATTTCATTTTCCATTTTTATATTTATCATTGGATCAACAATGAGAATTATGACCCTTTATATTTTATTTTCCCACATTATATACCAACATGTGTTTTGGATGATATATCAATTGAAATTGGGGGGTTTTTTTGCATTCATCTTAAATAAATATTGTGGTTTTGTGGTAATTAACTGAATGAACAAATCAGTTCACTTTACCCCATTCATGATGCGTCTAAACATTAGACAAACAGAATATATATGTGTAAAATATCATTATATTTTATGTATTTCTATATGATAATGTTTTCAATATGGATCCTCGGTTAGATTCCCATTTTAAAAGAGGCTCATAGAAGGAAATTAAATCCAATGTACGGTTGATCACATTATATTATCCTCATAGATATTGTCAAATTGAATGAATTGTATAGATAATTAAGGACATGAATCATACTCTTAACATTTTCTATATAGGATATTAGGATTTCAGTTTGATTTTGATTTAGTTTTACAATAACAATATCCACAATTATTCTATTTAAATGTAATCTGTTGAGGGCTTCTATATTGGTCCATGAAATAAATTCTTGGTTGTTTGAATATTGGGGATTCAAATATTATGGGATCTAGATTATTTCAAGGGATAATATAAAAAAATCGATTATTATATATAGGTTATTGATAGATCAATGATAATATAAATATTATATAGATCATATTCAATTTATATAGATTTATTGGATTCCATCCATGTGATAATAAGTTTCATTTTTTGGTTGGATCACTGATGACGTAGAGAATGGATGACGTTGGAACCAATATAAATAAAGGATTTATGTTGTTGAGTTTATTTAAGGGTTGGTGTATCATTTATTCTTTAAATCATAGATGTACTATATCTATGATTTTAATACATTTCACTGCACAAAAACTATATTTCAGACCGGTCTCATGATTTCAGATGGGAGGAAATTTATTTGTAACATTTTATTTATATACCTCTGTTTCCAATTCATATTGTTGATTCATATATCATGGATATCCACAGGATGTCCATGGGATGCATGAAGGATTCATTGAAGAATGATTGTGTCTATTATGAGTATGGAATCATGTGGTGGTGATTAGAGACCATTGGCCTCATATATTTCTCAATCAGTCTTCTTGATTTTATTTCTTATCAATTAAATATATTATAGTGAGGAAACTTTCTACATCCCAATAAAAAAAATTAGTCACTCACATAATTACATTAAAACATATTTTAAATTATCTCTTTCCCTTGGAATTTTTGGAGACTTTTAGATTTTTTAGGTTGTTGGGCCAATAAATAGTTTTCTTATGGTTAGGGAAAACCATGAGGGTAAAACTAGGAAAATATAATCATTATGTTGAATATCTAGAAGAGGGAACATAGTTTGGAACCTAGTTATTCAAAAAAAATTCATTATTACCTTAAAACTATATGAATTGACATTGAGGGTATTCATATTACTTTTTAATGTATTTTCAAACAATAAACCTAAACAATGTGAATCTTTATGTAGTCTAGAAAGTAGTGCATGATTAGAAGAATACTTTTAAAAATTTTATATCTAAATAATGTGACAAAATATTTACTAATATGAATTTTATATTTAATGATAGAAAATGATTGTTTCCCCTCATTATTCATATATCATTACAAACACATGACCTATGAAAATCCTCTTAGAGATTTTGGGAATTCTATTCAAACTTATGATAAATTTTGACTGATCATTGAGTGTTAGATATATATTATCAAATTAATGATATAGTTTCTTTCCATTCTTCCACAATATTCATTATCCACTCTTTTATTTTAGAATTTAATGATAGATTGTGGTGTTTGATACTACATATATGTTTTGTGGTTTTAATAATTTTATTTATTATACCTTTTATAGAATTTGGTATTTTGTTGGCCAGATATTCAATGATAATTATATGTTATTTTGGAATCATCATTGTATATGTTTTCTATCATTCAAATTATTATAGAAACGGTGATTTAGAGATTATTATTCTAGTGTTTTGTTTATAGGATCAATTCCTAAATGATTTTTCCCTTCATATAAATAAAATTTTGGATCCCTTATTGGGTTTTGTTGATACCACGATTGAGGTGTGTGGTTTTCTAAGGTGATTCCATTCAATTAAAACAGTTGATTATTATCTCTTTTGAATCGGATTTCTAAATGATTTCCAATAACTGACATGAGTTCCATAATAAATGT
Organism: Viscum album; assembly: GCA_963277665.1. Classification (NCBI taxonomy): domain Eukaryota; kingdom Viridiplantae; phylum Streptophyta; class Magnoliopsida; order Santalales; family Viscaceae; genus Viscum; species Viscum album. The sequence continues at coordinate 198,663,897 of OY728150.1, forward strand.
TTTCCTAATTAAATTGTGTGTTGGTTGATCATCTATGTAATCAATTTCAAATAAAGTGTTGATTTCTAGAATATGAATTAGAATTGATATTCACAATTTGAAAAATTAAATAGAAGAAAAAATATTTTATATAATATTTCGTTGGCCATAAAATAATTAAATAATTTATAGTATGAAATGAAAATAATTATAATATAAGGAATGATACATCATTAAAATAAATCGTGTTTCATTTTTTATTTAAAGGAATATTTTTAAAATAGAAAATCCATGATATTTGAATCAATGGATTGAAAATATTTAACATAGATTGAATTGAGTGATATCCATGCTTATAATTGTTTGACATGAATCATGTGGGAGACTATGTAGATTATAGAGAGGTATAGAAAGATATCTCAAGTAATTAATTAAATCTACAAAAATGGATATTGTTGCAATTAATTCAAAAAATTATTGTGGTATGGATTTTATTCACTTTTTATTTTATTATCCCCCATAAGCCTAAGATCATGGGATATGATTTCACCTAGATTCATAATTTTATGAGATTAAAGACGTTTTTTGTGTCTCTATTTAACAATACTGGGAATTAATATAATTTTTATATGAGTTATAATAATACTGACATTCCAATGTCATTGAAATTTTTTTTTCGAACATAAATTGTCAAAAATTACAATTAATACCAATATTGTGGATAATGTTGTTGTAAAACATTTTTTTACTATATATTGAAATTTTTTTAAAAGATTATTTTAGTATGAATTTTGATAAGATAAATATGACCATTTTTTTTAAAATTACAAATATATATTTTAATAAAATATTATTTATTACTGATTTATTGGTGGAATTTTCTTAGATATAATTTATTACACAAATTTCTTTTCCTTATTTAATTTTTTACATTATTTAGAATGGTATATGGAATGGAATTTCATTTTTTTTGAGGTAGTGGGTGTTCATGATTTGTGAGACATTGGGATTCAACAATGACATGTGGAGCATTTTATCAACTATTTATAAATATGTCTTTTGATGATGTATCCAATGGGTTTGTGATGAATCGAGTTTTTATATACTTTTATATTCCTATTTATGGTACATTTATAAATAAGATTATTTAATTATCACCTATTAATATAATAATTTTAATATTTAAATCTTTTTAGATATATTTACATGGAAACTATTACCTCATGATGCTTCTCGAATCATATGCTATAGTATCTATTATATAGGGAATTAGAAGGCCTTTTTGTCCATGAAAGTATTAATTTAGAATTATGTTTGTCATGTTTCTTTCTAACAATGAAATTGGATAGATTCTTTATGTTATATTGAATGTTATGCGATCCAAAGTTGGTATGGAAAATGATTGGTACCTTTGGATATATTATGTTATATAAAATTATATCCCATTAGGAACATAGAACATAGTTTAAATGTCCTCAATTTTTTATTTCCTAAAAAGTAGAGGGTGTTTTAGTTCTGGTTTAAAAAAGGGATGACCATCTAATCCAAGTTTGATATCACTATGAAAAGGACCATTGAAAAAAATCATGAATGTTTGGAGTAACGTAATGTCATAATGTCAACCCCAAACGAAGATTTCGGTATCATATATTATAGGGAGCACCCACTAGGTGGAATATGGAAATGGAAGGACCAACATTCCATTTTATTTTCCAAAATTGTTGAGTATTGTAGAAGTAAATTTCCAGAATATAATTATGATGAATGATCTTAATATCAATACTTGGTTAACCTAATTTGAAAAATACTATTTTGAGTACATCTATTGGTGCTCATAAAATTGTTATTGTGGAGATAATTGAATTGTTTATTACTTCATCAATCAGATAATGAGCCATTATAATATTGGAAGACTATTATATTTTTTTGTATGGATTTAAAAACACAAACATTGATCTAGGATAGAATATACTCATTAACATGATCCTTTAGTTTCCCCTATGGATTTTTTTTATTTTATAATATTTAATTGTAGGCTAAAGTCATGTACTGTACACACATAACATTATATGTATTATAATCTTTATGAAAACCATTTCTCCATGAGACATGGGTAATGAACATATCCTAAATGAATAGGAAGGTGTGTCTGATTGTTGGTTTCAACCGTTATATATTTATGAAATTATAGACCCTGATGGGTATCATTAATGTATTACAACACTGAAATTATTATTTGGAGAGACTATGATATCCTAATATATATAAAAGAATCTGTCTTTTCCTTGATGAATTTGTTCAAATTAGTTATTATTCTTTAGTTTTAATAGGTTTGTGTGGAAAATATTATTGTTCATTCTTCACATGGATGTGTAGAAAATTTTCAAGAATGGGTGAATGAATTTTTTTATCTTGGTTAAATCACAAAATATTTCAAGGAGATACTCTATTGGTGGGGATGTTAGTACGTGTCTATACCCCAATGGGATCCTGGGATTGTTGATAATTTTTTTTAAATTACATGGTATTATTATAGTTTTATATGAAATGGTAAATAATATATTCATTCCATACGTTGATGCAAAAATTTGTTAGAATGATTCCACAATAGTTATTTAAATGTTTTCCCACTCCGTAAATAGATTGTGGTATGTTTTTTACTCCCATCCTACAATCACTATTAGTAAATATATTTTAAAATAATATAATTAGAAGTTGATGTCCCCTTTCTAAATATTTTCTATCAGGTCATCGAGTCTGGATTAATCTAATACCAAAACATTAAGATGAAAGGAATGGTGTTTGAGAACATGAAATAGACACTACTCATTGGTTCCCACTATGGAATGTAGGAATGCTTCATTATATGATGTATGAATATGGGACTTATCCCTATTTTAGGTATCTCTATGAAAATGGAAAGTTCTCTATAGGGATTATCCTTGAATGATTGGTTAATAGATTAAATTAATGAAATACATTATTATTATTTATTGGTTAATGATATACAATTGTTATAACAACAATTGATTTCAAAACATCTAGGTTAATCCAAAAAAAAATAATGTATTTTTATTCAACCTCCAAATATTCCACACTGAGATAATGGAGCATTATTTTGGTTATTTCTATGGAGGTTAAACTAGAGTGGTTAAACAAACCATCAAATGATAACTCTTTCAACACAATCTATCACTTAGTCAATGGTCATTGAGAACATATGTTTTGGATTTCTTTTCAATTCTTTCTATGGGATCTATACTATTCCATTGTAATTGGGTCCCCAAATAATTATAAATTTTACCCATCACTCTCATCACACAGTGGTTTGTAATTTCATTTTTTTATGATGCTCTATCTTTTGTAACAATTGAGTAATATTATTTTTATTATGTGGATTCCATGAATTTCGATTTGGGGGATATTAATTGGATCTAAGTGGAATAAATATAACATACATGAAAACTAGTAAATAACTCATAACATTTAAAATATATATTGAATCAATATCTTTCTCATTTAATGGATTCATGTATGGTTATTTTTTCACATGATATTAACTGAATGTATGACTGTGAATGGCTAGAATAGTAGGGAAATTCATGTCTAGATCACATGTTATGTTTCCCTTAGGTGTATTACATTATTAATTCAAGGAACTAAAAACACTCAAATACTCCAATAGGAAGGATATTTGATGTCATGTATACCTTATTTCATAAGGAATGTGGTCACATGGTTTTATTTGATCATTTAATCATAGGAATGTTTTCTCGTTGAGATGGTTTATGGTTGGGATTAGTGACCATATTAATGGGAATTCATGGATAATCATGGAATAAATTATAGACTAATGACATGTTTATTAAATCATTCTCTCATTACAATGGTGAACTTATTCCCCAAATAACAGTAGCTTGACGTTGTCATGTATTGTTGTGAACAACATTATGAAACTGATGATTTCGAAAACTGTTAACATGTATCGGTATTAGATATTCTTATCCACATGAATATTTTTAGGAATTATAATTTCTCCATCAATTTCAAAATATTTTTTTATTATATATCCCTTATTGATGAAACATTCTATATATATCATAGGTTCTATTTCAACTGAACCATATGAATCAATTTTTGGTGCGCTGTGATTTTTCAATATTAATTGGTGATGCTTGGTTTTATTAAAATATTGTTTAATGACTCATAGCTAGGAACTATTGATTCTTTCATATTATAGTGAAACGATATGTATTTAGGGTAGTATGATTTTTCCTATTCGAAATGTTTCATGCATATCCATGTAGATGAAATTAGAACCCATGTATTTCTGTTGGAATTAATAGTACAGTTCCACCATTTTATGATCACATTCTTGGTAAAAATACACATAGTTTCACATTATGTGCTACAAATGCATAAGTGAAGGAATCCTAACAGTGGTTGGTTATGGATTTCAAAAGACAATACATTTCTATTTGACCATGAATATAATATTGTCCATTACACATATAATTATATCCAACTGTATGTTTCCATGTCTGTATGGTCCCCTCTATGATTATAGCCCTATGAGTTTTATTTAATTTGGTATATGAGAGGAATAATTCCCATATTCTTAGGTGTTGATTCTAATAGGGACATGTCCTAATTTAAAAACAATTGTTAATAATAATAGTTTTGAACCTCAGGGAGGAAACGATCATATCTTGTTTCATTGAATCAATTTACATGAAAATAAATAAGTAAAATTTAGGTTCATTTTGTTGTATTTTTTCATATTGTTTAATGTAATTGTTTGATAACTTTGTCATGAACTTCAACATCATGAGACTAACATAGTTTCATACAGATTAATGTCATGAGACATAGATTTTTGCTTAGTAAAATTATTTCTTACTATAGAAACTTTTATTGAATAATGATTATTCAATAGAAAATTGAGTTAATATTATTCATATGGGGATTCCTGATATGATTAATTATAAATATAACTATTTGAGGTGAAGAAAATACAGTTATTTGGAAATATAACTACAATGGATGACCAATGATAGTTGATAACCAATGATGAAATATTGAATATACTATTTCCACAATCAATATATATGTTTTAACCTAATAAAGACATGTTCAGTGTGAGAAAAAAGATATTGAAAAAGATAAATAACACTAAAATATCTTATTTGGTTGGGGATGAATCCTATAGGGGTAGCTCATGAGGGATACTCTATCATTAATAGAATATTGAGGGCTTAATCTAAGAGGAATTCCATATTCAACCCATCTTTATGGGAGTAGATGAAATCAAAATTTTTTCCAAGATATACTACTCTTGGATGATCCAAATATCGACTCACATTATCATGGTGGTACATTAATATGTTTTCCCAATTATTCGACCAATATGTGAGAATAATTTTAAAACAGAATTATTTTAATGGAATAAATGATTAAAGGAGTTCATGATGGTGTGAATGACTAGATTGGGTGTATTTAGTTGTATCTGAGGTGGAACAATTTTTTTGATACTGAAATTTCATGAATAATTTTAAAAATTAAAGTAAGTTATCTATAAAATTTAAATGATTAATTTTTTTCCAATAATCTAGGGGATTTTTTATATTTTTTCAGATACAAATTTATTACGTAAAAGGTAAATTTTAACCATAAAATATGAATAATTCATCTAAAAATGCATTTACCAAATAAAGGATGATCATAGGATGAATTTTTGGGCCACAAAATAATAATTAGAAAGAAGTAGAGGTTAAAATGATTGAAAAATAGTATTAATTTTAGGGAAAAATCTAATAAATGAACCAGATACCATACATCAGCATAGGATGTAAAAAATTAAAAAATTAAGAGGGTGGATAATAATCATGGAATTACTACAATATTTTATAGTGTAAAATTGAGTAGACATACCCAATAATTATAATATTTAATGTACTTCAACAAGGGACACAATATTATCACCCATGACATCCATTTAAAAAATGATCTCACCTAGTTCATCATTATGAAACCATTATGAAAAAGGGACAATTAAATCATCAGGAGAAACTCAATGTCTTATAAATAGAGTAATAATCCAATGTTTTCATGTAATGATCCAAATATAAAATCCTTGTGCAAGATTCCACAATGTTGTTGGGTCCTCCACCATTATTTCCCACCATATTTCATTATACATTCAACTCTATTTTATCTGTATCCCCTAAATTATGAAAACATTAAGGATGGGGTAACACCATCCTTGTTCTTGGGTGATGTATATAAAAGGGGGAAGGCTATTTTGAAATCTAATTTCATATTTTTATATATGATTGAATGATGAATTAATGAATTAACATCCAATTAATATTTATTTCATAAACTAGAAACAATAAACCTATGAATTTAAAAATAAACCTTTCAAATATCATTACTTATTATCCAATATTGTTAAAAATTTTTGAACGATATAAGGAAAATTAGATTAAAAATCTTATGGTGAAAAACATGATTCTACCATTACATAATTACCTAAAAAGTTTAATAGGTATATTTCAACATTAAAAAAGGAATACCATGAATTTTATATCTCTATTATCTCAACATAGAAATCCTTATGAATTAACTAATTTAATTTTGAAATACAATTTCAGAAAAAACCTAAAACTAAAATTCCATAGCATATCATTCACACATGATAATAAAAAGAGACATCACATTCTTCTCTTTTCTCCCATTATTTAAAATAGACTATCAATTATTTCATAAATTCAAAAAAAATTATATGTCATTGTAACATGTAATCTATTAATTTACCTCAATTATCCCTCTATAACATTTTAATATAATTTACTAATTGGAGAGCATGTGGATATGAACATTGAAATAATCAGTGTAAATAATGACACTTTTATGAAACATTAGTTTTCCAAATTCAGTTTTTTTACATTGAAATAGTAGTGCATGAAGATCATTTAGATGATATTATAAGGGGTTGTGACGAATCCCAAAATTATATGACACATGATGATTACGAGAGGACATATAAATAACATAATTGAAAACCATTTTAAAAAGAGAACATTTCATGTGAAATGGTGTGTGTGGAAAGGATGTACCTCATTGAAGTTGATCAATATTAATTTCTACGAGGGGAGATTCATTCAAAAATAGAATATGAGGGGATTCCATCAAAATGGGTCTCCCATGCAGGTGGATTCCATTTTATATGGCTTCGTTATTTGCTTCTCTATTTCCCTTTATTTCATATTTTTTGATTTACCAATTAACTAATTCTATTATGTGGGTGTTAATCTGAGTCTCTGGTATTTATAATAGGAAATTTTCCATCTTTTCCTCTCTATCATATAGTTTTTCATTTATACATAATTTATTTACATAAATTTCTTAGTCAAATGCTCTAATAAATTTGGGGTTATGTAGGACTCCCAAAAATACATGACTTTTATAAAATTTAATGCATTGTGAGGGGAATCTTAGTGGAAATGGGTCTTATATAATACATTATGTGAGGTCATAAAAATTTCTATCTTAATTTCTCAATATGATATTATTTCTGGGCATATAAAGAGATATTTCATTCCATAAATGATGATTACATGTGGGAGATGTTGTTTGTGAAGGGAACCACGTTCTAACTGATCACCCATACATTTATATATATTTGTAGTTAAAATCATATTAAGGAGACCATAATAATATACAATGTACCCAGAAATGATAATTCCTCATCCAATAATGATCATAATGAAGGGATCAAAGTTCTATAAAACATCCATTCACGTGAAAATTTTTTATGTTAAAACTCATATTCAAAAATCATTAAAAATATTACTTTATTCGGAAATGTTAATTCCATGTGTAAAAATTTACATCGAAGACCAAAATTGATGCTTTTCGTTTGAGGACCTGAAAAGAAGAATGTTTTTTAATATATATAATACAAATCTAATTATTCTTCCCATTATAAAATTTTATCATTATATTCATGATACAGTTAATCATTTGGGTAATGAAATTATTTATAATAAATTAAATCAATTTTTATGCTTATAAGTCTCAATAATATCATTATGGGGATGACCAAAAATTTTAATTCCATTTGGGGAACCTGTATGGGAGATATTTATATTTCCATGATGTGGAAATTTATATAAATTAATTTAGAGATAATTTACAATTTTTCTATTATTTATAGCATTGGGATGAACTTTTTAGTCAACTATTTCTCCCCTACTGATAGAGAGTCATGATATTAAAAGAATAATATAGGGATATAAAAAACGATCCTATGAATTACAAGTATTTTTTGGGAATTAATATGATCCTACCCCCAGGTAACATGATTCATTTAATAAGGAATTTTAGATAATTGTGTTCCTGAAATTAAGGTTATAATCTCATTCATTATTTGATTCCAAAAGCAAGGAAGTAACCATCATCAAAAATAACCCTCCTAAGAAACCACCATCTAATCATATGAATATTGAGAATTCATCAACATAAATATCTCAAGACATTATATAAAAAATCTTCTTTAATTATAGGTACAATTATATGAGCCTAAAAAGTGTATTCAATATATTGAAATATGTCAACATGAATCATGGGATGGTATTGGATTATAATCCATCTCATCATTGGGGGATTCTTAATTTGGAACAGGGAATTATATTTCTCATCTAGAATATAAGATTACATAAATTTTATTTGTCTATTTATACTATAAAATAACTCTTTTGAATTTGGGGACATAGCCCTACAATAGAAAAAACATATAAATTTTACAATGAACTCTTACGGGTGTGGTGATTATTTGAACATTCCACAAAGTGAATGTCGAGATATTCAATAAAATCACATGAGTTAGTGGAGTGAATATGAGTATTTTTTGAAGTAGATGATAAGTTTTTTTTAGAAAATTGATGTTATTTCAAGGAATATGATCATTCTTTTATTTGGCTGTAAGGATATATAGTTTTACTATAGTTGTTGTGGTGGTGATATGGACCTACCTTGAAGTGAATGTTAGGATATATTAGTGAACACTTATTGTAATTGATGGGATATAATCAATAAATGAAATTTATTTTAGGATATATGACAAAAATCATATGTTTTGATAGGGATGTAATCCTATAATTATGTGAATATAGGTATAAAGTAAACCAATACTATAGTTTTGGAGATATAATAATTACCAATTTTTTATTCCCTATTTTGAATTTTTTATGACCTATTTGAATTTGATTTCTATCATAGGTCAATTACTGGGTACTATAGTGATTTTTTGATGAAACCTTCAATTATTATAGGATTTATATGTATAATTATACCCATAGTTATAATGAGGATTCACCCAATAGAATCATAAATCATTACTATATTATTTTTATTGTTCTATGTTATGTGAGCAGGGATATAAAACTGATATTGAGATATTACTATTCAATATTGGGTGAATTTATATTTGGTTGAAAATATAGTAGAAATAATAATATAAAAATAGTTTAGAATTTTTATTACAGGTGAAAAAAATATTGGTGTATCCTATACCACATGTTTGATGGATGGTTGGGCAATTTTCTAATAAGATAGACCTATACCAATGATTTCAATGAACTTTTAGGATTGGTGGTCTATTAAAATAGTTCTCAACCCATTTCTATATGTAATTTCATATTGAATACCAATATCAATTGTATTTTAAAGTGCTTGGAATAGTTAATTGGAAAATAATAAATTGTGGAGAGCTTTAAACCCATGACTTCTCTCACTCAATTGAATGACTTAACCAATAACCTATAACAACCATTGTATATGAAATTAGAGATATATATATATATATATATTAACTAAAGATGTTAATAAATTTCAATTTTATAAAGATAAACATACAAAAATGGAAATTCAGATATCAATTGATTTTAAAACCCAATGGTACATCTACAAAAAACTATTTCTTAAAAATGTTGGTATCAGTTCAAGTAGTTTTCATGTTTAAGAACAATAGTATTCGAAATTTATTTTTATTGGTACCCAAATGATACCTATGAAAATGGTTCTACAAAACCATTATTTTAGATCCTATATTTTTAGTAAAATATTACTGCGGTATTAGAAAACAATTTATATACCCTCCGTCTATGGAGATATACAAATGTTTCTCCAAAAACCCATTGTATAAGTGTAAGTTGTATCAAAAGGTTATTAAAATAATTTTATAACCACACAATACTAACATATTAGTAAAATGTTGGTATAAAATATATATACATAAGTGAAAGGATATGATCCTGATACTCATTTTCTATAATAACATTTTATAATAATCCTTATAATTCTACAAAGTTATAGATGAATTCACTGTGAGTTGGAGCAGGAATATGGACCCAATATCCAAAAACATTCCATGATGTTATGGTGGAAATATTTTATATGAACTATACCTTCTTCACATCCCCTATATTAAATGGTATTTTTACCTTATAGTGAATTGTTATTTAATTCAATTTTCTTGTATACCAAGGCTAGTATCTCCATGAAAGCATTTTTTATGAGTTTATAATGGTTGAGGGATGTACATCATAGGTGAAATTATCTATTCACTATAGATATTATTTTTGGATCCTAGATTCTTTTGTATATACAATTTAACTCCAAAAAATAAAAAATAAAAAATTATTAAAATAAACACACTTCCATGTGAGACTCCTTAGGAACTGGGTATATCTCTGAGTGGCCCACTACATTCATCAGGTCACTTCATATGGGATATATTCCATAATGTTTCAGAGATAATATTAATCATTATCTATCACTAACATTTGGATGTATCCATTTAATATTAATAACCAGATCATTGAATTAATTACTCCTCACTATAGTGGCTTCTTCACTGAAATCATTATCTCTTTTTTTTTGGACCAAAGATCCCATCACATTTTGAAACATATGTTAGGTCCCTTACCTAGTTAGTGGTAGATTAATTTAGATAATGAAATTGGATTCTAGTTATTGATTATAATATTTTATGATAGTTTGTGTAGATATGAATTTTTTTGTGTAAAAAAATATATATCTACATTAATCACAATATGTCATGCATATTTTTATAGTTATTATAGGAACAAACACCTAAAAACTAAAAAACCATTGTTGTAGTAATAAATGTAAATTCATGATAAATTGAACTATATAATAGGAAATTAACTCATATTAGGATTAAAGATTAATTTTTATCTATTCTCTATAAAAAATCATTGTTCATACATTTGTTTTGATTTGATGTAGACATTGTTCCCAAAAACTACCTATCAGTAATACAATACATGTTATGATTTAGATGGTGAATTGTTTAAGAGGATGTGAGATCACACACATCACACCATATTAATGATAGATTATTTCTTAATCTATGAATCCAATAATGATTGAAGACATGTACATGAATCCATTAAATGTTTTACTATATAAATAATTACCTTCATTAAATATATATTTTTGAAACAATTCATTGAGGTGAACTTTTTTTATATACACCATAGTTTTTAAATTTATCTATTTATTATTAATATTTAGATGGTTTAATTTTTCACCACATAGAACTATTTAATTTATTTCTATTAGATAGGTAGTAGGGTCCATGTTGATTGTATTGATGCATTAAAGGGGATTATTAGATAAACCAATTAAGTGAATATGAACCCACATATTTCCATGTGACATAAAAAGACATCATTCTCATTTATGATATTGGAATATGACCAATGTGGTTACCCTTATTATCACAAATCCATTACATTTTAGTGCTGGTTTGAACAACGATAATTTTTTTACTTATATTTAAAAAAAAATTAAATCCCACAACGATTTAGATAATTGATTGAGGAAATTTTATAGGATGAAACCATGTCGAAAAACATTTTATAGAATGAAAACAAGGTAAATTGGTTTTAATAATGGTTGGTGTGGTTCTTACAAATATTTATCCCATTCTTGTTTATCGCAAATAGATTTTACTTAGTTATAAAGGATTTATCATTGGTTATATTTAATTTTCAAGAAGGATGTATCCTTAGATATGTGACCCTTTTAGAATATTTTGGACTATTATCTTGTGTGTGTGGGAAATTATAATATGTTAGGAATGAATTCACTAAAGAGTGATTAATTTCCTCTAAAACCAATTATGTTACTAAATGTTGATGACAAAAAACTATCTATAAACATACCAAGAAATCATAAGTGGATTAATTTTGAAAATCAGATCACAAGAATATGAATAGGGATTATACATTTGTCACCTATACTACATTTCATATTAACAGTTATTCATTCCTCCAACAGGTTCCTAACAATGTATATGACTCCAGTGAATGTAGGTTTTCAGTTTTTAGACCTAATATGTAGATGTTTCTCTATTCTTGGATAATTTAGTGGACCCAATCATTGGCCATGGTGATAAGTAAAATTAGGTATTTGATAAGAGTCATCCAGGATAGTCATCCAAAAATAGGGGATGTCTCACTAGTATCAATGAGGCATGGATTCCCATTATCAATATATTACATTATATTTATCACCCTATATGTTTAATATTATTGGGATGGTTTATTTGTAGCCACAATTGTTCAAGGGTATTAAATATTAAATAGGATCATTCCCAAGTGTGTTCTATTATCAGGAATCTCAAAAAGAAATGACGGATTAATACAGGGTTGAAACTAGATATTTAGTCAATATACATTGGTTTTGGTTCAAAATGTATTGTGGGAAACAATGTTAGGATGTATATGAGTCTATATTAATTATTCACTGGATAATTTTATTTAGTTATATCGTGGAAAATTAGACATATAGTGCACTAGTGGGGATCAATTGGAAAATTTATACCATATTAGATTGTAGGGCGACGTTTCACACTTCTATTATTAAAGGGTAATGTTTTTCACTAAGATGGGAATATAGTGACGTTCCCCTAGTTTGATGCTAGGGTGAATTTTCAGCCATGAAATATGATTGAAAAAATATTTGTCCCGGTATAAAGATAGAGAGATGTGTCTCCCTAGTGCAACGATAAGTCGATGTGTCACCCTGGTAAATTATTAGACATGTGTGTCACCACATTGTAATATTAGTGTGATTTGTGGAGCAATTATTAAGATATTTAAACATGTCATGATTTTATGGGGTTAGAGATAATTATTTCATTAGAGGGGCATATGGGTGAACTTTATCTCTATTATGGGACCCTATGGTAAAATATAATCCATGTATGATGGAATGTAAAATATAATACCTTTATTTTATGGTAGATACAATTATACCTCTGGTGGGGAGACTTAGGATAGAGTTATCACTTAAAGGGAGACCCCCCGAGATATGATATGTGTGTTTCATCGTAATATGTCATTGAGTGTCTATTCCATCAAAAGAATACCACATATATTTGATTTAGCTGATTTTTAATAATATTTTTATATTATTAAAATTTTTAAACATTCATGTAACACCACTACCCAATCAATCATACATATTATACTGGTTTAGTAATTAATTATTCTACCTATAGGTTTATTTTATAATATGGTATTCAAATCCCCTCATGCATCAATTATTCTTCCAAAATTCTTTAGAAATTGGATTAAATTATGTCCATTGATAAAATAATATTTGGGATATGGTATATAGATGATTTGGAAGGAGTAAAGTTTGTGAAATTCTCTCTATAGTAAAACATGAGTATACATGAAGCCTTTTGTTTGGAGAATATAGTGCATGATGAGAGACCTTGGGGAGCTATTGAAAACATATACCCAATGTTATAGGGGATGTGACCTATGTTCATACCCAATGTATACTAAGAGTAATATGTATCTTATAGGGTATTTTACCTTCACAATTTATTGGTTCTCAACTATATATAAAATGGTGCACTAGTAATCTTATTTTATAGGATATCATTTGCATTGATGATACCATTTTTTTATGTGGAAGATCAATTGAATTCACAAGACATTTTTTCTATGTGTTTAATTTTTTTAATTATTGTTATTTTTACATTATTTTGACCATACATTCTTATCTCTGATTTATTGGAATATTTATGATTCCATAATTCTGTTATAAACATTATATAATTCTGTATTCAGATAAATTTTGGAATCGAATAGTATCTTAAGAATTTTAATATAACATATGACTTATATTATATTGTTTAGTAAATAATTAATCAAAATAAAAATTTGAAAATTGACTGTAACTATAATTATTTTCTGATAAATAATATTGTATTTTAAAAGTTAAATTTTGTTAAAAATCTATATTGTTTCAGAAAAAAGTCAAAATTTAGAGGACTATGATTTCTATAATTGATATTCAAAATAATTTATTTTAGATAATAATTAATCTATTTTTAAGATAATAATAAAATAATTATTTTTGAATCATTTATATAGTCCATGAAATAAATAATATTTAATTAGAAGATAATAATAATATAACTATTACAATAATCTAGTTTTTTCATTTATAAGAATACGGTAACAACCCCTGCCCACGTTTCTTAGAGTTGGAGGTTATCTAATTATAGTGGGATATATAAAAGAGATCACATCACCAATTAATGATCATTTTATTATTCTTTAGATACTATATACGTACATGTTTCCATTATTACATTATTAGTATATATAGAATATTAAAAATGAAAATTAATTGCTTCCATCACACTTATTTTTAGATTTAATCTTCACATCCGTGGAAGGGAAAAAAATAAATGTAGGTGATAAAAACCATTAAGGATTACATATATCAAAAACATTAAGCAATAATAAATTAATCATAATATATATGGAATGGTAAATAGCTTAAAAAATTCTATTTAATCAATACACTGAAAATGAAAATGAAACAATATTTTTTTTCATATCGAAAATTCTCAGGGATAGTAAAAACTAAATACAGAAAAATGGAAATTATAAATTATTTGGAGTAAATTATATGTCACATTAACCACATTCATCAAGGCCATTTACAATATTTGTTATTTCTGTGGTTATAATCCTATACGATTCTACTTGAAAAAAACACGTTGGGGTCTTCACTAAATGTTTTGTCTCATGAGACATGTCGATGCATCGAGGGGCTATCTATAATCAGGAAAAACTGATGTCTTCATGTCCAAAGAATTAATCATATTAAATAATGATCAATTTAATTTATAAATCAATTCATATTATAAAACAAATAATTGTATTTAGTAAATGATATTGATTTAAGATTATTTCCCCAATAAATTAAATAACATTTAATGTAGACACTATTTGAAAAATTGGAATAATATATAGGAAATAATACTATCCATGATACATGAAATATGTATATTTAATGATATATTAAATTTTAAATGGTCAAGAACAAAAGTTTATGTATACAATGGAAATATTCTAACAAATATGGAATATGTCCCCTAGAAATTAAAGTGAGATGAAAACCTCTTACAATTTATATTCCATAAAATTCTATGCCCCTTAAAAATAATAACTATAAAATGAATCATAGAATACAAGTAATATAAATTGAATCATTATATTATATATCAATTTTTTGTATTACATACTGCACATACCATAAATAAGTTGTGTACATGGAATATCTGACAGAAATAATAGTGAGATGACAAACCGCTTAACTTATGTCTTAATGAATTATGAACATATTATAAAGGTGTTGGATAGTGAAATTAGATTCATTAATTACTTTTATATGAATATATTGAAAAAATATTTTATTTATTATAATATAATTATTTTCATTCAAGGTCATTCCGCTATGTTATAATTTTTAATTGTGATTTCCAGGAGGGTTTATTTCTTGGTTTTGTAGTTGGTTCCCTGGAGTATAATTATCGAAGATCATGTAAAAATGAATAAATAATCCAAAGGTGAATACATTTCGTGTTAATTATCAAGAAATTTTAATTTTCTCATATAATATTTTTTATGTGGTTTGAAGAAGATTCATTATTTTAAATGTTGATGATAATGTCTTATTGTGTTTAGGTTGTTTTTACAACCATCACAAACTTGTATAATTTTATGTAATATAATTTTTAGTATTTTGTTATAGATAATTATATAAATTATAATATATATATTAATTTATTATTTATCAATAATAATTGTTTTGGGACTATCTTATAAGACAATAATGGAAAATGAAAAGTCATCGTCCATGAAGGTGGTGAATCGACACATCCAAGACGATGTTATGATTTTCTTGAATAAAAATATTATATAAGAGATTCGATGATGGATATTCCCTTAAAAACAATATTATATAATATATATGATACTATCTTAATTATTTCACATTTTGTAAGGGGTGGTTTGGTGAGAATTATAAAAAAAAATATTATAAAGAAGGAGGATTTTACCTATTGAATATTGTCTCGTTCAGAACCTCCTAAAGAAAATTTGATTTTGTATTTTTGTAGGTCCAGTGGGTCTTGGATGTTTTTATGATTCTTTAGATGTGAATTACGGATAATTTATACATTCATCAAGGATTAGAAGGTGTGAAGTGAATTCATGGTGATGGGTGGTATTAATATGGATTGGGGAAGAATGTTTTGGTTATTTTTTTCATTTGTTTATTATTATCGATCAATACTATCAATAGTGATTACTCTTGTGTATATATATTGTAACAATAAAATTGGAGTATGAATAAATGAGTTCTTACCTCATCCATATATCATCCATGAATCAATAATGAATTTATATATAGATATTTTTAAATATCCTAAATTATTGTACTCCACTATTCAGAGAAATTAAACTATTTAAATGAAATCCCAAAAAAGAACCCTAAACATTTTTCTACATATATAATTAAAAAATGGGCTTCATTTTATGAAAATAAATTTATAAATATAATAAATTTAATTATTAATAAATATTTATTTGGAAAATAATTATTTTAATATTATAGCTGATATTACAACACATTGCAATATTACTTGTAGTCTTATTAAATTATCTTATAATTATAATACCAAAAAATATTAAATTATGAATAACTTTTATGAAAATAATATTCAATTTACAATATTATATTAATTATAAAATTTCAAATAAATATTTACATTCCATAAATAAATTCAAATACATAATTTACCATTTTTAAAACATTTATTTACTTATTCAATGTTATAAATATATCATATTTTCATTTATGAGATACAAAAATATTATATAAAAATTCATCAATGATATTTTTACTCTATTTAACACATTAGTTTTCCTAACATTCATCTTTGTATTAAATCATATATCATGTTCTTTTATGTTCAGGGTTGTGTGCAATGAAAGCTATCAAATAAATAAAATTTATTTAAGAAGACACGTACCAAAAAAATTGAGATGTTATAGTCATCCATATTTAAAAAAATAATTCCTCTAAATGTTTTGAGAGTATTTACTTATAAATGGACTAGGGTGATTCTTTATCTTTTCTTACTTAGGTTCCCTCCTTCGTTCTTGTATTTTAAGATTTCTCCAGAATAAATTTTACTAGTCGAGTCGTTCGATTTCTCAATATATACTATCAAGTTTCAATAATCTTGATTTTATCTTCATAGTAATAAATGTTTTGTTCTATATATATTTCTTTATAGGTAAGTACATTTGTTTGGTCGAGCATGCATATATTTAATAATGAAATGTGGAATACATGATAGACTTTTGAGAGTCAAGGTGACACTCTTAATCGTTATGATACAACACAAATTATTTCCATAATTTCTAATAGTTTGATGAACATGAAGCTTAGTTACAATTTCTATCCATACCATATGATATCTTTCCATTGATATAATTTTATATTTATGTGATCTCCCATTTTAAATTCTAAATCATTTCATTGGTTCAGAGAATAAAACTTGTGTCTACTTTGAGGTTCATTAATTTGATACTAAATAGAATTTAAATTATTTGTTTTATATTCAAAAAGATATATGCCTATATGTTTCTTCTCACCAACTTCAATACATCATGCTGAAGTATGACATTAAATTTCCATATAAATTTTCATATGGAATCATTTGAAATATGTAATGTACACTATTATTGTATGTAAACTATACTGAAGGTAAATAATGATATGAAATACCATGAATGTCAATTGAACAATATATCATCATGTTATCCAATGTTTTGATAGTCCTTTTAGTCTATATGTTTGTTTAAGAGTGATATACAGTACCCAAATGAATATCAGTATCCAAACCCTTATAAAGTCTTTATAATAATTATGATGTAAAATAGGGATATAGATCAGAAAAAATTGATATAGGTGCACATGGAGGTCTTAAAATAGCATTAATATTAAATCATTCTATGATCTGAAGAAGTAAATATTCATTATAGAAAGATAATGTTCCCAATTGTTATGGTGGTCAATAATAAAACATATATTATAATTATTTTTGTGGGTATTTTTTAATTCAATGATGGATACTATAGTAATGTCACCCTAGTTTCACATATGAATAGGTTTAGGTTTAATGACTCCTCTAGGATTCTATCTCTAAGCCCAAAAGTATTTAAAATGCAGGAATCTATATCCATTATAAGTAATTTCTTGCATCATATTACACCGTTAAGAATAATACTTCATATATCTACACATATTGGTTATAACAACCTTGCAATATATTTCATATAAATAAATGGTTTATTAAATTAAATTAAATCATTCCAACTTCAACTATTGATAAGTATTATCACATTTGGAATTTTTAAATGAAATAAAAACTCTAACATGAGGTACAACACTATTATTAAAAACATACATAAAATGATTCTAACATTCCAAGGCTTTTAAAACTACATGAGATAACATAGTAAAAAAATAAAAAATGGGTGAGTTATTAATCCTAGTAAGGGAATAAACATGCCATAAATTAATAATATAACACATTCTTGACAATAGTAAAATTAATTGGGAATAAAAAAGCTTCATTCAAGACCCTGATCATTAATACATGATATTGAATAATAATCATAAAAGAATCCTGTAAAAGGATAAAAAACTCAAAATATTGAATCATAAACATTGGTGAATGATTAACCATCCAATAAATCATCATGGAAAAATCCTAATAAATGAATCTGCTTCACTCTCTAACCCAACATGAGATTTCATTAAACTAAACATTTTCCAATTTATTGAAGCTCTATCAAAGGGACTCCATAAAATTATTTTCATTATTATTCTTAAGTGTGCCTTATATATCATATATCCTGAATTCCATCTACATCATAATTAACTCCACAATTATGGAGTGTGGAAAAAATATATTAATTTTCCTAAAAAAGTAGTTTTTTCATAAATGTGAACATCTGGGATAGGATATGAATATGTTGTTCACTTCACAATTATTTAGGCATGGAATATCTTGGTAAACTTTGTGCAACATAACGATGTCACATTAAGATTCATAAAAGTGGGTTGATGAGAGAGAAATGGGTATCTCATCCCATATAAATAAAATAGAAGTAATAGGTACATGTGAACCAAAATCCCCACACTATAAATTTTGATATAGAAGTTGCAAGGTAATGAAGAATATTGAATTGAGAAATGAATTCTAACTATATATTAGAATTATAATGGGTGCATATAAAGAATCATTAGAGGTTTAATGAGATGGAAGGGGGTTATCAGAATATATAAATTAAATTTATTGAATGGGGAATTGTTAATAAAATATTTTATCATATTTAAATAGAATTTAATATATATAACCTAAAATATGTTCTAGAGTAGAAATAAGTGGAGAGGAATCCCTTACGAAATTTCGTCATGGAAACGAGTTTACATAAAGGATCATGGGAGGATAAATGAGAGTAAATGAGATATATAGCCATGTATAAATAAAAAATAAATTTATGTGATATGTGTAATAATATATCCCAACATCAAAAAATGGAAATTAAGAATCATAATATTAAATAAGTGCAATAATAAAAATGATACTTGAAGATCCCTTAGTTCAATGTGTTACTCCAAATTCATTGCAGGGTCTTCATGAGAGCTTGGGGAACCATGGTAGGAGCCTATATAGGATAAGGATGAGTATGGATGTGCTCCAAGTATTTTTAGTGATGTGAAATGGGGGTTTGGGGGTTTATATAAGAAATGTTGGTGTTTTCCTAATTATTTAAATTTTGGATTCTAGATAATGAAATATCAAAAATGAAAAAAAAAATATCCGGGTTTTTTCCTAGAGATTTTTTCAAATGGTATTTTTTTAAATATTTTTTAATTCCATGTGTCTAAATTGTTGAAATAAGACAGTTTGTTATGTGGAGGTTATCCACACAGTTAATGATGTTATTTTAAGACCTTAAAATATATTATATGTTTTATAATATTCATAATGTCTTTAAAACCTTAATCATATAAAAAAATATTTTTAATAAAATAATATACATTTATTTTTTCTTGGATCAAATTTACAGTAAGTACTACATAACTTTTAGGTCAGTATGATGTCATAAAACACAAAGTATATATATACAATACATAATTCTTACAAAAAAAATCAACTGGATTAGGAAATTATGAACCGTTTACTATTGGATAATTTCAATGTTATTATTCCAAAATTAATTTTCATTTTATCTAAATATTGTTTTTAAAATATTTGAATTTTCACATTTAAAAAAAATTCATTTATTTACAAATTTCATGTTTCATGAATATAACATATTTTTAACCCTTATAAAAATTATGTTTGACTTCATAAAAATTATATATTATTTTATATTTGATAAAAAATATTAAAAAATTATTTATTTAGAATTTTAATTAATTAATATATTCACTAATTGAATTGATTACTAAACAGAAATAAACTTTTTTATTTGTTGTATCGAAAAACATTTTTACATAGTAATAATAACATGATGAAAATTTATTAATTATTCTTTACAAAGTAATATATATTCATATTTATAGGGTCATGATACATATCTCTTTATTACACTAGAAACCATTCTAAGAGTAAGTTGCGTGATGGTGGGACTTTCATGTGGTCATTTAGTTAACATGGTTTGCAGGCATTATCTAGATGAGCATGTACATATCCTATAAATTGTTTCACTCATCCATATGTTGATGGATCCAAGACTAGGATTGGTCAATTGAAAATACCAGATATTATATATCCCTCAATATCAATAATAAATGTTCTTAATAGGTTATTAACCAACTAGTTATGGACAAACCATCCTTTTCCATGTTAATTGGATTTGTATAAAACTATATTTATATTAGTCACCTGATCAAATATCAATGACTATATAATCAATCGTAAAGATTCATAGAAGTATTTAAATCCAATTAGATATAATAAAATAAAACTGGTGCTTGTGTTTTTTATAACAATGTTTAAAAAAATATATTTAATTAAATTAAAAGTGAAATTTAAAATAATAATAGTTCAGGTCATTGTAATCGTCCCATTTTAAGAAAACTCATCCTCAAAATTTTATATTCCCATACTAAAATAGATGAGGCTAATTATATTTGATCAACTACTTTGGTTCACACATTTTTTCATCAAAAACGTGGTTTCTCTATAACACTTTTGAAATGTGCATCATCTGATTTTTTAGAACAATTTCTCAATGATCTATGATTTTTGTTAACTTATCTTCATAAGAGTGAACAATCTATAACTATACCACCATTGGATTGAGTACATGTGAGAGGTCTGATATACAGTTACTCTAGAGGGATACCTGTTATACATCATGTACATGATATTTTTTCACTGGGAGTTATAGTCGAGAGGCCACCACTGTGATGCAATCAGGGATCTCAAAAGGTCTGATTTACTTTGGTCTAAGAATTCCCTTCCTAATAAGTCTCATCAGATTATTCAACTGAGATATAAATATGAATCACATGTATCCATCACCAAATTGTAGGTCTCATGAATTATTTTTGGATATTTATTTTGTTAACTCTATTTAGACTTGATTTTCAACTAATTAGTCTTAACCTATTTCATAATTTCATCTACTATTTCATGACCTTGAATTTTGAGTTCCCCAACATCATCCAAACATGCAGTTTTTCTACACCTCTTACTATAATGATCTTTATATGTAGAAATTTCGATGATCGATTAGAAACTATTGTTGTATGAGAACACAAATAGAAGAATAAGTTTGTTCCATACTCTTTTGAGATCAATTGAGAATTCTCTCAACATGTCCTCTTGTTTTCGGATAGCCATTCAAATTGGAAAATATTTTGTGGGTGATAATCAATGATTATGTTCAACACAGTAATTAGAGTTACTTGGGGACTCTCCTTGAACATAGAGATAAATCAAGGATCTTGATGAGATACAATTAATAGTGGTACTCCATAAATCCTCAAAACATCTATGATGTCTATCAATGTAGGTTGATCCAGTGAGAAATGCTCTAAAATTGAGTTAAAGTGAGATATATTTATAATAGGATTCAAAACAACACAAATAGAATCATTTCCCTCTAGATATATTTGGAATTATTATGATAAGGTCTATGGTTATGTTCTCTCATTTCCATGTGGGTGTGGGTAATTGTTCTATCATAATCGTGTATTTTTCCATTTCTCATTCACTTTCTAGAATATACGACAATTTTTTATATAATTCGTGATATCCTTATTCATATTGTCCCACCAATATCATTCATGGAGATTCCAATCTATCTTTGTTCTTCCATGTTGGATGGATAAGGATGAGCAACGTACATCATCCCTTATCTCCTTCATTAACTAAGGATTTTATAGTACACATAGTCATGTCCCAAATCTCAAAAATCCTTATTTATTGAAATTGAATAATGTGGATTTTAAATTTCCTATATTTATAATTTCTTATAAATTTCCACAACATCCATTGAAGAAAATTTAAACCTCTCGATCAGGAACAATGGAGAAATCACATGTGAAAAGACTGATGATGTTCATTATTTTATGACTCTCATGTCCATCCTTTATAAATCTGTGATGATTGACCCCTCTCAATTCTCATTATTGATATAATTTCTATATCCTTTATACTAATATCATTTTTCACATTATTCTATTTACCAAAATGTTAAGGAATTGAATAATAGTAGTCCATGATTAGCATTACTATCTTTTTTCTGCATATTCTGTTCTTTTTGTGTGAATATATACGTGATGTATAGAAAATTATCAACAAGAATATTCATTATTATTTAAATAATAACTAGTATACTTTTCACCAATTCATTTTCTAGATTCACCTCACTGGTAGTGATGGAAGAATCATTTCTTTTTATCATGGAGGTTGTTGGTTGTCTCTGAAAACCCTTGTCTTATAGTATTGGTCCGAAAAATATATCTAGTTCCTTATAGATGATGAAATGGACAATTCATTGTGGTTTTAAGATAGCATTACCTTCCACTGTCTCATATTCGGGGTTTTCATGTCAAAAAAATATCCCTATTTGTCTTTTCCTCCTACATATAAAGTATTTATTTGTTACCCTTCTGCAATTTCAAGGTTTCTTGTTCCCACACCATTGAAAAGTTGAATGATGAAATTTATGGGATCTTTTATATTATTAAATTAGGAAACCAAAATTAAATATCAAATTCATATCCCCATGATACCATTGGGATTCCCAGAACTCCATTTGGAAATTGATTTCACATCCGTCCACTTCCTCATAAATATCAATGCCTAGGATAACCATGGAATTTTTTAGAGTTAGTATTACCCATTAAAATAAGTAGTCGGACCTACATTTGAGCTTAATGAAAAAGTTGGAAAAATATTGTGTAATTATTGTGAATTTTTTCACATACATCATGACATATTCTTTATCAATTTGTGTGATCGTAATGAAATACAATTATATTTTATGATTGAGACTGAGAGGAAAATGTTAATTCGACAACATTTTTTAGAATTCCTTTATCTCCATCACTGGGATCCCTTCATCATTCTTCATATTCTTGATCAATGTGATCACATAATCATCTTCACCGTCTATACAATAAATATCCAAATGAACCTTCCCTTTTTAAGATCATTGAAATATGGAGAACATCCTCTCAATAGAGTTGGTTCATTGTTCCACAAAGAAAGATTGATATGACCAATTGAAATTTGGAAGACATTTTTGCATAATAATCTTAATAAAATCTTGTTATCTATGTGGGAGTTATATGCTCTTCTTGATCCAATTTTTTATTATGAACCATATTCAATTGAGAGATTATCATAATAAATGTCTTGATTCTCACACCCACATGTTTTTTCATTTTAGTGGTACAATCATCAAAATGCATGAACCATTGATTATTTACACATTTATTTTTATTTCCATACATTAAATAGAATAAAAAAAATTATGAATAGTTATTTTGAAAATATTAAACACAAAAAGGGGGAATCCATTGATAATAACTTGATAACGTATAAATTTAATTTCATTTCATTAATTATGAATTTCTAAGATTCAATATATGTTATCTATAATATATTTCTTAACATATATTCATATATACATTTTTTTGTTCCCTTAGTTTTCTATAATGATATTGGTAATTTTACAAAGAATATCCCTCAAGAGTGTCATACCAGGAGTGCAGTAAGGCCCTATGTTGTATACCACATTACCCTGGGTCAGGCTTGGACACCTTATCATAGTTTTTACCCCAAGTTATATTTCTTCCAAGATAACATACACTTTTTATATCTAAAAAATACATATTTTCTTAATAATCCATATATTATATAAATACCCAAATATAGGGATGATTTCTTATAATTAGTCTAATCACTATTCCTTTTGCAAGGGTTTTTGAATCCCAACACAAAAATAACTAAAAAATTCCTTTGATATCAACTATAAGAACCCTGGTCCTTATTTCAGATTAGAACATGATTTATTAAATAAAATTACACTCAATACAACAGAAGTGTTTGATATGTCTATTGTATTTGTGAATCAGGAACATGGAATAACTAATTGAACAAGGGATACAACAACCTTATTAAAAACTTCCTCAACATGATTTTTAAATTTTTTATCTTTTAAAACCGCATGGGACAAATTCATAAAAAACCTAAGAAATGGGTGATCTATGAAGACCAATTAAGAGAATATATAATGTATAAACTAAAAAGATAATAAATTTTAGACAATAGGAAAAATGATGGAGAAATAAAAGAGTAGGAATCATGAACATGAACAATGAGACATGATATAACATGATTACCACAAAGGAAACATGGAAAATGTGGCAAAAACCTAAATCATTGAATCATATACTTAGCTAAATGGAAATCATACCACTATATCATGGTGGATTAATAGCCATAATGAAATCAGGTTAACTCCCTATCAAAATATGACATATCATGATACTAAATATTACCAAATCCATTGGTGTTCTCTTTGGGTTCACCCACCATATTAATTTCATTATAATTTTAAAGTATGCTGCATAGATCATTTAACATGGATTCTTTAATCATCATAATTTATCACATGATTAATGAGTGTGGAATAAATTTGTGTAATTCCTTGATGAAAATGTACATGGGCATAAATATGAAAATCGTTGATAAGAAATGAGTTCAGAATTCACTATACAATTGTTTTATTAGTTTAACAGCATCAATTAAGGATTCATAAAATTTGGTTGATGAAAGAGAACGATGCCTCTCATCCCGTAGACATAACATTTGTAGTTATAGAGACATGGGGAAGAATATCCCAACATTATAAATTTTGATATTGAATAAAGAAGGTAATTAGGATGCTTGAATAAATAAAATAATCCTACCAATATTTCAGCAGGGTAATAGTTATACATAAAGGACCATTAGAGGCTTAAGGAGAAGAAAAAAGGATATCATAATTTATAAATTCAATAGATAAAAAGGGTAATGTGGAAAAACATATTAACTCAAATTCAAATGATACTTAAAAGTCACTACATAAATGATGTTCGTAAATTGAAATGAGTAGAGAGAAACCTATTACAAAATTTTGACATGTAAACAGGTGTACGCAAAGAATCATGGGAGTCATTAAGAGAGTCAAAGGGGTTTATCATCATGTGGATATATAAAATATATGTGTGATATTGAATAAAACCTCCTAACATGAAAAAATGGAAATTTTAAATCATATTATAGATGAGGTTCATGAATAAAAAGGAAATTCAAAAATCCATTAAGTGAGATTGTGACTCCAATTGATTTATAGGGGCTTCTTGAGAGCTTGGATAAACCATGGGAGGACTCTAGGATCTTCACGGAAGAGTATGAACATGATCCATGTATTTTTAGTGATAATAAATGGTGGGTTATGTGGGTTTATATAAAAAAAACAAGGGTATTTCATTATTATTTTGGTTTTGGACTCTACATAATAAAACATCCAAATCCACGGACCATCCATTTGTTTATACATTTTTTTAAAAAAATTTACTAGATGGTATTTTTTAATTCCAATAGAGGAAATTATTAAAAATAATTCTCTTTCTTATTTGGTGGTGACTCACACTCTTAAAGAAATTATTTTAAAAACATAAAATATATTATAGGTTCTAAAATATTCATACTGTCTTTACAGAATAAAAAAATAAACATAAATAAAATTTTTTTAAAGGGAAAAGATTTATTTGTTCATGGATCCAATATATATTAATTATCAAATAAATTTTGGTTTATTATGTTCTCATAAAACAGAAATTATTTTTATACAATTTTTAATTTTTACCAGAAAAACTTACTATTTTATATTATAATTAAAAACTCATATTTTTATAATATCAACATTATGATTCCCAAAACAATATGAATTATACCTAAATAATATTTTTAATATGAAAATTTTCACTTTTAAAATAAAATCAACATTTATTAATAATAGTCAAGTTTTCAAAAAAACTTTTCTCGAACCATTATAAAAATAAATTCCGACTTCATAAAAAATATATGATCATTTATATTTGATAAAAAATTTGAAAACAATATTAAATAAAAAAACATAAATCCAATAAATAATTTTTTATATTAAACCAAAGTATAATGTTTGCTTTACTGATCAAAAATAATAATCATTTACAATGTGTCATTAATTGATTTAATATATATTAATTATTCTATAAAAATTTATATACATAATCATATCAGTAGGGTATTGATATGTATCCACATAATGCAATTGAAGACTCCCTAATACTAAATTTCATTATGGTGGGACTTTCATGGGGTTGTCCGGTGAAAATTGTTTGGGATGTGATCTATATGATCTTGAACATCTCTTATTTATTGTTTAACTCATGTTTATGTTGTTATATATCATCATGGGCTTGGTCATTAGAAAATCCTTGAAATTATGCATCCCTTAAAATCACTAATAATTGGGCTTCAAAGGGTACCTTCCTATTGTTTGAGGCCATCACCTCTTTTGTATTTTTCAATTCTATTTTTTAAAACACTATAGTTATTATAGTAATTTGATCATAGTTTAATAACTATATTATGAATTGTAAATATTCTTTACAGTATTTTAAATCCAATTGGATATAATAAAATAAAATAATTTTATGTTTTTTATAATATTATTATATAATAATAAATTTAATTTAATGAAATGTAAATGTATTTAGTAATAGATTGGGTCATTACATTAATACTACTAGGTTGTAGGATGAAATTTGAGATATTATCATAATATAATAGTTCCATTTTTAGCTTAGGTGCTAATGGAACTAATAAAATAATTAAAAAATTTATAATTCATCCCACATACCCCAATTCATGAAATCCCCCATCTTTAATAGATTCAATTTTATTTTTAAAATTCTCATCATCAGATAGAGGTAATTTTTTATCATTTTTAATAAATATTGTATTTTGATCCAGTGGAAAATAAGTAATGTATCCAATTAACATTTCCCAATTAATATTTACTAATTAAAAGAACATAAGATCATTTGTGGGTTATAAATCCATGTTATTTCATACTCATTGAATATGATACCTTATTTTCATATCTGGTGTGGTAGTGTACATGGAAGAAATAATCATTAAGAAACTTGATCAATAATCTTTGGATCATAGTGAGTGCATTGTTTGTAAATATGAATTTCATCTTATTTTTATTTTCGTCTATCTATCATATTTAATGAAAGAGATAATATATCAAATATTATGAGAATAGATTATAACTACCAACTCAGGATCATTTGTTGGATCATTTTTTGATGAATATTTAACTTCCTTCATGCATAAACAATAACAATATAATTTTTCACATGGTTGAAATAATGTCCTTAATAAAATGAGTCAATGTATATAAGAAACCTACATTTCCTTTAGGTAGACTCAAAAAAATGCATTGGATAATATTCTCTTGATTTCTTAAAAACATTCTGAACAATCTAATATTCCTACCAACTTAACCCCAATACAGTTAAGTGTGGATAACATGTTAGTCAATTTGAAAATATTATAAATAAAGTACTAATAGTAACCTTCTAAACTAATGAAACCACATACCATGGTTATGTTCATTGAAATATGTCATTCTTGGATTTCCTTTTTTATAACTGGATCAACCGATATTTAATACTTAGAGACAACATGGCCACAAAAAGAATTTTAGTGGAGCCAAAATTCACAATTTCTAAATTTTCTATATAAATATATCATTACGAGAGTCACTTGAATGATGTGCGAGTGATTACCATGGTATTTATATATTTTAGAATCTATCATAATTTCATAATTATCTATTATAAAAAATTGAGATATTTCTTGAATACTATGTTCATTATATTTATTAAAACATATGGTTTATTAGTCAATCCATATTGAATTAATGTATACTCGTAATGTATATACCTCATCTTAGAAACATTCTATAAAATATATTCCTTCTTTTATCACAGTTTATGATTCCAATAATACATTCCAATCTTCAAAAAATACTGATCTCCTCATATTTTATCAAATAAATCATCAATGTGATATAGAGGATACATGTTATTTATTAAAATCACATTGATTCCTAAACAGTAAATGAATAGTATCATGGATCCAAATTTAATATTAATAATTAGAATGTGGGATCACCATTGGAAAAAACTAGGTAGAATAAATCCCTTATTACTCAACACCTATAGTGTTTCACTCAATTCCACTAATTTTAGAGTTTCCATTTTATAAGGTGTCATTAACATTTTCATTATATCAATTATTAGATCAATGGTAATCTCAATTTATTAATTTGAGGGGATTATATGTAATGACTTAGTTAATCCATCAATTTATAAATATAAAATTAGTAGATCATAAATTTAATGATCAATTTATTCATCCTTATCTATTGATTTATATTCCTTCCAATCAATTTCATTAATTTTATCTATTTTGTGTGGATCTGTACTAGAATAATATGATGAAGGAACTAATATAAAGATAATTATTTCTATATATTTTCCAAAATTCATAATTTATGTCGTTTTCAATAAAATTTAGCCTCATATTATTAAAGACTCTATATTCTATGGATTATATCAAATTCAATCATATGAATGATGATATGGTTAGTAAATAATAAATTTTTGATTTCATATTTTGGATTTCTGAACAAATTTCTATTTCAATGAGAATTCATTAAGGATTTATCACTGACAACTCCCTTATTAAACCAATTTGGAAATGTATAATTTTCATGGAAATGTGTGTTTATAAAAAAGAGTGTGGCAATATAGAATAAAATAAATTTTTTAAAATTTTAAGATGGGATTATTGTACCATCTTCCAGAGCATTGGGTAATCTTAAATTAGCTATAGTAATGAAAATGACTTGGAAATATTTCCATGGACTCTTAATTGGTAGATTACCATAATTCATGTGACATTGATTTAAATATTTCCCAATTTTTTTTCATTTTAAACTTTGAAAACCACTTTTTTATTTATTCCCCTTCGATTAATTATTTGGATGACCCTTTTCTATGTACTTTTAATAAACTCTCATTCCTTTAATGTATTTCCCAGGATGAGTATTATGAAAATTTTCTCATAATAAGAATTTCTTCAATCCCTTGTTCTTATTTTATTCATTAAATTTTTCATAGTTATGGGAAGACCACTTCTTCTCATTATTTCCATTAAACAGACATGATCTAGAAAATTATTTACCCCTTTTGAAGGAACTAAAACTATTTTATCTTATCAATTTAAAATTATTGAGGAATTATTTTAAAATACTTTATCATTTTTACCATATTTACATGAGTTCTAAATTGAACCACATATGCCATGATTGAGATTTTCTGTATTGAGCCACATTTCATTCCATATTCATTAATTCCTTCCCCCACATACTATTTTTATGATCATTTAATGTCAATGTGTGGGGTTGAAGGGTGTCATGAAGAAAAGGATGATATGAATTGTACTGAAGAATTTTGGGGGATCTATTTATCAGTATTGATAATGGGTTTTAAATAATACATTATACATAATTCTTTTAGCTTCTTGAAAAAATGAAAAATGATGGATGTGGTTTTGACTTAGAAGACCAAAAAATCACCATCACAAGACCAATTAATTTATTAAATTTGGTTAGGTGGTTGGTGTGTGATTCTTTACAACCGTAACATTAAAAATTAATGAAAAACTAATTTCCATTAAAAAATATAGATATAGAAAAAAATTCCGGAATGTGGACATCATTCTTTATATTTTCATTAGTAATGATATTTATTATGAATTTTAGGGAGTGTGGGTTTCCACAATTTAAAATAGATAATTCTACTATACTTAATGTTGATATCATTCACATTACATAAAGAAATAATCCACTTCATAGGGACTTATAATTTTAAACAACAATTACTACCAAATATAATACATAGTGCCATATTATCATTGATTGAAAATACCTCATGATTCCATTGGAATATTTATTTTCAATCAAGATAAATTAGTTCCTTTAAAATACTATGGATAAAAATCCTGTTATTATTATGTAACAAAAAAAAATATTTGAATTCTATCAATAATGACGAGTAAAAAGTGTCAAAAGGAGAGTTAAATCATGTTTTGGAATGATTAAAAATAATTAATTATGTAACTTGAATGGGTGATTAAATAAGTTCTATAATTTTCATAATGGACTATTTTAAATAATTGAATGCATTATTTAATTCAAAAATGTTTAATTGAATTGATTTTTTATTTGAACATTGTCAATTTTATTTAATACTTAGAACTAATTTATTTTATTGAATTGAAATTAGAATTTTTTTAGAATTGGTTACCAGTGGAATTCCACATTGAGATTTCATTCATGAAGAAAAGCAGAGTTTAAGTCTAGGGTTACTAGACAGACTCATTACACAAATTTTGATCATTTTTATGAATTTTTTATGATTTTAATGAAAAAATACTACGTGTTTCTGTGTTTTATTCAAAATTGGGAATTTATAATAGGGGAGTTTAAATGAATTTTAAATTGATCATTAAAATTCTATTAATTTTAATTTGGAAAAATAAGATACACATTTATTTAAAAAATACTTTTTTTTCAAATAATTGTGACGTGTTTGGTGTCACCCAAATTTATGCACGATTTTAGTGTTAAGTAGTCACTTGTAGTTTATATTGGGTTGTCGATTCCTCAAATACCTAATAAGTAACCCATGGACACATACATTCTATGGAATATTTTTGGATATTAAGTGGCCATATTTGGGTTGATTTTATATCATTTAAGTGAACACTAAAAGTATTAAGTGAATTCAAATTTTGAGAAGGGATGATCCTATGTTATTATAAGGGGTGGACTGGATGCATTATTTTTTAAAATATTTCAATTTCTTATATTCGAGAGGGGTTCATTTAAGGAGATAAAAATATTCATCACTTACTGGTTTAATACCTACACACCCAATTACTAATAACCTATACACATTAATGATCAACGTATCGAGCACTCTAAGGTAATGGTTCGTACTAGTACTTGACGTGGGTGACCTTAAATTAAATAAGGATGACGAGGTTTTAAAATCACCCAATAAAAATTTCATTTAAAAGAATTCTTAATTCATTAATGGAATGAGAAATATAATCACAACCATCCCCTTGTTACTCCCTTGGATAATCCCATAAGTGGGTTGGCCCTCCATTGATCCTATGGTTTCAATGGAAGTGGGATGTAGACTCATCAGGCAGGAATTTGAGAAATAAAAAAACAATGAAATAATGATCACTACACCATTTTGTGATAATATCACAAGGGTTGGTGTGAAAACGTTCACACCATGAACCAAATGTAGCAACGTGATATAAAAAACAACATAATATTAGGTGAAGAATAACTTTTAATAAGAATCTAATGTAAATTGAACTTACATGTGAAAGACAAAATTTAGACAACAAAATCGTGGCCTAAAATTACAATAAATGAAAGATCAAAAGATGATAAAATCCATTAACACTTCTGCCTTAAATAGAAAAGTTTGAAGCCTTGGGTTGAGTCTACAAAAGTGGAAGTAATCTTAATTAATGTTGGTGGGTCTAGGTGGGTGGAAAATTAAGAGAGAGTATACTTTTCCACCCTTGACCCGAGGAGGTAGCCAGTTTTTTTTCACCAAAGAGAATCACCGGGAAGACCTTCTATATGGAAAAATTTTAGTGATCTAGAGATTCCCAAAATCAAGTTCCGGATGTATTCTAACCTCCTAGAAATTTTGGGCCCATTTGGAGTTGTGAATGTTGAGATATGATTAAATTTGTAGGTTGTTTTATGGGCCGTAGAATCTGGCCCAAAATTTTATCTCCAAATTGGGATGCCTTAATAACCCCCATGAAATTAAATTTATCACTAGTTCCTACCGAATTATTTGTTCCCCTATATTTATTCTACCCTCCCATGAAATTTGGGCTTCATCGGGCCTGTATATTGGGCCCCACATTCCCATTAGTAGGATGGTGTTCAATCTGCCTTCCCCAGAATTGTTTGCATAAAATCCCATTTTGGTGGTCTTGCAATGTGAATCTTACAACACTGCACAAGTATGAATTGTTCCCAATAAAATTATAAAACTTAAAATTAAATATGAAAATAAAATCAATAGCATTGGGTACTTTAAATGACGTTCAAATATGTACCACATAATATTGAATTTTGAAGAGGAATTACAAACTATAATGTGAAATGATGTTTAAATTGTATAATGAACTAAAATGGTGTTTATGAATAATAAAGCACATGAATATTATATATATTAAAAATAAATATTATCCTCATTTAGTGGATAATCAAAACCCCCAACTTGAGATTTTTCTACTCCCGAACAAAATATATCTCAACAATATAAAATTCGAATTCCCATTTCAAAACCATTTTAATACACAATGATCACAAAAAACCATTATACCAAACAATAATGAAACCCATAAAAATATTTTAATACATGATAGATTCATTAGTAGATCCAAATACCATGGCCATTCCTTTGTTGGAATTCATCGCCATATTTCATCTAATATCAATTAATATTGATGATGTGTTGTGCATCACATTAGACATGGGGGTTAATCTTTATTCAAGAGGGAGATTATGGATGTGCTAGGTGGAATCACATTTCAATATTAAGAAAATAATTCAAAAAAAATTATTGTATTTTTCGTAGTTTTTTTATTCAATTTCGGAATGGTAATTGAAATTTCTCTCAAAAGAGTCAACCCATGTAGTGAGACTCTACCGATGACTCATAGGCTAATTGACCATCGGCCACCAAGTGAAGCCCACATACTCAGGAATCATCTCGAGTAAACTCAGTTCAAAAAAATTAAAATTACTAAAAATAGAGATAAATTTACTATTTCTATGTTAGAAAACTGTTGAGTCGTGATCCCCAAGTGCCGAAAGCCACAAATTAGGTCATTTCATTACTATACGAGCAAATTTATTGGTTTTTTTTTATTTTTTTAATACTCATATTAAAACTAAAATGATCATGAAACATATTCTATTTATTTCGGGAACCCCATGAACTCAAACTAATACCCCACTATCCAACAGGCATGCGTTGTGAATTTTTTTATTTGGATGAAAATATAAACCATGAAATATCACATTAGAAATCGACACTTTCCAAAATCTAAGCTCATGAAATTATAATGGATTAAAATAAAAATCAGGTCATGATAAATTATTTGATATTCATTTTCAATGTGTACAATGTCCATTATCATGTTCAAGGTTAAATAATATTTTCCTTCCATTAAGGCACACTATTTTTTTCAAATCATTATATTTTTGACATAAAATATTTTTTTATCTCCCCCAACTTAAACTAACACTGTCCCATATGTTTAAAGAAAAACAACTATAAGGGGGTAGAGGCATTTAATGGGAGACGAAAAAGGAAATTGAAAACTGGGATCATGGAATGAATTCTCCTGCTGGTTGATGTTGAAATTATTGTTTCTCCCTTTTAATCCCTTGATCTCGATGTCACTCTGAGAATTCCATGGTCGGAAAAAAGGAAAAACAAAATAAAAAAACTATATATATATTTATATTTATATAATAAAGAAAGTAAAATATAAGTATATATATAATAATTATTGAATAAGGAAGCACAATAAGTTGTAAGTTAGTGGTAAGCGCATGCCCCTATCTCCTTTCGATCCCGAGTTCGAGTCCTCGCGGCTTCACCGGTTGTGACGAGGTTTTCCACATGACCTAAAATGTGGCCTTTTTATTTTATTATTATTATTATATTTTTTATTTTAACCTACAAACACATAAAAATAAAATGAACTGATGATACATTGTCTTATTTTTAAATTTCTAGGTAAGCTATTACTCAATGATCACGCCATGTGACATAGATGAATGTGGCAATCTTCTTTTATACTCATCCATACTCATAATAGAAGAAAAAGTCAACAATATATTTTTTTATTATTTTTAATATCAAAATGATTCATTAATCCTATTAAAAATATAAT
Source organism: Viscum album (assembly GCA_963277665.1). NCBI lineage: Eukaryota > Viridiplantae > Streptophyta > Magnoliopsida > Santalales > Viscaceae > Viscum > Viscum album. The sequence continues at coordinate 198,698,995 of OY728150.1, forward strand.
GTTTATTAAAACAAAAAATTTATTGGAAACTTGAAAACCATGGGTTGCCTCACATGAAGTTCTTTTTTTTAACGTTGTTTGCCCGACATGGATCCTAAATCTATCAATGTTTTCCTGGTTCATAGTTTGGTTGAGTTAACTCACCTCTATTTCTTATTAATTTAATGATTCAATGAATGGTTTTAACCCATGACCATTGACCTTGAAAATGTAACCACTTGTGAGATCTTGAACCTCTACTGCCACATGGGGGTACACATTATGTACTATGAAAGGACCTGACCATCTAGGCCATAACTTTCCCAGGTGTAAATGATGTTTTGAACTATAGAAGAGAACAAATTTTCCCGATTAAAAATGTTTGACTTTGATATTCCTATATGGGTAGGATTGAACTCTAGATTTATTGATCCTTGAATTTTCATAAGTCTATATCCTTAGTTCCTTGGTTCATTGAGGTCTAATGTATTTTGTTCCGTACAATGAGAGGTCATAATTTATTTATTTAATACCAAAAAAGCATTATGCTCAGTTTCAAAAGGTAAATGGAATTTATTTCATAAACCAACCTATATGGTGACATTCATATGATTGTTTTGTATGATTTTCAATATGCCCAAATAGAATCTGAGAGTTTCTCAGATATATCATTCCTAGAATGATTGACAGTTTTTCAAGAATATTCTTAATCTCCATATTTTCTAACTCAGCTTGACCATTTGTTTATGGATGGAATGCAGTGGAATCCTTGTGGGAAATCCAATAATTAGACATGAGTGAAGAGAAAGGATGGTTGTATAAATGGGTTCCTCGGTCACTGATTATAGCCCGAGGAATTCCAAATCGAGAAAATATATTCTCTTTAAAAATTCAGATCAAAACAAGATTGTCATTAGACATGGTGGGAGAGGATTCAACTCATTTTGAGACATAATAAATAGCTAATAGGATATAGAGGTATCCACAATATTTTGGGAAGGGACCCATGAAATCAATTCCCAGCATTCAAATCATTCAATCACTAAGATGGGAGTGAGTGGAATTTGATTCCATTTAGTGATTGACCATACTTGTTGAAACATAGGACAACATTGAAAATATGTGTAGGAGTCCCTTGAGAGGGTGGGCAAGAAGAGACCACAATGAATAACTTTAGCATATGTTTTCTTAGGGGTCAAGTGACCTCCAAATTCCTTATTATATCAAAATTTAAGGATGGGATCTTATTCAGATTCTGGTACACAACTTTCTATTACTTGGTCAGGGAAGAACCTATACAGTTATGGATCATTAAACACATAGTGCCTAAAAAAAATCCTTCGAGATTGAGTCCCTAATAATTTTGGAATTACTCCTGTAAAAAAGAAGTTGGCTATGGTAGCATACCAAGTGAAGTCACTCACAGAGTATAGGAGTTCATCAGGAAATGAATCAGACACAGAAAGTTTATTTGAGTTGTCTTTGAATTCCATTTTATAGAGGTGATCAGATATATCATTTTCAACACCCTTTAGATCCTTTATTGTGTGGTCAAATTCTTGTAAGATAAGGAACCACCTAATTAGTTTATCCTAGGAATATTATTTTTGAAAAATTTATTTTTGGGATGAATGGTCAGTGAAGACAATGATGGGTGATCCTAAGAGATAAGACATAAATTTCTCTAATGAAAAAATATCATGAAACTATTATTCAGTGGTGGTATAGTTGATTTGGGCGTCATTTAAGGATTTTCTTTGCATAAGCAATGACATAAAGAGTTTTATCACAATGATGTTCTAACAATTCTCCTACAACAAGTCACCTGAATCACACATAAGTTCGAAAGAAAGGATACAATTTAAATATTTAATGATGCGAGGAGAGGTGGGAGAGGATTTGACGGTTGAGAATGAACCCTCACACCTTTCTATCCAAACAAATGGAGCATCATTTTCTAGGGGATCAGAAAGGGGACAAGATATTTATCAACATTTCTTAATGAATATTATATAGAAACCAACATTTCCTAAGAAAGACCTCAATTCCTTGATAGTTTTTGGTGATGGAAGGTGAATAATGATGTCAACCTTGGCTTTATCAACTTAAATCCCTCAACCAGAGCCTATATGGCCAAGGACTAATCTTTTTTTAACTATGAAATGGAATTTTTTTCTAGTTTAGAACCAGATTTGTTTCTTCACATCTGCACAAAACTCTTTACACATTCATAAGAAATCCCTAAAATTTATCCCCAAAGACAGAGATATCATCCATGAATACCTCCATAAAATCCCCTACCCTGTCTGAGAAGATTCCTATCATGCACCTCTGGAAGTTCTAGGGGCATTGCACAACCTGATGGGCATGTGTTTGAAGGAAAAGGTTCTGAATGGACATGCGAATGTATTCATCCCTTGATCATCTAGGGATACCTCAATTTGCATATACACTGAGTACCCATCTATGAAACAGTAAAACAAATGACATGCCACTCTATCAAGGACATGGTCAATGAATAGTAAGTTGAAATAGACCTTCTTGGTGAATGAGTTGAGCTTCCTATTTTTAATGTAGACCCTCCATCCACTTCTCGCCCTAGTTAGAAGAATATCTCCATCCTTATTGGTTATCATTGTGACTCCTTCCTTCCAGGGAATCACTTGGATTGGGATGACCCACTCACTCTCAACTATGGGAAATATTATAATAGCTTTTAAATATATCATAATTTATTTTCTCACTACTTCCATGTGATTAGGATTGAGTCAATATTGAGGTTGATGACATGGATTTGGATGAGATTCTAGAACAATCATATGAGTTCCAATAAGTTGGTTAATCCTAGGAATATCAGACATAGTCCAAACAATGGCTTTCTTATGTTTCCAAAGGACATATAAAAGCATTCTATCATGATTGGATCCTAGAAAAGAAGAAATGAAAATAGGATGTGTTTGATTATCCCCTAAGAAGGCATACTTGAGTGCAGCGAGAAGTTCATTCAATTCAAGATCAGGTCGGTTCAGAATTTCAGCATAATATTGGGACATTCGATCAAGATAAATTTTGATTCCTAGAGTTTAAGATAGGATTTATTCCCCACATTTAAAGATTATACTACTATATTGTCTTGATCAAATTTCGAGAAGGAAGTTGGAGTGGTCTCCATGAAACTGGTTTCCTGGAAGGCTTTGCTAATTTCTAGACCTAGGAATTCATCATAAGAGAAATTTCAAAATCATTCAATCCAAGGAGATAAAATTAATTCATGTGAAAATAGGCAATCTATCTCATCCTGACTTAAACATCCATTAAACATTCCTTGATGTTCTAGGGATTCATTTTCAATGCTTCCTGTCAAGTTTACTTCCAAAATATCCTCGTCATCACCTATTGGTGATCTTAAATTATAGATGTTCATGTCTGGACTCATATTTCCAATATTTATGGCCATGTTCCCATTTTAAACTCAGAAAATAGAGTTGATTATTGTAAGGGAAGGACAACCAAGTATTACACTTATTTGTTCCTTATTTCCTAATTATGGATGGTTATCAAGGACAATGAAGTCAGTAGTGTAGATGATTTTTTCAAATATTAACAGAACGTCCTTTAAAATCCCCATTGGAAACCTAATGCTACGATCAATAAGTTGACGTGTGAAAAATGTGGTTCAGATCTCTTCTAGGCCTAACTAGGAGTACACAACATAGAAAATGATATTGAAACGAGCACCTTGGTAACACTAGACCTTGACAACTTTTCTCTCTCCTAGTTTAACATTGATGTAATGGAATCCTGTGTCTTTTAACTTAGGAGGAATTGTCCCTTGAATGGTGGTACTCACATTTGATGCCAAAAGAACACAGTTTTTATGTAAATTTTTTTAAATGTTCAGCAGTCTTAAGGTATTTTGATATTGTAGCAAGGGTTTGAATCGTATTAATAAGGGGAATGTTCAACATGACTTGTGAGAATATTTCCTATAATGTTTCACTCAATTGAGGCTTGGTTTCCCCCCTCATGCGTTGAGGAAATTTTGAAGGTTGTGGGGGTTTTTTTGAACAGTTGTTTATTTCTCATTGTTTTTAGTTTCCTCAGTTTTATCTTGTGGATTGTTTGAATTTTAATTACATTTTGAATCTTCACATGGTTTTTGACTTATTTGTTTAGATTGTTCAATTGATTTCCCACATCTTAAAAAAATCATAACCCATAGTTGTTCCTGAGTTATTTGATTACAACTTGACTCCCCCCTTCAAGTTGAAGATGGTAATACCTGAGTTGGCATGGGTGCCTTTCCAGTTTGGATGGTTTGATGTTCTTGTTCTAGGGAAGTGACTTCTGAGTTCATCCTTTCAATTTGTTTTCACAGTTGTTCTAGTTGGCTTTGTGGAACAGTTTGGGTTGGTGCCCGAGAAGATTGGTTTATCCTAGGGGATATTTTGGAGGTGGGATGGTTTGTTTAAAATGGTCTGGTGGATATTGGTATTGGATAGGTTGGGTTTGGAACTAGTTATGGGTTTTTTAGTTCTGATGGGGGTAAGGAATTTGTCCATGTGGTTCGCTAGTTTGTTGGTTATCTTTCCAGCGGAAGCCTGGGTGGTAATTATTCCATGGGTTGAAGGTGTTTTGGTATTGAGGATTTTTAATGATCAAAACATTTACTTACACAGGTGGTACTCCTAAAATAACATCCTTTATGGATGGAATGGTTTGGACGTTATCTGTCTTATGGTCATGTTTGTCACAAAATTGTGTAAACATGGTCTACATTTTGGATTTCCTAGAATTTACTAAGGTCTATCACTTTAACCTTCCTAGAGACTTCTGCATGTTTAGCCATATGTCTTACCTCTCCTATATGTGTCTGAATTCCATTAGTTCATTATGGATTTTCAGAATAAGGTTATGTTCCCCATGTTTGGTTTTGTTAAAGGCTTTCCAGATACTCGTAAGTATCATTTGGGGAATTGTTTTTGAAGGTTCCATTACACATCCTGTCAATGAATTTTTTGTTCCCCGGACCCATCCCTTCATTTAAGATTATCACTTTTTCAAAAATAGAAAAAACATGGTGTGGAACAATGTTTATAGTTTCCTTGAGACTTTCCCATGATTCATATAATGACTCCCCCTCCTTTTCAAAAATTTTTTGAATACTCTTTTTAAGTGAAATTGTTTTTTTTTTGGGGAAAGTATTTTTTGTAGAATTATCATTTTAATTAGTCCCAAGAGCTGATGGATGATGGTATCATATTATTTATCAAATTTTTAGATCGATCCTTTAATTAAAAAGTAAATATACTCATCTTAGCTGATTCTAGTTGATGAGGGGGACACATGGTTTCAACAATTTCATTGAACTCCTTAATGTTAAGGTAGGGCATCTTGGACTCCAATCCATGGAATTACATAAGATGGTTTAAGAAATGGGTTTTAAAGATGTAATTGGCATCTCTTAGGGAATTGTGACTAATGAATGACGATGTATTGGTACAAGTAGGTGTGAGGAAGTCAATCATGGTTTGACCAACTACATTCCCCAACATTGGGGCTGCCTCTTTTGGGTTTCCATTTTGGTTCCGACTCGGGTTTATGAAATGGTTTCTTTGAAGACATTTCATTGAAATGGGATAAATTGTTTAAAATGGATTATTAGGAATATTAGGATCTAATGGAAAGACTTCTATTAGTGTACGTGACTCCCAAACCCCGGGACTATTCACCCCATCTAGATGGTTTGATTGATCACCAGTGTTGGGAGACATGCACCAAAAGAAAAAACGAGAAAGGGGAAAGATAAGAGATCATGGGTGAGAATAGAAGAAATAGGGTAGAATAGAAGCATTGTTTAGATGAATTACTTTGGTCCCCATAAATAGTGCTAAAATGTTGTCTTGCCCAAATATACACATGATTTTAGGTTTAATCAGTCTCTTGTAGTTTTTCTTGGGTTGTCGATTCGTCAGATACCTATGAATTAACCTACAGATACATACATTCTATGGAATTATTTTTAATATTATGTGGACATCATTGGGTTTTTTAGACATGTTTAATTGAATGCTAAAATTCTTAAGTGAATTCAAATTATGGGAATGGTTGATCTTAGGTTAATATAAGGGGTGGATTGGTTGCATTTTTTTTTAATATTTCAATTTTTATATTTGAGATGGGTTCATTTAAAGAGATCAAACTAAATAATCACTTATGTAGAGACCCCAAGCTTGACGTACATGGACATTACATTAGTTTTTCGAAATACTTAGTAAATTACAAAAAAACACACACAAGGACCGTAATAGTTTAGTGTCTTTAGAAACTCGGAAACATAAACAACTGGTTCATAAAGTGTCTACACTGTCTCCCATTTATTTCATTATATCTATAGTCCCTTTTGGCATATTTTACTTAATAACCATCTTCCTGACCTGGGGAAAGAAAACATACAAAAGGGTGAGCTCAAATGCTCAGTAATGGTAAACAAAGAAGTATCAATCACATCGTATACATAAGCACATTACTTTTGGAAATCTTAACCTGCAAAATAGATCATAATTTCATAACATGGGATAAATCATGGCAGTGAAATGTAATCACAATAATCATAACTTAAAACATGAATATTTGTGGCATACACACATAATCATATAGAATCATATCTTATTAGTCAAGACTCATTTCCAAGACTATCTTAGTGGACAAAGTCCATTTCTGAAACGAGTCACCCTCGTTTCTGTCCTGTTTCACTGAACCGGTATAACCTACCATTCCAGCCATGTCTATCTCATGAGATATAAAATCTTTACCCAATGCATTGGAGGGAGATATAGGTCCCACCCATCTCATAATGATACCATTATTATGTGTGCCACAAAATCGTAAATCATACATCATAGCATAACCCATGTAATAAAAATGAGATTCTTAAACAACATGACATCATAAAACAATTCATATAAGATAAAGGAATTCATAAAAATAATTCCATCACAACATAATCAAATAAATGTATTAATAGGGATAAAAACAGAATCCTATATTATCTTAGATGGAAAATAATTTTGATAAAACACTTGAACTCCATTCTTGAGGAAAATATCCTTTCTACTTCAAAAACATTTTCCATTCTTAACATGTCATAAAATTTTAAAATAAAATAAGTTGATTAAAAATAAACTTGAAAACTTGAAAAGGAAGCTTCTTGTAAGTAATGTTTTAAAAATACATTCATTCCGTATAAGTTAAAAATCATTCTTCGCATACTTTTGTCGGAAAAGTCAAAAAGTACCTCGTATGAAAAACGAAAAAAGATTCCTTTCATATCTTTTACTAAAAACTCACCAAAGGGTAAAATTGGATTTAAACAATAGTAGATGGATGGAAATAATATTACATATTGAGGAAACATGGATGTGGATGATAAAATACACCCCAGTAAATACTAAAGTATAAACAATCTCGGATAAAAATTAGATTGTGATATTTCCCTTACCTTAGGTCCGATTTTATTCGTAAGTGTCTGAACCTCCTGTATAATGATTTAAATAATGTCATTGACTTATTCCAGATTCATAAGCATTGTTATTATATCATATATGGTTCACTTATGACTTTATTTTACCCGTTCTTTTGTAAATTCCATGTTAAAGAGCGTTTTGGGTAAAATCGTTTCATTTGTCGTCAGTGTTTTGACTTGTAATTATTCATATGATTACGTAGATCATGATTACTTAATTACAGAATATAAAACCTGATTTATATATAATATATATTTATAATATACATATATATATTAAATCAGTAAATGGAATTAAATACACCGTTCATGGAGACGGTAGGCCGTACGTACGCATGAAAGCTGTTTTCATTTCCTTATTGAGTTGAATGGAATTAAGTAGATTACATACATATATATACACATAAATCCAGTATCATTATTATGTCATATATTTCATGATTACTTATTATATTTACTTTATAATCATTCATGAATGGTTAAAGTGGAGAATGAATCTCATCGCGTCATGGAGATGGTGGTCCGTACGCACGCACGAGCGATGATATCATTTTCATGATTATTGAATTGAATTGGAGTGGATGATACAATATATAAGAATTAGTATGATGTTATAATAACTATGTATAGTTATTATTTACACCATTATACCCATCCATGTAAGGTGTTGGTGGAAAAACAGATTACACCACGGCGTGGAGACGGTATTCTGTACGTACGCACGCGCGGTGATTTTGTTTTCCGTAGGATGGATAGAAGGTGAAATGGGGTTGTTTCATATTTATAATTACAAATCAGTATATTAGTTATACTGATGTTATTACTTTATAATGAATCAAATAAAGAAGAATAAGTTGAAGAATAAAGAAGCTTGAAAGAATCGGGAGAAGAAATTACCTCTTCTTCGATACGCCTCTTTGAAACCTCCTCTTAGGGCACTAAGATTAGTCTTTAAAGAAGACCAGAACCTCTATGATGTTTCTAGGAAAGTGGAGAAGTTAATTTTACAGGGGTTGGCCGAGCTTGAAGGATCAAATTGGTGTGAGGAGGAGAGGGAGGAGGTGCCCTTTTATAAGGGAGGAGAGAGGCACCTTTGGAATTCTTAAAAATATTAATTTATAATAAATCTAACCCCACCTAAAAACCTCCACAAATGACTCATATTCTATGATTAGATGAGATAGGGTTTTAATCTCATCAAAGAATCAAATTTAGGCATTTTTTGATCTTATTTTAAACCTTATCATTTTGATTTATCCTTATTTAATCTATTTAAATTTATTTGTGGTAATAAAATTCTATATTTTTCATTATAAAAAATAATTACTTATTTGTTTTACATTTACCATAATTGTTTCGTTTATAACATTATATACCATATAAATTTAAATTTATAATTTTTACATATTTTTGTGATTTTTAAACAATTTTATAATATGTTATTTTTATAAAATAACAATAGTGTCAATTTTGACACTATTCATTTCATTGAATATAAATAAACTATATACAGAATATATGTTAGAACTAAAAGATATAATATATTAATAAAAGGCCATATGTGTCAATAAAATTAGTTGATCACATTAAATAGTTCATATAATATTTATTTTATTATTTTTAAAACCATTTATTTGGTTTATCTCTTAATAAAATAATTACTACAACATTTTTGTATAATTACTTAATATACTTATTTGTTGCATAATAATTTAAAATAAAATCCTATGATGAAGATAAATATATTTAATTTCACAATAATACTTTTACTCTAATTTATCATCTTAAAATCACAATATTTAAATTGTTATATTTATTAAATTATGAAGGTGACAACTTTGGCATTATTTAAAATAAAAAAATATAAGTGACATAATTGCTTGTTTAAGACTCTGAATGGTCCAATATTCGACCATAAGATGATTATTGTTTGAATGTACATGAACAATAAGTTTTGGTCAGGCTTTTCTGCCTTTTATGGTCACTATTAGTTTAATACAAACTATATTCTTGATTTTTCACTAGATTAATAATTTTTCCATCACTATTGTTTCACAATTAATGATAATTATTTAATCACAAAAAATACTAAATAAATTCTCATGATGTAGATAATTTCGTTAGCTTTCTGGAGACTATTCATGTTCGATGTTTTATGATGTTTATCACTATGTTAAAATTATAATACTTATAAGATTTAAGAGAGTGACATGTTGTCACTTTCTTTGGTTTTAATAATAATTAAATTATTTTCATGGTCAAAAGTCCATAAAATGAATCTAATACGACCCTTAGTTTATATGGGATTACTTTTTTCCATAAAATAGTATTTTGGAATGTGTTAGGGTAATTTTTTAATATTATATTTACCCTTAATTACTCGATTTACCTTTAACTATGGTAAATAAATTTTACTGTAGTTACTATTCATAATTCACAAAAATAAAAAGTAGCATACTAAAATAATTTGGACCCACTTATTCCAAATATGGAATCCATTTTTTCAAATTAAATACACATAATATGCCGAAATTAAATTAAAATTAATCACGTTGTCGAATGAAAACAGGTTTTTGTTTAAAACATTGCAAAAGATTGAATTGATTTAACCTACGAAATCAAGGTAAAATCAATGCTAATGACATAAATTATATTAAATGGTAAAAACATATTCTATTTAGACTTTAAAACCATTCAATATTATAATTTATCCACATAAGATATTACGATGAATAAAGTTGTTTTTAATTAAAATATAGCGTGTTTTTACTATTCATTAAAATGTGAAAGTTATCGAAAAAATATCAAAACGTTATCTAATGTAAATTTTTATATCCTGATTCAAAAGAAAAATTTTATTTGGTCAAATTGAACTTGTAAACATGTCAAAAACAAGATTTAAAGCGGGTGCACCATCAAAAGGTGGAAAAACTGCATTTTTTTAAAAATACTTATTTTACCTGAAAAATTTATTTTGTTCTTATACCATGTTCTAGAAATGTGTAAGATGAATAATAATGTTATAAAATTCAAAATTTAGTTAACACTATTCATAACTGCTAGTTCATAACAGTATTATAATAATATATTTTTGTTTAGTAAAACCTAGTATTGCATACAACACACAATATCGAGGAAGGTCGCGATTGCGTGTAATGCAAGTCAAGTCAGGGTTGCGTGTTGTGAAAGAATCCTTCATTGTTTTGTATAATGGAATACAACCATATATCATTTATACATTGAATATATATATATATATATATACTCAATTTTGTGTAGAATAACTATTATCAAAATTGTGAGTAACATGATCCCAGAATAGTGTTGTGTATACTGCAAGCTAATACGGTGTTGCATATAGCGCAAGGGAATCTAGGTGTATCATAAAACACAAGACATTAATGAAATTAAAAGAATATTTTTCATAAAATCTAGGGGTGTTACATTCTACCCCCTTAAAATGAATTTCTCCCTCAAAATTCGTCGGGGTTATAAATGGTTTACTACTCGAAATTTTGCTTAATAGAAACCCACATCGTAAAAAGGAATACCAAAGCATGGCTTTAAAAACTAATGTATGAAATGTAACGGTTACCCAAATTAACTCATCACTGGGTTTCCACGTAGGAGGACATAGGTGAAAATATAGATATGGAAGAAAAATCTAACCATCAAGTTATGATGGAGAGTGGTAGAGAACATGGCTATGAAAAATCCAACAATCACAAAGCTATTGATTTGTGATGATCTAAGGTTCCATCTGATTCATCGAACATAAGGGAACTTGGACAACATTTTTGTTTTTCAAGATCATTTCCCTAATGTTGATGAATTAAAAGAAATACTTGCATGATTTTGGTACAACCTCACTGTTGTTCGTGAATTGAACAATTTCCACTTCATTCCTTAAAGAAATGACGTTGAATTTGTTATTCGTGATGTGTTAGAAGATCATGTGATAGAATGATGGGTCATTCCATCTCTTTCAAACAAAAGGTTATAAAATGTTATAAGTCCATCTTATGGTCAGATTAATCGTATATGGTTCCAAAAATGAACTTATACTTCATATATCAGTCCTCTTAATAAAATAAAACTAGTTTCTACTAACCAGGGACTTCCTGTAGGCCTGTGGTAGGCGATAAAGTCCAGTCGCACTTCGGTTGTGGGTTTGATTCAAATAGCCTTGTCTGACGCGATGGGCTGTCACCCATCCTGCAGGTTGTCCTTTTTCTAAATCTATATTATTTTAACATCCCATCAACAATATAAAAAAAGTTTTATCCTTAAACAATACTAACTTATGTCCAACATAATCCATTCCAATCTTCAGGCTTATCTAAAATACTTCGGTCCAAGCTCATAGTATAAAGAAAATGATCACGTGAATGCCATCATTTATCCCCCGTATATCATAAGATATATCTTGTTGGTCAAATTAGAAACATTTGAATACCTTAATCATGTATTCTATTGAAAAATGAATATCCATTGAACCTTAGTGAAAACATGAATGCAGTTAAAAGTTAACACTTTCTATAACACCACAAGCTTCATTGGTATGTTTCCTTTCGAATAATGCAATGGCGTGCATTGTACGCAACTTCGAGATTTTAACACACCATAACCAATCAAACAGGCCATTATGAATAGTAATACCTACTTTTTGAAATTTTATAAATTCTATCTCTCAAAATGGACTTCATTTTTGGATTCAGAATATCGAAATTAGCCTTGGGTGAAATTTTGGTACTTTTCGGATAACATTCATATTTTGATGAATAGTGAAAATTACTAAATTTTAATAAAAAACAACATTTTTAATCAAAATAATCAATAGTGATAAATTATGAATTTGAGTGGTTTTAAAGTATATTTAGAATATTTTTTACCATGTAATACAATGTGGGTCATTGAACATAATTTCACATTTAAACCAGACATAAACAAGTGACAATCTTTTGATAGTTATTATCTCTAAAAAAACACACTCTTTGTTTTAACAACGGGAATTAATTTTAAATTAATTTCTGACACTTCTGTGTTTTGAATTTGGAAAAATGGATTCCATATTTGGAATCAGGATGTTCAAATTTTGTAAATAGGTAACTTTTATTTTTAAACATTTTGGATAATTACTTCGGTAAATATTTTATTTACCATGGTTAAAGGGTAAATCCAGTAAACAAGGGTTAAAAAATAATATTATAATAATACTAAATTACCCTAAAACGTGTATTAACCCTATTGGTTCATTCAAGGTCGACCATGGTCATCTTTGGGTCGATTTGGGGACCCCATGGATCCACTTGTAAGTGATAATGACACTTTATTTTAATTAAGTTAAAATAAATACAAAAAATACACAAGCATATATCTTTAAACAAAACAATTGTTACATAGGGTTATATATTTTGGATTTTAGATTATAAATATTAATTAGAAATATAAAAAGATTTCCTACATAATTATATTTTATTTATAATTTTTATACATTAAATAAGTTAATTTATTTATGACACAATGATGATGAATTAATTACATTAATAGTGAACAATTAAAATAATTGATATTATAAATACCCAAATAAATATAATATGAAACTTTTAATGAATTAAAATAATTTTATAGGATAATATTATATATTATGATTGATTTAATTGACGTTTTTCGAAGTAATCAATCTGTTATGAGTTTCACAAAAATCAACTATTGAATAGTGTCAAAATTGACATAAAAGAGTTCTTAAAACAAATATTATATTATTAATTGATATTAAATTCTTAAAAATCTAAGGATCGGCCAAGAAACTTATATCATGATATGTATATCATTAATGGACCACTTTGGGGTCTCTTGGATGTATATAGTAAGTTTATTAACTATATATTATAAAAATACAAAGTGACATGGTAAATGTCAAACTAATTAACTAAGAGTTAAAACTTAAAGATAAGGTTAATATAATGACCCAAACCTGTCTAAATTCTATTGGTTGAGTTGTTTTCGACCCATCCCCACCATAACATTTAAATAATAAACTTTTGAGACATTATAAACCGAATATGAATTTATTATAAATTAATATTTCTAGCTTTTCCAAAGGTTCCCCTCACCCCTCTTATAAAAGGGCACTCCTCCATCTCATTTATTCACACCTTCAAATCCCTTTGGTTCGGCCAACCCCTGCCCAAATACTATCTGAACTTCCCTCACTACAACCTAGAGGCCTTAGTTTGATCAGAAAGCCAACCTATGGAGCCCTTTTGATCAAATCAAAAGGAAGAACCCGAAGAAGGGGAATGTTTTCACGACCCCTTTTCAAGTTTCTTTCTTCTTCCACTTCTTCTTCCTTTGTTATTACCATTATAAAATAATAACTCCAGTATCATCTATATACTGTGATGTTATTATAAATATGGTACAACCATATTCAGTATTCTATCCATCCTTTGAATAACATGTCACCATACATGCGTACGTACGGCTTACCGTCTCCACGTCGTGGTGTAATTGTTATTCAATATATTATTATTTGGATGGGTATAATAATGATGTGTAACTCATGTAAATAACAAATATAACATGATAATGATTCTTTATATATTATATACCATCCAATTATATATTATTTTAATATCAAAAGAATGATATTTTCGCTCGTGCGTACGTACGGACTACCGTCTCCACGAACACGATGAGATTCATTCTCCATCATATTCATTCAAGTATATTTATAATTTGATGATTTAAAAATAGTATCTAAGGACTTGGTATCATTCTGGATATTAATAATATACATCCCATTAATAACGAATATGGCTCACATAACAAAGAATATAAAGTAAAATGAACCCGTTAACACCCGAAATGACGATAATTCTAAGATATTATTAACAAATCAATGTTAAAAGATCATATATGATATCATATTAAAGTAAATGATTCTTTTATAATTAAATAACAATTATTTCACCATTATACAGGAGGTAAACCTACCTTCAACTAAGGAAAAAGTACAAAGTAATGGATTTTCTTATCTCACTTTCAATTCCGTGAGATTTCCATTGTTCACCACTAAATTATTGAAAGTGGTGTATTGTGTACTTCCATTTGTTATATATTATCATGATTAACTTTATATTCATGTTATTATGTAAATCATTTGTTGGTTATTAACTTTTGTCCATACCACTCAGTTGATTAACGTGGTAAGGAGTTTCTTATCTCACTCTTAATTTCGTGAGAATTCCATTATTCACCACATAATTATTACATGTGGTGTATGTGTACTGCCCATGATTGTATTCATTGTTTAATATAATATAATTTATGGGTATTTAAAAAGTCATGGTATGATCCTTCTTTCATGCTTGTATGTCTCGTACGTTACCAAATCGATAAGGGAATTTGATATTTCAATTTCCACTCATTCGGCATTACGCTTATTTCATTGATTATATTACTCCAAGATTATGTGTTGAATCACTATTCATTTGATTATGTCATAATTTCCACTCCCCTTCCTGTGGATATACTTTTGATACACATAATCACTCAATTGATAATTCTCAAGTCATTGATATGAATTTGATATGATTAATTTTAACTCTTTCACCATTTGTTGAGTTAAACATCCAATTCGTTGGTGTTGTTTCTACAAGAATATGTGTTGATATACACCAAATCACTTTTATGTGGTGTATATAATGTACTTTGACATAGTATATCATGAATCCCTTTATTCTCATGATATTACAAAGTTTCTATTACCTCAGTTATTTGTATTCAAGTGTCTCTCTTTTGGTTAGAATCTCTAACCAAAATACCATTTTAAAATGTTTTAATGACTTATTCATCAAAATCTTGCTCATTAATGTCCATGTTTTAAAAATGGTTTTACGGATTTATTTATATGGACATTAAAGTTTTAAAATTAAAACTCCTTGTAAATGTTTCAAAGTGGTATGGGACACTTTGATTCAAAAATCTATTTTTAAATGGCTTCTTGACAAATAGTGTGACATTTAAATGATTTCAAGAAAAGGGGGATATTTCTCTCAAATAGTTTTGATGATTATTTTCATCTATGTCACCATCATTTATTATTCTTGATTGAGGTTAATGTGATACAATACAATCGTCCATATTGTATCAAATGAGTTATGTTTGACTGTGGATGTTCTATTTTTATACCATTCATGGTTTGTGGTTAAAGTATTGACATTTCGTATGCTAGTTTTAATACGAATGTTTATTTTATGTTTAAACCTATTCATATGAGGAATTCATTGGACTTAATATGTGACGAGTGGAGCCTGCTATAGCTCCTCGATGCATCGGTAGGTCTCATGAGACAAACTAGTGTCTTTGCACAAGTCCTTGACAAGATCTTATTCGTAGTCTTGGCACGAGGCCTTGGCTATGTGGTTATGATAGTCTGGCATTATGCATTCCATCATTATGAAAGTGGTTATTGATATTGCATGGGATTGTTCGACTAGTAGAATATCCATGTGAGTAAGTAAATGGCATTATTTTATTTTATCTTTTCCATTTTATGCTGAAGTTCAAGTTTAAAAAGCTTTTATTTTAGTTATAAACTGTCGTAAGTGTTTATGCTTATCTATGAAAGCTTCTGCTATAATGTTATCCTTACTGAGCATCTAAGCTCACCCCTTTCAATATTTTATTTTTACCAGGATTATGAAGAAGTAATTTACGAATGACCTGCAGGGATAGTATGAGGGGATATGAAGACAAGATGTTTTTTAAGATGTAATGTAAAACTTTATGGATGTATATAGTTATTCTAAGGCTACTAAACTAATAGGTCTTTCGAGACTTGATCTTTCTTGTGATCATGAAAATGTTATGTAATAATGCACCGACTCTGGGTAACTAGGGTCGGGGCGTTACAGTTGGTATCAGAGGAAGTGCAGTACAATCCTTGGAAGCTAGATTTAGATAAACTCTGATTAGAGCACGTAGACCTAAGATGAACTTTGAGGATTAGTATAGAAGAACTTCCTAGAATTTTGGTATTGTAGAGATTTTGTTAGTTTTTCGAGCAATACATCTCTGTCTGGATACGAGCAGGTAGAGGCGGATCTGGCACAGATGTACCTAGGGGTAAAACCCGAAAACACCGCTTTGAGCTAGACTCGAACGGGAACGGGTGCACGACAACGGGCCTTGCTGCACTCTTGGTTACGACACACCCGGGGGATATTCTTAGGATAATTTACATTTTCTTTACAAACCAATATAAGTAATATATATATATAAGATGAGAGTAAATGACCATGGTTAGTCCTAACATGTTTCAAATTGAGAATATGGTGACATTTTAATCTCCAAATGATTTTACGACTAATGTTACTCACACAATGCTTTCTGGTTTTAGTCAATGGATTGATTCCAAGGAAGTCATAGTGACTTTGAGAATGATGTACAAGGTGGGAACGGTGGTGGAAATGAGCAACAGAATAGAATTTTGATAATCGTAAAAGATATAGTCTTTATGACAAATCAGTTTTCCAAAAATATGATCAACAACATATATATTAACCAACTCCCAGACTCAACAAGGAAGAGAAAGGTGATAAATGATAAGAGCTCCAGCAATGGAGACCATGGAGAAAAGAACCCTCAATTTTCATCATGCAGGAAATGTGGAAGGAGACACCCAGGAAATTGTTTCAATGGGACAATGAAATATTTTACATGCGGGAAGGAAGGACATAATGTGAAGAATTGCCAAAGAAAAATGAAGAGTACTATGGAAGAAGATAAAAATGGTCCCAAGAGTCCATTTACAGTCATTTGCCGTAAATTTAGGGGACCTGGCCATTACCCGAGTGAATTTCCTATTCTATAGGATATTTTCTTGGTCAAAGAAGAAGCTTTGTGGAAATAAATGGTTGGAGAAAAACATAAAAAGTATTACCACTCCTTGTTGATGGGTTTACTTTTGAATAATTTTCTATTGTATTTGTAACCCCTCAGTTTGCCATGTGAGAATGATATTTGAGGAAGAATTGTCTCTTCTCTTGTGGATATATGTATAAATAACCATTTGGTTTTATATGATCATTGGGGTTTGAGAAAATTATAAGTTATTATAATTTGGGATGAAAATGCAAGGTATGATATAACATTTGTGGTTAAATTATGTTATTTTGAGGAATTTATCTTATTTTGGTAATATTATAAAATATAGTTTTTGGAAAAGGACAACACGTAGACCGTGTGACAACTCGTCGTGTCGGACAAAGCTGTGGGAATCGAACCCACAACCAAAGTGCGATTAGGATTTATCTCCTACCAATGGACTACGTGAAGTCCCTGGTTAGTGTGACTATTTTTTTAGTTAACTGATTTTATTGATCAATAATAAGTTGATTTGTGTTCTTATGTCTTATCAAATGAATACCCTTGGTATAGGAAAATTATTTCGTGATTAAGTGATAAATGTTATTTTTGAAGATGTTCGCTTTGTTGGGAACACTATATGCCTAAGGAAAATAGAATAGTATGGGATTTCATTTGAGGAGTAATGGTGGATTTTTATCTATGTTTTTATTATGGATTTATAGTGATTTGGGTTGTTTATGGAAATGATTAGGTTAATTTCTTTTAAGTATGTGACTTTAAGAGTATTTGATGTCATTTGGAGATACAATTTAACATGGGAGACTACATAATCAAATTCTTCTATTTTTTGGGTTTCAATATTAATTTGTATTATATTGAAGGATTTTAATGATAATTGATTATTGAATGGTATTTATTTAACATTGGTGTATTGTTGGTTTAATTTTAGAAATTAAGATTAGTGCATATTTATCTCAAGGAATATCCTTTTGGGGGATCATTAGATCATTCACTAACCATTTTAGTTTTGATTAATCTTCAAATACAATGTAAATATATAGTTTATCCTGCATGGATCATGTGATTCTATAGAAGTTTATTCTAGCTCTTCCAGTGCGTCCAAGTCTTCTTGAATACTCAACGTTTAAAAAAATGTAGTTAGTAGTGGAAATTTATTAAAGAATGAAAATCTACTTAAAAAGTAATATATCTCTTAATGTTCTTAGTCAATATCATAAATGAATTCCTTGTCCTTATGTAATGTAACTTAAAACAAAATAAAATTTGTCTGTTTACTTTCCTACTAGGAGACTAATGGTCGTTTGTCCCAACACAAGTTTGTGGTTTTATTATTGTTAAATTTCTCCTGATCATGATTTCTATCCCTCTCCATCAGAAATTGACACTTAGTTTATCATCCATATCCATTTTTTCCTACATGGAATCCGGGTATGGGTTATCTTGGATGACCCTTATACCTCTCTTTCTTTCTTTTAAAGTGATAGTTTTATTGACTCTTTTTCCGATGTGGGACTTTCCATTATTTTCCCAAGCACAATTTTAAAAATTGCGAGGACACAATTTATTGATGTATGGTAGAATGTAACACCCCAATCTTCATCGATATGTTTCCTTTCGAATAATGCAATGGCGTGCATTGTACGCAACTTTGATATTTTAACACCCCATAACCAATCAAACTAGCCCTTATGAAAATTAATACTTACTTTTTGAAATTTTATAAATTCTATCTCTCAAAATGGACTTCATTTTTGGATTCTTAATATCGAAATTAGCCTAGGGTGAAATTTTGGTACTTTTCGGATAACATTCATATTTTGATGAATAGTGAAAATTACTAAATTTTAATTAAAAACAACATTATTAATCAAAATAATTAATAGTGATAAATTATGAATTTGAGTGGTTTTAAAGTATATTTAGAATATATTTTTACCATGTAATACAATGTGGGTCATTGAACATAATTTCACATTTAAACTAGACATAAACAAGTGACAATCTTTTTATAGTTATTATCTCTAAAAAACACACTTTTTGTTTTAACAACGGGAATTAATTTTAAATTAATTTCTGCCACTTCTGTGTTTTAAATTTGAAAAAATGGATTCCATATTTTTAATAAGTATTTTCAAATTGTGTAAATAGGTAACTTTTATTTTTAAACATTTTGGATAATTACTTCGGTAAATATTTTATTTACCATGGTTAAAGGGTAAATCCGGTAAACAAGGGTTAAAAAATAATATTATAATAATACTAAATTACCCTAACACGTGTCTTAACCCTATTGGTTGATACATGGTCGACCAGGGGAATCTTTGGGTCGATTTTGGGACCCCATGGATCCACTTGTAAGTGATAATTACACTTTATTTTAATTAAGTTAAAATAAATACAAAAATTACATAAGCATATATATTTTAACAATACATTTGTTACATAGGGTTATATATGTTTTATTTTATATTATAAATATTCATTAGAAATATAAAACGATTTCCTAAATAATGATATTTTATTTATAATTTTTAGACATTAAATAATTTAATTTATTTATGACACAATGATGATGAATTAATTACTCTAATAGTGAACAATTAAAATAATTGATATTATAAATACCCAAATAAATTTAATATGAAACTTTTATTGAATTAAAATAATTTTCTAGGATAATATGATATATTATGATTGATTTAATTGACTTTGTTCGAAGTAATCAATCTGTTATGAGTTTCACGAAAATCAACTATTGAATACTGTCAAAATTGACATAAAAGAGTTCTTAAAACAAATATTATATTATTAATTGATATTAAATTCATAAAAATCTAAGGTTCGGCCAAGATACTAATATCCTGATAGTTATATCATTAATGGACCACTTGGGGCTCTCTTGGATGTATATAGTACGTTTATTAACTATATATTATAAAAATACAAAGTGACATGGTAAATGTCAAACTAATTAACTAAGAGATAAAACTTAAAGATAAGGTTAATATAATGACCCAAACCTGTCTAAATTCTATTGGTTGAGTTTTTTTCGACCCATGCCCACCTTTAAATTTAAATAATAAACTTTGGATCCATTATAAACCGAATATGAATTTATTATAAATTAATATTTCTAGCTTTTCCAAAGGTGCCCCTCACCCCTCTTATAAAAGGGCACTCCTCCTTCTCATTTATTCACACCTTCAAAGCCCTTTGGTTCGGAAAAACCCTGCCCAAATACTATTTTAACTTCTCTCACTACATCCTAGATTCCTTCGTTTGATCAGAAAGCCAACCTAAGGAGCCCTTTTGATCAAATCAAAAGGAAGAACCCGAAGAAGAGGTAATGTTTTCACCACCCCTTTTCAAGTTCATTTCTTCTTCCACTTATTCTTTCTTTGTTATTACCATTATAAAATAATAACTCCAGTATCATCTATATATTGTGATGTTTTTATAAATATGGTACAACCATATTCAGTATTCTATCAATCCTTTTAATAACATGTCACCATATATGCGTACGTACGGCTTACCGTCTCCACGTTGTGGTATAGTTGTTATTCAATATATTATTATTTGGATGGGTATAATAATGATGTTTAACTCATGTAAATAATAAATATAACATGATAATGATTCTATATATATTATATACCATCCAATTATATATTATTTTAATATCAAAAGAATGATATTGTCGCTCGTGCGTACGTACGGACTACCGTCTCCACGAACGCGATGAGATTCATTCTCCATCATATCCATTCAAGTATAATTATAATTTTATGATTTAAAAATAGTACCTAAGGACTAGGTATCATTCTGGATATGAATAATATACATCCCATTAATAATGAATATGGCTCACATAACAAAGAATATAAAGTAAAATGAACCCGTTAACACCCGAAATGACGATAATTCTAAGATATTATTAACAAATCAATGTTAAAATATCATATATGATATCATATTAAAGTAAATGATTCTTGTATAATTCAATAACAATTATTTCACCATTATATAGGAGGTAAACCTACCGTCGACCAAGGAAAAAGTACAAAGTAAGGTATTTTCTTATCTCACTTTCAATTCCGTGAGATATCCATTGTTCGCCACAAAATTATTGAAAGTGGTGTATTGTGTACTGCCATTTGTTATATATTATCATGATTCTCTTTATATTCATGTTATTATGTAAATCATTTGGTGGTTATTAACTTTTGCCCATACAACTCAGCTGATTAACGTGGTAAGGAGTTTCTTATCTCACTCTTAATTTCGTGAGAATTCCATTGTTCACCACTTAATTATTACATGTGGTGTATGTGTACTACCCATGATTGTATTAATTTTGTAATATACGTTAATTTATGGGTATTTAAATAGTCATGGTATGATCCTTCCTTCATGGTTGTATGTTTCGTAAGTTACAAAATCGATAAGGGAATTTGAGATTTCAATTTCCACTCATTCTGCTTTACGCATATTTCATTGATTATATTACTCCAAGATTATGTGTGGAATCAATATTCATTTGATTATGTCATAATTTCCACACCCCTTCCTGTGGATATACTTTTGATACACATAATCACTCCATTGATAATTCTCAAGTCATTGATATGAATTTGATAAGAGTACTTTTTACTCTTTCACCATTTGTTGAGTTAAACATCCAATTCGTTGGTGTTGTTTCTACAAGAATATGTGTGAATATCCATTGATTGTTTTACACTGAATATTCAATAATATTTAGTGTATTTATATTTTTCACACATAATTATGTCATTGATTTATCTTTAACCTATTGATACGGCCTTTATGAGAGATTTCATCTCAATTTACATTCTATTGAGACTTCTTTGTTGATATACACCAAATCACATTTATGTGGTGTATATAATGTACTTTGACATAGTATATCATGAATCTATTTATTCTCATGATATTAAAAAAAATTATTACCTCAGTAATTTGTATTCAAGTGTCACTCTTTTGGTTAGAATCTCTAACCAAAATACCATTTTAAAATGTTTTAAAGACTTATTCTTCAAAATCTTTCTCATTAATGTTCATGTTTTAAAAATGGTTTTAAGGATTTATTTATATGGACATTAAAGTTTTAAAATAAAAACTCCTTTTAAAAGTGTCAATGTGGTATGGGAAACTTTGATTCAAAAATCTATTTTTAAATGGCTTCTTGACAAATAGTGTGACTTTGAAATGATTTCAAGAAAAGGGGGATATTTCTCTCAAACAGTTTTGATGATTATTTTCATCTATGTCAACATCATTCATTATTCTTGATTGAGGTTAATGTAATACAATAAAATCTTCCATATTGAATCAAATGAGTTATGTTTGACTGTGGATGTTCTATTTGTATACCATTCATGGTTTGTGGTTAAAGTATTGACATTTCGTATGCTAGTTTTAATACGAATGTTTATTTTATGTTTAAACCTATTCATATGAGGAATGCATTGGACATAATAAGTGACGGGTGGAGCCCGCTATAGCTCCTCGATGCATCGGTAGGTATCATGAGACAAACTTGTGTCTTGGCACAAGGCATTGGCAAGATCTTTTTTGTAGTCTTGGCACGAGCCCTTGGCTATGTGGTTATGATAGTCTGGAATTATGAATTCCATCATTATAAAAGTGGTTATTGATATTTCTTGGGATTGTTCGACTAGTATAATATACATGTGAGTAAGTAAATGGCATTATTTTATTTTATCTTTTCCATTTTATGCTGAAGTTCATGTTTAAAAGTCTTTTGTTTTAGTTATAAACTGCCTTAAGTGTTTATGATTATCTATGAAAGCTTCTGCTATAATGTTATCCTTACTGAGAATCTAAGCTCACCCCTTTCAATGTTTGATTTTTCCCAGCATTATGATGAAGTAATTTATGAATGACCTGCAGGGATTGTATGAGGGGATATGAAGACAAGATGTTTTTTTATGATGTAATGTAAAACTTTATGGATGTATCTAGTTATTCTAAGGATACTAAACTAATCGGTCTTTCGAGACTTGATCTTTCTTGGGATCATTCCAATGTTATGTAATAATGCACCAACTCTGGGTAACTGGGGTCGGGGCGTTTCAGTTGGTATCAGAGGAAGTTTAGTAAAAACTTTAGAAGCTAGATTTAGATAAACTCTGATTAGAGCACATGGACCTAAGATGAACTTTGAGGATTAGTATAGAAGAAATTCCTAGAATTTTGGTATTGTAGAGATTTTGTGAGTTTTTCGAGAAATACATCCATGTCTGGATACGAGCAGGTTGAGGCGGCTCTGGCACAGATGTACCTAGGGGTAAAACCCGAAAACACCGCTTTGAGCTAGACTTGAATGTGAACTGGTGCTCGACAATGGGCCTTGCTGCACTCTTGGTTACGACACTCCTGGGGGATATGCTTAGGATAATTTTCATTTTCTTTACAAACCAATATAAGTAATATATATATATATAAGATGAGAGTAAATGACATTGGTTAATCCTAATATGTTTCAAATTGAGAATATGGTGACATAATAATCTCCAAATTATTTTACGACTACTGTTACTCACACAATGCTTTCTGGTTTTAGTCAATGGCTGGATTCCAAGGAAGTCATAGTGACTTTGAGAATGATGTACAAGGTGGGAATGGTGGTGGAAATGAGCAAAAAAATGGAATGTTGATAGGCGTAAAAGATATCATCTTTATGCCAAATCAGTTTTCAAAAAATATGATCGACAACATATATATTAACCAACTCCCAGACTCAACAAGGAAGAGAAAGGTGATAAATGATAACAGCTCCAGCAATAGAGACCATGGAGAAAAGAACCCTCAATTTTCATCGTGCAGAAAATGTGGAAGGAGACACCCACTAAAGTGTATCAACGGGACAACGAAATGTTTTACGTGCGGGAAGGAAGGACATAAAGTAAAGAATTGCCAAAGAAAAATGAAGAGTACTATGGAAGAAGATAAAAACGGTCCCAAGAGTCCATTTACAGTCATTTGTCATAAATGTAGGGGACCTGGCCATTACCCGAGTGAATGTCCTATTCTATAGGATATTTTCTTGGTCAAAGAAGAAGCTATGTGGAAATAAATGGTTGGAGAAAACTTTAAAAAGTATTAGCACTCCTTGTTGATGGGTTTACTTTTGAATAATTTTCTCTTGTATTTGTAACCCCGCAGTTTGCCATGTGAGAATGATATTTGAGGAAGAATTGTCTCTTCTCTTGTGGATATAGGTATAAATAACCATTTGGTTTTATATGATCATTGGGGTTTGAGAAAATTATAAGTTATTATAATTTGGGATGAAAATGAAAGGTATGATATAACATTTGTGGTTAAATTATGTTATTTTGAGGAATTTATCTCATTTTGGTAATATTATAAAATATAGTTTTTGAAAAAGGACAACACGTAGACCGTGTGACAACCCGTCGTGTCGGAAAAAGCTGTGGAAATCGAACCCACAACCAAAGTGCGATTGGGATTTATCGCCTACCACTGGACTACGTGAAGTCCCTAGTTAGTGTGACTATTTTTTTAGATAAATGATTTTATTGATCAATAATAAGTTGATTTGGGTTCTTATGTCTTATCAAATTAATACCCTTGGTATAGTAAAATGATTTGGTGATTAAGTGATAAATGTTATTTTGGAACATTTTCGCTTTGTTGGGAACACTATATGCCCAAGGAAATTAGAATTGTATGGGATTTCATTTGAGGAGTAATTGTGTATTTTTATCTATGTTTTTATTATGGATTTATAGTTATTTGCGTTGTTTATGGAAATTATTAGGTTAATTACTTTTAAGTATGTTACTTTATGAGTATTTGATGTCATTTGGAGATACAATTTAACATGGGAGACTGCATAATCAAATTCTTCTTTGTTTTGGGTTTCAATATTAGTTTGTATTATATTAAAGGATTTTAAGGACAATTGATTATTGAATGGTATTTATTTATCTTTGGGGTATTGTTGGTTTAATTTTAGAAATTAAGATTACTGCATATTTATCTCAAGGAATATCCTTTTGGGGGATCATTAGATCATTCACTAACCATTTTGGTTTTGATTAATCATCAAAGACAATGTAAATATATAGTTTATCCTGCATGGATCATGTGATTCTATAGAAGTTTATTCTAGCTCTTCCAGTGTGGCCAAGTCTTCTTGAATACTCATCGTTTAAAAAAAATTGAGTTAGTGGTGGAAATTTATTAAAGAATGAAACTCTACTTAAAAAGTAATATATCTCGTAATGTTCTTTTTCAATATCATAAATGAATTCATTGTCCTTATGTAATGTAACTTAAAACAAAAAAAAATGTTGTCTGTTTACTTTCCTACTAGGAGACTAATGGTCGTTTGTCCCAACACAAGTTTGTGGTTTTCTTATTGTTAACATTCTCCTGATCATGATTTCTATCCCTCTCCATCAGAACTTAACACTTAGTTTATCATCCATATCCATGTTTTCCTACATGGAATCCGAGTATGGGTTATCTTGGATGACCCGTATACCTCTCTTTCTTTCTTTTAAAGTGATAGTTTTATTGACTCTTTTTCCGATGTGGGAATTTCCATTATATTCCCAAGCACAATGTTAAAAATTGCGAGGATGAAATTTATTGAAGTAGGGGAGAATGTAACACCCCAAGCTTCATCGGTATGTTTCCTTTCGAATAATGCAATGGCGTGCATTGTACGCAACTTCGAGATTTTAACACACCATAACCAATCAAACTAGACGTTATGAAAATTAATACCTACTTTTTGAAATTTTATAAATTCTATATCTCAAAATGGAATTCATTTTTGGATTCTGAATATTGAAATTAGCCTAGGGTGAAATTTTGGTACTTTTCGGATAACATTCATATTTTGATGAATAGTGAAAATTACTAAATTTTAATTAAAAACAACTTTTTTAATCAAAATAATTAATAGTGATAAATTATGAATTTGAGTGGTTTTAAAGTATATTTAGAATATATTTTTACCATGTAATACAATGTGGGTCATTGAACATAATTTCACATTTAAACCAAACATAACCAAGTGACAATCTTTTGATAGTTATTATCTCTAAAAAAACACGCTTTTTGTTTTAACAACAAGAATTAATTTTAAATTAATTTATGCCACTTCTGTGTTTTGAATTTTAAAAAATGGATTCCATATTTGGAATCAGGATGTTAAAATTGTGTAAATAGGTAACTTTTATTTTTAAACATTTTGGATAATTACTTCGGTAAATATTTTATTTACCATGGTTAAAGTGTAAATCCAGTAAACAAGGGTTAAAAAATAATATTATAATAATACTAAATTACCCTAAAACGTGTATTAACCCTATTGGTTCATACATGGTCGACCATGGGCATCTTTGGGTCGATTTGGGGACCCCATGGATCCACTTGTAAGTGATAATGACACTTTATTTTAATTAAGTTAAAATAAATACAAAAATTAAACAAGCATATATCTTTAAACAAAACAATTGTTACATAGGGTTATATATGTTGGATTTTAGATTATAAATATTCATTAGAATTATAAAAATATTTCCTACATAATGATATTTTATTTATAATTTTTATACATTAAATAAGTTAATTTATTTATGACACAATGATGATGAATTAATTACTTTAATAGTGAACAATTAAAATAATTGATATTATAAATACCCAAATAAATATAATATGAAAATTTTAATGAATTAAAATAATTTACTAGGATAATATGATATATTATTATTGATTTAATTGACTTTTTTCGAAGTAATCAATCTGTTATGAGTTTCAAAAAAATCAACTATTGAATAGTGTCAAAATTGACAAAAAAGAGTTCTTAAAACAAATATTATATTATTAATTGATATTAAATTCTTAAAAATCTAAGGATCGGCCAAGAGACTTATATCATGATATGTATATCATTAATGGACCACTTGGGTGTCTCTTGGATGTATATAGTAGGTTTATTAACTATATATTATAAAAATACAAAGTGACATGGTAAAGGTCAAACTAATTAACTAAGAGTTAAAACTTAAAGATAAGGTTAATATAATGCCCCAAACCTATCTAAATTCTATTTTTTGAGTTGTCTTCGACCCATACCTACCTTAACATTTAAATAATAAACATTTTAGCCATTATAAACCGATTATGAATTTATTATAAATTAATATTTCTAGCTTTTGCAAAGGTGCCCCTCACCCCTCTTATAAAAGGGCACTCCTCCTTCTCATTTATTCACAGCTTAAAAGCCCTTTGGTTCGGCCAACCCCTGCCCAAATTCTATCTCAAATTCCCTCACTACATCCTAGAGGACTTAGTTTGATCAGAAAGCCAACCTATGAATCCCTTTTGATCAAATCAAAAGGAAGAACCCGAAGAAGATGTAATGTTTTCACCACCCCTTTTCAAGTTCCTTTCTTCTTCCACTTCTTCTTTCTTTGTTATTACCATTATAAAATAATAACTCCAGTATCATCTATATATTGTGATGTTATTATAAATATTGTACAACCATATTCAGTATTCTATCCATCCTTTGAATAACATGTCACCATACATGCGTACGTACGGCTTACCGTCTCCACGTCGTGGTGTAATTGTTATTCAATATATTATTATTTGGATGGGTATAATAATGATGTTTAACTCATGTAAATAATAAATATAAGATGATAATGATACTGTATATATTATATACCATCAAATTATATATTATTTTAATATCAAAAGAATGATATTGTCGCTCGTGCGTACGTACGGACTACCGTCTCCACGAACGCGATGAGATTCATTCTCCATCATATCCATTCAAGTATAATTATAATTTGATGATTTAAAAATAGTATCTAAGGACTTGGTATCATTCTATGTATGAATAATATACATCCCATTAATAACAAATATGGCTCACATAACAAAGAATATAAATTAAAATGAACACGTTAACACCCAAAATAATGATAATTCTAAGATATTATTAACAAATCAATGTTAAAGGATCGTATATGATATAATATTAAAGTAAATGATTCTTGTATAATTCAATAACAATTATTTAACTATTATACATGAGGTAAACCTACCGTCGACCAAGGAAAAATTACAAAGTAAGTGATTTTCTTATCTCACTTTCAATTCCGTGAGATATCCATTGTTCGCCCCTAAATTATTGAAAGTGGTGTATTGTGTACTGTCATTTGTTATATATTATCATGATTCTCTTTATATTCATGAAATTCTGTAATTAATTTGGTGGTTATTAACTTTTGGCCATACTACTCAGTTGATTAACGTGGTAAGGAGTTTCTTATCTCACTCTTAATTTCGTGAGAATTCCATTGTTCACCACTTAATTATTACATGTGGTGTATGTGTACTTCCCATGATTGTATTCATTGTGTAATATACGTTAATTTATGGGTATTTACATAGTTATGGTAGGATCCTTCTTTCATGGTTGTATGTTTCGTAAGTTACCAAATCGATGAGGGAATTTGAGATTTCAATTTCCACTCATTCGGCTTTACGCATATTTCATTGATTATATTACTCCAAGTTTATGTGTGGAATCAATATTCATTTGATTATGTCATAATTTACACTCCCCTTCCTATGGATATACTTTTGATACACATAATCACTCCATTGATAATTCTCAAGTCATTGATATGAATTTGATAAGATTAATTTTAACTCTTTCACCATTTGTTGAGTTAAACATCCAATTCGTTGGTGTTGTTTCTACAAGAATATGTGTGAATATCCTTTGATTGTTTTACACTGAATATTCAATCATATTTAGTGTATTTATATTTTTCACACATAATTATGTCGTTGATTTATCTTTAACCTATGGATACAGACTTTATGAGATATTTCATCTCAATTTACATTCCATTGAGACTTCTTTGTTGATATACAAGAAATCACTTTTATGTGGTGTATATAATGTACTTTGACATAGTATATCATGAATCCCTTTATTCTCATGATATTACAAAGTTTTTATTACCTCAGTTATTTGTATTCAAGTGTCTCTCTTTTGCTTAGAATCTCTAACCAAAATACCATTTTAAAATGTTTTAAAGAATTATTCTTCAAAACCATGCTCATTAATGTCCATGTTTTAAAAAATGGTTTTAAGGATTTATTTATATGGAAATTAAATTTTTAAAATTAAAACTCCTTTTAAAAGTTTCAAATTGGTATGGGAAACTTTGATTCAAAAATCTATTTTTAAATGGCTTCTTGGCAAATAGTGTGGCTTTTAAATGATTTCAAGAAAAGGGGGATATTTATCTCAAATAGTATTGATGATTATTTTCATCTATGTCAACATCCTTCATTATTCTTGATTGAGGTTAATGTGATACATTACAATCTTCAATATTGTATCAAATGAGTTATGTTTGACTGTGGATGATCTATTTCTATACCATTCATGGTTTTTGGTTAAAGTATTGACATTTCGTATGCTAGTTTTAATACGAATGTTTATTTTATGTTTAAACCTCTTCATATGAGGAATGAATTGGACTTAATAAGTGACAGGTGGAGCCCGCTATAGTTCCTCGAAGCATCGGTAGGTCTCATGAGACAAACTAGTGTCTTGGCATAAGGCCTTGGCAAGATCTTATTTGTTGTCTGGGCACGAGGCCTTGGCTATGTGGTTATGATAGTCTGGCATTATGAATTCCATCATTATGAATGTGGTTATTGATATTTCATGGGATTGTTCGACTAGAAGAATATCCATGTGAGTAAGTAAATGGCATTATTTTATTTTATCTTTTCCATTTTATGCTGAAGTTCAAGTTTAAAAGGCTTTTTTTAGTTATAAATTGCCTTATATGTTTATGCTTATCTATGAAAGCCTCTGCTATAATGTTATCCTTACTAAGAATCTGAGCTCACCCCTTTAAATGTTTTATTTTTCCCAGCATTATGATGAAGTAGTTTATGAATGACCTGCAGGGATAGTATGAGGGGATATGAAGACAAGATGTTTTTTTATGATGTAATGTAAAACTTTATGGATGTATCTAGTTATTCTAAGGCTACTAAACTAATCGGTCTTTTGAGACTTGATCTTTCTTGTGATCATGCCAATGTTATGTAATAATGCACCGACTCTGGGTAACTGGGGTCAGGGCGTTACACTTTCCACATACCAAAATCCTCAAAATTCTATATAGTCAAACCATGATATCACTTAATCCTTATATCAATCATGAGCTCATGAATACAATAAAACATTTCATTATCTTCTTATTCCTTCATTATGCGCATATCATCTACTTTAAAAAATTATATAAATAACATTCCATGGTTACTGGTACCATTCAACATATACTTTCAAATACTTTTACAAAAAACAATAGTGTTACAATCCTTAGATTATTCTTTATTCCATAGTACCATTAACTATACAACATAGCTGTTGATAAACATACAATCATTCCACTACAACCGACTGAGCTTTAACACTTATTTCATCTCATATATCATTTGTAGTCTCCTCATAATCATCCACATAAATAATACCCATATGACCATGCGGATTCTCTTCATGAGATTTTCTATTAGGGTATTGTTTTGTATAATGCCCGTACATTCCACATTTATAACATCTAATCATTGTTAATGTAGTAGCAATACCATTATCCTTGTCCATGGTGTTAACTGAACCTTTTCCTTTGCACTTACTGGATTTGTGTCCTTCTTTTCCACACCCAAAGCATCTTCCAGTTCCTTTGAAACAATCTCTCTGATGCCTCTTCCCACATGATTTACATGAGGGAAATTGAACTTTCTTTCCTCTATGATCATCATGAAACTCCATCTTTCTCTTATTATCTGAGTCGATAAACTTACCAAAGTTGAGATTATTGATTATATTATGAGATTGATGATTAGGCATAATAACGATGTTTGGACTTCTAGATCGCATTTCATTTGGTTTCTCATGAATAAAATAATTCCATTGTCTATCATATCCTCCATTATCGGGAATCTTCTTGTTTCCAGCCATTTTCTAAAACCCAAAAAGAATAGTATGAGAGGAAAAAATCATGCTAGGGAAAACAACATAGTAAAGGGGAAGTACACTCAATATCTAACATCTTAGGTTAAATTCTAATATCGTTACCATAGTTCTAGGACTATATCCTATACGTATACTTATCCTTAGGGAAATCCCTAGACATACCTTAGAAATATCTCTAGGGATCTCACTAACGTTTTCGCATCCTAGTTTCTGAAGGTTGACTAAACCTTTCCTCTGATACCAACTGTAGATACCCGAAGCTTTATGTACATGGACATTACATTACTTTTGCGGAATACTTCGAACATTACAAAAACACACACACAAGGACCGTAATAGTTTAGTGTCTTTAGAAACTCGGAAACATAAACAACTGGTCCATAAAGTGTCTACACTGTCTCCCATTTATTTCATCATATCTATAGTCCCTTTTGGCATATCTTACTTAATAACCTTCTTCCTGACCTGGGGAAAGAAAACATACAAAAGGGTGAGCTCAAATTCTCAGTAAGGGTAAACAAAGAAATATCAATCACATCGTATACATAAGCACATAACTTTTGGAAATATTAACCTGCAAAAGAGATCATAATTTCATAACATGGGATAAATCATGGTAGTGAAATGTAATCACAATAATCATAACTTACAACATGAAACTTTTTGGCATACACACATAATCATAGAGAATCATATCTTATTAGTCAAGACTCATTTCCAAGACTATCTTAGTGGAAAAAGTCCATTTCTAAACTGAGTCACCCTCATTTCAGTTCTGTTTCACTGAACCGGTATAACCTACCGTTCCAGCCATGTCTATATCATGAGATATAAAATCATTACCCAATGCATTGGAGGGAGATATAGGTCCTTCCCATTTCATAATGATACCATTCTTATGTGTGACTCAAAATCGTAAATCATACATCGTAGCATAACCCATGTAATAAAAATGGGATTCTTAAACAACATGACATCATAAAACAATTCATATAAGATAAAGGAATTAATAAAAATATTCCATCACAACATAATCAATTAAATGTAATAATAGGGATAAAAACAGAACCCTATATTATCTTAGATGGAAAATAATTTTGATAAAACACTTGAACTCCATTTTGAGGAAAATATCCTTTCTACTTCAAACACATTTTCCATTCTTAACATGTCATAACATTTTAAAATAAAAGAAGTTGATTAAAAATAAGCTTGAAAACTTGAAAAGGAATATTCTTGTAAATAATGTTTTAAAAATCCATTCATGCCGTATAAGTTAAAAAAACATTCTTCTCATACTTTTGTCGGAAATGTCAAAAAGTACCTCATATGAAAAACGACAAAAGATTCCTTTCATATCTTTTACTAATAACTCACCGAAGGGTAAAATTGGATTTAAACAATCGTAGGTGGATGGAAATAATATTACATATTGAGGAAACATGGATGTGGATGATAAAATACACCCCAATAGATACTAAAGTATAAATAATCTCATATAAAAATGAGATTGTGATATTTCCCTTACCTTAGGTCCGATTTACTTTATAAGTGTCCGAACCTCCTTTATAATGATTTAAATAATGTCATTGACTTATTCCAGAATCATACTAATTGTTATTATATCATATATGGTTCACTTATGACTTTATTTTACCCGTTCTTTTGTAAATTCCATGTTAAAGAGCTTTTTGGGTAAAATCGTTTCATTTGTCGTCCGTGTTTTGACTTGTAATTATTCATATGATTACTTAGATCATGATTACTTAATTACAGAATATAAAACATGATTTATATATAATATATATTCAGAATATACATATATATATAATAAATCAGTAAATGGAAGGAAATACACCGTTCATGGAGACGGTAGGCCGTATGTACGCATGAACGCTGTTTTCGTTTCCTTATTGAGTTGAATGGAATTAAGTAGATGAAATAAATATATATACACATAAATACAGTATCATTATTTTGTCATATATTTCATTATTACTTATTATATGTACTTTATAATCATTCATGAATGGTTAAAGTGGAGAATGAATCTCATCGTGTCGTGGAGACGGTAGTCCGTACGTACGCACGAGCGATGATATCGTTTTCATGATTATTGAATTGAATTTGAGTGGATGATACAATATATCAGAATCAGTATGATGTTATAATAACTATTTATAGTTATTCTTTACAATATTGTACCCATCCGTGTAAGGTGTTGGTGGAAAAACAGATTACACCACGGCGTGGAGACGGTTTTCCGTACGTACGCACGCGCGGTGATTTTGTTTTCCGTAGGATGGAAAGAAGGTGAAATGGGGTTGTTTCATATTTATAATAACAAATCAGTATATTATTGATACTGATGTTATTACTTTATAATGAAACAACTAAATAAGAATAAGTTGAAGAATAAAGAAGCTTTAAAGAATCGGGAGAAGAAATTACCTCTTCTTCGATATGCCTCTTTGAAACCTCCTGTTAGGGAACTAAGATTGGTCTTTAAAGAAGACCAGAACCTCTAGGATGTTTCTAGGGAAGTGGAGAAGATAATTTGACAGGGCTTGGAAGAGTTTGAAGGCTCAAATTGGTGTGAGGAGGAGAGGGAGGAGGTCCCCTTTTATAAGGGAGGAGAGGCCCATCTTTGGAATTCTTAAAAATATTAATTTATAATAAATCTAAATACACTTTAAAACCTCCAAAAATGACTCATATTCGAATATTAGATGATATAGGGTTATAATATCGTCAACCAATGAAATTTAGACATGTTTGTAGCTTATTTTAAACCTTATCATTTTGATTTATCCTTATTTAATCTATTTAAGTTTATTTGTGGTAATAAAATTCTAAATTTTAAATTATAACAAATAATTACTTATTTTTTGTAAATTTTCCATAATTGTTTACTTTATAACATTATAGACCATATAAATTTTAATTTATAATTTTTAAATATTTTTTTGATTTTTAAACAATTTTATAATATGTTATTTTTATAAAATAACAATAGTGTCAATTTTGACACTATTCATTTATTTTAATTTACATAAAATATATACAGAGGATATGTTCGAACTAAAAGCATTAATAGATTAATAAAAGGTCATATGTATCAATAAAATTAGTGGATCACATTAAATAGTTCATTGAATATTTATTTTATTATTTTTAAAACCATTTATTTGGTTTATCTTTTAACAAAATAATTACTACAACATTTTTGTATAATTATTTAATATACTTATTTGTTGCATAAAAATTTAAAATAAACTCTTATGATGAAGATAAATATATTAAATTTCACAATAATACTTTTAATAGAATTTATCATCTTAAAATCACAATCGTTAAATTGTTATATTTATTAAATTATAAAGGTGACAACTTTGGCATCATTTAAAATAAAATAATATAAGTGTCATAATTGCTTATATAAGACTCCAAATGGTCAAATATTAGACCATTGGATGATTATAGTTTATATTTACATGACCAATAAGTTTTGGTCAGGGTTTTGTCCCTTTTATGGTCTCTATTAGTTTAATAAAAACTATATTCTTGATTTTTCAATAGATAAATAATTTCTGCATCACTATTGTGTCACAATTAATGATAATTATTTAATCCCAAAAAATTCTAAATAAATTCACATGATGTAGATAATTGTGTTATCATTCTTGAGACTATTCATGTTTGATGTTTTATGATGCTTATCACTAAGTTAAAATTATTATACTTATAAGATTTAAGAGAGTGACATGTTGTCACTTTCTTTGGTTTTAATAATAATTAAATTATTTTCATGGTCAAAAGTCCATAAAATGAATCTAATCCGACCCTTAGTTGATATTGGTTTACTTTTATCCATCAAATAGAATTTTGGCATTTGTTAGGGTAATTTTATAACATTATATTTACCCTTAATTACCAGATTTACCTTTAACTATGGTAAATATAATTTACCGTAGTTACTATTCATAATTCCCAAAAATAAAAAGTAGCCTATTAACATAATTTGGACCCACTGATTCCAAATATGGATTCCATTTTTTCAAATTCAATACACAGAAGTTTCATAAATTAAATTAAAATTAATCCCGTTGTCGAATGAAAACGGGTTTTTGTTTAAA
Organism: Viscum album; assembly: GCA_963277665.1. Classification (NCBI taxonomy): domain Eukaryota; kingdom Viridiplantae; phylum Streptophyta; class Magnoliopsida; order Santalales; family Viscaceae; genus Viscum; species Viscum album. Next base: position 198,734,639 of record OY728150.1, read on the forward strand.
ACATTTCAAAAGATTGAATTGATTTAACCTACGAATTCAAGGTAAAATCAATGCTAATGACATACATTATATCAAATGGTAAAAATATATTCTTTGTATACTTTAAAACCATTCAATATTATAATTTAACCACATAAGATATTACGATTAAAAAAGATGTTTTTAATTAAAATATATCATGTTTTTACTATTCCTTAAAATGTGAAAGTTATCAGAAAAATATCAAAACATTATCTAATGTAAATTTTTATATCCTGATTAAAAATAAAAAATATATTTTGTCAAATTGAACTTATAAAAATGTCAAAAACTAGATTTAATTTGGGTGTGCCATCAAAAGGCGACAAAACTGCATTTTTTAATAAATAATTATTTTACCCGAAAAATTTATTTTGTTCTTATAACATGTTCTAGAAATGTGTAAGATGAATAATAATGTTATAAAATTAAAAATTTAGTTAACACTATTCATAACGGCTAGTTCATAACAATATTATAATAACATATCGTTGTTTAGTAAAACCCAGTATTGCGTACAACACACACTATCGTCGAAGGTCGTGATTGCGTGTAATGAAAGCCAAGTCAGGGTTGCGTGTTGTGCAAGAATCCTTCATTGTTTCATATAATGGAATCCAACCATATTTCATTTATATATTGAATATATATATATATATATATACTCAATGTTGCGTAGAATAACTATTATCAAAATTGTGAGAAACATGATCCAAGAATAGTGTTGCGTATACTGCAAGCTAATACGGTGATGTGTATAGCGCAAGGTAATCTTGGTGTAGCATACAACACAAGACATTAATGAAATTAAAAGAATATTTTTCATAAAATCTAGGGGTGTTACAACTTTCTAGTTAAATGCCTAAAAATTCTGATATTAATCACCTATACTCTTGAATGATAAATATTTTGAGCACTCCAAGGTAAAGTTTTGTATTAGCAATTGAAGTGTGTGCCCTTAAATTCAATTAGGATGCAGAGGTTTTAAAATCGTCAAATAAAAATCTCAATTAAAATAAGTGATTATCCATTACAGTAGTGAGAAATAACATCCAATGCATCCCATTTCTACTCCCTTGGATCACACCATAAGTTGTTTATCCCTCCATTGACCCTTTGGATACAATGTAAGCAGGAAGTAGACTCATGAGGAGGGAATGGTAGAAGTAAAAAAGGAAAATTAAATCACAATCACTCCACCGTTGTTTGATAATCTCACAAGGTTTTGTGTGAAAAGGTTCACACCTTGAACCAACAATATCAAATTGATATGAATAACAACATAATAATAGGAAATGAAGAAATTTTAGTAAGAAACAAAAGTGAATTGAACAACAAACATGTGAAAGACAAACTTGAGGCAACAAAATCACAACATAACATTACAATGAAAGGAAGCACAAAGGATGATCAAATATTCTTCCACCATTTCATTAAATAATAAATTATGAAGCCTTGGGTAGAGCCTATAATATTTGAAGTCACCTCAATTAATGTTGGTGGGCCTAGGTGGGTGGAATGTTAAGAGAGTGTATACCTTTCCACCCTTGACACGTGGTGGCATCTAGCATGTTTCCACCAAACATATGCGACTGGAAGACCTTATAGATGGATTAATTAGAGTAGGTAATAGTGGCCCAAAATAAAGGTCCTGATGTATCATAAACTCCTATAAAATATGGACCCATGTGGAGTTGTGGATGCATAGATATGATTAAATTGGTAGGCTGTAGAATCTGGCCCAGAATTTTATCTTCAAATTGGGTGGCCTTAATAACCATCATGGAGGACGAATTAGCACTAGATTTGGTATAATTATTTGTTCATATATATTTATTCTAGCATCCCATGACATTTGGGCTTCATTGGGAATATATGTTGGGCCCCACATTCTCCTAAGTGGGATGGTGTCCAATCTACCTTCTCCATAATTATTTGCATGAAATCCCATTTTGGTGGTCTTCCAATGTGAATCTCCCAACACTCTACAGTTATTAATTGTTACCAATATAATTAGAAACCTGAAAAGTAAATATGAATATAAAGTCATGATCATTGGGTACATTAAATGATGTTCATAAACGTACCACATAATAGTTAATTTTATGAAGGAATTGCTAATTATAATGTGAAATGATGATTAAAGTATAAAATGATCTAAAATTGTGTTTATGAATAAAAAAACACATGATTATTATATATATTAACAATTAAAATTAGCCTCATTTAGTGGATATTCAGTGTTACTTATTTTTAGGTATGTGAAAAAATATATCCATCTCGAGAAATCCTGTTTCTGAGAATCTTTCATATTTCGAAGCCTTAGAGGGATAACCAGAAAAGCCATCGGGGAGTGAAATTTCATGTTGTCTAGTGTGATCATGTGGCAATCAAGACTGTGTGTTTTCCCATGGATATTCAATCCCTTAGGGGAGCATATTGGAATTGACGGACCATGTGGGATAGTGCAGCCAAGACCATATGTGTGTGTGAGTGTCTATATGAGAAACTATCCTTGTTGCATGCATCTCAGTCACAACTCCATCATCATTTTACATAAACAATTTGGGATTTACATAAAAAAATTGTGTGATTTCTTAACAATGGGGTACTAATAATAGTTTAATAAAAATCCTATTACTCAACTTTTTATAACCATCCTACAATATATACATTCAATACCTCCCCTTAACAAATAGGACCACCATAACATCTACTAAAACTACTGTAACAGATGATAGGAGATCTATAGATTTTGGTGATATCCACTTCTGAAGACCACAAGAACCATTTCTCACTCCCATAGCATAATAATCCCTCGATGAAGGCCTCATGTGGACATATTTTATGGCTGAATGAAAGAGGATTCACCAATACATTCTATGAGTATCTTGGTCCCACTATAATACCCTACAACCTTCATTTCTAGGAGCCTGTGCCACGTCCACATTTTAACAATTTCATTCATGAATTTTATGTGTTTAGAAGGCCAATGATTCCCTTGTAAATGATGTGATTTTGTAAATCCCAAGATATATATAGTTTTTATATTTGAATATTTGAAATCTATATTCTACTAAGGATATAATTTTTATGCTTTTGTAAAATCCCCCACGATTGAGGAAGTCATCGAGGATCATCACTAAATCATTTAAAATTAAATTTTTATTTAAATTCCAGAGATATCCATACTTGTAGGATGATATTATAGCTACTAAAATTATTCTTTCGATATTCTTCTTCTTTTTTATTTTACTTTTCTTTTATTTTTATTTGATTTTATTTTTAATGTAGTTTAAATTTAGTTTTATTGAAAATAAATCATTCATGTTAATTAAATCTAGTGTGCACCCATCCATTTTTTTCTTATTATTATTTATTACATTATAACAAAAAATATTATAATTACATGTTATTTATTTATTTTTATAATTTTCCTCTTCCACCATTTATTTTATTTTAAAATTTTAAATTATTATTTTCTATTTGTTTTTGTTTTTTTATATTTAATATTAATCTCTATCTCTATATCTATAATTGTCTCTATTATATTCATTTTATTACATTCACCTATTTTTTCTCATCTTTCAAACATTATCACTTAGACTCCAAAATGAGTGAATAACTAGAGGATTTTCCTGAGGGTGGTAAGTGGGGTTTCTTTTTTATTCTTAAAAAAAAGTTATTTTATTATGGTTTTCTTGATCAGGAGTGAAGTGTAGGATTGTGTAAACATCAAACTAATGCACTAAAAAACTCATTTGATTTATTTATTTAATTAGATTTCATTTTAAATAATTATTAAACGATCTTCATGTGATGAAGATGAGCTATTTATTATATTAAATATCATATGATGTGTTAACTTCTTTGATGATGTCAAACTCTCGATTAAGGGGTCTAATCAACCATCATTACAGGATGGGTAAAAAAATTTATTTTTGTAGGATTTATATATCTCCTACTAATAAATAAATTATTATTAATTATTTAATGAGATTTCAATATTTAATTATCAAACTAAATTTAAAAACCATTAAGAATAATGATGAAAAGTTATGCCAAAACATAATTTTCATATTCTTTATTTTATAATCACATTATTCCATTTCTTGTTTGTATAAAATATTTATTTAATAAATCATATAAAAAACCATTTTTGTCATATAATAAATAGAAGACAATAATTTATTAATTTTATGGTGCATTAGATTAACTGAATCAACTAAGAAGCACATCTAGTGAAATGAACCCATTCACCCACTGTGTAGAATTGTGAAATTAAATATTAATTTTTCCATGCCCCATGATTTTCATTCAGTAATGGAACCATTAACTAAGTATATTTCAGGATTAATAGGCCCTTATCAACATCATGTGGGGATATAGAAGTGACAACATGTAGTATCATTTTTTATTTGTGTTTTGGTTCACTAGGTTGTTTCAAGGTAATGATATTGGTTATAATCTTATATGCTATATTTAATGTTAAGTGATCCATTCGTGGTTATAAAAAATCATTCCATTGGGATAAATTATGATTGTGAAACAATATCTCTCATAAGGTATATGGAAGATAGTGTCTCTATCATTAGTCTTTCATATATGTCATAATAAGTGGTATTTTTTAATTTTAGTTTATAAATAAGTGGGTCTTCTCAGCAATTTGGTATATTTCTATGGTGAGTGCCATTGAATCAAATATCATGAAGTAGTGGAATACAATAATGGAATTATTTAAAACCATATATGGTATTCCAATATTAAATTCATTAGGGTGGACCCTCAATGAGAATTATGGAATGGAGAATACCATAGTTGTATTGGATATTATATATAGGATAAGGATTCTAATAGCCCTCATCGTATGATTAATTACCATTATTGATTTTAATATCTAAATGGGGAGGATCATTGTGGAAAATACTATATGGAATAAATATAATGACACTATTATTAATTTAATTAGAAGGAAGATTATAAATTTATCTACTCCTATTAACATATATAGAATAAACAGAATCATGATATAGTATTAAAATCTGTTTAGGGCTTCATGATCACCATCATTGATCCAAGAAGTAATATGTGATTTGTCTTGATCATCGGGTTTCCCATAGAGATATTTATTTGTAATATGAGGTCGATTATGTTTGTATAATTATGTTTTGTACACAATAACAATAATATTATGTAGATTACATAGTAAACCACACTGTTTCCATTGGAAATAACCAATGAAAATATTTACAATGTGTAGAAATTTGTGCATGGATGATGGCTTCCACTAATATGTGATGATGATATAATATAAACTTAAAAAGAGAATAATAATATACCTAGTCAGAAAATATTGTCGAGAGATACTAGAAAGTCCAAAAATATTTGGAATTATTAGGTTTTTTCATGATGTTTCTATTACAATGGGTGATTGAAAATCATTTGGAACATGAACACATGCATAGTACTGGTGATCATTATCTACTGATATATATTCCGAGTTACCATAAATGGATGAAATAATGTGTTTATCTTATATATTACTCTCAAAATTACTATAGTAATTGTTATAGTACAAGATGTTGGGGTATTTTCCTTTCTATTATGACATAAGAATACAATTTCCACAAATTTTAATTATTGTATCTATTATATGCCAAAAGTTTTACATGACATCAGAAGGAATATTTGTATTAAAATACATCTATTGATCAAATTGATGATGGGTATTGAAGATAAAAATATAGTGTGTGCCAACTCCTCCATAGGATCAGGGTTATTGTACAAATCCTATCCTCCAGTTATATATGGTACATGATAAAAAAATTAATATATGGGGATGATAATTTTTTATTTTCCCCTAGTTTCTATTGGTATATTCCATGATGAATCCACTAATTTTTCCAAGGAATTCTTGTTGGAATGCTGTTTGGTAAAATAAAATTGTGTATTCTCCATAGCTTCTTTGGATTCTTGATGGTGATAATCTTTAGTTGATACAGGAATATGAGATTTCTCACCTAGTTTTATAGATCAAAAAACATTGTATTGTATCCATAATCCTTAGGTTTAAATTAATATGAAATATAATATATTGATGGAATCCAAAATTGACTACTAATATCTTAATTCTACACAATGGTGACAATAATATTTGACTGGGGCCCAACTAGATTACTCATGAACCACAATGTAGTCATATTCAATATCTTAATTATCATCACAAATATAATTGAGGTGTATATTGGTGTGTTATTTGGATAGCTACCTAGAATGTATTATTGTAATGGTGGCTGATACCTTTTTCATAGAAATCCATCACTAATTTGATGTTCAATGAGGCTTTATATTGAGGAATTCCACTCATTATTCATTAAGGGATACTCTTATTCAATTTTTATACTTCTGAACACGTATATTTTGAACATAGTGCTAATGGTGTATAGTAGGTGTAATTTTCTTTTGTGTTGATGACGATTTCTCTCTTCTAATTGGTGAACAATTTGTTTGATATTCTGGGGATTCAAAGAATTTTGATTGAAGGGAGATCTATCGAGTTTGAGATGAATAAAAACATACATGAAATATAATAAATATAAAATCAAAATTAAAAAGAATATTTGAATAATCACTTAAATAGTTAAAGGTCTCATGTCAATAAATTTTAATATAATTTATTATAGATAAATTTATCTATGTGAAAGGATAGCATAGATAGATTATTTATGTTATGTCCACCCTTTATATTTAATATCGGTTCCATCCAATGTTAACTCTACAAACTATAAACACAAAAAAAAAAACTCTAACATCCATTATATGTAATTTCTAGTGGATCTTCTTCCCCATGTTGGGTGGATAGTTGGTTTAATTAATTGCATGATAATAAAGAATGTGTATTGGTTGAGAGGGTGAGTGGTTGGGATCATCACAAAATTATAAGGTACATCTTTCCTAATCATTGAAAATATTACATTTTAAATCATATCATGAATAATTCCCTCATTCAATTGATGAATAGGTTTCAAACATAGAAATATTTAATTTTAATCATGTATTTATTTAAAAATATATATATCCAACTATGGTCATATATCAATGTGAATATTTATATTTCCCAGAATTCCTCTATTAATAATAAATTTCCTTTTTATCAGAGGGTATTAATCAATGTAACCATGTTTATGTATCATATGATCTATATATTTTTAACCATCTATATGTATTTGAAGGTATTCATCAATGTGATAATATGGATGAATTAGGTGTTCCCTATATAGTTTCATTTTTCAATTGTCAATATTTCTTTTGATAAACTTCGATTTTAATCTTGATTTTTGTGAACTGTTGTCTTCTTTTCAATCTAATAATAATTCTTGAGTTGTTTTCAATATGATGGACCATTTTATATAGTTTTCCAAAATATCATTGTTAAATGAATTTGAACCCATTTATTTATGTTCTACATAACAAGATTCATCATAGTTTTTGTACTAATGTCACAATTACAGATCCTCATAGTTTAATGACATGTACCGAGGACACCTATGTGAATCACTCCTAATAATGGTAGGTTCGATATTTTACATGAGTGTACCTTTTTGGTTAACATATATTGGAATTTGGTCCATTGAGTATATATTGATATCACAAGTGATATGGCTGTTAATGATATTCCCCTCTAGTAATATATCACTACGAGGTATTAATAATGGTCCTCATGAGAGGAATATATTATGTCTAGTGAGTTGGTATATTTAAAATGTATATGTACTGATTGAGTATAAATAAGGAATGATAATATTGGAATGATCCACTAAGAGGTTTTATTCATATACATTTTGAAAGGAATTGATACTCATGTAAATTGAGATCTACATTTTAGTGTCATGTGATAGGACCATACCATATTTTTCTTTTTATAGATTAAAGATCTTTTCATTCACGTTAACATCATATAACTAAAACCTTTTCATGTAGTTTTAGTATAATGAGACAAGGATGTTAGTTGTAAAGATTATTTTTATAATACACATATATCTATTCCATAAAAAATTATAAAATTGATTTTTGGTCGTGAATTAAGAATATATGGTTGCACAGAAAAGATTCATCAAGAAGTAGCTCTTTTTGGAGAGGATAATATTATTTTTGGGGCTAACACCTCAATATGAGGTAGAATGATGAATTTTGTTCTAGTGATTAGACCTTTGGTTGTGGCCCAAGTTGGATTTATTGAAATTTATAATGGATTAATGAACTCGTATATCAATGCTTATGGTAGAAATATTTGTGTTATAAATGGTGATGTTTTATGTTAAAACACATTGGAAAATAAATTATTATAGGACCTAAATATATTGGGGAACCCCATGACAAATATATTCACTACCTTCTAATGGAAGAGGGTGGGGATACAAATGGATTGATGGATATAGTTTCTTATATTGAAAACTATCATATTACCCTAATAAGTATTACCTATTGAACCCGTCTCGATGATAATATATTAAATCCACCGTCAATCCAAGAGAGACTACCCTAGGATAATCTTAATAGAGACTCACATTATTAAGAGAATTAATAATTGTGATTCCAACACAGGTTATTCCTACATGGGAAGCTAATTACCTAGAAACAAATATAAAGGTAATATAAAATTATATGGGTTCATTATGGTTTTAATTAATTTAGTATTTGAATTCAGTGACCTCATTGGAGGTATCAGGTAGGTGATACTGACATTTCATGCTCGAATTTTTATATTTAAATATATTATCATCAGAACTCAATTGATAAACTCTTTTCCAAATATCTAATGTTTCGTACATCATTGAAACAAAAAATAATAATTTATATAAATCATTAAGAGGATACAAAAATCATAAAAAAAATTCATCGAAAAAGTCTTCCCATGATAAATTATGATCATTACAAGCATTGGGGGGTAAAAACTAAGGAATCATTATTAAACAGATTATAGAAGGCTAGGAAAAAGCATTCTATCCACGAATAACATTCAAGTGGTGATATAGAAATAATTAATTAACACATGATGTAAAAAATAGAAATAATAGGAGGTAATGTTACATTAATTGCACGAATATATGTTTCATATTGTGGAACTAGTCAGAATGGTCTAATAATTAGAATATTCGACATACATTAACAGGAGACTCACCATTATAAAAAGTGGATTCCATTTAATAGAGTAAATGTCCCACAACATATTTATGACTCTTATAAGACTATAATAACAGAAAATTATCACCAATATAGGTTATTAATGTCTTATTAATTGAATACCAATTTTTCGATTCTAGGGATCATTCTTTAGACCTAATATTTGGTAATGTTATTTTTTATTTGTTGAGTAATCCACCCATTTTCTCCCCACTTTTCATTATTTTTTATTTATCATTCCTCCTTCCCCAATATTATAATCATCATAATCAAAATTTATTTTTATTATAATTATATAGAAACATATAAAAAGTTAGAAACATTGATAAATCACAGAACTATGGTGGTATTAAATAATAGATCCCAATATCATTTTCCACATTACTAGAATTAGATGGTAACACCAACTATCTTTCAGGGAGATTTAGATTAGTGGGGTATGTTTCTTTTGGGGGTATTTTATTATATTTATTCATTATATATTTTTACAATCGTGAATTAATTTTAAATATATATTACTTTCTTAAATTCATGGATATTGATTTTAGAATATGAATAGAAACTTTTCAAATTATTCAACTAAGTACCCAAAATTTAGAATGAAAATTTAATAGTTGATGGTAATAATGATAAAAAATGTTATGGTGATAAACTTTATTATTAATAGCTCATATTTCATGACTAAGGGTAAGAGGGATTTCTACATTATCACGTGGATAACATGATTATCGGATCTTTCTTGTCTTGACACTAAAAACAAACATACGTTAAGAAATATAATTTTTAAATCCAATTTCAAGTGAACCCTAAATCTACTAAACCTAACAATCCTATAAAAAATGATAATAATAACCTAAAATAAATTTTATTATTCTATATAATTCTTCATTCCCCATAATAATTTTATTTCTATAATCCCAAAACATTATATGAAATTTTATTAAATTATCAATGGATCAAACCCAATTTCATATATTCTATGATTTATTTTTTTCAGTAATAATAATGTTTATAAATTTCAAAACTGACATTCCCAATATAAATCGACACATGTATATTGAGATCCAACTCAATCCTTATACGTGTCCATAGGAATCACTCAAGTAATTTTTATAATAATTGACTATTATATGAATTACTTATTGTTCTTATAAATTCTTTTATTTTATTGATTTGATGAATTTTAATTGTGAATAATATTGATTTTTGTAATGAAATCATTTTTTAAAATGTGGGTTTATTTAAAAATAGTTTGTTTATGTAAATTGTATGATTATATTATTTAACAGTGGGTTTTGTCTAATAAGAGAGTTTTAATAACATAAGTGGATTAAAATTTTGATAATTTTTTTAAAAATTATTATAATTTATTATTAAATGGTTTTTGAATGATATCAATCACTGAGTAAAATACAATGTGTCTAGAATAAACATGAACTTTATAATGTTAGTAGTGCTACATGTGGTTTTCATTTAGTTTAGTTTCTGAAATTTAACTAGAGTTAATATAATATGGCGCCTCCAAAGGCCTGTATATGGGATTTGTTTTCATTTCTAATATGTATACCCTGAGTTTAGATCAAATTTTTTTTCTTTTTAAATTAATATAAGGTAATCATATGATTTATTTTAACAATTATTTTTCACATTATTTCTCATGATGGATTACACATTTTTATTTTCTCCCATTAATTCACTCGATGGGTCAGTCTTGGTTATTTTATCACATTCCTTCTCATGATATGTTAGTAACTTTTATTTTATAATATTCTTATGTTATGATGTATTCATGGACTATATTGGTGATTCTACCCTTCTTATTCAATTGTATGTTTAATATCCTTTTTTAGATTGTGGAATCCATTTTTGTAAAAAAAAACTAATGATTTACAAATGGGTATGATCATTGAAAATAATTTGGGGAGATGTATTTGTTTTAATGAATGAACAATATCATTCATCATATTAATCATTATTTGGATTCTATTATGGAATACAACTGATATTTTTTCACAATACATAATTTTTCCAATGGGTAGTTGTATACATTTTTTAGGCTTCAATTAATATGAAGGGAATTATATAGAATATTATCTACCCTATTCATCATAGCTTTCATAGTAGGATTCTATTGATATTATATTTTTTCACATTTTTACATGTGTGTATTGTCTTTTTATAAACATTATTTTAATCATCCTGGATTGGATTTTATGGACCTTAGATGTATCTATTTATTATGATTTCAACATAGGTTTTATTTCATGTTATATTATATATGTTACATTTTTTTGTTATGTGGTTGTGCCACACCACCGTAATGGGCCTACTCGGGTTGATTGTCTAGTTGATATTTTTTTGTCTTGTTACATTATCATACATGAAAAAAAATCATCAATAATTGTGTTTACACTCCATTTGATTTCTTCTATTTCCCAGTTTGACATGATTTACAACCATATGCATTCAAAAATAATGTTTGGGAGGGTGGCTGGCCAGCTCACTTCTATGTAGAACTCGATTCACCAAGGGTGGTCATAATTGTTTTTCAATTATTTAGAATCAATGTTTGAGGTGATTTGAAATAAATTTGATCATGAGTGAATTTAAGCTATCCATATATTTTTTAAAGTGTCTTGTTTCATCTTTGTAATACATATTACTTTAAATTATAATTATTTTATAGAATCATCCTGAATTATTGATGTTTATCTATTATTTTTTTTTAATTTTTCTCAACAATTACAGTGGTTACTATCTTGGTATAAAGTGATGATGCCTCATAGAAGACCTCTTACGAACCCAGGAGAGGAAACTATGCTACGTATCATTAATGAAAATAGGTTTTTGTTCCTATCAATGTTATATGTTTTAATCTACACTATTAATACTCTAAGTCATTTGAGTATCAAGTACAAGGGGAATTCATTAGATCATGGCTCATAAATACCTACTAAACTTCCACTAATCTTTTGTGGTAACAAAGGACCCCAATAATTATAGTAGTGGCATGCGTGGAATGTGAGGGTTATCAACCTCTTGTGAACTACTAAGGAATCTATGGTATGTTTAACCGTGTACATTATTGATGTAATAGAATGTATCTAAATGGAATCTATTATGAAAGGTATGTTACACGCGGACCTTAAGTAGAAATATTTTAAAAAAATATTTTTTCAGAATTTTTACAGTAACACGTTACAGGAAGTAATGACCATAGAGATTTTTACCCCAGATAATGCAGTGTGTTCTATTAGTGAGTATTCCACCTATTTTGATGTGATGGTAATTTTTAACTAGATATCATCACAAATAAATACTTGGTGGCTCATATGAATGCACTGAGATTGAGGCCTGATATTCATTTGATGATAATGATCTTGTTATTTCTGACCATCATTATGGTAGTCTATAATGAAATGTTTATGGAAGATAACATATTTGGAAAGACTAGGTTCGGTGGAGCCTTAGATGGTGTATTTTTTTTTTTTGAAATGAATTTTTTTTTATAAAATGATGTGCAAGGGTGGTTACTTTTTTTCTTAAATAGTTCAATGTTCTTCTTATGTGAAACATTTGTTTTTTTCTACCTATGTAAATTTTATGGTAACACCATGCATAAATATATACTGATTCATGTGACATATCATCATTGTGGACCATTGGTTTATCTACTATGTTTCTATGACAGGATAACATAGGTTTGAATGATTTGATCCTAATTCCACAAGGGTTCATAGTTCTGTAGTGATGAATCCATTGGGGTTGTGTCTAATCCTCAGGTTATGTGGGATATTCATGACAGTAATTATAGATGTCTTTATACGGTGGAGTGTATGGTATAGGAATCAAATGTAGGTACCACTACTGTTAGAGGTAGGATTTTTAGTTCATTTTGGATGGTGATATATTTTTTAGATACACCTACTATTAATTCTATTATATAATCAAATATAGTTTATGTTTTGATATTATGTTCATAATTTATTTCATTCTTGTTTATAATTCCACACCATTGGGAAATAGGTCTAAACAAGGACTCTTTTGTCTAATATGTTGGGTGATTATAACTAACTTCACAGTGGTGTTGGACTTTTTAGTTCATTACATTGATATCTTTGACTTGATAAATTTAATGGATTGGATGATATATGTTTTGATCCATATAGATGTTATCATCATTGGTTTCCATTTTTTTCTAATGTTTTCAGACATGGTGTTTAGAGAGGGTGAGACATTAGATCAGGATGGGATGAGAATGTTTTTCCTCACTCTATAGAAATTTTGTGCGAGTGGTTAGAGATGTTAATTTTTTAATTTAACCTTTTATTTGGTTTTATAGTTCATGTAGTGGGTTTAGTGAACCCCTAAGTAAATTTTTTATGATATTTATATTTTACCAACATAGATTAGGGTCATATTTACACTTCACCTTCTCCACAGTATGATTCCAATTTCATTGTCATTGTATCTACTTGGACTACCAATTTGGTGTAACATGAATTACATCTTTAGTAACAAGTGTCTATGTATGTTACACATCCTAACATGTAACAATTAAATTAACATGTCCTATTTTATCAGGATTCGTAAACGTGTCTCATACATTTCATGTATTATTGAATGGTTAAATAGGTGAATGGTGTGAACAAATATTTTTTTCATAGAACTGGTGATCTATTTTAACAACATAAAGTAGAAAATTTACATTAAATTGGGTTTTAAAAAGTAGAGAGGTCGGGAAGTGGATATACTGAACAATGTGTTTGGGTTCCTGTATGGGAATTTTGAGTTTGTATTTCAATTATATATCTCTACTCCTCTTTTTGTATTTATGGGGTTTCAGAAGAGAATAATTAATCAATTCTTAAAATCACATGCTATTTTGTTTAATTGATGATATATTGGTTTATACCAGTTAGAGGAGGGTCATACAGTGTGTTAGGATATCATGCATCAAACATTTAATGAACAACATTTATATGGTAGGCTTTCAAAATGTGGGTTTTGGATCTTGGACGTGAAATTTTTTAAGGAATTTCATATATGATAGGATATTAATATTAAAGACTAAAATTTAATCGGATGTTATGTCATGTGATCAGTATAGATTTGTGTTAAATATTTTGTTCTTGTTGGATTTGGAAGGATACTATATCCAATTTGTTTAGGATTTCCACCAGATTGAATCATTAGTGATTAAATTAACCCATGAGGGTGTAATTTTTTCAATGGAATAAAATTTTGAGTTATATTTTATGGAGGTAAAGGTGAGGAAAAATTTAGAACCCATTATGATTCATTTTGAATAATTATGGGGTTTTTATGTTTTCTATGATGCTTCTAGAGTGGGCTTTGGTTGTGTCTTGATGTGGGTAAAATATGTGGTGGCTTGTGGATATTGATTTTTATTCCATCATAAGGGGAACTATATTTCCCTTTATCTAGATTTGTCTATATTTCTTTGTTCAATCATAATGTCGAATCATTATCTCTCAGGGTTGTGTTTTATAATTTATTATGATCATATGATCTTGAAATATATTTTTAATCATAGGTATATAAACTAGTGATATATATTTTAGGATTAGTACCATCGTATTTTTATTTTGATATTGTATACACTTTATATAAAAGAAATATGGTAGCCAATTCATTGAGTACAAAATTACAGAGACAAGCTAATATGGAATTCGTTGAAGAGTGGTCTCAATTGAGTTAGTTTATTGATATGATATTGGTAGGTTAATATGTTTGTGGATATGTTTTCATGGAATTAATTACTACGGAATCATCTTTTAATGATTTTCATAAGCTTGATCACATGACTGAAACAATGTACCAACACATAGGAAAATATTATTATTGTTGGGATACCATAGGTGAGTTGTACCCGTATCCTAGTGGATCTTTATCCTTATGCAGAAGTTTGGTTGTTTTGATTTCTCTAATGTAGGAGTTGATAGATTATGGACACGAGCAATGTTATTCTTTACAGCCATGGTATTCCATGATGTATCACTACATATAAAATTGGTATTAGCGTTGATGGATGAGAAGGTTGATTGTGTATTTTAAATCATAGTGTATGATTTGTCATAAAATTATGGTTCAGCACTATAGATATATGATACTGTAGAAAAAGTCTCACATTCTAGAATGTAAATGGGATATATTTCATGGGAATTGATTATTTATTACCCATGGACAACAGGTGGGAATAATTTGATTTTGATGATCATTCATTTACTATTGAAATCAGATAATTTTTTATCCAATAAGAATATGAAAAAAGTGAGACATCTCAAATATGAGTACATTTGAAAAACATTGAGACTCAATTGGGTTCCTCCAATGATTTTTTATGATAGGGAATCAATTTTAAAATCTTGGTTTTTGGATGTTATATAAGGGGTGATGGGATCCCAGTTCAAATTTTGTGTGAAATATAATCTATGGATGGATAGATAGATAAAAAGAGATATTCGGGTTCTTGAGGATATACTCTAAGGTTGTATTCTCGACTTTTGGTGGATAATTAGAAAATAATTTTCCACTGATAAAAGTTTCCTACAAAAATAATTTTCATGATTTGATAAAGATGATTCCTTGTGATGAATGGTATGGTTTTCAATATAGATCTCCCTTATGCTGGGTCGAGTATAGGAGATATCCTTGTTTTTTCCACATATTATTCAAGATATGAAGGAAAAGGTGAATTTGATCTATATGTTGTTTTTTTAGAATATATATCATTTTAAAATATTATACAGACCACCATCACTGTCCACTATTATTTAGGATGATGATTTGGGTTTTATAGAGTTTCACCTCGCATTGGACATCATTGGTTGGGTAATAAATTTATATTGTCACTGAGGTTTATTAGTGCCTTTGATATTTTGGAGTGAGATGGAATTGTTGAATATTAGTCGGAATTTTCATCCCATTTGAAATTGATTCACAACTTCTTTCTAGTTTCCTAGATATGCAGGTATTGACTGGATCCTTGACAAGTTATTTAATGGGGGAATGTTGATCTTGAGACCAATGCAACCATATTTAAATTAAAAATTTATATTATTGATTGTCAAGATAAGGTATTTAATGTTGAAATGACTCATTTATTTTTGTAAATGAGGTTTTGTCGATGGTATAACCATGATATGTGGTAGTGGGAATTTTTGATGAGATAGAACTGTACTTATCATTTTGCATGTCCATAATCTTGTATGATTTTTCGAGACAAAAATCTATTTTGGCGGGGAGATTTTATCATTTCATATAAAATTTTTACAAGTACTTCTTGACAATTATTTTGATTATTCATTTGGTGGTAGCTACATTGGGATTAGTTTTTAATCTTTTGCAGAATTATGGGATCTATTTAAGATATGAATGGTTGGAGCATGATTAAGGTAATCCATGTTGTATTTTCCATGATACCATGAATCCATGCATGGTATACTAGATTGGGGAACACAATAATTCCAAACAGTGTATTCATACCTCCATTACGGTCACCCCATATAATAGGGGTTATGAATGGTTGGAATACAGTTACAGTAATATTGTGGAATATACATGCACCCAAAAACACTTTGTATATGAAAACCTATTATAGGTAACAATTACTCCCAATTGTGTGACCACTCTAAAACATAAAGAATATAGAAATTTTATGCTCAAAAATATAAAAAAATGCCCATGAGTCCTTGGTATGAAATCTAATGGACACCTATTATCATATTTCATTGATCTAATATTAACACACCACTCCTGACACATCTTTCTTTATATTCTAGTTGGATTTCCAAAATTCATGTGGGATGAAATCATTATGTTTTACAATTTTTGTTTCATTTTTCCGTTTCTTCTTAGATCCACATTAGAAATATTCTACTATCATATTTCTTTGTACTTGGGGTTTGTCTTAGTGGTAAGCACCCCGTAATCCTACTTGAAAAATGGGGGTTCAAAACCCATTGGGCAAAGGGTACTGTAGCAGTACTATAGCGTACTGTAGCACCATCGGTAATGTAGCAACGACGGGCACAATAGTGACGGAAGGTCACTATGGCGGTGGAAGAGCTCTGTAGTGGTGGCGGTTACTGTGTGGCACTATAGACGTGGTACTGTAGAGGTACTATTCACAGAATGGGTCTTTGACTAAACAATTGGACCTACGGGCCATGTAATGGGCTAAATTCCCACTGTGCATTTGGGATATGTAATGGGTCTCCCACTACACAATTAGAGAGGTATTTTATTTGATTTAATAAAAAATGAGTCTTCGCCCCCAACCATTAAAAAAATTATATTCTCATATTTTGGATCCCAATGAGGCTATATATTATTGATATATTGAGTTTTATCTAAGGTTGATGTTTTTTATTTTCATCAAGTGTCATGTGGGCTAGGATCAATCTTCCATCATCTTCATTTAAAAGGTGATATGTTCTACAACTATTTATGAGGTAGGACTATCTATATAGAGGGATAATTTGATGGATTTATTATTTTTCCTGTAAATTAATTTCATTCAATCATTAAATGGATTTAATTTATGATTATAATGAATTTTATATAAAGTTATAATTATTTTGAATAAATAATACCTTAAAATGGTTTTTGACTACCAAGTTTTTGATAAACTGATTAAATGGTGGGTTTTGATAAAAAATGGGGCTTATAAAACCAAGTAAAATTTGATTTTATTTGAAAATCGTTTTTATAGTGTGATGATGGATTTCAAAAAGGATTTATATTAAAAGCGCACAATGGGAAACCTTGGTTGCATGTTGAATAGAAATTTAACTCATTGTTTGGGTATTTCAACTTGTGGTTTTCAGAGAAATTAGATTTTGTAATTCCACTAGATGTTATACTGGTCGGATTCAATATACGATTAGATCAGACACATATTTTTATGTCTTGTTTTTATACCAATAATTTATATTCCAAAATATGTGATTTATCATTTATGATTGTATTATTAACTGATGGATTGTTCATAGTTATTTTATCACAAGATTTCACAAGATTGATAGGTCATAGTTATTTTATCACATAATTTAATGTAATGTACTGGTCATTTTTTCACACATTTATTCACATGATGGACTATTAATGGTTATTTTCTTACATGTAAACATTATAGTTTATTAATTCATTATATTGATGATTCTATCATTCCAATTAATATATTATTATCTTATTACTTGTTTATAGAGTATTTCTGTCATTTATGAACAAAAAATGGATAATTTAAAAATGGTTTGGCCATTAAAAATGTATTTGATTTAATTACATAACTATATAATTATTGATATTATACTTTTTATGTATTATATGGTGGAATTATATATTTATTTTTTCCCACTGACATATTTTTCTTTGGGGTTATTGTAGACATGTTTCCAAGGATTTAGGTAACAAAAAGAGTATTATGTATCAGGTAAACATCACTTTTGATAATATCTTCCATATAAGGATGGTTTGGAAGAGATATTTTGTCACATGGAAACATGTTTGATTTTTAATTTCATACGTTATGGTCTAGACGAATTTTATTCGATTTTATAGACCATGGTTGTATCTGTTTCTTACACATTTGACTCTAGTTGTATTTCTTAATTTTTTTTATTGGAATTATTTTTGTTTACTTCTCAACCAGGATAGTCCATCTCTGGTGTCTTGTCTAGTTGACTTAGCCAGGTTTGTTACATTCCAGATACCCCTCTAAACAAGATTAAACCCAAATTTAATGTTGAGAAACTTGATAATCATGTCATTATTTATAAAAGATGTTGTCCTTTTAGTTATACCATACTTCTACAATGTGCATATATATCGAACAGAAAATTTTGAATGTAATTTATTAGAAACTAATTTCTCGAAGATTCCCTCCATTAAAAACTTCCCATAGGATATTAATGTAGATGTTTGGGATGTTCTTTTACCAATCATTATATAGGTTTCTTTTTTTTATGGTAGTGGGGGTGTCAATACATATAAACTAATTATTTATACTAAAAGAGAAGCTGTTGACTTGGGTTCGATTAGTGATTAATATATCTAATTTTTATTTATCATCATGGTGACACTTCCCTTTATTGATTGGGATCATTATTATCTCTAAATCCTCAAACATGGTATAAGACCTTGTGTCAGTCACTGACGTTCATTCCAATCTGATCAGTTTCAAATATATAAACAATTAGATTAATATTTGTATGTAAGTATAAAAAGTATTATTATCTTATTACATTTCATGATGATTATAATGTTTTAACTAGTACACTAATGTGAATATATACTAAATATATGTTGATACTGAAAGGGATATTATATCCAGATCAGATAATTTTTTTATAGAACAAAAAAACTCCAAAACTAGTAACAATGAAACCATATGGCCCGCTCAAAGATTTACATGAGTGTTCCATTGAATGATCAAGAATCTAGGTTGTCTTTATTCAAAATACTTATGAATAGAAAATTTTGGATGGAGATCAATATATATATAATAATCAAGTTGAAATATGAGTTGATAATTCCCTCATGCTGGAAGAAAATTACACAATGTCATCACTAGAAATCCCCACCTTGATAGGTAATGAATATTGTGACCTAATATTTTTATAGATGTGTTTATGTTATTTATTAACATAGATATCAATTAAATTTTATCTATGTATCGAAATATCCTAGTGTCCTTGGAATACATGGTAACTAAAATAACTAAAATTTAAAATATTTAGTTTAATCTCGATTATTTGATTATAAATTATTTGAGCACATAAAAATGTGTAGGATAATATGGGAAATAATAGAAAAAAATGGGTTTTTTTAAATATCCTTGTATTTGAGTAAACATGATAAGAAACATAATATTTGGTTTAGAGGTATAATATGATTTCATTAAAGAAAAGTCTCGTGAGTAATAGCACGGGAGAATAATATACGACATAAAAATCAATAGATGATGGAATCATATGAAATATTGTAGAAACATATAAAATTACATAAAAATGGGTCACAACTAATGACATAAAAAATAATACTTCTAGAAAAAAGTCCCATAATTTACTATAATTACTCGCTAATCCCATAGTTGATGTTTCATTAGACAAAAACATTACACAATAAATCAGACTACTATCTGAGTGCACCCATCATATATTATTCATGATTATGTGATCCATAAAATGACATATATCATAAGACATAATAATAATAATTAGACATGGAAATAAATAAGCTGGGCAATCTTTTGGAATTTTATAGTCAATAGAAATTTAAGGAGGAATTTTTGAAATGAACACAAGAAATATATTACCACATAAAAATATGTTAGAATAAGGTAGGTATATATCAGAGATAAATACCTTTAAAATTGATAATAATTGCATAACATTGAATATAGAGACAATGTAAGATAGAGAGAGAAAGATCATTACAAAATGAAAAAGTGTGCCTAGTAAATGTAGCGACCCAACCTGAGATAGCCCAGTGCATGTCTTCTATCAATTATATTGTCATGAAAACAAAGAATAAAATCACGAATGAATGATGGTTTTGTAGTATTTGTAAATTCGATACATATATGAGGAATGAATTTAATATTTATGACATATAATTTTTTCCTCTTTTTTACCAAAAAGAAAACATTGAGTCTAATGTATTCTATATAACTATTCCCATCATATCTTTCAAACTATTCTTATTGGATAACTAGGTAAAAGAAATATAATAAGGGTTAGCTAAAATTCCTAGTGAGGAAACAATATAGTGCAATTCTTATTGAATCAATGAGAATAGACAATAAGAAAGGTGAAAAATGAAACAGACATTCCATGTACTTTAAAAAATGAATTTATGTTCATAAATAATATAACTAGTTAATAAATGGAAACACAATCCATTAAAATAACTATATATTGGAAAATAAATAATTAATTTTAATAAATTGAGCACATTTCATATTATTTTTTAATTAAAAATAAAATGTATACATAGAAATGTTGACACAAAATCTCGTGGATGAATAATAACTAAAATTAAATTACATAAATTCTTAATTGTTGGAAAACATGTTTCCAATGTACATGATACTTCTAATTTCAAGAACTTTCACACAAAATTCTATAAAATTTATGGTAAAACATATATAAAGAAGTTATCTAAATGAATCATCCCATGAGACTACCAATGCATTGAGTGGATAACTTTTACCAAGACCCACTAATGTCATTCTAGACCAAATCATTCCTCATATATTGAATAATAAATTTAAAAATGTGGCTTATAAAATATAAATATGGAATAGAAGATATAGATTTATTAATATTTCGCTGAATAATTTGATAACTTTCAATGTAAACACCATATTAAAAAATGCATACGGTTTATAAAATAATAGTATCCATGAAAGATGATATGGATACGCATGGAAAATTGAATTTCAAATGATCAATGGAAATTGAATATGTCATGTAGACTAAAATTGATCAGGGAAGTTAATGTTAATATTATCCTTGGTATAATAAATGAAAAATCATCCAGTAGAATAATAAGAATGGTTTGAATTAAAAATATCCAACATGCTGTAAAAATATTGGGTTGGTGTTGTTGGAGAATAAAAATTCTATAAAAAGATCTTATAAAAAAATTTATTTGAAACTATCATTTTTTTGAAAATCCTTCTAAAAACAATTATTATAAAATTGATTTTAAAAACATTTTTTATAATAATAATCATTTAAAATAGAATAATGACGCTTTAATGGAATAAAGGCTGGTAAATCCATACATGTCTTCCAATGTAAAAAAGTGTATTCATTTCTAATTGGGAAAAAGATAGAAAATTTCATTTTTCTAAAGAGACAACAAAATACCTTTGAAAACATTTTTAAAATACAAAAAGGGTAAAAATGAAGTTACAAAATCAATTTTCAATAAATATTTACCAATCATGGCTTTTATAAGAAAACATATTCTCCGATAGAAGAGATGAAAAATGTTGGGGTTTTTAAAAACATTTTCTTAAATATTATTAGTAAAAAAGAATGGAAAATTGTAATAATACGTGATAATGGTCAGAAATTTCAAAAGTACTGAAAATCAAAATTTTTATTTAATAATGATATTATAGTTTCCTCTAATGGAAATATTGTTGAAGGATCGTTAATTTTATTATTGAGAAACTTAATCTTTAAACATTCTAAAGTGTTCCACACCAATTTCAATATTTTTTAAATCATTTTTATTTTTAAGGAATGATATTAAATGAAGGTTATAAATACCATGATGATAAATTAATTACTGTAATATGTTATAAAAACATTCAATGCATACACTACACAAAATAAGTAATTTGAGAACATGGAATTTATCTCATAGAAGTAAAAAGTGAGATGGAAATATCTTACCTTGAGTTTCCTTTTCAATGGACATCCATTAACCTATTCCATAAGAATCTCATTTTAATTTTATAATTTATTTAGATCCTTTTTCAGGTTTATCATTATATTATTTTTCACTTATTACTATGTTTCATACAAGTACATGGATAATTAAGTCTTCATTGGCTGTTTTGACCAAATTCATTTTATATGTTGAAAACTCCTTTGGTATGTCAAATATGGTCAAAAGGGACATTATATAACATTTATATAATACTAATAATTTCATAATTATCATATTTATACTTCAATTATTCTTTGATAATCAATAATAATTTTTTTTATGGAAAATAAAAAAATGTTACAATCTTGGAGGTGGTAGGTCGTATGTATGCATGAGTAACATTCTAATTTTGGGATGATTGTTATTGAAAAAAGGTAACTAACCCCATATATTTTCGGAATGATAATTATTTAAAAGTTAAAATTTCATAAAATAATATATAATTTTATATTGCGAAATTTTGGTGTAAGAAAAGAATCACATATTGTAGAGGAGGCAATTGTCTACACATCATCGAACGACATTATCTAATTTAATGTGTGAAAAATTTTAATAATGAAAATGATATATATATAGTGTATTTTAATAAAATATAATTATTAAATGAATATAATAGATTGATTTTTTATTTAAAAAATGTTTTATTGGTACCATCTTTTATACATACCATGTATAGTTTGAGCGACTCACATGGCTTCGAGGGGTGGTAGTCAGCACATCCTAAAATGATGTTTTCTAATTAATTCAAAATGGAATGTATTAATGTAAAGTGAAATTAAACTAGTTAATAAGTATATGGAAATAATAAATATCATAAATATCATATATGAACAGAGTTTCCATCATATTGTCCACCATGAGCGATTGTAAAGGTAAAATGAACAATCATAGTTTTGTGATGTAATCATTCCTCATACATAGAAATCATATGTCAATTACCCATTAGATGGAGGTTTTTGTAACTATATCTATAACCCTCAGAAATAATAAACACCTTGTATAAATTGGATAAAAGTTTTGACATATATTCAAGTAATAAAGATATTTTAGGGGTGGAAAATTGAATATAAACATGAGAGTTTGAAATAATACATTACCTCTTAATCAGGTAACATCATTTGGTTTGTACCAAATTAACTCCATGTAAATACTTATTCAAAAGTGGAGGATTATTTTTATATGTTATGGATTTTTTTTAATGACATGGGATGATCATGACCTAACCAATGTGGTTTGAGTTGTATGGGTAAGGAGTAGAGGTGGTTTCCATTTATTGTTATAGAAAATGACTTAGTTGATATTTTTGAAAAGAAGTTAAGTGTACCCAAATAGATACATGAAAAAGTATTGGAAACTATAAAAATTAATTAATTTAAGATTCATAGATGAATTAGGTCCAGCCAGTGGGTTTTGGACAAGTGGATATGACATTTGGGGCTATAAGAAAAAGGTTTAGTCCTTTATTAAGTATTATTTTACTTATTAATTGTAATTAATTTCAATTACTTTCACTTACATTTTTGTTCAAAACCAAAGTTGGTATTATTATGAAATTTAAATTATTCCAATTTCAAATTTTTAATCTTTCTTTTGAAAATACATTTATATTTTTGGTTGAAATAAATTTATAACTCATCATACTGGTAGGATGACATTGCTCGTTTTTGATATAAAAATGTCAGAATGTGTGCTATATATTTTTATCTATTTTAAATTGAAATTTATTCCATTGAACTAAATTATGTTAAATGATAAAATATTATTTAATTAGAATTTAAAACCAACTAAATTTATAATTTATCCTTATGAATATTTTATATGAAATGTATATTTGAACATATATTTACTATTTTTACCTATTTATTAGAAATCAATTTTTCAAAAAATGTATGAAATTGACCTTAACCCAATTAGTATGTGTCCCATTAAAATATAAATTTTACATTTATATATTAAATAAATTCAATATACTAAATTCAGATTCAAAATGGGGTTTCCATTAAAATGAGATACAATTTCCTTAAAAAATACAGGTTTCTATGTGATAAAAAATAGTTTTATTTATCCTATTTATATCAAAAATAATGTATGAATCCAAAAAATATTATATTTAATATATGATATATATAGTAAATTAATATGAATTACTAATTGAAATTAATTTTATCTATTATCCCAAAATATATTTTTTATCATAAAATACTTTTCTATAAAAATATTCACATTATCTTCAATTTGTTCGTATATTCATTTCTAATTAACATGTTTTTAATTAATTATTTCTATAATTTTCTAAAATATAATTTCAATAATTTAATTATTAATAATCATTATTAATAATTTAACTATATATTTTATTATATTATTTCAAGTAATAATGTGTTAACAGTACATTATTATTTTGTGAAACATGGCCTTTCAAGTAATGGAAGATATCGAGGTATGTTTCTATTTAATTTTACAGAAGATATCGCTGATGGCCTCTCTTCCATGAAATGTAATCTAACTTTGTGTTTCATTCATTACATTTTATATCATGTATTTAATAAATTTATAATAGTAAATATATTGTGGAGTCTCTAGCTATTTTGTAAATTTATGCACTTGGTGATTCATGTCAAGAAAGATATTGAATATAAAGATATACGTTGGAATTTTGGGGTGATACACACTAACCAAATTAATTAAACTGTTTCATGATAATTTAAATAGAATCATGGTGATAGTTTGTTTGATGTTTCTTATGTTGAAGTCACACATTGTTAGAATAGTTTATAAAACATTATCTACAAAATTGAGAATGTGATGTAAATTATTCACATTAACTACCATGTAACTATGTTCATAGTTATGAGAACATCAATGGAAATTATAGATACATACATATAAGAGAAGTGTAAATATTTATAGGGAGTGAATGCGGCCATCAATCACAAGAAACTAATGATCTATATAATGTTGAGGGGCTCAAATCCATAAATCATGTGTGATTTAAGAGAACATCAGTTCAATAGAAATTAATGAATTAGGACAACTTTATATTTCGAATTCATTTTCCTAATTTTGGATAATTATTTTACATACCCAGAATAAAAGGAAATATTCATAAATGATTGGTTTCAATTTCATATGAATAATCCTAACATTTGGATGTTCATTAGTCAATGTTCTTTTATAACATTACTTGAGGAAATAAATTTTTAATAATGAATTTTTTATTTCTGAAGAACTATTAGAAACTTTTAAAGGATCATATGTCCTATAAAAGTGTGTCATGTCTAAATATTTTTCATTAAATATCTTTAAAAACTAATATGTTTCATATATTAATATATAATCCTCAAAATTTATACAACTCGTTCATCATTTTCATTTATTCGTAATTTTTTAAAATTAAATGCTCTAAAAGATTACTTGGATGTTATTTAATTCAATGGTTAGGGTAAAA
This sequence comes from Viscum album, assembly GCA_963277665.1. NCBI lineage: Eukaryota > Viridiplantae > Streptophyta > Magnoliopsida > Santalales > Viscaceae > Viscum > Viscum album. Next base: position 198,760,758 of record OY728150.1, read on the forward strand.
CCATTATCATCCTTCACTCATGGGATAATGACGTAGGGAATTGATGAATAGTATTGGTTTTCACCCATCATATAAATTGTCCTTTTCAAATACCATATTAATAAAAATTTTAAAAAATTATGATGGACATCCATGTAATAAGCTTAATCACAAAATAAAATTTTAACTATGATTTTATATACAACTGTAATACATAAACACTTTGTCCATTTATTTATACATATTTTCTTCCAGGGTATAGTTTTTATCAAAAACATCCTTACTTGAGTTTTTAATTCATGAAACATATCATCAATCAAAAACACCTTAGGTTTACCCAAGGCTATTCATTCTCGAAATCCATTATAGTGGTTTGTAACGAAAAGTTGAATATTTCTAAGAATATGCCTTAAAATTGTCACACTATGTGAGTAGTATGGATTGTTTTATTCTACTATGTTACCCCAAGTGATACTCATAACATATTTTCCGAGTTATTGCTCTTATATACATCTTTTCCATAACCATAACAACTTTTTGTTACATGAAATTGATTTATTTATAGAAAAATGACATAATATATACCTTACCAAAAATATAGGATGTTCTCAAATAATTATCCTCAAATTATACCATAGGGTTATGTTCTCTAGCCTATGTTTTTTAAAATATATTTTCCATGGTTTCTACTAAACATCCTTTAATAACAACTATAGTGACCCCACATTAAATAGCTCAGAGTTGGGGACTCATATCAATTACATTTCCAAGATTAAAAGTAATTAAACCATAAAATATGCGAGTTAGAAGTCTGGGTAAACCAAATAACTACATGATAAAATTATATACTAATTAAAACAGATATTTATTAATGTTTTCTTATTTCTAAATAGATAACTTTGAGGGTAACATTATTCCATCCAGTGTATATCTACATATATTTCATAGTATGCTTCTTCGATTCTGGGGGAAGGAAACATAATAAGGGTGAGATAAAAAACTCAATACGGGTAAAATATAGATAATAATTAATGAATCAATAAGTGTATTAAATATGGAAAGGTAAAAAAGTTAACACAAATTCCATGTAATCAATAAACCTAATGGAAGTGAATAAACAATATGGAAATTTAAAAAATTGGGACATATTCCATTTAAATAACTTTATAATATAAAGTTAATATAGAAAGGAAAGAAACTAAGACACATCAAATTTAATCAATTAACTAAAAATACAATGTATCCATAGACATGTCGATGCGTGATCACTTAGATGAATAATAATAGAAACTAAATGATGTAAATGATTAACTACAACATTCCAAGATTATTTTCTAAATAGTACTTTTACCATCAAAACCACTCATAATATGATTTACAAAATATTACGTAAAAATACATCTATGGTGGATAGCCAAATGATATGTCACATGAGAGTAATGATACATCGAGGGGATATATTTAACCAGGTCCACCAGCATCATACTAGTCCAAAATATTCCACATATATTGAATATATATGCAAACAATGTGCCTTATAAAATATCATTATGATATAGAATATAAGGAATTATCAATATCTCCAAACTAATTTAATAAATTTGAAATTAAAAACATAATGAAATTTTTTATTTTTTTAGAAATTATATAATCATGGAAAATTGATATGGACTCCTAGGGGATATTCAAGGTAAAATTATCAAAGGAAATAGAACAATTCAACTAGAAAAAAACCGATCAAGGAAGTGAATTTTAATACTGTCATTTTCTAAATGAATCCAAAATCATTTAGGATAATAATAATTATTGATTAAATACAAAATATCCCAAGTAGGGTAAAAATAAATGGTTATTGTCTTTGATAAATAGAAATACTATAAAATGATCATTTTAGAATCATTCTTGAGGAAAACATCCATTTGTTTTCAAGAACCATATAAACATAATTTTTATCTAATTTTTTTAAAAAAAAATCATTAACAAATATATATTCTAAACATGATAAGGTTTCTTCATAGGCATTATAGTACATAAATCCATACATGTTGTAAAATTTAAAAGTTACAATCCTTTTACATGGAAAAAGGATAGAAAAATTCCATTCTTGGAAAACAAAAATATTATTCATTTGAAAACATCTGTAAAAGAAAAAAGGGTTCAAATGCATTTAAAAAATAATTTTAAAATAATTTCTAAAAACCATTTAATAATACAATATTTTATAATGAGATCAGGTCCTCTGACTAATGAATGAAATAATGGTGGGGTTTTTGGAAAAATAATTATAATATATTTTCAGTACCAAAGAGGTAAAAATTGTAGTAACACATGATAATATTTTGGAATAACAAGATGATTGAAAATTAAATGTATTATTGAAAAAATTTCATAAAATTTACTCTAATAAAAATAAAATTTAAATATCATCAATGTTATTATTAAGGAAAATATTCTTTAATTATTCAATAGTGTCTTATATCACATTGAATCATTTTAAAGCATAAAACTCGTGAAGGATTGATATTATATGAAAATTTTAAACACCATGAAGATAATGTAATTCATGATACATTATATAATAATTGTATATAGATATATCAAACAGAAGAATTGAGTGGTTGACATGACATTTATCTCACCAAATTAAAAAATTGATATGAAAATCCCTTAACTTGATTTTCTTTTTAGGTGAACATCATTTAAAATCTTAGATAAAAACATATTTTTATTTTATACATTCATAATATATTTTTATATGTTTATGATTAAATTAATTTCCATTTTTACAATGTTGTATACTACTTCACAATTAATAAATTTGATGTCTGTTTTTTTTGTGAAAATTCATTTCATTCATCAAAAATTATTTTTTTAGGTCAACTATTACCAAAGTTGTCATTATATAAAATTTCAAGAATAATAATAAATAAATATTTATAATATTTATTCTTGTGTTATACTTTTAAAATGAATATTTGAATATGGTTATGAAAAATGAACCAATGATACAATCATGGAGGTGATAGGTCATATATATGCATTAGTAACACTCTCATTTTTCAATGATTGTTTTGGAAAAAGGATGAGTAAAAAAATTTAAATAATTATACTTATATCAGAAATACAATGTTATTTAATCACATATACAAATATATATTTATTGTCATGTAAAAAATGGATCACATCATGTCTAGTAGAAGGTAGCACAAATATCCATGAACGGTGTAATCTGTTTTAAATTATATGAAAGTTTATTAATGGAAATGATATATATATATATTACATTTGAGAATTGTTTTGATCGACTACATGATTTGAGAGTGAAAACATTCTGTGTCAAGATGGTTTCTTTGATTAGGTGTTGTGATATCATGATTGTATCCATATAGAGAAATTTGAGATATATACCAATATGAAACCTTAGTGGATAGAGTTTTATCCCAACAAGGTCTAATGAAAATACTGATAGTAACTCTAGGATGAACTGATATATAGTGTAGATTATATGAAATCATAATCCTTTTCATGAAAGGGCATGTTTATATTTCTATAATATATTGTACTTTTTCTTATGTTTTATTCCTATGAAGTTGTTACAGGTGTGAAGAGTGTTATAATAGGTGTTTGAGAAGTTAATGGAATGAAAATATTGAAAATCGAGATATAGGAAGGGGTTCATGTTTAGAATATGGTATATGATCATTTCCAAACCCAAAAATATAGTCATTATTATTTTGGAACATGGGTTTTAAACATATTATGATTTCTAGGGGAGGACATGAAAAAGATAAAATTAATTGAAAATGTGTTTCACATTATTGTTTTAGGGTTCAGACATTCATGCATCCCATCCATGAAGGTGTTGACCTTAAAATATTGAAATATACATAGATGTCACACTGTAATGATAAATTTATTTCCAAACTATGTATATTCTCATTTTTATTATATTTTTTATTATTAAAAATGGCACATTCCACCCCAATGTTCCCCCTTCCCCATCCTCTAAAACCCCATTTTAAATTCATTCAAGGTCATTGGATGATTAATCTATTATTCATCTATACAATGATATAGGTGTATGGGTAACATTGTGTCTCAATCCTTCTTCATCTTTATTCAATTTTTATATATCTCGCACTAATTGTGGCTATTAAGACCCTCCTTATTTTTTTTCTTCTAAATTTTTTCATTCTAGAATTTTGGATTGATTTATTGGCTAGTAGTTGGTGAGAATGATTCCACAAAACTATTGTAGATGTTACCTATGTTGTGACATGATTGTTCTTCATTTATTATACATGTGATGTTATGTCATATAGTTGAATTTCAAAAATAACCATGTGAACATAAATATAAAACATTACCCTGTGTTATGATATATAATAATATTACAGTCATATTGGATCATGAATATGTGGTAAACAAACTGGGTGACCAATAGAGGTGCACCAGATTTTAGACCTAATTTATTTATTTATGTGGTGAACCATGGAATGTCTCATTTGATCAATTTTTGTTAATTAAATAAATCTATTTACGAATTTATGAAAATTAAAAACTAGGTTGGGTGGGAGACTCTTTCTATTTAAATGTATTAATTATAAAATTATGGGGTGTGAGAGAAATGGAAAAAATTGAATATTTAATGTTAATATGTTACTCATATTAATTCTAAATTAAAGAATAATGATTTATGAATACTAACAATGAGGATATGTCGGTTGAAGGGGATTCCCCATGGTTGTTTCCTATATGATTATAGGTTGATATGTGTTTCTCTTAGGATGGTTCTTATATGAATCTACAGTATGATGAGTTTTTATTTGGGTGTAAAAACATTTACCTAGGGTAATATGAGTCTCAACATGGTAGTTTATACAAAATTTTAATAATGTAAAGGTTTTCTCATAAGATATTTTGTTTTTTGTTTAAAAATTCTAATATCCAAAAATTATGTATGGTCAATCCTAGGATTCATCTTACATATTTAATGATTAGTGGTGGTTTATTTTTTTGTATGTTTTATAATTTTAATTATGGGCATCATGAAGATATTTATACTAGAATGGATGTATTTATATCAATTTTTTGTTTTGTCCTACTATATCATACATAATAACCACTCATGTCTCTATGATTACCTTATAAAACATTAGGGTTTATGGAAGTGACATGGAATAGTACCTAATTTTAAAAATCTCAGTTCCGAGTACCACCCAATGGTGCCCCATACCAAGTTGTTCACATCACCTCAAGCACATTTCCCCGAATTATAGAGTCTTCAGACTAGCGAGGAGGGTGAAGGTCCTATAATGGGGAAAATATACCCTCATTAGTAGAGTATACATCGTAGGATAACAAAGAGTAAAAAATATTTGAAGCATCAATACCAAAAAAATGTAGTAAATAGAAGAAGATTGATATTAATATAAAAAATGTAACATATATAAATAATTCATGTATCACGTGTCTAGTAATGAATCCAAACAAATGATAATGCTGGAATCTAATACTGAAACCAAACTACAGAAGAAACAAGTAAAATCCAACAGCATCACAAGCCTCAATGTGGTCTCACTCTCTCCAGATCCAATAGCAATCAAGTACCAGACGAAGAAGGGTGTACACCATTATATAAAACTAAATCCATATTATCTGGTTTCATCCAGAAGAATGACCCTAATAGCATATAAGACAAATCATAGTACACAACCACCAAAATATTTCATTCCTAACTCTTACTGAATATATATATCAAGAAATATGTATTAATGAATTAATATAATAGTATGTACTCAAAATTATAAAAACCTAAATCTTACAATTATATGTATTTACATTTATTAATAATTAAATCCTTTTAATAATGAAAATATGGGATCTATCCTATGCTATGTATCCCCTCGTGTAATAGTAACAACAAACATCTCAGAATACCATCTAATCAAATAAGTAAGACCGAGAACAAGATTTTTATTTGGTTTAAAAGACTCAACATAATCATTTAGTCATTCATAAACATCCCACTGGTAAAGATCTCAAGGTCTAACCTCTTTGGTTTAACATAGCTCTAGTAATTTACAAACAACCACCTGAGATATTCTCACGGCCACTACACATAGGTCTATAGGAAACCAATAAATTATAAAAGACCATTGGATATCTCTCATGGTCAACACCCCCGGGTCAACCTAGCGTAAATAAATCATAAAAGACCTCGTGAGAATATATCAAGGTCAATAACCATGTATCAATGACTACACAAGGGATCTCAGTAACCTGTGTAAAAAATCATTTAATCCCCTTCTATTTTCTTAGTCTAAGGTTCTCTGTGTCCATTGCATGAACAACTCACATAACATATCAAAGTAGAAATTTTAATCTATAACTACTACAAGAATAACATAAACAATAATAATATATAGAATTCAAATTTCCATTCAAACTATATCCTAATAAATTCAAGGCATGGAAACAAGGTACCCCACATAGGCATCCAAGGACAAACTTCTATAAAAGTAAATCGAGGAAAACACACCCATGGGTTTCATATTAAAAATGAATCTAATGTTATACATATGAAAAAACCCTATTCAATAAATCAAACCATAGCAGGTACATAATAGGGTTTGTTTCCCAATCAATAAATACCCCAAACATGGTTATGCGTGGGTTTATCATATATTATCAAAATAAAAATAGTTAAAATCCCAAACCACCTTCATCGATATCGTATGATTGATATACTTTAATTTTGTCCCTTGACTCGACCTAGAATTATACAGATCAATCATAATCTAATTCACCATATAGGGTCTCAATTAGTGCTTAGATATTGAACCAAGAGGGGCTCGAACTTCACAGTCATTCTGTTGCTCACCTATACGAATCGAGGGGAGGAGAAATATGTTCTGGACATGATATGTGAACCAGATCCAATTTATGAAAAAATAAATAAATGTACATTGAATGTTCATTTATTGTACATGTCGTGTATTATCCTCAACCGGACCCCAACAAATGTGGGTCAGCTAGGTCATCACAGGTCCATGTACTCAGCTGTCACATGGACAATACACAACTATAAATGGAAACTGGATACACGGAGAGTACCCATATATAAAAAGTGTGTAAATATAAAAAATTAAAATTTAATCCTATTTTTTCAAAAACAATCATAAATCAATGTCCGCACCTGAAATAAAGATCCTAGTTCTTAGAAACATCCATCATAAATAAATTTGTCACTAAATTTCCCATCTAAGGGTGGTGAAGAAGAATCTATGAAAAACTCTTGACATTGTGAAGGTACATTAACCACTATCTCCCATCTCTCATCCTACACATTCCCATGATACCATAGCACTCATAACAAAGGAAAAGACCGAAGATAGAGAACCTTCGTGCTGTGATCCCCAATCTGAATAGGGTGATCCTCGAAGGATACCTCCACCTACCACCCATCTTCCTCATATTAAAAAATGAGAGGTAGGTCTGAAAATTAACATCGTATTTGAGAAACATGAATAATGTCATCCATAGTGTTGTAACTCTGAGGTAACTAAAACTAGTAGACAACCAGTCTGAATCTCTCTAAAACCTCAAATGGCTCGACATATTCTGGTGAATGCATTCACTGCCATCAAATACTTCTATGTCCCATCCTCGGTGTGACATGTATGAAATCCAAATCTCTGACCTCATACTTGAGAAGCAATCTCCATTGATCATTATATGATTTATTGTGGGACTATGCAGTATATGTCCTCTTCCAAATCAACTCCACCTACTCAGTGGTCCCCTGGACAAGACTAGTTCCTAACATAGCTGCCTCTACTACATCCATCCCACATATGGGTTTATTAGAATATGATATAAGACAGAGCCCCATAAGGTTATGTCTTAATCATTATCGGAAGAGCATTACTGTTGGAAAACTCCACTCGTAGAATGTGTCTCTCCCATGAGCCCCTGAAATTAAGGTCACTTTCTCAAAACACGTCCTCTAAAACCCAAATCGTGTGCCCAGACATACCATCTATCTGGGGATGGTATGTTGTACTCAGATGTAAATGGGTACCCAAATCCCAGTATAGACCATTCCATACACATGAAATAAACCAGGAATCGCATTACAAAATGATAGAGTGTAGAACCCCATGAATGCATATAATTTATTGGATGTACAACCTTACATGTTCATCGACACTGATGTATTTCTTAGTCTGTATAAAATGTGAATCCTTTGGGAGTATGCTATAAAAAACCAAAACCACAACATTCCCTCGAGGAAGATGCGGTAAACCCATTAAGAAATCCATTGTGACATCATTCCATTTCCACTCAAGAAATGTTGACTACTATGAAATCTATGTCAGTCGCGGATGTTACACCTTCACCTACTGACATGTGGAACTCCACATAACCAAACCAGTAACATCCCTCTTCATTCCTGACAACCAATAAAAATAGTGTGGATGTCAATACATCTTGGTGTCACTTGGATAAATATCCCAAACTGAGGAATGAAAAACTCATAATATCTCCTCATGTCTATCTTGTCACACCCATAGGCATCCATGAAAATAGAAAACAACATCCTCACCCATGGTCCACCTAGGAGTAGGGTCGTAACTGGATAAATTATCTCTCAGGACTAGTCCTATGGAATCATATAGCTTCCTCATTATCACTAGATCCAAAATAATCAAGGCAACAACAATTGAATAAAGAAAAGTCTTCACATTTCTGTCGTGCACCTCCAAATGAATCTCATAGAACTTATCCATAAGAAGCCACTCACTTATAGCCTTTTGAACTACAAGTATATGATTCCTCCTACTCAACACATGAACCTCTTTATTGCCTTTCCCGAGTCTGTAGTCAAACTCAATGTCAATAAGATTAAGGTACTCAACCCACCTTTATAGTTACAAATTCAGATCACACTGCATAAATATATTCTTGTGTCTTCAATGTTTAGTTTACACTATAAAATGCTCTCCCAAATGAATTGTCTCCAACAACGTAAAAAATGAAAAACTAAATTAAATTCATGATCCTCAGTCGGGTAATTCCCCTCATGTGACATAAACTATCGAGACCCGTATGCAACAAATATGTCCCCCTATATTAGCACTAATCCCAACACTATAAATGATTCAACATTTTAATTTGTATATCTCTTTCCCAGATCCTTAAAAATCAGTTTCTATGCTGAATTCAATCTCCATATTTTCTCTTGGAAGGATGAATTTTAGAAATCATTCAACAATTTCTTTTCACCCTTCTTAGTCTGGTCGGTCCGTGGAGATGAAAAGCATGAAAAATCTTGGATAAAGCATTTATAGTCACCAACCAGCACTAAGAAATTGTTTACCATAAAGACATTCTTCAGTTGTGCCCAAGAAACAACTACTCTCACTTTATCTAGGAGTACTGATACTCATTTCTCTAAGATAACATGACCTAATATCTGAATCTAGTCCATAAAATGTGGAATTATGAGAGGTTAGCATTTAACAGATGGCATCTCAGTGTACTCATTACAATCGTAAGAAGGATTACATGGTCATGTGTAGTGTGAGTGTACACCATGTTATCATCCCCAAACACTACCAAAAAAGAAACCATGGAAGGAACAATCAATTCATTAGTGCCATGAAAATTGTTGGCATGCTCGTGATACTGAACAACATGACCAGACACTCATATAGACCATGCCTACTCTGAAATGTTTTGATATGTATATATGATGGTGTAATTCACAATTGATGATACCCAAATCTCAATTAAATATTAGACAACAACAGGTATCCACGAAGATGATCAAAGTTATCATCAATATTTGAAATTGGATCTCATTTCATTACTATCAACTGGTTCAGCTTCGGATAATACACACTAGGTTTAAGGGTATCGTCCAACTTTTACTCCAAAAGGACGAGAAAACTGAAATGAGAAGTACTGGGTCAGATGAAAAATGTTCCTAAAACTCCCCCAACTGATTCATGACATCCTATAACTCTATTTAAGTCATCTTATACAAAGGATTGGACACCAGTGTAGTTCTAGGCACAAGCTCAATAGATAATACCACCTCTTTCTCTAGAGTAAGCCTAAAAAAATTTCTAGAAAGACTCCCCTGAATCAATTCACCATTAGAAGAAAGTTCATCTGAGAAGTCCCTTGGACATATAGATATAATCTATAAATCTGGGAAATAATTCATCCAAACCCAAGATGTTATGGTCCATGTCTTCTCACCTAGACATCCCATTCATCCTTGAGTAGATAATACGCGACCTATGGTGACCTAAAACTCTCCCTATGATGATAACAATTTATAGAGGGCTGAATGGAGACTAAACATTCCATTATGAAAATTAAATCAAACCATATCATCTCTAAGAAAATTATGCACCATAAAAGGTTACACCCACCAACCTCTTAGAGGTTACTACTTTCATTAATGTACACTACTTGTACTAATCCATAACTGAGTGTTTAGTGTCATAACATACTTAGATGAAAAGACACAAGGCCCAAGGCTCTCCACAATAGTATAGGATATGATACTATGCGAAACCCCTATATCAGAAAGAGAAAAAGATAAAACAGAGGTAGTTAGAATCACACCTCTTAATGTAGAGGGCTCGTGATCCTTCTGCAACTGGTCTATTCAGTTGCAGAAGTCTGACCAAAACCACGGCCCTGTGTACCTGCCTGACAACCTTGAGTAGGTTCCTCCTACTATAGCTAAAAATCTGTCATTTGGGTACCCGTACCATGACCACTTCTTCTACATGAATGGTCTGATGAACTCCAGTTCATTGAATGATGAGAAAATTTTGGTCCTACTCTTAAATGTGGAGTCATAATAAATACCCACTCACATGATTCTGGTGAGAAAAACTAAAAAAAACGCTAATGAGGGACTATATTTCCACGTGATCAGTACACAACAATGTCTCTTAGGCGATGTGGTCTCCTTTTCAAACTATTCCCGAACTTATAACAACTCAGCAGGCTACATGAAGATACATCCTTGCTACTAGAATAACTATGTGAAGGCTCCCTGCAGTGCTTCCTGCTATCAAATGAAGGAGTACCAGCCCTGGATACTGAATCGCCTTGGCATGGAGATCCTAAATCCTTCAGATTTCAGTCAACAATCATGGCCTAATTTAATATAGAAGTTACTGAAGTAAACCTGAAAACATTCACATGCAATTATATGTCATACCTGAGACCATCCTCGAGCTACATAGTCAGTGATAACTCATCACCTCCCAAAACAGATGTTAATCAATGATGATATATAATGAAAAAATAATAATCCATCAATGAAAAAGCACCATACTCCAAATACATGAACTATCATAATCGATCGTCCCTCAACATCTCTTTAAATATGTAATCATAGAAGGTTCTCGGAAACTCATCCCTAGTCGTATCCCGATGAAGAAAGAATTTTGAGACAACATCCCAACGTCTCTTGGATGAATCACATATCATGTATGTCAGGAGCTTCAACCTCCTCTCAAGTGGTGTCTCTAAATGCCGGATGATGGTAAGCATAACCTCTAACCATGTATCTACAGTCTGTGGTCCTCCATCCCCTTAAAACGTTGGAGTATGTTGCTTCTAGATCACCCGTGTCAACTCTACCATCATTGGGGCAGGATGTGGTGCTTCTTGGAATGTCTGCATCATCCTCATAAATTCTTCACGGAACTATCTATCATCACCTATGTCAGGTATTAACGCTAAATCTAATATGGTCATGATGAGAGGACATGATGGTCTTCCATGATCTACCATTTCTAGTGTATGTTAACCACCATGTACCTCGCATTGAACTGGTGCACGTCTTGGTGGCATGACTCTGCAAGTTCAATCACACACCTCAGTTGAAGATTAACAATTACAACAAATAGAAGTTATGGAACAAAACAACAGAAGAAAATCCTTCATGTTTTACAAATCAGGGCTACACAACATGTATCACTAATACATGACTTGTTCCCTTATGCATCTAACATGGGCATGTACCTCTTCCAATCCATGTTGTGTAACGCCCCTGGACACGGGATGTTCTTCTAAACACATGGTATTTACATGGACATTCACTCCTACACATGTTCTTATACACAGCTAGAACTACATTGTTCTCTCATGGTGTAACAGTACACGACTTGCACACTCTACACATGACATGTACCACTTAATTATCATCCCCTTGTTTCATTGGTCGCATGTCCAAATACATATTTGATATGTACATGGTGTGTAAAATCTTGACACGGTGTGTAAAAATAAATATTCACCCACATGTTTCATTAGACAAACAGATGGATATATGGTCCTTCATAACATGGCATGATCAATCTAGACATGGAATGTTCAAATTTTGTTAACAAACCATGTGTATCTTCTCACACATTCAATCATGTGATCAACAAATCATGGTGTTTACTCCTAGTATATTGTTTTTACTTAAGAAAAATGATTCTTCCCTAATAGAAGAACACATTGTGAGTGCTCATAGAATCACATGTTGTGTAGTATGGGTTTATGAATAGTATTCCTCAGAAACTTCTCTATAACCCTTAAAAAAATAAAATTTTGGCCATGGAATTCCATGTTCTGAGTCGTGAGAGCCTATACTCCCCGCGAATCAATGTTTGGAATCATTTTTCATATCCTGTATTAATATAATTCTATTAAATTTATAACTTGACCCACCAAATTCTAATCCAAGAGTGGCCATAACACCTTAGGGAAAAATATTTTTCATCTATCAAAATAAAAAATTAAATATACCAATACCATATAACAAAATACGTATTTCAATCAAGACATATATCACAACAGCATGCATATATAGCACAAAATATATCACAACAACATGAAATCCAAATATAACTCTAAATTGATTGATTAAAATGAATGACATGTGATATCTAGCTAGTGACTATATGATTCGTGATATGACATATCCTCCTCTCATCAGGTTACAATAGAAATAAAACCACAATGATATCAATGATAATAGAACAAGACTTGTTTGTCACCCAATCGTGAAATTTGATCAGATGTAACAATTGAAAAACAAAAAAAACTACAATATTTGAGGTAAATTGTCTTTTCCCTAATCAAGGGTTAACTACTACTAAACACAACTTATTAACAATGACCAAATTATTTCTATCGTAATCTACTATCACAAAACACTAAGGCAAGGTAGAAAATAATATGATCTGATACGACATTGTAACATCTTGGTTATTTCTACTGCCAATGAAACCCCATACCCTGTTGCTCACATGACCGCAAGCACATTTCCACAAACATTAGAAGATGCTGACTAACAGCGATGGCCAAGGTCTGATAATGAGGAAACTATTATCTCATTGGCAGATTATAAACAACGGAATAATAAATTTTAAACTATAGAGCAAGTAGTAATTCTAACAAATGTAGTAAACAGATTATGAATGATACAAATATAACAACTAGAGAATATATAAATGAGGCATTAATAATGTGACTAGGAGAGTAGCCAAACAAGTCACAATGCTGGAAATAAATATCGAAACCACATTAGATAAGAAAACAAGTAAACTCGAGTAGAATAAGAAGCCTGAGTGTGGTTCCATGATCTATAGTACAAATAACAATCAAATACGTGACGAAGAGGGTGCATGAACTTAACTTTACCTGAAAAAATATAATATGGTAGGGTCCAAAATAATGACCCAAATAGGTTGTCCGTCCATTCCCTATGCATAATGTTTTGTGTACTTGATATTGATATTGTCATGGGGTTCACCATGTGATGTTCCGATACTCCATATAACTATATTCTGAGGTCTTGGTAGTGTACTATATGATGATTTAATATGGTTAATATTATTTATTAGATATTATTGTTCTTTATAACATTTACCATTATTCATGATATTTCTACTATTGGATTTATATTAATTCATTGGCTTTTATTAATAAAATTGGTCATTGAATATATTTTAACCCAAGATTTATATAAACATTGGAAAAAGTAAAATATTCACAGTGTTTTGGATATTATATTATTTTATTAATTATCATGAAATATTTTGGTTTAAATGATTATATAGTGATTATTCTTATAGATACAGTATATAGAACAACTTAGTGGGATCCTAATTAGCATGTGTTGCACACAAATATAACACCACATCATCAGTGTGTAGTCATAGTTATGTATTTTTAAGAATGGAAATGAAATGTTACATACTGAGGTGAAATGTTTTTATTCATTTTGAAATTGTTATCTACTGGTGACATACTAAGACCTTTCCCAAATATAACATTCATTAACTAGATTCTTTTTTATTATCCTAATTCACTCATATGACTTAGATCATTGTTCGATAACATAGATTTTATTCTCTTCTATTATTTTCCTTTTTTATGGAATGCATTTATAAGGTAATCCTTATTATTTTTATTCTTTTTGTGTATATATATATTCCATTAATTCTGCTTTAGGTTGGGAGAAATTCTTCTCTGTAGGTTTTGTTGATTATCGGGGTTTAGGCGGCAGCCTGTGGCAATTACAAACACCATTTGGATAAGTTGAATATCATTTTGTTTATGAGTTTATGTGGGTTTCCAAGGTTCCTTAATTATAAATTTGTTTCGAATATTTTATTTTACCCTAGTCTAATTTTTTAGGTAGACATATTAGTCAATATATAAGACTACCACAACCTGAGAGGATGTTGAAATGAGTACATGGTCAACAATTATCATCCTAAAACACACTAATGTTACATAGGCTATTATGTATGTGATTAATTCTATATAAAAATATGTACATTGAGTTAAGAATGATTTTTTATGGAAATAGAGTGAAAGAGGATAATGGGATTGATCTCGGTAGTTCTTACATGTAAAACCCATTTATTGTATGGTTACGAATGAGGTATGAGGGGAAAGAGATTGGACTTAGATGATTGACCTGATCATCAACATCCAAGATACACAGGTTATTATCAAGGTGATTTTTACAGCATTTGGGCTTGAGGGGCCCAGCAAATAGTGGTGGTATAATATAGTATATTAAGATACACATGTGGTATTTGATTGTAAGGATTTCAATGCACTATTCATCTAGTATTTTTGTTAAGAGTATCTAATAATAGAAAAGTCACTGAAGTACCTCTATTTGTATTAGGGAGATAATTTTGTGTTATTATATTCAAATCAATATGAATAGAAGTA
The DNA here is from genome assembly GCA_963277665.1 of Viscum album. Taxonomy (NCBI): domain Eukaryota; kingdom Viridiplantae; phylum Streptophyta; class Magnoliopsida; order Santalales; family Viscaceae; genus Viscum; species Viscum album. The sequence continues at coordinate 198,776,010 of OY728150.1, forward strand.
TTTTTTTCCCTTAGGGTGCGAAATAATTATTAGATAAAAGGTCATAATTATGAAAATGTTTTTTATGGGATATCATATCATAAATAATTATGATGATATGTTCGGCCAAGGAAGGGATAGAATATAATGACATGTTGGAATAAATTAGCATTTCGTTCATTAGTGGATATTCTTCCCATTGTATTATATCCATTGGAATATTTAGTGGAACACATGGAAAGAAGTTAAAGTTCCATGAAAATCACAGAAGTAATGGATGTGGTTCACAGTAACATGAATCCTTTATTCCATCAGTTACTGCAAGTTTTGTGCCACTAACGTACTATCTGTGTACAAAGGTTGGGAACACCAAATATTATTATCCGTCCCAAAAAATAATTGAAATGGTTTTTGTTTCTATGACCATCTATATGAATTCTGTAAGGATATTATAGTTCTATGTTATGGTTAGGGATCGTCGAATCCAAGGGACACTATGGTGTAGTCCAAAGCATCAATTTCCAAAGGGCTCTATCAAAAGGCATCTGGAGAGCATAAAAATCATAAAGTGGTAGATATTTTAGTGTTGTTCACGTGGGTGTATAAATATTTGGAGGTATCAAAGTTTTTTGAATCATCTACAGTGAATACGTTATATGATATAGGTCTCTCTAACTTCATTATATATACCCATTTATTGGTTTCTTAAAACAACTAACATAACTCCTTCACTCCTTCATGATGTTAAAAAAATAAATTTTAAGAGAATCTATCATTGGTTTTAGTGACCACGTTATTCTCAATCAATTTCCAAAAAAGGATTTAGTTTTGGATTTTCTCATTGTTGATCAGTTTTTTTATTTCAGAATTTAGATTTATCGGATCATCAATCATCATGATAAGGTTTATTGTTATTAGGGGCATATCACATTCCATTCTAAACATAGGATCTCTCAAATGTTTTGGGGAGGGTGATATTAACTATGCAGTCATGTAGTACCATTCCATCCAGGTCTCAGGAGTTTCTTTCCAACTATTATGCATGATTTAAATGTGGTCTCATACCTTTTTGATCTTCATGTAGTTGTCCAGGACATTCCCATCATTATTCTTGATGATTTCCCCAGTATTCCTCTAGAGTGGTGGGTACATTTTATGACCAATATAGTTTTGGAAACATATTTGATATTGATTTCATCTTATCACAACGAACCATAATATATGAAATAAATCATTATTAAAATGGATTCTATAACAGAGAATGTTGTTGTTCACACTAGGGTTTAACCATGGGAAGACATGGTGCTCATTGTGATGAAGTTAGATGGTTTTCTTTGAAATTTAATGTACCATCTGAAGTTTAAGAGTTTTATGGTTAAGAATAAGTATCAATTTTCCCATTTGAAATATTTTTTATTAGTTAATGGGTGATATTTTTTTTTAATGGTTTAACTTAGTTGGGTTATCAGAGACATAGTGTTCAGAATTTTGATATATCAAAGGCTCTATTTAGAAGGAGGTTTTCACATAACAAATATCTTGGGATAATATTTGGATTCACTAATGATCTTACCTATTTCATTGAATTGATGAACTAGATAATATATTAGTATATCAACTCCTTTTGACATTTTTTCTGGTTGATATTCATATAAAATCATGGTTTGAGAATGAGAAAAAGAACTATCATTATTTGATTTTTTAAATCATGAGTATTCATCATCTAAAAATAAATCATCAAAAATATAGATCCAAGACAAAAGATGTGAAGTTTTTTGTGGTGCGTGAATTCAGAACATGGATTATCAGTTGATCTTGATAAGGTTATGGTTCACTTTTAATGGGAAGAACCATAGAATTTCAATGATATTTGGAGCTTTCATGGTGACAAAATACATTATCAATGGTTCATTGTGAATTTCATAAAATTTGTGACACTTTTGAGTTAAATTGCAAGTAATGTGGTGAAATTCATATGGGATGAAATTTTTTGTTAGTTCTTTAGATTATTGGAAACAACATTAGACATCGATAACTATTTTGATCATAAACGAGCTTCATAAGGGGTATGTGGTGTACTATGATTCACCTAGTGATATTTATTGTTGTGTGCATATAAAGGATGATCATGTTATATCCTACTAATATTTATATATTCTGATTCATTAGAATAATTACCTCAGTCATTATATATAGAATTCAATTGTTATTAATTGGATCTACTGTTAGAGACCGTATCTTTTTAGGAAATGGTTTATAGTATTCATTGAACAAAATATTTTGGATTATATATTTTCATATAATGACATGAATCTAATATTAGTGTGCTTAGTTGAATAACAACATACACTCGATTTCAACATTTCCTAACTCTCGAGGATGGAAAATTTCATTCCAGATGCTATCTACATGAAAGTGCAATTTTAGGGAATTTTTTGAATAAAATGAATACTGTAACATGATAGGGAACATTAATAATTTTCATCAAGACACCCCAAAGGGTGTTTTTGATATGTTTTTTAACATTGTTTTTTTTCATCATCCCACCATGTGGATATTCTATGGATTCAATTCTAGGATGATTTGTTTAGAGTAATCAATGAGACCTTCTTTGATGGGTAGAACATTTTATGTTTTTCCATAAATTCAAATGGTATTATACAATTTTATGATAATATATCCATCATATCTTCATTGAGGAGTCATCCATTTGATTAATATAACATTTATTCGTGATTAATTCATTCTTCCACTATGAAGATGTGTTATGAAATGAATTATAGATTCTGAAACTTGAGTTTGTAGCATGACATTGATAATTATTTTTCCCAAAATTATACTAACCAATTGATATTCAAAGAGAATATGAAATTCAATGGAATTCTCCATACACTTCCATTTTCATTAGAGATACGGAAGTAGGTATCTTTGGACTTCTTCATTAAATTATCATATACACCCTGATGTAATAATGTTATCTGAGTGGTTGTTAATAGGTTGGTGAAACTAGGTCATTTTATTCCAATAAGGGATGCAACATAAGATGATGATCTGGGTAAATTGTTTGTGATGTTTGTGTTAAGGTTCCATGGGGTTACAACATCTTTCATCTCATAGATAGATCATTGTTTCCCTACCATTTTTGGATGAGCATCAAGGAGATGATGGGGACTTAGATTAGGTTATGTAAAATGTAACATCGATGGACTAAAAATAAAAAAGATGATGCTATTATTATTTTATAAGATATGATTAGTTGATAAACCTTAGATTTTAGGGGAATATATCATAAACATTTCATAACTGTTTAATTTTCATAGAAAAATTATTATCAGTCATCAATCAAGATATATCCCTTTAATGATTTGTATTGTCACCCTTGTAGATAACCACACTGTTACCAAAATACATGCGAGGAATATCATCTGGGACTGCATCTTATTCTAAATAATCGAGTGATTAGTCAACATATATTATATTTCTATATATAAAATAATGTTGGCAGATTTTTTGTGCAGGTCTCCAACCCCATAATTTTAATTCTTCTATATGTGACCAATTTTTTTAAAAAAATATCCTTTGTTGGATCATGATTAGCCTTGGGAAAATGGGAAAGCTATATCTATTTTTTATTGGACTAATTGAATTCGTTGAACAGAATGTGAATGTTTTATATTAGTGGGAATATTTGTTTTAGTAGATATGTATACATGATGGTTTACAAAATTTATATTATTGGAATTGTCATCGTGATCCATCTCATGTTGTGAATTTGTAATGGATTAAGTTGGATCCATACTTTTCAGTTGAGGGGAGAGCAATTGAGGTTTTTTATTGTCAAGTGAATCTATTTTATCATAATTCTATCCTGTTGTTTAGTCTGTTATGGTGACATGGATCTAATTATCAAAATACATGGAATCATGAATCATTATTGAGGGTATAGTCCCCTCACGTCTTCCTAGTGTTCAGTTCTTCTACATAATTAAAAAAACTTTCTATCCTTACAAATGTTGTGATCTTGTACAACATAAATTAATAGGCATCCACATAACTCCATCATTGTTTCACAAGTGTTATAATAAAATTAACCCTTATAATGAAATATTTTACAAACCACCATCATCCTCTTTATAATTTTTCTTAAATTTTACCTTAGATATTAAATTGATTCATTATAATGAATATATAAATCATAACAACATTCCCCTCAATGAAATATATTAATCATTTCAAATATAGTAAAAGTTTATTGAAAGAAATTATTAATTTCATAATACAATAATTCATGAATGTTGAATGGAAATAAAATTTAATTAAAATCATTATGATCTTTTCATATATTAAATCAATCAATTTTCTCATCAATATGTATCAAATTTTCATTTTCTACCAGTGACTCATTATTGTCAAAGATAGATCTACTATTACTAAATAATCTAAAACATACAACTAGACACTCCCCAAAACTCCATCAAATTGGATCAACCAATATTTAGTGACATTGTTTGATACCATTATGATGCAACCATTTCAATTAAATATAACATTAATATTTCAGGTTCCTATTTAAATAGCTTCCATAATATCCAGAGATGAACTAGTGTTCATTATAATTAAATATAAGGCCATACATTAAACTATATACATAGTGTGAAATAGAGAAAACATAATCTAAATTACTATATAATTATTAATAATAAACCAACAATGCATAACACTAATTATGATGGGACGATATTAATGGTCCCTATGATCATGAATGATCATATTGAATAATATTGTATTCATGGAAAGAAAAAAGTCTAGAAAATCCAAAATAGAAAATTACATGTAAAAACCATTCGATATAGATAATTCATTTGACTAGTTTAAATTAGTTTATTGGACATAGAATAGTAGATAATTTATGGGTATAGATTAAATGAATTTCATATATTAAAAAATAGTAAGAAGTTTCATTGAGAATGTATATGTTTATGAAAAGGAGGAGAGGAAAGATAAGTTTTTATCATAACAAGAGAGACTTGCGAGACGGTCAGGTTATCCTGTTCAGGCTCCGCAAGTGACGTAGCAAGGCTGGCCAAAGCATCTGCTCGACCGTTCTGCGACCGGGGAATATGGACAATCTCTGGCCGAGAAGGGAACCGGGCCATCAGAAGGAGGGTGCACTCCAGAAGTGGCACAAGTTCCGGCTTCCTGAAAACATAGTCGCCATTGATCTGCTTAACAACCAACTCGGAGTCCCCTTTCACACACAGATGGGGCACGTCGATCTCGAGAGCTAACTCGAGGCCGGTGATGAGGGCATGGTATTCCGCCTCATTGTTGGTACAACCCTCTGACAACAGGAAAGAGTATGGCAGCACGGCTTGCTCCGGGGTAATGAAGACGATACCCAAACCCACTCTGTTGAGCTTAGGATTATCAAGTCTTCTACCAGTGGGGCTCCGAGAGGCACCGTCAAAGTGCATCTGCCAGCATGGACCGACATGATCGACCGAGAGAATGGCCTCATCGGGAAAGCCTAGATCCAGCGGCTGATCCGCGGAGGTTGGGTGAGCAGCCAGAAAGTCTTCCAATGCTTGCCCATTGATGGCCTTCTGAGACACATACCTGATGTCGAACTTCTGGAGAATCACAGCCCACCGCGCTAGATGGCCAGTCAACATGGGCCGGCTCAGGATATATTTCAACGGGTCTACCCGAGAAACCAACTGTACCTCATGGTGCTGCAAGTAGTGCCGTAATTTCTGTACGGCAAATACGAGCGCCAGGCAGCTCTTCTCGATGGGGGAATACCTAACTTCCGCATCGAGGAGCATGCGACTGAGGTAATAGAGGCTATTCTCTGTTCCCTCGTTGTTCTTCTGGGCGAGAAGGGCACCCAGGGACCGTTCCAGGGCGGTCACATAGAGGACCAGCGGCTTCCCGGATACGGGCGGCATCAGAACCGGAGGTTGCAGCAGGTACTGCTTGATTTCCTCGAAAGCGGCCTGACGCTCTTTATCCCATACATAGGTGGCACCTTTCTTCATGAGCCAAGAAAAGGGCTTACACTTGCCTGCCAGATTCGCGATGAATCGGCGTATATAGGCTAAGTGGCCTTGGAACCCATGAAGTTCTCGGATGTTACCTGGGGGAGGCATCTGGCTAATCGCCCTGATCTTCTCTGGGTCGATCTCAATACCCCGGTATCTTACCACAAATCCAAGGAACTTTCCGGAGGTGACCCCGAAGGCACACTTCAATGGGTTCATCTTCAGGCAGCGAGACCGGAGGAAGCCGAACACTTTCTCAAGATCTTTGAGATGGTCCTGAAGCTGGCGCGATTTGACTACCAAGTCGTCGACGTAGCATTCCACCAGTGTGCCGAGGATTGGCTTGAATATGCGGTGCATCGCCCGTTGATAGGTGGCACCTGCATTCTTCAGGCCGAAGGGCATGACCCGGTAACAAAAGGTGCCTTGGGGGGCCCTGAAGGCAGTGAACTCTTCATCCTCAGGGGCCATCCGAATTTGGTTATATCCGGAGTATCCATCCATGAAAGAGAGGGCTTGGAACCCTGCCGTGGCGTCAATCAACAACTCTGTCACTGGAAGGGGAAAATCATCCTTCGGACAGTGGCGGCTGAGATCGCGGAAGTCGATGCAGACTCTGATCTGCCCGTTCTTCTTCCTGACTGGCACAATGTTGGCCAGCCATTTGGGGTACTGAACTTCCCTCACAAAGTTGGCTTTGATAAGCTTGTCAACTTCGGCCTCAACCATGGCACCGTAGAATGGGTGCATCTTCCTGGGAGGCTGCTTGAACCCGCGATGGTTCGCCGGGAGACCAAGGCGGTGGACGGCTACCTGAGGATCTAGCCCCGGCATCTCGTCATAGCCCCAAGCGAACACATCACGGTGCTGCCTGAGAAAGTCCACGTACTGCTGCCGCTCCTCAGAGGGCATGGCGGCACTGACCAATGTGGGTCTCGGATCTGCTTCGGTTCCAAGGTTCACTTGTACTAACTCATCGACCGTGGCGGAGACGCCCTCCTCAAAGGCTGGGGGTGCATCTTCCACGTCCTCTCCACTCGGGGAGGGATCGTCCACGGGAGAGGCTGCGTTGACAACTGCATTGGGGCTACCAGATCCTGCTGGGCCGCTGGTGGTGGCATGGGCGGTCGCGGTCATCTCACCAGGAGACTCACAAGCCGTCGAGACCATGGATACGTCCAACCGTTGAATCGGGAGGACATAAGTGTCATCCAAACTTGCCCAGGGATCACTTGTAACAGCGACAGGCTCGACCTCACCTGCCAGGATCTGCTTATCCTTGCTCTTGTAATAGTCCGCGTCCAGATAACGGGCTTCACATGAGGCAAAAGGAGAGGCATCTCCCTGAAGCACGCCTACTCGACCATTAAGGGAGTATTTGAGGCATTGGTGGTATGACGAGGGAACCGCCGCATGAAGGTGGAGCCATGGCCTGCCCATCAATGCGTTGTACGCAGTGTCTTGAGAGACTACCATGAATTCGGTGTTGGCAACCAAATCACCGAATTGGGTCTTCAAACGTATCTTGCCGACCGGGGTTTGCTCGGTGCGGTCGTACCCCTGGATCCTGAGGTCGGAGGGAATCAAGTCATCCTCAGACAACCCCAATCTCCGGAGCGTCCGAGTGGGAATCAGGTTAATCCCGGACCCCGTGTCGACAAGACAGTGCCGGACTTCAAGGCCATTGAACTCGCCGGTAACATACATCGGACGAATGTGCCCCTGTATAGGAGGGTCTTCATCATTACCAGAGAACGAGATAACTGCCTGGCATTCGGCGTCCTCAATCATTTCGGCGTGAAAGGCCTCTGCAGCCGCAACCTCTGTCTCAAACTGGAGGGGGCTCTTCAGGGCTTCAGCGAGTGCCTCGCGCATCTCAGATGACATGCGCAGAGCCTCAAGGATGGAGAGTCTCGCTGGGATGTCGGCCAAGTGCTTCAGGACATCATACTTTTTGGCCAAGCGCGAGCCCCTGGTTGCAGGAGGTTGCTCTGCGGTTGGAAGCATGACGGGCCTTGCCGGTTGGGCCGGCGGCCGATTGGTGCTTGGCGCATCTCGCTGTTCATTGGTTGAAGCCCGGGAAATGGTCACCGTACTGGGGTCAGGATGCCGGGATGGACTCGTGGCAGGGCGGAGCTGGTCGCGACGCGGCTGAGGCGGTTCTACCTGATCCCATACCACAAACAGTGGCGGAGGCGAATCTGTCATCCCCGGATAGGGGGGCTGCGCACGCTGAGCTCGGTTTTGAGCCTGCTGCCTGGTCTCAGTGGCGTGCACGGCCTGGCTGGAGGTACCAACTGCTGTGCCCCGGTGACTCCTGTTTTTGCGGCTCCTCCGACGGTGGCGACGACCGGGGACACTAGGGAGGTCCACCTGGTGTTCTTCAACGTCGGGAACCGAAAAGGGAATTACCAGCTCGACAGTATTAACCGAAGCGTACCCAATACTGTCATCGGACGAATCATTCACCACTGGGCGGATCCGAGGAGGGATCCCCATCTCCGGGGGCATGAAATCGCCGAGAGTGCGGGATAGTGGCGGAACTGGCGGGGCGCGCTCTTCCTTCTTGCGCCGCCGCCGTTTGCTCTTCTTGGAAGAGGCAGGCTGGGACGACGATGCCGAAGCAGCCCCCGCAGATTCTGGGGGCTCAGGCTGATTCAAGCGCGCACGGATGATTCCATGGGCGCGAATGATCGTCTTGCGGGCCATCCAGTTTTTATACTTCTAGGATCTGCGGTCGGAGACCAGCTGCCATTCGTCCTCATTGCCGCGATCGTCATCTGATCCCACGAACACGCCCGCCACTTGTGCCGGAGCTGGGCCCAACCTGATTACATTGTTGTTAATCTGGTCTTGGAGCCAATCCTTAAACACATAGCACCGCTGGATGGTGTGCCCCAGGGCCCGATGGTAGGGGCAGTAGCGGGGGTTATCCGTGAGATGTGCCTCCTCCGGCCTCCAGCACTCAGGCAGTCGCACAATCCTCTGCTCCAGGGCGCTCCGGAAATAACCGGGGACCTGATCCTCGTGAAATGAGTAGGTCAGGTATCGCGGGCCCCTGGGAGGGTGGTCTTGACGAGGGGCTGGAGGGGCCTGCCGAGGAGGTGGACCCTGATTATCTCGCCTGGGTTGTGGCGGTACATTACGCGGAGGGGCCGGCCGGTTCTGAGGCTGCCGCTGCTGGGCCGGGAACTGAGCCCGTGGAGGCGGATTCCTGTGAGGCTGTGGAGCTGGACTCGCCGGCAGCAGCTCCAACGGCCTGGGAGCCTCTATCTGGGCGACAGCAGCGGGCTCAGCCCTGCTGGCTCTCCTTGCAGGAATCATAGGAGGCAGCGGGTGTGCCTGGCTGGCCTGTTGCAGGGCTTTCTCAAGACGTTGAGATTTGTCTGAGAAGTCCCTAAACCCTCCGGGGTAATTTTGAGTGATCAAGGAAGGGACCAGCTCGGTCTTGACGTTCCCGATGCACATTGTCAGCAACTGCTCCTGAGTCAATGGAATTTCAAGGGAATACGTGAGACCCTTCCATCGGGCGACGAAGTCCGCGACTCGCTCATCAGGCCTCTGCATGCACTTGAAGAGGTCTGCGATACTCGTCTTCCGGGTCGTGGAACTGAACTGGTAGAGGAACTGTCTACGAAGGTCCTCCCAGCTAGTTATCGACCCGACGGGGAGCTGGCTGTACCAGACAAATGCTGGCCCTTCCAGTGTCTGGACAAAGCAGCGAAGCTTAGCGGCCTCTTGCTGCGCCGGAGTCCCCAACATAGGCCCGCACCTCGAGTTGAAATGGGCCAAATGCTGTGGCGGATCTCCAGTCCCGTTGAAGGGGGAAAAAGCGGGATTCCCAAATCCCGGAGGCGCCGACATGTCATCCACCCATGCTGGGTATGGCTTGCCGTCCGGTGGGATTGCCACTTGCCGAGTCTCCAAGGCCTCCAAGCGGGCGATGAGTGCCGCCATCGGATCGTCCGGACATGGGTTCCAGTCCTGGCGAGGATCTCTAACCACGAGCGCATTGCATTGCCCTTCAATCGGGTCGTCGACCGGGTCATCGAACTCGGTAGCTCGTGGGATGGCGGGCGGAGCGGCCCTTGGGGCAGCGGGAGGAATCCGAGCGGGGTCTCTCAGGTAGTCACGCCGCTCGGGAGGGTGTGGTGAAACATACCGCGCCCTCTTGCCATAGGCGATGGCCTCTCTCCTGTCGGCGAACACTGCATAATCACGGTTGCCCGGGAGAGCCTCATCGAGGGGTGGTTGTTCCTGTCCCTGCTGTCCTGGCCTAGGATCACCGTAGTCAGGCCGCTGCTCTGCAGCGCGCTCGGCGAGGAGCTGGTCAACTAGCTTCTTCTGCTCGGCGAGCTGTTGACGTAGCATAGCCTTCTCGGGATCCTCATCCGCCCTCTGCGTGGAGGCGGATGGGTCGGCGGGCTTTATAGCCTCGCCGTGCTCTTTACCTTTACTGACGTTTCGGCTCAACGTCAGTGCTTCAGTGGGTGCAGGGAGTCCCAGGAGGTTCCTTTGATGACGAGTAACTCTCACCGATGGATCCAAAAACGGCTTGTCTTCGGGGGGAGAGCCCCCGTCGAGAAGTTCCAAACCGTTCCCCTCCCCCGACAGGTCAACCATATTGACTGTTTCCATCCCTGGGGATGTACCCTCAGGGCCACCCAGTGAATCGGGCTGTCGGCGAATCGCACTGAAGCGTAGGGCAGCGTACTGCCCCCATCCACGGATATACACGTGGGGAGTGGCTTCCTCGATAACCTTGCGGAGCACTTGAAAACACTCAACGCATCGTTGTTGGAGGGCCTCGTGGTGCCCAAATGACCCAGGGTGCTGAACCGCGGGGAGCGTGGCCAGGTCAATTTGATGGCACTGCTCACCAATATCCTCCAGGTGCACTTGACTCCCGGGATATGGCATTTGTATGCGGTGAAGACGGGAGTGAGTCTCCCGGAGAGTTCGGCGGAAGCATTCGAACTCATCCGTGGTGAGCGATTCGGGTGCATCAAAGTCTGGTCCTGCGACTGGACAAAACTTCTCAGGGAAGTGGCCCTCTGCAAGGACGGTCTAGAAGCTCCACGACTCAAACTCGGGACCCAGGTCTCCTTGGTCCTCTTCGTCGACTGGGAATGGACGGGGAACCGGCAGTGGTGCCGAGGCGGGCCGCCGGGCCGACGGGCTGGCCGGCGGTGAATACGGCGAGTAGGCCGATTGGCCTCCATATCTCGGGCCTCCCTCTGAAGGTGGCGGTGCCCTGGCTACCACATCACGATAGGACGGGCCGGCGAGCGAACATCCTGCCGTAGTGTCGGTGCTCGCCGAGGGTGCCCTAGATCGTGGTTCGACCGTCGGTCCCCAGAAAAGGTCTCCGGCTTCTCTGATCGAGGAAGAAGGCGCTTCCAGAGGGGCCGGTACCAACCGCAAGCTTGATCCTTGGGGGTCTACCAGGCCCTCGCTACTCCGGATATACCTTAGGAGAGAAGCGAGGATCATATCGATCTCGCTCTCGGGAAGTACGAGGCTGACGTGCCGCATTCCTACCCCTGCCCCTGACAGGTGGGATTAAGGGGGAGGGCTCTGTCGCCGAATCATACTCCGCCTCTGTATCAGAGAAACGAACCGGTCGGATCTCTGTCCGGAATTCCATAACATTCTTCCCTCGGCGTCGACGCCTCGCCCTCCTGCCCCTGGGTGGTTCTTCGGGGCATGGATGATCTCTATCCTGGCGTCCTCCGGCCGCACTGGTGCTGGGGCCATGAGGACTGGAAACCAAGGTGCGAGGGGCACCGGGACAGATATCAAAGGGGACGCGGGGAGAGATGATTCCGGGCCGGGATCGGAAGGCGGGGTGACCCATGCCTCTTGGATCGGCCACACAGAGTAGACCCTGTTGGTGAATAGCGCTACCGTGAGGTGGTCCGCGGTGGATATTGTCTGTACCAGCAACCGGGAGAGTCAACCCAACCTGCCTTTGGGGCGGTCGGGGCCTCGATCCGGGTCGGGCATAGAAGTGCCCCTGCTCAGGATGCGCAGGGGCCTGGCGACTGGAGCCAGCAGTGGCTTGAGCCAACGCGGCCGCTGTTGCTAGGGCCCCAAGGTGGGCATCCTCTTCCGCTCGCGCCCGACGTTGGCGTCGAGACAGACGAGTCGGGATGAGCGGCGCGGGCAGGTGGAGAGCCCGTTCTTCTACTTGAGAGGCCTGGCGGCGATGTAGCTGTGGCCTGACAGGAGCCCTCATCGCGGATCCCTGGGGCGAATCCCGGATAGGGTGGTCCCGGGCATCTTCCACCTCATCCGGATAGGGGAAGGAGTTGTCGGAGTGCTCCGGGGATAAACTCCCAAAGCGGTTGGACGTCGAGGTAGGCAGCGGTGCCTCCCTGCGCGGCCCTCGGGGGCGGCGTTGGTGGCGAGGTTCAGCTCCCTCGAGGTCTAGGCGAGCCTTGTCCCTGGTGGGGATGACTCCCTCTTCCTCATATCTCCGCACCAAGTTGTTGATCACCCTTCTTTGGATGACCTCCGAGGGGGAGAGAGGGCGTGGTTGCCCCGCAGCTGCGGCTGCTGGAACGGCTGTGGAACGGGCAGGACCGCGCGGAGTAGCCACGTCGGTGTTTCCTCTACCCCTGCGCCAGTGGGCGGGTGGCGATCGGGCACTGGATTGGGCGACCTGATTTCTGAAAGCAGGGAGAAGAACCCATTAACACTGACAGGAAAAGGAATCGACAACCAACCATTAGTGCCACGACGCCTTCCGTGGGGGGGACCCAGGCCCTCGACGTCGCGAGACGGAGTGCCCGAGTTCCCTTCCCCAGCCCCTGGCGGGTAAAACTGAATGCTCGGTCGAGCATCATGCTGGTCTTCCAACACCTCTGAAAGCCATCGATCTTCGTATTGAGGAGAAGAGATTCACGTCGGGTTCACCATTTTTCTGTTTCGGTGCGGATGTGTGTCGGGTTACGCTGTTCCTCCAGGACGCGTTCGCGCGTGCACCCGTCGACCCGAGGGGATGGGCGCGCGGCTTGTGGCCCCACAGTCCCGCTTTCCAAGGGCGGGCGGCATTCGTCCCTTATTCAGGGGCGTCTGCTCCTTGATCGAAACCGGGATGATGGGATGTCGGCTCCTCCTTCCGTGGACGTCTCCTCAGAACTCGTCACCTAATCCGGGTCTCCCTCATAGATTTAAGAATGTTCGTGAATCTCGTTCCCGGTGCCATGTCTCTATGGACACCGGTTAATTACGCTGCTTCTGTCCGGACGCTCCAAGGAGTCTGGTCGGGGCAACAACCTGCGGTGAGGAGACCGGGTGGTTCTGGGTGTTGGGGGCGTGTCCTAACACTGCGCCCATGCATGTCTGTCTTCCTTCCCTAATAGGGCTTCTCGAAGGCGTGATGGCCTGAGGCATCCCGTACTGTGTGCGGGGAACTGTGTTACCTGAGGTTTTCCTCAGCTTCCCATGTTTAACACGGGGTATGCCGCGAGTTTAACGTCCAGCGGAGACAGCATCGGACTGATCAACACGAGGAGTGGATCAGATGACAGAACCCCTTACGGGGAACCTCCGACGCTGGGGCCAGCACATGGGCGGATTCCAGAGTGAAGTGGAGTGGAGTGAAATGGCATGACCCCACCGGGATGTGGCGGCTCGGGTAAGGATCAGGATGGATGATGGAGTGAAGAGCTTGGACCCCGTAGGGGCTTCCTATGTACCGTGCGTTAGCGCGGATCAAAGTCAGCGTAGTTCGGATATACAGTTTAACGTCATGCTGGACGTCGGCAAGCCGACTCACAAAGAGATCGAGGCTGCCGGGTGGAGGATTGAACCGAACCACCTCGCACAGAGGGGGATGGAACGGCCGGGTGGATCACAATTTTACGTCATGCTGGACGTTAGCACGCCGACTCACGAAGAGATCGAGGCAGTGGGGAAGCACAATGGAGATACACACGTGCAGTCCCCCACAGAGGCGGATTCATAGGTGAATCAACGCAAGTGTGAACCAGGGAGGGGTCCACTGATGGACGAACCGACGTAAATACGACCGGGACGACCAGGTGGTGGGCTTGAACCTCAGAGAGGCTTCCTACGTACCCTGTTTAGAAGACAGGGATCAAAGTCCACGTAGTTCATTCTGTTTGCAACACTCTACCCCCGTGGGTGAAGGCCACTCCAATCCCGACATCCCTGCAGAGACGAGCGGGTGGGGGCCACATCCAAACCGGGAGGACCTTGCGTGCGAGGCACGAGATCGGGTGAAGCGGACGGTTTAACGTCTTGCCGGACGAAGTACAGTTTAACGTCGTGTGTTGAGGACGAAGCGGACGGTTTAACGTCTTTCCGGACGAAGTACAGTTTAACGTCGTGTGTTGAGGACGAAGATGCTTGGCAGTTTAACGTCTTGCAGCGTGGACGATGTACAGTTTAATGTCATGTTGGAAGAATGCTGAACAGTTTAACGTCTTGTAGCTTGGACGAAGATGGCGCCGCCAAGGGGTCCGTGTCACATCGCGCAAGCCTGGAGGGCCGCACGGGACGACAACGCACGGTGCGGGCACCCGGGATGAGGATCATCGGGCGCCACGCAGGCGGGTACCCAAAGGGGGTCAAAGGGGGCGACCCTGGCGGTTTGCGCGCAAAAGAGGAGCTTTGCGCGCAATACCGCGTGTCGGCGCGCAAATGGACGGGTTGGCGCGCAATTGGGCCAGCACTTTGCGCGCGAATGATAGAGATTGCGCGCACCGGGCTTCGGATAGCGCAAGGGGGCAACAGCTCATTCTCTAATGAATGGCCACTTTGAAGAAGGGGGGGGGGGTGCGCGCAATCGGGCTGGATTGCGCGCACCCCGGGGGCAATTGCGCGCAAGAGATTTCTTTTGCGCGCAAATGCCTTTGGGTGAGTATTTATTCAAAGGAAAGGAGCCAAAGGGATTGCGCGCGAAGGCGAACCCCAAGGCTTTCTTGCACGAAAGAAAAGAGGTTACCTGAAGATCAGCATTGCGCGCGGAAGGGGTTGGATTGCGCGCATGAGAGACCTTTCAAATTCTGGCAACCCTCAAACCGTCGGGGGTCGCCTTATATTTATAGGCAACCTCGGGCACGGAATCCAGTTCGCGGGCGCGAAATTCTCTTCGCGGGCGCGGAAGTCTCTTCGCGGGCGCGGAATCGGGCACGGCAGGCAAGGGAGTCGCGCGGGCCACCGGCGCGCAAAATTGCGCGCCGGCCCGGTGCATTGCGTGCATCCCGGGAGGTTTGCGCGCGGCTCACCAACATTGCACGCGTGGCTCCAAAATTCCGCGCAAGGCCTCCGGGCCCTCCGAAACGTGCTTCCGACTCCAAATATGAACTCGCTTTCCGCATCCGGAGCTTTGTTTGGGAACAACGGACTTTTCCGGCGTCTACAATCATACTAAACAAAAAAAATATGAATAACCATTATATTTTTTTGGGTCTCTTCCATTTATAAAAAAAATTCATTTATATTTCACTATGCTTATTCTATATTTAGAAATAACATGACCAAGGAATGAAATTTTTTACAATAATAATTTACAGTTGCGAAATTTTTAAGGGAGTTTATATTATTTTATTGTTTATAACAGAATGATTAGATTTCTTTAATGAAAATCGTTTCTTTTAGAATATACGAAAATTAAATTTACAAAAACTTCCAATAACATAGTGAAGAACCCATGAAATATTCTACTCAAAACAATCATGAATACAAAAGGTTCATTATAAAACCCAAATGGAATAACTATAAATCAATAATGCATATATCAAGTCCAAAATAGAGTCTTCAGAATGAATGTTTCTCTTACATTGAACTGATTATAACCCAACCTGACATAAATCTTTGGAAAATACAATTCTCCTTGGGGATATTAAAAAAATCATTTATATGAGAAAAATGAAACTTGTTTGAACGATGATTTTATTCATGACTTTTTAATCAATGAATAGAATCACTAAATCTTCATTCTTTTTTTCAAGAAATTTGGAGCACCACTTTGTTAAACGAAAGCTCATATAAAACCTTAATCTAATAAATATTTCATTTTCTTTTTCAATTATAAATGTTACCCATGAAAAATTTGGTAAGGGTGTTTAGAAATGCGTTTAGAATCATTTACAATGCCAATGTTATATTTAACCTCTTGGTCATGAAAAGCACCAGAAAAATCATAAGTAAAAGACTCTAGATACTCATTTACCATCAGCACCACATTAATCTGAACATCTCCTCTAGTTTCAACTATATTTAGAAGATAATATTCATTTATATCTTTTAATAGTATTTCAGATTCCAAATATGTTATTAATAGAGTGGGTTCATTCTTGTATTCGAACTAAACTCTTTGTTTTATATAACATATAAATATTTATAATGAATATTAGCATGATAAATATAAATCAAATCCCTTACCATAATAACATAAAACTCTAATAGGTGGGAAATAAGTTTTTATGTAATGTGCATACACATAAAATGACAGGAATATTCAAATAATTTAAATTTTCCTTGACATTTCTCCCATGTGTTTCCACCACAAGTGTAAAGTCTTTTATTAGGGTCCAAAAGACCAGGTCTTTAATTAGGTTCATTACAAGGAAAAAAACTTGAATCCATGTATACTAGAGGCCAGTGAGTAGAATTGAGGTCCTAGGGTGTGATAGTGAGGATACTATGCCCTCAGATCAATGTATGAAACCCATGGAAATAGATAACTGTCGTACACAATGGTAAATAAAAATTATATGGAACCAGAAATGAATCTCATATAGAACATGATGAATTTTAAGTAAATTTCATAGATGATCAAACAACTATTACAAACATACAACATTGGTCACAAAATAGTCCGACCATATAGATACATGAGTACAAAAGAAAGAGAAACAAACGTACATGGATCTTCTACAAACACTGATCTGTACCACATAACCAATCTTTATAAACACAAAAACAACACCACCCCAATTCTAATAACCCACTCAAGCATCATTGATCAATATCAAAACTCTTGTCCTCATTCCACTCCACCATGAAATTTTTCTCAACTTGAAAACGTATATAACGTCTAAAAGTACAAAAAGGTTCACGTGCAGGGGTGAGAAACTATATCTATATAACACCCCAACATTGAACCTAAGAAATATAATTCCATAATCTCATGTGAAATGAATATACTCATCCTAGTAAAGGCATAACTTAAATGATATGTAATCCACTATATATAATAAATTTGGGCTTTTCCTAGCTGATGTGATGACTCCTTATGAAGCCACGCCTCCTAATTAATAAAATTCATCCGAAAATACCCCCAGCCTATCGGGCTCTTCCTGTGAAATTTTTTCCTAGACCTCCCGCATCGCATGGTTTACCGCCTCCTACATCAGGGATTAGGGTTTCCTTTCACCGTCATTATTCACCGACTTCATCCTAAACCATATATCCGAGCTTGAAGCCTTCCTCTTACCTCCCCAGCATTTACTCTACTTGCATTTCGTCCACCGCATTTTGATTCTTCTATCAGGCTGATCTTGCGACACCTTTTCTCTGAGCTCAACGCCGACCTCCCGCGTCGCTCTAATTTTTTCCTCCTCCGTCTGGGCTTAGTGTTTCAACTCATCGGCGTTCATTCACAGACTTCATTCTAATTCATCTACACGAGCACTTCTCCTTCCTCTAATCTTCCCCCACATTTCATGTACCCTCATTTTGTTCACCGTTGTTCAATTCCTCTAATCTCCTACCGCTTTTCGTCCGCTGTTTGATTCCTCAAATTTCCAGCGGCGATTACGGTATCCAATAATCAATTCTACCCGCTCGTGGCATTCGTAGCGGATCGATATCTATAACGGCTTGTCAGGTCAATAATAAGGTTTCACATAAGCATGATTCAATACACCGCTCGATGATTCTGGTCATCTCCTCCCACATACCATCCCTAGAATCATCGCTTTTTCCATCACTGTCCAGGAAACCGACCTCGGGCATACCATCACAGACATACCAAACCTCTATTTCATTGCAAAACTCGTGAGTAGGGTTTCTGTTTATTTCATACGGATCTATTTTCTACTAACAATGTAACCTATTCTATGTCACTCTACACTACATCTTTTACATATTTATTGCGATTTTAATAAGAGTATATATGTTTTCAACTATCATTGGGCCTCTATTTTTTAGCCGGTTTTGGATATCTGCAACCTAATCAGTACATGGACTGTGCATTCTGGAATATATAACAGCACATACCAACGTCTAACATTTTGACACTTGTATGGTAGCTACTGTGAAATAGTTTCTTATTTATTATGCACCCACCATTATTTGCGTACTTATTATCTTCTCAAGTATATAGAAATAGAAATACCATGTGACATTGAAAGTTAAATTTCATAAATAGATATTTGTTTTTTTTGCATAACTGTTAACTAATATTCATTCCACGTATACTATTTTTGGATATGTGAGATATTTGATTGCTCCATTCCATCATTGATACTTATCACATATAGCTATAGTCTTGTTGGTGATAATATACGACTGCTTTCACAGCAGCCTTTTGCGTCTTTCATCTGAGGGGCATCAATTTTTTCACAAAGTTATCACATCATAAATGTTGTTCAAACCCATTTTTTTACATTTTTTATACCGTTACTTGGTCATTATATTAAAAACTTTAATTTTAATGTATAGTAGCTTCAGTAAATATTTTCATGTCTATTATGTTAATATAAAAAATTTAAACTAATCTTCAAATTTAAATAGTAACATTATTGTTTTCCTATTTATAAGCATTTTATATTCAATTATAACTCTTCATAATATATTTTTTCCATTGCATCACAGACATCCCAAAGCTTTATTTCATCGCCGACCTCACGAGTTGGGTTTCTGTTTATTCCATACAGATCTGTTGTCTAATAACAATGTAACAAATTCTCTGTCACTCTTCACTGCATCTTTTACATGTTTATTGAAATTTTAATATGAGTATATCTATTTTCACCTATCATTAGGTCGTCATTTTTTAGCCTGATTTTCGATATCTGCAACCTAATCAGTACATGGACTGTGCATTCTGGGATATATAACATCGCATACCAACGTATAACATTTTGATAGTTGTATGGCAGCTATTGTGAAATAGTTCCTTATTTATTATGCACCCACCATTGTTGGTGTAGATATTTTCTTCTCTAGTATATAGAAATAGCAAACCCACCTGAAATTGAAAGTTAAATTTCATAGATAGATATTTGATTTTTGGCATAACTGTTAACTAATATTCCATCCACATATACTATTTTTAGATATGTGAGATATTTGATTGCTCCATTCCATCGTTGATACTTAACACATATAGCTGCAGTCTTGTTGGTGATAATATATGACTGCTTTGACAACAGCCTTTTGTGTCTTTCATCCGAGGGGCATCAATTTTTTTCACAAAGGTATCGCTTCATAAATGTGGTTAAAAACCAATTTTTGTACATTTTGTTTACCGTTACTTAGTCATTATATTAAAAACTTGTATTTTAATGTATAGTAGCTCCAGTAAATATTTTCATGTCTATTATGTTAATATTAAACATTTAAACTGATCTTCAAATTTAAATAGTAACATTATTGTCTGCCTATTTATAAGAATATTATATTCAATTATCAACTCTTCATAGTATATTTTTTTAATGCCACCTAGATAGTTCTATACAAGGAAAAACAACCGAACCATGCATACGCCTTCCCACTCTAGAGAATTAAGGATCCACAGAAGACTACTCAAGCAGCAATGTCAAGAAAATCGTGATTACTGTCTTAGTTTTTGAATAACTTATTTACTAAATATTCTTCTTTCATTATATTAGTTTCATGACAATCAATTTAGTAACAATACTATTGTGTACTCTAGGTTCTCCAATTCTTTCTACCGTGTCCACCGGCAGTCCAATTATTCAGCAACTATCAGTAAATGGCGTCAGACATACAGACTAAAGATTACCGTTTTCACCTATATGTGTTAATGGTATGTGAATTTTACAAATTCTATTCAATGCTTATTGTTTCCAAATATGGAATAATACTCGTCATTTGTTACTTCTTTGTTCACAGTACTAAGTGAAAATCATACGGTGTCAACAATGATTTCCAGAAAAAACATACAAAAACATATACATCACACCCTATCTCTTGTACCTTTTAGTAAGTCTACAGTCTGTGAACATTTATGACTACAATTTGGGTCAAACCTTTAATTACGGACCATCAAACACTTCTGTCAATTTTTTAATTAGGTCTTTTGAATGAGGTCAACAATCTCACTGAATCTGCAGTACTCAACTCGACAGAGTATGCATGACTAATACACTTAAATATTACATGTCAATTAAATTTCAGTTATTACTCTATCTATGTGTACAAATTAAG
The DNA here is from genome assembly GCA_963277665.1 of Viscum album. Classification (NCBI taxonomy): domain Eukaryota; kingdom Viridiplantae; phylum Streptophyta; class Magnoliopsida; order Santalales; family Viscaceae; genus Viscum; species Viscum album. The sequence continues at coordinate 198,796,460 of OY728150.1, forward strand.
TTTTCCAAATATTTATGTACCACAATACACTACAACATCATTGATATGTAGGTAATATGTTTTTACGCATTAATATGGATTTCATCATTTGTTGATCATAACTACTTAAAGATTCTGTATCTTGATATTCTAATCAATAGTATTTTCCTTCACATATTTCAGCTACATCTTCACACAATACTGATTTCATCAGCATAACTGCACAATCCTTAGGTTTTTTGACTAAACAATTGATCTTCAAATATTATTACATTCTATACAGGATATCACGCACTGTATTTACATTTCATCGACTTCTCTAGGAAACTCATAAAAATGGCCATTGTGGAGAACACATGTTATTGATTTTAGTACTCCGGTTTTATTAATATCATAAATCAAATACTATTAGAGTACAGTCTATGCAAATTTAATATTTTTTTAAATAATCTTTTCCCCAATGTTGATGATAATTATATATCGGAGACCCCACATATGTATTCGTATTCTATCACTCAAATATGTGGTATGACGAGAGAAATAGAAAATGCAGAAACCGACAAACCACAAGATTTTATTTATGCTGCTCTATGGGAATGATTTCTTTGGATTTTCTCCTGTCACCTCCTCCATACATACAGATGTTATTTTTCAATCGAACATCACCACAAGAATGAGCATTCCAAGAACATATAAATCATTATAATTCTATGTTTTCATTCACGTCTGTGGGTGGGAATGTTAATAAGCCTTTGAACAATGGTAGAGCAACAACAATATTCAGACTAAATGGATAGAACTACCATCGCATAGGTAGATTGTGTCCGGTAGAAGGACAACCCACAATGTTTTCCCAACTATATGTGTTTGACACAGAACATGAGTGCCATTATAGAGTTAGTAGTACTATCTATTTCTAAATTCATTTCTATGAATATAATGTTGATTCATTTCATTGTATTTTTCTGAAACAAATACCTCTTCGAGCTCTGATTGCAGAAATATTCAATCAGTTATTAACTTCGATATTGTTGGGAAGTTTCAACATATGCTACATGAGATCAATGATTTATCTCAACAGTTCATATCAGCAAAAGATGTCCTGAATCATGAATATGTTCCATACTTAAAGCTATGACTGCTTAAGAAAATACATACACATGAGGCTATACAAAACTTACCGACAACATCTGAAATTTCCATGCTAATTGTCGGAGATATTGAAGATCTTAACCAAGATCGTGACATCATCATTCAATCCAAATGTGGTGAATTTCAATGAATTGATGAGCTTCACCCTTTGTATCTGATGTTACAGTATCCATTGATTTTCCCTGTTGGCTAGGATGGATATGTTAACAATGTAATGCAGCACTCTACTACATTCACTACCCGTGCTAAGCTAAGAAAGATTACAATGATATAATATTTCTATTTTCACATGCAATTCAGTGACATTTAACCATTCACATTGCTACATACCAAAAGACTACTAAAACAATTTGTCGTCGATTCTTACACAATGATTGAGTCTTAGAGACTATCATATATTCGTTTCAACCAGAAGCAGCTGCGGGTCGACCTATGCAATGGATTGGAAGATGAATTCCTTCGAGATGACCGAGAAGGGTCATCTTATGGTAAGTGCATCATTTTTCCATATTCTTTTACTGGTGGCCAAGATATATGACTCAAAATTATCAGGACGCAATTTCAATTTGTAATTGGGCAGGGTATCCAGTTTTGTTCCTTACATTTATGTGTAACCCAATTTGGCAAGAAATCAGTAGATTTGTCCCACAAAAGAATCTTTTTCCAGCTGTCTATCCACAATTACTATCTCATGTATTCAATATAATGTTTAATCATCTTCTAAAATATTTAAGAGAACATTTAATATTCGAAAAATCAAGGGCATGTAAGATAGTCTCTGACAGTTCATTATGTTTAAATAATAACATCTGTTATTAGTGTTTATTATTTTCTGTTTATTCATTCTTATTACATCACCTAATATTAACCAGAAAAATCCTATTTTTGTTTTTCTCTAATAGTTGTTTGAACCATTGAATTCCAAAAATGAGGTTTGTCACATGTCCAGATTTTATTGTTTCTTTGTCATGAAAACAAACTTACCACTCAATCAGATGTTAATAGAGTTGTGTCTGGTAAGATTCCAGATAAAATTTCCTACCCAAAACAACATGAAGCTGTTAAAAACTATATGCTCCATGGCCCTTGTGAAGATGCCATACGATATTCTACTTGTTTGAAAAATGGAAAATTCCTTAAGTTCTTTCATAAATTTTTTTTTGGTGAAACAACAATAGATGACGACAGTCATGTGATATATCATAGAAGGGATAATGACAGATCAATCCATAAAAATGGTGTTCAGTTGGATAATCGTTTTTTGGAACAATACACTCCAGTTTTTCTACTCAGTTATCAAGCACATCTAAATATTGATGTCTGCAAATAGTCATCTTCTATCAAGTATCTCTTCAAATATATAAGCAAGGTAGATGATTGTGTAACGACATCACTTTATGAAACCAACATCCAAACTGGCATAGACAACACTATTGATGAAATAAATATGTATTATGACTGTCGCTACATATCACATTGTGAGGCGTCCTGGTGGATCTTCTCTTATGATATACATTACAGATATCAACCTCAAGATAGGATGCATGATCATTTACCAGGGATACATACTGTGACATATAGAGATGATGACAGAATTGAATATGTCCTAACTGGCATAAATGTTACTGAATCAATGTTCATTTCATGGTTTAAATCAAATTTGGCATTCCCTAAAGGTATGTGTTTAACATTCGTAGAGTAACCAACTAGGTTCATCTTCTGTAGTCAAGAGATAAATTGGCATCCCTGAAAATAAGGTTTCAATATTGGAAAACTATACTATATGCCTCCTATCACTGGAGAGTTATACTACGTGTGGATCCTTCTAACAAAAATCAGAGGTTCCACATCATATGATGATTTGAAAACTATCAACAGCATTATTTATGGCACTTTTCGGGAGGCATGTTCTACTATGGGTCTACTAGAGGATGACCAAGAATTCATTATTTCTATTAAAGAAGATTCAGAATGGGGAATGAGAAACTGTCTATGCAAACCATTTTCAATCATGCTAATATCAAATAACATTTCTCGTCCAGATATATTTTGGAATAAAACATGCAATATTCTATCTGAAGATATCTTATATTTTCCAAGAAAAAGGCTTCAAATACAAGTTATATTTCAAATTATCAACCACCTTTTCCAACTACGTCAATAAATTAGTGTTTTGTTTCTATATTTTACACAAGTCTATTTACTCTTCTAGTAATCTATTAACATCACTAACTCTATTAATGAATCTGCGAGTTGTTTGATTAAATAATACATGTAGCTATTTCTATAACAATATTTATACTCTTAACTATGAATATCTTTGAAACATTCTGTCCTAGGTGAACATATATCAAATGGTATACTCTTTCGTATACTATTATTTGACATGGTTATAGATGGATTATATAATTACACACAAGTGTTCCATGTAGTACTTGTCATTTTTTAATTAGTTCCTTATATCTAGCATCTGGAATCCTTTCATATGTACTCATACTCTACCATTTACATATGGATTTTGAAAAGATATCAATACAGTCTGCAAAAGACATTATTATACATTAAAGAATAGTATTTATGTGCAGAACTGTAAATGACATGGTTCTGGAGGCATTTTTTCTGCACACTTCTATAAATTTTTCTTTAATCCATGTTAAATTCTATACAACTGTTTGCATATTAATATGAAAAAACTGCATGTCTGTCAAGAATTTTTAGTAGTCCCTATCATGTACTATCAATTATTCTATGCATTTTTAGGTTACGACAGAAGGGTTCTGCTGCTTTTGTATATATACTTTTCTCTATTCCGTAATGGAATTTGTTCACAAAACATTTTTTAATTCAGTTTTTACTCTTTTATTCGGACATCTCTTTAAATGTTTCAAATTTTCTATATATCTAACTCTCACTGATGAAGAGAGGAACATGTATTCTTTTCCAGAAATAGATGACATTTTACGAAGTCATGGTAGGTCTCTTCAGAGTTTTTCCCCTATTCCTGTTCCAGATTTTCTAATTGACACTGTTACAAATCATTCAATTGTGGAGGAACTGAATTACCACAGAGCGGTTCTTTGAAATTATTACATTAATATAGAGGTAATGCTTTCCAGTGAACAAAAAAAGGTGTTAGATGTCATTTTGTCTTCAATATTAGCACCGTGTGGTGGTTTCTTTTTCTTGCATGGATACGGAGGGACCAGTAAAACATTTGTTTGGAGATTACTCACATATTTTCTACGATCAAATGGAAATATTGTTCTAGCTGTAGCTTCAAGTGGAATAGCATCATTACTACTTCCTGGTGGAAGGACGATGCATTCTAAATTTTATATTCCAATCTCAGTTAATGAGCAATCTATTTGCAATATTCAACAAGGGAGTGACTTAGACAAGCTATTACATGTTACAAAACTGATTATTTGGGATGAGGCATCCATGGTTCAAAAGTGCTGTTTTGAGGCACTGGACCATACTCTGAGAGATATAACGACAACTAAAAATCCCAATCCTACATCTTTTCCATTTGGATGAATCACAATTGTATTGGGTGGATATTTCCATCAAATTCTACCAGTTATTCTAAGTGGAAACAGAAATGACATTGTTTGTGCCAGTATTAAATCATCGTATCTTTGGCAACAATGTAGAGTCTTAACTCTAACTAAAAACATGCGACTGCAATATGGGACTGCCAATACTATTTCTAATTACTTAAAAACCTTTTCAAAGTGGGTGTTAGATATTGGTGATGGTAACACAGGAAAACCCAATGATGGTGAATCAGTAATTCATATACCAGAAAAATATCTCCTGAAATCTACCAATAATGCATTCGCAGAAATTGTTATCTTTACATATCCTTCTTTCACAGACCATTATGATGATGTCTGCTATCTAAAGGGAAAAAGTGATTCTAGCTCCAACATGTGATGTTGTTCAATAAATCAATGACTACATGCTATCTCTCATAAATGCAGATACCAGAGACTACTTTAGCTCTGACAGTGTTTGTAATGCAAATTTTGATTTAGATTGGCCTGAAAATATATACACATCTGTGTTTCTAAATGGAATGAATATCTCTGGATTTTCAGAACATAAAATTAGTCTGAATATTATTGTTCATATCATGTTTTTATGAAATGTGGATCAATCATTGGGGCTGTTTAATGGAACTCGCATGATTGTTACACACTTGGGAGACCATAACATTGGTGAAAAATATTCAACTGGCTGTCATTCAGGGTACTGTTCATTCATTCCAAGACTAACTATGAAACAATATGATGTTAGATGGCCTTTCAAATTACAAAGACAACAATATCCATTGATATTTTGTTATGATATGACTATTAATAAGAGTCATGGAAAATATTTCTCTTCAGTTGGGTTATTTCTACGTAGGCATGTGTTCTCGCACGGTCAATTATATGTGGTTGTTTCTAGGGTCACCTCACCAAATGGTTTGAAAACAATAGTTTCAGATAGACATAACAAAGCTTCTGATTGGAAACACAATATTTTCTATAAAGAAATATTTGATACCTTATCTCAGGTATCATTTAAATTTATCTATTCATCTTTTAATTTTTCTATATAATGTGATCTCTGTAACTCTGTTTCTTCCTTATCTTATGATTTAGTTATCTTTCTATACTAATTTTGAATGTACAGAATAACAAACTGTTGTGCAGAACAATAACCCCATTGTGTGAGATTTATCTGGAGTCAAATGAAACTCTAAAGATACATTACGTGTGTTGAACATCTGGTGCAATTATTCATCTAAAAACTCTAATAGTGTTGTTTCTATCGATTTTGTACTTGGAGATACACATGTCCGTGTTTCAAATCGTTACACCTTATTTCTGTTATCTTACTACAGCACAATAAGTTCATTAATATTTATGTCTTCTGTCAAATATTATATCTCAATTACAACCACCATTATATTTAATGATTTCAGGGAACGAAGGTAAAATGTTCAATTACTAACTGTCAGCTTATCTTTATGTTCAAAGATCCCATGCATGAGGGATTATGCTATTACATTCAAAACATTCAAATTTCTCCAAATCAAGGATGTTACTTGGCAACTTGACATACATGACGATTGCTATTCACGTCAACAACGTTTCTTCATCCTTATGATGCAAAACTCCCTCTGTTCAGTTTTTATTTCACTTCATTTAATGACATTGCTCAAAGGACTATACTAGAAGATAATCTAATAGGTATACTTCCATTGTAGTGCATTGATATTGTTATGTATTCAATTTTTTCATATTCAACAAGATAATATTTTAAAAAATAGTCTAACGCCCCTTCATTGTTTTCCTTTTTTTGATTTATGATTTAGAAATCCTTGGGCTTCTGTGATACTCTTAGAAAATGCAATCAATGGAAAATTCGATCATTAGGATGCAAATTATTCATCAGGATGACAAGTGATTTAAAAATTTTATTACTGTGACCTGGAAAATTCATATGACATTTAAAAATAATATAATTTTTTTCTTACAGAGGATTGGAATTTCACTACAGCTTATGGTCCAATTATGCTAATGAAATAAAATCTTATTTGGATCAACATAAGGACTCACATAACATTTTGATCTTACAACTCGTCCGTGTTAAAAAATAAAGCAGTATAGTATCTGTCCACATTTAACCTGTTTTTTGTTGGTACATCTATTTTTTTGAATCTTCAACCAATGGTTTAATAAAATTGTTTTCATATAATTTAAAGGAGCTGTTATTGTGACAACTACTATTAAAGAATCAATAATTTTGTACAACCTAGACATTGCAAAAGTTGACAATTTTAGAAACAGGTTTAGTATGTATTTTAAATATTTCAGTATATTAAGTTCTCTGTTATTTTTTTCCCATTGCTATAATAATTTATATGATTCCTGTTTATTTTTTTTCTAATTACGGATGTCTGTAGGTTTGGGTTCATATTGTCATCCCAGTTACACAGTCCACCATCAATGATTCCAGAACCCTCTATAGAAGTAAAATATTGGAGTAATAAAAATTACATTGTTGATGTAAAAAAATTGAATATGTAAGTACTATGTTCTTATCATATGTAAATCTTCATTTACTTTTACCTTAAAATTTTTATTTTTTTCATTTAATATTGTTTAATGTACCCAATCTACTATAGCCTACAAGATGCTTAATTTCAGCAACATAACTAAAAATTCAAAGCAACCACATCTCGTTCTATGAGTCCTATGACTCTTTCATGAACAAGGTTCACAGTTTAGATGGAACATTATGGTGTCACAAATGAAAATTATCTCCGAATACTACCATTGCCAGGTCATCAACTCTTTGATTTTAAAATATTCTAACATTACAACTCAGTACTGCTGCTGGGATACACATTCGTCCACTCATTATACAATATTAATAATATATCGAACAGATTTAGGGTACAACTCATGGTTGCAGATAATGCATGATCATTTTCAGTTGTTCTATTCGAAAAACAAGTTTTTCAGTTCATACATGAAACAACTTCAAATTTAAGAGCTACTATGATATAGGTAGAAGCATCTTATTATAACAAATAATCTTATTTCTTCTATCTGATAACTGACATTTTTTATATTTTTCAAATTTGGATGATGATTAGTGCCGTTTCCCTCAACAATTTGATGTATTCAAGTCAAAGAATTATTTATTCTCAATTGATGTAACAACTTTTAATATTCAAAATTGTTATCGTTCATTTGAACAGAATAGCTACAAAGTACTTTCTATCAGTGATAGTGAAATGTACATTTGTAGCTTTAGAGACACCTTTGTGAAAAAAGAGGTAAAATTTTATACCACTCTCAATATACTATACCATTGATTATATACAACTAATTTGATATATTTGTGATTACACAGACACATCTGAGCAGTGGATCTACAGAGATGGGTAGTGGGATTGAAAATAACATGGTACTTTTCATTTATATTTATTCAATTTATATGAAAATTAACATGAATCACCATCATCTTATACTCTTTTCTACTTCCACTTATAGAAACATCATAATGATGGGTTTTCTACTTCGTACGGTAGCTCAGGAATAGCTGTATCGGGGCAAAATATGTCATCTACTCAAGTAAAATAATCTTACCCAGACTATTTATGATAATATTTCAAGAATGATTTACATGAAATAATTCTTATTAGACACTTTTTTTTATCTTTTTCACCAATTACACATCTTAGAAAATGTTACCTATATATTAATTTCCAATTATTCAACATGTAGAAAAACCTCCTGTCTAATTTTTAAAATGAAGAAAATATTCAACATAATATGAAGAGATAAGAAGACAACCCGGGAACATGAAGTTGTGGTACTCCCCTTGACATTCCATAGATGGAAAAGTGAGAAGAAGGTGACTGAATGCAGTAATTAAGTGCTGATATAGGGGTTTATCGAGGCTGTTTATTGGGAATTTTCCAAACACCATATATTTTGTGCATGACTTATCTGCAGATCTTGCCAATCTGGTTCCCTATATCTATTTTCAAACATTTATGTATTACTGAAACAATATTTCAGTTATCCTTCCATCATTCTTTATACTTCAGAATTTCTTTTCATTTGATGAAATTGAATGTATTTTATGTAACCATTATATAGTTTTGTTAGAATATCTCTGAGTGAATATTTCTTTTACTTCAACTATTCATATTTTCTATTTCTATATTTCATTTTAATAGAATGTTAAATTAATCATGTGTAGTTTGCCTTTTTTATGGAATAAAGATAGAGGAAAATAGTTGTGCTTTTCTGATTACATTGGAGATTCCCCAATACTTTGATATGTGTACATGGATCCTATGTGATGGTGTGACGTCTGGAACCTTTTTGGGCATAATTTCTGTAACTGAAACTTCACCCACTAATGTGATGAATGTCACAATCAATGTAAGAATATATTTCCATGAATTTAAATTTTCAAACTACTGCATTCTAATGTTTAGATTCTCTTCTATGATAAAAATAATATCAATGTCATCGTAATATTTTACTTTTCATGGTGGTAGGACAGCTATGGTTTGGTGGTACTGGGGTTTAACTTTTCTTTTCATGCTGGGTTTTCTCTTACGGTAAAAAACCATTTCAATAAATTTATTTCAGATAACAGTTTGGTGCACTTACATTAATATGAAAACATCTAAAACATATTTAATTGCTTTATGATTGCTAAAACATAACTGATTCTAGGGGCTGGACAGCTTGGAAATATGGGACTGGGAGGGGAGGGTGATGAAAATGGGGAGGGGCTGCTGGGGGAAAAGGATGGGCAGGGAGGGAGGGGAGGGGAGGGCCAGGGGATGGGCAGGTTGGATGAGAAAGGAGGAGAGGGGATGGGATGGGTCGGGATAGATGGAGGGGATGAAAGGGGAGAGGAGGATAATGGCAGGAAGAAGGGTGGTTCTTGGAAAATAGGCATGACTTTCTATTCTTATTGAAAGAGTATGAATAATTCATATTTGTTTTGACAAACACGCCCTCTCACAACACCCTAGATGGGGTAAACAAAAATACCATCAAGGAAGAAAAATGGTATTTTTTTGTTATAATCTGTTTTCATTCAAGAATTGATGGTTCTAAAAAAGGAACAGATGCCTATAGTTGTTCCAAGGAACCATGTATATATATATACTAGGTTCCACAACTAGTTTTATGAACTTTAACATCTATAAATAGTATAAACTGTTGAATATTAAACTTTTAATGCGCAATTTCATAACTACTATTCCAGTTATTCACTAATTCTGTTACATATATGTCTTCATTTTGAACTTTATGATGGTCTTAGTGGAGGAAGAGAATCATACTGTTGTTCATGGGAACCCTGTTTTTCTGTACAATTGATACACATTCTAGTTTTGGGCTTCACAACATATTATTACAATAGAAACTTCTCAATATGTAAACTTTTGTCGACAATTTCTAAACCTTTGTTTCCAGTTTTGTGAATTTTTTAAACATTTATTTCTTCAATTTTTAATTGATATATAAGGATGATCATTATGATATTCCATTTCTGTAACATCTATTTCTGCATTTTGGTTCCAGTTATTCAGTATTTCTGTTCCAGTTATTCTACATTTTTGTAACATATATCTCTTCAATATTTCATCATTTTTGTAAGATTTATTTCCACCATTTCTGTAACATTTATTTCTTCAATATGTAATTGTTACATATTTTATATTTCAACATTTATGTAACAAGTATTCCTATTTTGGTCTTTAACAAGTGTGTTTTATTCCAGGTTTATATAATTGCAGTTGATCTATGGTTATAGAGGGGATTCTGAGATTTTTGTGGTATTTCACTTTTATATTTGTAACATTTTATATGTTATAGGAAATATTGTTCTATGATTTCATTGTGTTTCAACTCTTAACTTATATAAAATCTAGAGCGGTCTAAAAATTGCAGTTATTGGGATCCACAAAAACATCGACAAAGATTTTCTGGTATCCTATTACATCATGTATTACAGTTTCATATTGCATCAACATTCTTCCTTTTCAATCCATTTCATATATAAATTAGGTTACATGGTATTATTTTTCTCTTCTTTTCATAATTATCAATCCCTGAAACTATTTTTTTAAAATATTATTGGTTTGATACACGAACAATGGATATGGGTTCTGGGATGATGTAACTGTAGAACAACTATCACATTTCCTATCATTGGAGATATTTTTATCTTCTACATATTCATAGAATATATAGTGTTTATGGATGCGGCATTCCGGTGTCTTTTGTTTTTTTTTATAGAAAATTTTTAGTTTTTATAAACACATCTAATTTGTTACATTCAGAATTCTATCTCAATAAATGATTCTATATTGTTCCTTATTTTTTATAATATTTACTAATCAATTTTTTTAAAACATTTAAAATTATATTATGATTTATTATGTTTCAAAATTGGTATTATATTATTGGTAATAAGTGTTTTTTATAGTGCCGTCAAAATGCACGGGCGGAGTAATAGTTACATTAATTGACAAACCACATTTGAACCCTGGGTGTATAATCACTATCAACTGGACCAATGCTGCCAGGGATTTCCATATCTATATTTGTATAAATTGATATTCATATACCTATACATATATACATAAATATAAATATGTAAGAATAAGTTGAATTAAATTACATATATACCATCGATATTCAATCCTTGGGTCCATAATCCCGATCTCTTCAAAATCCTATGAATGGTTGTTGAGCTTGGTGTAATTACACTCAATACATATATCATTCTGTTGACCTTTGGGTCTATATTCCCCATAAAATTATAATTTATTGGTAAAATTATAGAAATATATTTATGAAATATATGTCACCATATTGGGATACTCATCCTACACCTTGTTTCCCCAGTACTCACATCTTGTAACTATAAGAAGGATTCAAGTGATGTGCGTATAGATGTCCTCTGAATAGTCACTAATATATATGCCATGATGTTAATTCCATGCATATTCTGTCCAATTTTCGATCCCTCCTTCCTGGTCCCTATGAAAACAAGTCATTTCAACTCAAATAATTCATTTTGGGATCTTCATTAGGAGGACTGTAAAAGGAATGAACTCCCTACCAACCAACATTTTTAGTATCCATTCAAAATAAAATTATCAATAGTGCATCCACGAGACCCTTGGGGGAATCTTAGGAATCACTTGAGGGTATCATAATCATCCATTCAGTAAATTCACATCAATAATGAGGATATATATTTCCACCACCATGATCTATAAATCAAATAGAGAGATCTAAATCATCCTCATCTCATGGGAGAGACTAACTATCCATGTGTACACTACCATTTTGTTGAACTCCATCCACAACACTATGATCTTGTAACCAATTAAGGAGAGAATAATATTTCATATCCCATGGGGAAGAATAATAATTAATGACTATCATATGATTGAGGATAGAAAATCATCCCCATCACATATCAAACAGAGGAGATTGGAATCAACCTTAACACTCGGGAAAGTGTAATCATGAATTCAAATAACTAATAGGGAAACTATTCATGAATATCATAGTAATATGCTCAATAACCATATACCAGGAAGCACATTGGAAAATCCAAATAATATAATAATTAAAATATATAGTCACGATATCAAAATCCCATGTAGTACCATTATGTATCCACGTAAATCTGAAAATAACATGAAATAGAATCCATATCATTGTAAATTTAGTTTGGAAATCCCATAGATAATGATAGACACCTTATGTCAATCTCAATAACCACCAACCTAGAAGCACAACTTTCTATCACCGTATAATCAATAATATACAAGTGAAAACAGAAAAAACCTTTGATAGTTTTCTACTCATAAAAAACAAATATTGGCACATCCCCATAGTCTTACAAGTTTAACAGAGGTTCAAAGGTGACAACTACTATGATATTGTCCAGATATAAAGTTAATATATTTAGGTTGGTCAAACAAAGGGGAACCCTATATATCCTTTAGGTAAAACACAAAAGAGGAGTCGGACATGAAACCATCAATTGAAACAGTAATGGATAAATCCTACATGGGATTCTCAAGGTCCATGCATAAGTAGAGGCATCCAACTAGGGTTCCGTAGATATAAGGTAAAGGAACAATATTATATGGTATCCTAATGGTATACAATAATTGTCGGAATAATACATGGAATCAATAGATGAAAATTTAAATGGATGAATCTTATATGGGATCTCTAAAAATAAAGTCAATCGAATAATCCAACAAGGGATCATCATGAATAAAGTAAAGAGAGGCATCCTACCGGGATACTCAGAATGGTACTCAGGTGAAAGAGTCCTATAATTTATTAACTAGGTCAATTAATAAGGAATGGAATATAATAGGGTGGCCCTATTAACCAAAAGATGTTTTAGTCATCCTTTATGAGATCTTCTAGGATGAGATATAACTAGAGGAATCTTATAGGGAAAACTTTAGAACAATAGTTCTCATGAACTATTAGGCTATAAGGACACCTCTCAAAGGGGATGTGTACTCCAAGGAAGGATATAAGGCATCATTATTATGAGATACATCATGTCTCATCTCAGATCATGGGGTGTCATAGCCAAGAGCCAACTAAAACTTATTATTAGAGGTACAATATTTTAATTATAGAAATGAAACTTAGGATTATTGAAATCACCTCACAATTATTACCATCATAGTCAATATGAAATGATACATAGAATGGATAACTCAAGTGACGAATTCCATTTATTGGAAAAAAAGACACGAAGACCCCAAAATAGGGTCAAATGATGTCGTACACGACATCTCTCCCATATCCACCAATGGGTACGCCTAAATCCTTACCCTAGAATTTACTTATTCAGGTACATTCCATATAAAAAATCTAGTACATGGAATGTACCCAACATGGTATACCTTAATGATTCCCTCATATGACCTCACCATGTAATTTTCATGGATGTGTACTTCTCCGCATCATTTGACCCACATGTGGTCTGGGCGTGTACTCAACATGTCTTATTCCCCATACATGGGCTGCCTAACTAGGTACTCAACTACCAGATGAGTAACATTATATGACGTGTATAATTATTACATGGTTTGTTGTTCTGAATATCCATATTCTACAAAACGGATGAAAAAACATGTGTGTTCCCGTAGCCACACACCATTTACATGGACTTTCCTAAATGGAAAAAACTCAAATCAACCCATACATGCTTTTTTATCATGGTAATAGTATATCAACCCCATTGGTTATAGGAAATAATAAATAGGATTTAAATACTTGGGAATAATTAAATAATGGGTATTTGATTCTGAATATTGGGGTTGTCTACCATTCAATTAAATTCATTGAAGCAACACGTGTTTTATGTGGCCCATGGATTTTTCACAATGATCTAGCTTATCTCGAAAACTGATGTGGTACCCTTTTTACAATCCCATCCATTTTATCTCTCTATATCTGCTTACATAGTTATCTCCCTAATCACATGAAGGATAAATCCTAGTCTTGTAAATGAGAAGACTAGTGGAAAATAAGAAATGAATGTATAGAAAAATAAAGAAATGAAAAATAAAAGGGGCGGGACCCGACCCCATTGACCAACTTGAGTTTATGTCCCACCAAATAAAAACACTCCTTTATGAACATAACTAATGAGATAGATTATCAACCATGAACTTTTTTCAAAAGATTTAGCTGAGTGAAGCTGCATGATTAATTTAATATAGTATTTATTTATTATTAATTATCAATTATCCTTCTAGAAATTGTTCATCTAAAATAAAATAATAAACTGTTTTAATTGGATAGAAATCCTATTTCGGGACCAACGAGGTGGTTACAAAATTTTCTAAGACCTTTTTCTATAATAAAATACCATTTTACCCCTTACATGAATCTTAATTGGAAAATTCAAATTTATACTCAAAACATCAGTCTTAGAAAATAGGTGACTATACCAACCCCCAACCAAAACAATCATGTCCTTGAGATGCATGGTGGTAAGATTATCCATCATTCTCTCATATTGAGCATCATCACATCCATGCTATCTAGATAGTCCAATGCCCTATCTCATAGCATCCTCAACTTTATCATGCATTGAAGACATTTGACTACAACTGATATAGTGATCAATTCTAAATAAATACACTTAACATTGTCATAAAAATAGCACATAAACTCTCAGAAAAAACATAATTTAAATAGACAATTATATTAAAATTTCTAAAACATCCAATGGTGCACAACCTAACATTTGTGTTACCTTACTATTGTCCTCGTGTGAAAACACAATAGGTCTTCTTCCTCAATCAGGTAAGTTATTTCAATGAAAAGTATCTAGATGTAGGGATGACTCTATATTAATATAATAAAGATGATTTCAATATAGGTCATGATCATCTCTATCCATGAGTAGTATATTATTCAATAGGAAGGCATGTACATATCCTTCTGAGCCATGATCACATGAAAATAGGATGACCTGCCGTTAGGCATCAGCTAAAACCACGTCTCTCGATATTTCATATCGAGGATTAACACGGTTTGACCATATTATGATACCTAATTTATTACAAATGGCACATATTATGTAGAGGAACACTATCCATTTAACCCCAAATCCATGGAAAATATGTGTACGATATGTCTTGAAACCATATGTCGTTGGATCACACCCGACCACTCCCCATTTTTCTATTTAATGACCCTATGTGAAACTGGAGTATACCATAATCACCCAACTAACATATTATTTTTTCATCTAACATGCATCTATGTTGACCGTGTTACATGACACCTCCGTCTAAACAATCCAGATTCTCCCCGGGAACACCTCTAAAAAATCATGCACAACACATGTGCCCTGATTTTATTCAGCAGTCATCTTTCACTGAAAATTTTTCTTTTCAGGATAATGTACTCATTTGTTATATACATTTGTGACATTAGAAAAATTTATGGATAGGGATAGTCCCCATTATAGTCATATCCTTAGAATCATGTCTCCCTAACAAAGCACCCTATGTTCTTAATCATGATATGAAGGAGTGAACAACCGTGTATTTCATATCCTGGCACCTACCATTCCTCAATCATAAAATAAGGGTCTAACCAAGCACCCTACCTACAATGAAATTCGTAAACCCATACCAAAATCATTCTTGTAGGTTTCCCTCAAACAAAACCTAAATAGGCTCGCAAGGGTTTAAGTCAATATATGGGCCTTTGGGTTTCCCACCTATCTATAAAGAACATATTTTACAATTGGGTCATAATGTAAAACCACCTATCTTGAAGGAGAAAACATCTATAAAGTGGGAAAAAATCACAACACCCAAGAATGGTAAATAATAAAAACATGACCTACACGAAACTTATCCTAACCGTGAATCATCATAGGAAAATACACCATCGAGATCATGTTACAAATGTTGAATAAGTGACTAAAATGAAACTAAAAAATCATCTGTATAAGATAATACCCCATAGAGGTCAATCTCACTAGCAACATCCTAGTACGTAGAAGTATCATACTCAATAATTCGACCATATTACCATGGAATGGGAAAAAACAACCTATAATGGGTTTAATAGAAAGTAATCATGATGAATATAGAAATTCTATAATCTCTTCACCTCCCATATTAAAGGACTTAGACATCATCCACAAAAAAAATGACTCAAAAAAGATCCACATAACCTTCCACGAAAATGATATATATATATATATATATATATATATATATCTGTTTGTGTGTGCAAGTTGGTCAAACAATATTTCCCTTAGTGGTCAGTAAATATCACACACTAGTAGTCCTATATGATGGGAATCCTACGTTCCAAATAATCTACATGATATTCATCATCCCTTAGTCATCTAAAAGATAAAGTCCATCCTTATCATCCTTGAAATTCTTCAAGATCAATATGTATTTATTAAATCATAAAATACCAAATACATGTTATTATCCCAACGAAAAAATCATATACAACTATAACACCATAGATCAGATAAATAATCCCATACCCCGGAAAACATGACTTCTTTGAAAAAAAGTGTTCTAAATTCACATGTACGATATCCATTAGAATTTTTGATACATTCCTAACACTATTTTCTATTATATCCCAAATAATATATACAAAGAAAATAACACCCATGATATAACTTTGTAACATCCCGGCCCAGAAGCCACTAAATTACTGTTCTGAGATGTTTTATTACAAGTCATCAGGTGCACCACCCCAAACATGAAAGGTTTTTCACTAGATGTGAGGTCACATGATGTGATAGTGGGGTGAATAAAAAATCATATCAAACTAAAAAAATAATGGAAATTGGTATGTATCATACATATAATTGAAGAAATATATTTCATATTGAGAAAATAGAATGAAATAAAATATTCTGTAATTATAAATGAAAAGTTGTAAAATCACAAAAAACTATGCCATACATAAAACAATGGTCACCCACTTGGATGACCGTACCAATACACGAGTAAAAATGAATCTAAAAAAAATGCATAGTGATCCACTACTAACACTAAACCAAAACTCATAACTTATTTACAAACACATTTCATCTTCACCTACATGATAAGAAAAACACAATTGAGAAGCTCTGATAGATCATGAATCTATGGGTGTCATCCTTTCCCACCATGATATCATTATCAACAAGGAAATTATAATAAAAATCTATATGGGCACTAAGGTGTAAGTTTATGAGAGAGAAATAATCTCACCAATCCACCCAAATAATGAACTGATAGTATATTATACCATAATTTTATTCAAAATATATATTTCAAGCCTTGACAAGGCCCAACTGAAAAGTGAAGCAAACCAAATAAAGGTGAATCCATAGTCAAACGCTGGTTCTATAATATCGATCAACTAGAAAGGTTAGACCATATATTTCCATATCTATGTTTGTATACCTGTATTTTCTCATTACTATACATATATAAATAAATTTAAAAATACACAATAATGGAGAATGAAATAAAAAAACCATCAGTGCTCAATCTATGGGTTTGTAATTTTAATCACATATGAATCCTATGAAATGGAATTTAGGTAGAGGCCATTCCACTAAATCCTTGTATCATTTGGTCAATATTTGGGTCCATAATACTACTCAATGAATACCATTATCATTCATGCTTGACACATCTTTGAGCATGTTACGTCTCCATAGGTATATACTCATCATACACATGGTTTCACTTATACGAACCTCTAATGACAATAGTTAAGATTTACAGTGAACTATATATGTACATCGTATAGATAGTCACCAAGATATATAAAATGCTTCTCATATCATATATATCTAGTCCAATGAAAGATACCCATGTTTGGGTCTGTAGGATATCATGAAATTTTAAAACTGATAATCCAAGTTGGGTTACCTTTATGTTATATAATAATGGAATTACCACCTGAACCAAGAATATGATTGAAATCCATTAACATTAAAAATACCATTGGTGCGTCCACACACCCCTGCTGGAAATCCTATGAATCACTAATGTAGAGAATGATCATTTATATAGTATATGTGACAACAACAGTGAGTTTCTCCATGTCCCCCATCATGATCTAAAAATTGACCAGCAAGAGCGTAATCATCCTCATTGGTCAAGAGAGAATAACCATCCATGAGAATACAATAGTGATGTAGAAAACCATTTCCAAAACCCTAATATAGTAATATATTACGCAGTGAGTAATTATATATCCCTCGAGAGGGTGAAATCATAAATGAATATTATCATGTAAAGAAGAGAATAATCATCCTCATCAGAGATCAAACAGAGGAGAGAAAAATAATCCTCATCACTTGAGATAGCATAATCATCCACAAGTATCATTACTAGGGACACTATTCCTACATATAATAGTCAAAAATTAATATGTAGATACCCATAACATCCTATATATATAAAATTAAAATAATAATCAAATCATGTAGGCTCAATTCCCAGATCCCAGGTAGTATATCTGAGTATTCAACAAAATAATGAAATAACATGGATAAAAATTAGGATCCTGAGAATAAATTTATAGGAATCCAAATGATATTGAATGATTCCTTTCATCATGATAAATTTCCACCAACTAGGAATCATTTATATCTATCATCACTACATATGAACGGAACATGTGAATGTATAATCAAATGAGTTAGGGTGACTGAACGACTAAACTCTCTGCTACTTCCATAGCACCATGGGCTTACAAGGTCATTATGGGTTCTAAGGTGACACCTACCACTATATCCACCCCAACCCAAAATAATAACTTTTGGTTGGTCAAAAAACTGGGCACCCACTAGGTCCCTTAAGTAAAACAAAAGACCTGAGTCCTACTAAGGATCCTCAGAAGAAAAGGTAAAGGATGAATATTGTATGGGATCCTTGTGTTACATGAATAAGAACCATAATCCAACAAAGGGTCCGCATTTTTAAGGTAATAGAGGAATCCTATATGGGATCCTCAGGGTATAATATTAATATCAGGAATCCAACTTGGGATTCATAGTATAAAGGGAAATTGGAGGAATCCTACATGGGAACCTCAAATGATAATTCAACAGATGAATCCTATAAGGGAATATAGAGTATCTAGTCAATAGGGGCATCATACAAGGGATACATAGAAATGTACTTGGGTGAAGGGATTACAGTAGAGACCACGTAATCAATGGAATCACATAGGGTAATTTTGGTAAGAGGATGGAGATAGAGGAATGCTACATATGATCCAATAGGTTGAAACATATGTATAGGAATCAAAGAGGTGATCCTCAGAATCAATGGGTTTGATGACCTGATAGTTTAGAAGGTAAATCTCTCTAAAGATACAACCCAAATGGAAGTATAGAAGACTTAAGTCAATTGAGATAGCTGATGGATCATCTCAGATCAAGAGGTAACACTCTCATGGCACAACTGAAAATTATTTAGGAGGAAGAAAATATCCATTAAGGAACAAAAATATTAATTCCTCATAACACCTCAAATGCCTTACCATCGTGATATAAAAGGAATGTTATGTTAAAGGGAATACCTATGAGTCTAATTCAGACTCATGGGTGAAAGAAATGAAAAACCAAAAAAGTGATTCAATAGCCGATGTACATGGTGTGTCTCCCTGAGCATAGAATGTGTAATCCCAACTCCACACATGGTCGTCTACTTATACATGTACATGGCATGTAAAATACAAAGTACACAACCTGAAATATGGGTACATAACATGTACTATACATGGGGTACCTACTTGTATCCTACTACTGACCAAGCCATGTATCTATCTTGGTTGTGTACATATACACGTTTGGAGGCCAACACAGGATCTGGTAGTGTACTCTACCTGGGATGTACAACTTAAATTTTCTTCATGGGCAAGTAATCAATTAAATGTTCGATTGGATTTTCATATAGTGTATACCACATAAATTGTTTTTTCTTCAATCAATTTATCTTCTTCAAAACATATGAACACCTACCATATTTTCTGTAAACCACATGTTGTGTTCATGGGTTTTTTATATTGGATAACCCTATAATCTTCTTGAAACCCCTATTATAACCCGAATAAAGTAGATAGACTCTAAAGGGGTACATTAAAAGCATAAAATTAAATTAAAATTTAAATGTAAATAAATAAAAGTATTTATAGTGTGTAACACCCCAAGATTTCATCATTCGTTAATTCATCATACTAATTCAATAAGTTTCACTACACGCAACACTGAGTTCAAGCACACCACGACTTACCAAACTAGCCATTCAAGAGTGGTTATGAATATTATTAACTAGATTTTGAACTTTATATAATCCTTATAATTTTAGAATCCATATTATGAGATTATTAGACATAATTTAAGAACAAATACATTGTTTTCAAATAAAATAAGTACTTTTCAAAAAATGAAATTTTACTGGATTTTAATGGAGAACCCTTTATAAATCCAATAACTGAAAATTTTATATATTAAATTTGACAAAATAAACTTCTTCTTTAGAATCGGGACATAATAATTTAGTTCAATAAATTTTTGGTGTTTTTTTATAACATTTATATTTGGGTGAATAGTGAAAATACTATATTTTAACTGAAAAAATCATTTTTAATCAAAATAAGTTATTGTGGTAAATTATAAATATTATTGTTTTGTAAGTATAAATATATTATATTTTTAAAATTTAATCCAATTCTGGTCATATTAAGTAATTTGACATTGAAATTGGACATAAACAAGCGTCAATCTTTTGATAGTTATTATTTCTTAAAAATATGCCTTTTGGTTTTGGAAACCAGAATTATTTTTATATTAATAAATGTAACTTATGTGTTTTTAATTTGGTAAAATATAAATCATTTTTGTATTTGTAATATTTAAATTATCCTAGGGTGAATTTTTTGTATTTTTCACAGAACTTTCAATTTTCGATAAATAGTAAAAAACACTAAGTTATTGTTTAAAAACAGATTTTTATTTAAATAATTATTTATATTATTTAAATATATTTTAGGTCAAAATATATACATATTAATTATATAAATTCAATTTAATTTAATAGAGTCAGTTTATAATAATTTTAGATATATAAAAATTTTATCTTACTTTTTACCGTCATTTACACACCTCATAGGTGCATTTACAAATTTACATAAAACATATTTTTCCCACATCTGTGAGTTGAATTTCGAAAATAAAAGAGACACAGTTAATATCTAGTAGAATAATGTGGTTAAATAAGATTAAAGTAATTTTTTGTAAATAGTAACTTTTTACTTTTACTTACCACGGTTAAAAGTAAATAGGGTAATTAAGGGTACAAATGATATTATTATTACCCTAACACATGTCTTAATTATATTGGATAAGTTTAATTCGACCAAAAAAAACCATGGGAATAAAATATTACCATTTAGGTCTACTTGGATTAGATTAAGTCATTTATTATTATTTTATTTAAAGAAGAGTTAAAAGAGTAAAAATCAAATTATAATAATTAAATCATTTTTAATATAGAGTTATATGTACGATAAATTAGACTATAAATATTTCATATAAATATAAAAATATATAATACATAATGGTATGTTATTTATAATTTTTAGAGATTAAATAATTAAATTTATTAATGACACAATGATGATGCAGTAATTGCAATATTAATGAAAGAATCAAATAAATGGTATTATAAATATTAAAATAAATATAAATTCAAAGTTTTTAGGACATACACTAATTTTATAGATGAATATGACAAGTTGTGATTGATTAAATTTATTTTGTTTCAAGTAATCATTCTTGGATTATTTTAACAAAAAACAAATACCAAATAGTTTCAATATATACATAAAATAGCTTTTAAAACAAATATTATATTATTTATTGAAATAATTGTCTTAAAAATATAAGGTTCGTCCAAATGACTTATTTGGTAATATATATGACATTAATGAACTAATTGGGGTTCTATTGGTAGTATATAGAATGTTTAATAACCATATAGTGTAAGAATACAAGAAGACAAGGTAAAAGTTAAATTATTTAACTTAGAGTTAAATCTAAATGATAAGGATAAAATGGTAACCTAAACTGGTATAAAACCTATTGGTTGAGATAATTTCGACCCATCCCCACCCAATACTAGAAATATGTCACTTTGGATCCATTGCAAACCTAATATTAATTTATTATAAAATAATGTTTTAAGTTTTTCAAAAGCTCCCCTCACCCCTCTTATAAAAGAGAACATCCCCTTCTCTCAAATTCACACCTCCAAAGCCATTTGGATCGGCCATAATCTACCCAAATACCCTCTAAAATATCCTAACTTCATCCTAGATGCCTTAATTTAGTCATAAATCCAACTTAAGGATCCATTTTGATCAAATCAAAAGGAAAACCCCGAAGAAGAGGTAAATATTCCATCACCACTTCCAAGTTCCTTTTTTCTTCAACTTCCTTTTTCTTTGTTGTTTCCATTAAAAAATAATAAATAAAGTATCATATATATAATGGGATGTTATTGAAAATATGGTACAACAAAATTCATTATTTTATCCATTCTTTGAATAACACGTCACCATACGTGCGTACGTATGACTTACCGTCTCCATATTGTGGTGTAATTATTATTCAATATATTATTATTTTGGCAGGTATAATAATGATGTGTAATTGATGTAAATAATAAATATAACATGATAACGATTCTGTATATATGATATACCATCCAATTCCACACCTTTAAAGAAATGATATTGTCGCTCATGCGTACGTACGGATTTCTGTCTCGACGACACGATGAGATTCATGTCCATGTTCCCCATTCATCGATGATTATAAAAATATATATTACTAATAAGTATGTAATATATGACATAATAATGATACTGAATATATATATATATATATATTTATATAAGCATTTATTTACTTACATATATCTTATTCACTTACTTCTGTTCAATACGATATGAAAACGGAAAGAGCATTTATGCGTACGTACGGACTACCGTCTCCATAAACGGTGTTTTCCATTTAATATATATGTATATTATACATATTTATATTCTAAATTTATATGATATATAAATCATGTTTTATATTCTGTAATTATTTAAATCCTGTCTATGTTATAAAATCAATAGTAACATGTTAAAGCATGTATGGTAAAGAGAGCGATTATTACCCGAAATGTTAATTTAACATGGAAATTATTATTAGTCGGTAGTATAAAGTCGTAAATGAATAATTTATGATATCATAAATATTAATATGGTTCTGTTATAATTTAATAACATAATATTGTCTTCATACATGAGGATAAACATACCCTCGACTAAAAGAAAGTGCATGGTAAGGGGTTTTCATCTCACTCCTTATTTTGATGAGATTCATTCCATATTGGAAATATTACGTTTTGAGTGGTGTATGTACTACCAATAATTGTATTCATTGTGTAATACACTTTAATTTATGTGTATTTACATATTCATTGTATGATACTTCATTCATGGGGTGTATGATTCGTATGTTACAAAATTGGTAACTATTAATCTCACAATCTCAGTAATATTCTAGGTTGGTTTTACATAAGTATATATTGGGAAATATTTATTATCCTTGTCCATGTTACATAAAATAGTATTCAAATGGATTATTTTTATGGTAAATTTACTAAAACATCATTTTAAATGTTTAAAATATTTATTTTTCTAAATCATTCTCATTAATGTCCATGTTTTCAAAATGGTTTTTAACGATTTATATATATGGACATTAATGTTTTAAAAATGATAATTACTTGAAAATTTTCAAATTATTATAGGGAAATTTTATTCAAAAATGTATTTTAATGTCTTTCTTTATTAAATTGTGTAACAATTAAATTTTTTCATGAAAAAGGGAAATTTCACTCAAAGATTTTTACAAAACATTTTCATCTATGACCACATCCTGTGATGGATTTTAATATTTTTTTAATTTGATTTAATATGATACAAAACTTCCATATTTTATTGAAGGTTTTGTTATTTTTTTGACTTCAGATGTGTTATTCTAACACCAGTCATGGTTTATGGATAAAGTATTGACATTTTCTATGCTAGTTTTAATACGAATTTTTATGATATGTTTAAACCGTTTCATATGAGGAATGTTTTGGACTTAGTAAGTGATAGTTGGAGCCTGCTATATCTCCTCGATGCATAGGTAGGTCTCATGATACAAATATACATGGAATGAGATGAGGGATTTCCCAATTTGAGATATAGTTTTGGCTGAGGCCTTAATCATTTTTAGATTTCTTGGCTGAGGCCTTGAAAAAATGTTTCAGAATATCCGGCATTATATATTCCATAATTATGATAATAATATTTATGGTTCATGTGGACATTATACTAGTATAATACCCATGATTATGTTTTATTATGTCATTATTTAGTCATTTCAAATTCCTTCCATAAAATTATTTACATTTATTATTGGTAAAGGAATGTTACTTCAATTATTAACAATGCTTAGTATTTATGTTATCTTCCACTGTATTTCATACTCTTACTGAGCGTCTGATCTCACCCATTTCTATGTTTTATTTTTTCTAGGATTCCACGCAGTGTGTTATGATTGATATGAAGGGTTAAGCTAAAGGGAAAAATGGAATTCTCAATGAACTAATTTTTTGTATTGTATGTTATAAAGTGTATTGTAATGTTCATGAATGAAATATATATTCCAAGACTACTAAACTGGTAATTAATTAATGACATGATTCCTTGTAATCATTCCAATGTATTAAAATAGTGCACCGACTCTTAGAATCTAGGGTAGGGGCAATATAGTTGGTATCAGAGGAAGTTTAGAAATAACCTTGGAAGCTAGATTTTGATAAAATCTGATTAGAGAACATTAACATAAGATAACTTTGAGAATTATTATATATGAACATCCTATGATTTTGGTAAAGTCGAGATTTTGTTAGTTTTCCATGAAAATTCATCCCTATCTGGATATGAGCAGGTAGAGGCGGCCTGCAACAGATGTACCTAGGGGTAAAACCTGAGAACTATGCTTCGAGCTAGACTCAAACGAGAACTGGTGCATGAAAAAGGGCCTTGCTGCACTGTTGGTTATGACACTCTCGGGGGATATGCTTAGGATAATTCTCATTTTCATTACAAACCACTATTAATGGTTTATGAGTATATATATCCTCAAAGAAAACATTTTTGTGATTATGGATTATATCCATAAACTGTTTAATTTACGTTAGGTATTTTACATGTATGAAATTACGAATTGAAATTCATTAACTAACCTAGTGTATGCTATTGTTTAGAAATGGTGCCCAGTAGAAGGAATGAGAACTCCAGTAATACGTATGATCCAAAGAGTACGAAGGGTCATATCATTCATGGTAATAAGACATCATTTAGAAGGGAAATAGTCTCCTATGTAATCTCAACATATGAAGAAATAATATCATGTGTTAGTAAGATAAGTAAAGAATTCTCTGAGTCCTATGGTTTTGAAGGGAAGCAAGGGAAGAAAAGGATCGTAAAGATAAGGATGTATAAAGGGAATAAGGGAAAGAAATATTTTCCCAAATGTGATAAATGTGGAAATAATAACCTTGTTAAATGCTTGAACTAAATGTGATTTTTTTATATGTGTGGAGAAAAATGACACCAAGTACGTGATTTCAAGGGTAAGAAAACGTTTTCAAATGTAAAATGCTTCATCTGCAAGGTGTTGATATACTACGTGAATCAATGTCCCAGTCATAAGAGCATAGTGCAAATGATGTTATTGGATAATAATCGAGTTATGATACTACATCAGATGAAGATGAATGAATAGTGTTCTTATGTTGTGATTATAGAATTATTTCATTTGAGTGTTGTATCTACAATATACTGTTTAGATGAATTATGGTGATAAATAAGGATTGTACGACAGTACTATTTTCTTGAGGATTTGAGATTATATGATTCTAAGAAAAGTAACATAATAGTAAGATAAATTTTTTGGAAAAATACATGGTTGAATGAAATAAAATCCTTAATATGGTCCTGATAATGAGGTAGTTATTTTGGAATAAGAGATGATTGATTTGGATAAATTATATTGGATATTCTTGACTACCTTGAAACAGATTAATGACTTGTATAATAATTCATTTGTTGGAGATTAATAAATATTTGTATAGAAGGAGTATATCCAGTATTCTATAAGGAATAAGGGAGAATTAATGTAATAAATAAGGTTTTATGGTAATTCAGGTTGTTTTAGTGTAATAAAAGAATACATGATGGAGGTGTTCACATGTTATTACATGGAAAAAAGGATCCTTATTGTGTTTAACGTCCATATAAATTTTGTACTGAGAGTTTGGATATAATTATTTCGGATAAGTCTAAAGGTTGGAATGGATGAAGATTGAAATTGGGTACCATTGTTAAGGTTATTTTGGGATTGTTATAAAGAGGACAACCTAGAGGTCAGGAAACTAGTAGTCGCATCCGGCAAGGCCGCGAGACTAGAACCCACAACTGAAGAGTGACAAAGGTGAATCACATACGAATGGACTACATGATGTACTATTTTGCATAATTTATTTTTTTAAATAGTCTGACAAATTAATTATAAAGTCATTATTTTTAATCCTTATACGATTTAGGTAAATATAATTTTTTTAAAATCATTTGGATTGAAAGATGAGTTTGTGGTAGGAATTAGTTGAAGGATGAAACTCTACTTGTTGAGTGCGTATATATATATATATATATTCTTCTATTATTCTATAAAGAAATAAATTCTTAAAATATTGGTAAGTAATTTTTAAACTAAATATGTTTTATCCTAATACATTATGTTTTGTTGAACCGATGATATTTTAAATCATCATAGATTGATGGATTTGAGGCCCTCAATTCTACAATTGATTGTGACTGATGACCTCAATCACTCACTATAAATATTTACGATTTTCCTCCAATTATGTCTCTCTAATTTCCACCATTTTTATCTTAATTGAGATCATAATTTGGTGGTGACTTTTTTATTCCCCTTTTCCCATTATTAAGACTAAATTTTGTTAACCCAATTTACGATGTGGGTTTTCCCACAAACGTATTTTCTATTTTAATCATTTTATTTTTTAAGAACACTTTTAAATTGCGAGGATGAAATTTATTGAACGAGGGAAGAATGTAACACCCCATGATTTCATAGTACATTATTTCATCAAAGTAATTCAATAAATTGCACTACACGCAACACTGAGTTCAAGTGCACCACGACTTACCAAACTAGCCGTTCAAAAGTGGTTATGAATAGTACTAACTAAATTTTGAACTCTATATAATATTTATAATTTTATAATCCATATTAAGAGTTTCTGATAAAAAATGTAAGAACAAATACATTTTTTCCAAATAAAAGATATATTTTTCAAAAATTTCAATTTTACCGCCTTTTAATGGTGAATCCTTTTTAAATTCAATATTTAAAACTCTTATATATAGAATTTAGAAACTAAACTTTTTATTTAGAATCGAGACATAATCATTTAGTTTCAATAAATATTTGGTGTTTTTCTGATAACTTTCAATTTGGGTGAATAGTGAAAAATACTATATTTTAATTGAAAATAACATTTTTAATCAAAATAATTTGTGGTGTTAAATTATAAAATTTAATGGTTTTGAAGTATATAAAGACTATATTTTTACCATTTAATCCAATTTTGATCATTGTATGTAATTTTACTTTGAAATTGGACATAAACAAGTGTCAATCTTTTGATAGTTATAATTTCATAAAAATATGCCTTTTGGTTTTGACAACAAAAATTATTATTAAATTAATAAATACAACTTCTATGTTTTGAATTTGGTATAATAGACATCAGTTTTGGATTCCGAATATCGAAATTAACCTAGAGTGATTTTTGGTATTTTTCTAAAAACATTAAATTTTTGATGAATAGTGAAAAACACTAATTATTAATTAAAACCATATTTTTATTTAAATAATTATTTATTTTATTTAAATATATTTTATTTTAAAATAGATACATAATACCTATATAAATTTAATGTAATTAATTGGAGTCAGTTTATAATAATTTTATGTATTTAATAATTTTATCGAACTTTTTACTGTCTTTTACCCATCTCCTAGGAGCATTTGCAAATTTAGATAAAATATAATTTTCCCGATTCTTTGAGTTGAATTTTAAAAAAATCAGAGATGCAAAATTATTATAAAGTATTAAAATGTTGTTCAATATGATAAAAATAATTTCTAGTGAATAGTAACGTTTTACTTTTATTTACAACGGTTAAAATTAAATAGGGTAATTAAGATAAAATTATATTATTATTACCCTAAAACATGTCCTAATTCTATTGGATAAGTGTAACTAGACCAAAAATAACCTTAGGAATAAAATATGACCCTTCAGATCCACTTGGATTAGAATAAAACATTTATTATTATTTTATTTAAAGAAGATTTAAATGAGTGAAAATCAATGTTTATTAGATAAACCATTTTTAATATTGGGATATACATAAGATAAATTTGAATACAAATATTCATTAGAAATATATATAAATATTTCCTACATATTGGTATTTTATTTATAATTTTTAGAGATTAAAAATTAAATTTATTAGTAACATAACGATGGTGCAGTAATTACCTTATAAATGAAAGAATAAAATAAATTGTATTATAAATATTAAAATAAATATAATTTCAAAGTTTTTATGACATCCACGAATTTTCAAGGTGAATAATAAATTTTACTATTAATTCCATGTATTTGTTTTTGAATTAATCATGCTTTTATTATTTTCAAAAGAAACAAATACCAAATAGTTTCAAAATTGACAAAAAATAGTTTTTAAAACAAATATTATATTATTAATTGATATAATGGTCATAAAAATCTAAAGATAGTCCAAAAGGCTTATATAATAATATATATGACATTAATGAACCAATTGGGATTCTATTGTTGGTATATAGTATGTTTATTAAACTTATATTGTAAGAATACAAGAAGACACGGTAAAAGTTAAATTATTTTACTTAGAGTTAAATCTAAATGATAAGGTTAAAATGGTAACCTAAACTTGTCTAAAACCTATTGGTTGAGAGGAATTCAACCCATACCCATCCTAGTCTAGAAATAAGTAATTTTTGATCCATTATAAACCGAATATGAATTTATTATAAAATAATATTTTATGGTTTTCCAAAGGTGCCCCTCACCCCTCTTATAAAATGTCACTTCCCCTTCTTTGATATTCAGACATCCAAAGCCATTTTTCTCGCCCAAACTCCACCCCAATACCCTCTCAAATTTTGTACCTTTTTCCTAGAGTCCTTCCTTTAGTCAAAAATCCATTCTAAGGAGCCCTTTTGATCAAATCAAAAAGAAGAACCAGAAAAAGAGGTAAATATTCCATCACATCTTTCAAGTTCCTTTCTTCTTCCACTTCATATTTCATTGTTTTTTCCATTCAAAAAAACTAACTCCAGTATCTTCTATAAATTTTGATGTTATTATAAATATGGTACACCAAATTCATTATTCTATCCATCCTTTGAATTACATGTCACCATACGTGCGTACGTACGACTTAATGTCTCCACGTCGTGGTGTAATTGTTATTCAATACATTATTATTTATATGGGTATAATAATGATGTTTAATTGATGTAAATAATATATATAACATGATAATGATTCTTCATATATGATATACGATCCAATTCCACACTATTAATGAAATGATATTCTCGCTCGTGTGTACGTACGGATTACCGTCTCCACAACACGATGAGATTCATTTCCAAGTTCATCATTCATCGATGATTATAAAAAAATATATTAATAATAAGTACGTAATATATGACATAATAATTCTACTAGAGATATATATAATTATATAAGTATTTATGTACTTACATATATCTTATTCACTTACTTCCGTTCAGTACGATATGAAAATTGAAACAACGTTTACACGTACGTACGGACTACCGTCTCCATAAACGGTATTTTCCATTTCATATATATGTCTATTATAAATATTTATATTATAAATCTATATTATATATAAATCATTTTTTATCTTCTGGACTTATTTAAATCATGATCTAAGTGATGAAATCAAGAGTAACAAGTTAAAACACGTATAATAAAGAGAGCGATTATAATCCGAAATGTTAATTTAACATGGAAATTATTATTAATGGGTAGTAAAAGTCATAACTGAATTATGTATGATATCATAAATATTAATATGGTTCTGTTATAATTCAATAACATAATATGGTCTTCATACATGTTTTTAAATGTACCCTCGACTAAAATAAAGTGCAAGGTAAGGGGTTTTCATCTCACTCCTTATTTCTGTGAGATTCATTCCATATTGCCACTATTACCTTTTGTGTGGTGTATGTACTGCCCATAATTGTATTATTTGTGTAATACACTTTAATTTATGTGTATTTACATATTCATTTTATGAAACTTCTTTCTTGGGGTGTATGTTTCGTATGTTACCAAATTTGTAAGGGTTAATCTCACAATGTCATTATTATCTGAGGATGTTTTTATGTAAGTATCTACTGGGACATATTTATTATCCTTGTCCATGTTTCATAAAAGAGTTTTCAAAGGGATAATTTTTAAGTGAATTTTTACTAAAACATCATTTTAAATTTTTTAAATATTTATTCTTCAAATTCATTATAATTAATGTCCATGTTTTTAAAATGGTTTTGAAGGATTTATTTATATGGACATGAATGTTTTAAAAATTATAATTCTATTCAAAAGATTCAAAGTGTTATCTGAAAATTTGATTCAAAAATGTATTTAAATGTCTTACTTTCTAAATTGTGTAACTTTTAAAGGTTTTCATCAAAAATGGGTATTTCTCTCAAATATTTTTCAAAACATTTTCATCTATGTCTACATCCATTGATGGATTTTAAGCTTATTTGATGTTGATTTTTTATGATACAAAACGTCCAAATTTTATTGATGGTATTCTGATATGATAGTCTTTGGATGTGTTATTCTTACACCATTCATGGTTTATGGATAAATTATTTACATTTTGTTTGCTAGTTTTAATACAAATGTTGATGATATGTTTAAAACATTTCATACGAGGAATGCATTGGACTTAGTAAGCGATGGGTGGAGCCCTCTATAGCTCCTAGATGCATCGGTAGGTCTCATGAGGAAAATATACGTGGAATTGACTGAGGCCTTTACTAATTTGGGATATGGCTTTAGCCAATAACTTAATCATTCTTAGACGTCTTTGCCGAGCCCTTGAAATACGGTTTCTGAATATACAACATTATACATTCCCTCATTATGAAAATAATATTGACAGTTGATGTGGTCATTGGACTAGTAGAATACCCATGATTATGTTTTATTATAGCATTATTTACTCATCTCATATTCATGCCATAAAAGTATTCATTCTTATTGTTGGTAAAGGAATGTGGTTTCAATTATTCTCCCTGCTTAATATTTATGTTATCTTCCACTATATTGCTTACACTTTTATGAGCGATTAATATCACCCCTTTCTTTGTTTTATTTTCTCCAGGATTCCAAGAAGTGTAATATGATTGATATGAAAGGATATACTAAAGGTAAAAATTTCATTCTCAAGTAACTATTTTTTTTTGTATTGTATGTTAGAAAGTGTAATGTAATGTTCATGTATGAAATCTATTTTCCAGGACTACTAAACTGATCAGTCTTATGGGACTTGATTGATTGTAATCATGCCAATGTATTAAAATAGTGCACTGACTCTAGGAATCTAGGGTCGGGGTGTTACATATTGAAACATAAAAACATCCAACCATTAGATAGAATCGGAAAAAACATCACTTATTTATAGGGACCATGGTTATGATATGACAATATAGAATGTCATGAGATATGAGGTGGTACCATTCTTTCTCTCCCTCTATTAATATCTCTCTACCCCTCTCTCATTCTCTCTCTCACACATGAAAATAATGTTCCCCATCGGTGTGTGGGAGAATCAATGTGGAAAAAAAGAGAACAAAATGAGGGAAAACAAGAATAGTAAATGAAAAGAAAAACATATAATATCCTACCAGACCATGATTCCCAATGCGAGTTTATGAACATCCATTGGAAAGAACTCTACTATAGTCTCAATATATAATATGGAATATCATTATGATGCTCAATTCAGATGATATGGGAAAATGAACCGACACAAATATTTTAATATTTAACTTATTTAATATTAATTATTAATTATTTATCTAAAATTTGAATGAGATAAAAAAACTACAAAAATAATTTCCTAGGGTAAACACCCTATTAATGGACCAATATAGTAGCCTTAAAAATTATCAAAGATCATCTACCCTGGTAAATTACTATTTTACTATGTAAAAGTATCTAAAAAAAAAAAAATCAAATTTATTATATAATCTATTGTACATAAAAATACATTACCTGAAAATAAGTTTTGGTTTTATTTCATGAGGTGTAATTTAAATTTAATTCTCCTAAATGAATTAATATGTAGAACACATATCAAAAACGACATTAGAAAAATCTGAATAAAGAAAAATGTACCTAATACCACATCATTTGATGGATCAAAATGTATTCAAGATTCTGAAAATCATTTCATCACACATTTTTACTTATTGTTTGGATACTTCACATCATTCAGGAAACTCTTTGGACAAACATTCTAATAATGACTAATATTATTTCATTTAAAATATTTTTTTGATTATATATCAGGTTTATTCATTCCCTTGCCATGATCTTTTTCATTTAAATTATAATAATTTTTTACAATCATACAACATTGGAATAACATATTAGAATTCAAAATTCATTATCCATATTAGTTTTTACCCCAATTCTGAAAATGTGAAATCATAATTTCCATTCTGTCAAACATCATTGATATATTCCTCCATTTTTCCTGCCACCATGACATGTTTTTTATTGGTTTCAAAATAATACATGATCATCGAGAAACTTCACTTCCACCTTCTCTACATATTGAAAAAAAATTATAAATTTATTAATCATTCGAAGATAACTGCCTTTGATATTTTTTACATGATTGAGTGAAGATGATTTATTTAATGATCAATATCCCAAAAAATTAGAGAGTACCTTTCCTATAGTGTGAAAATATTTTTTGCAGCCACTAAATTCTCCCCTTTTCTCAATTCCAATAATCATTTTACCAATCATAGTTAAATCAGCATAGTAAGATATTCCTCAGGGAAAATATTTCTGAATCCATCATATTCAAAAGCATATATATCTTCACTATTCTTGATATTCATGAAAATCAACCACAATTGGTTGGATTCATATTCACAACAGTAAAATAGAATGAATAATATTATAATGGTTTAGAAACCTAGTAACATCAAAAATCATTTCAATGAATTTAATTCTTCCTTCTATTCTTGAGATCATTTCTAAAATAGGAGGGGTTTTCTTCAAAAAATGAAAAACAACTAGAATATTCAAATGAGTTCAAATAGGATTATCTCGTGCATGGATGCCACATTAATTTATTGCCTATGACAACTAATACCTAAAAACAAACTATTCGGTTCTAATTCTCTACATCTCAAGATAATGAGTAGGACGCTTGATTTTTGTCTTGTTTCCTTCCTACCGCAACTGCCAAGATTCTTCTATGGAAAACTATTCGGAACCAATAATACTTTAATGAAAAAATATGGTAATCATTTGATGACATATAATATCAAAAAAACCGTTAATTAAAAACAATTTATGAATACTCTATTAAGAATTTCATAACCCCTAATGATATCTAATATAAACTTTGATAACAACTATAAGAACATAGCCTTAAACATTAAAAAATTATGATGTTTAGTCAGGATTTTACATTCTCTCACATTTCTAATCATTAATGGTTTATAATTCTATAAAATAATTTCATAATTTATATATAACATCTGAAATTCATATTATTATGATAAAAATAATATAATGTCAGTTTTTTATAATATAAAACATTTAAAATTAAACAATGTTTCTACGAATGAAAAGTCTACATTACTTTTAACTTGACAACCTCCAATCACAAACCCATACATATACAATGTAAAAAAAATAAAACAAATGATGCACTAAAAAATATCAATATGTGATTTAAAATTAATGAAATAATCCATTATTCCCTGAACAATTATGAACCCAAGAAAAAATTTCCCTCATGTGATACTTTTCACCGACATTACATAAGCACTTTATCATTCTTATTGAAATCATATGTTTCCTATAAAACTCCATATAAAACATAAATCACAATGTTAACTTGTGGAATATTTTACATTTCACTCTTAAAGTTATTTTTTATTTTATTTCTACATGGGGAGTAACCTTCATGGTTTCATTTGGAATACCAACATTAGTATATTCCCTAAATCACTTAGGATAAACCCTACATGTTAACACTGTATCATTACCCAGTACATTGTAGAGATATAGTGAGCTCACCTACCAATGGGTAATTATGCAACCACTTATACACATAACTATTTCCCAAGAACAATACCATAATAATAACACATAAATAATTCATAAAATAAAAATAAATTATTTATTTTGAAATCACTATTAATTTTTACAACGATGTATACTCGTAAATGAAAACACTTCATTTGAAAATAATAAAGTAAAATTTTAAATGAATAATAAAAAGATTAATTTTACATGAATTATAGAAATACCATTCATTCCATACATTTCAATAAAATATTTATTTTTTATTTTATTTAAATTAGTAAAAGGAGTAACTATTTGAGGCTAATTTCGTATGTTTTATATAATTTCACTCAATTATATTTCTGAATTTACAACATTTATTATTGGATATTATTTTATATAGATAGTTATATACTCATTCTATAAAATATTTATTACATGAAACATGAATGTTAATATGATCGAGTATTGGTTGGCTAAGGAGCATGGTTAATTTTCGCATTTCATTTTATCATTTTGAAATAGTAACTAACATATACTTTTATGTATTCAATGATATTTATCATTTTTGGCTATAATATTCATTGGAAATGGAATAAAAATTTTAAATAAAAATTTAAATGGTATTATGATACATGAGGTATCCATTACTATATATTCAGTCATATTTATGTACTTTAATTATATTTTTTAATCTAGGTGGGTTTAAAGGTTATTAGGTACTTTTAATCATATTTCATTGGACCCAAATAAAATTTATATTCTTAGTCATCATTTTATTCTAATTCTCTCTACCCATTTGTTACGTGTTAAGACCTTTTGGTGACAACATTTTTGAGAAATGAGGGACTTTTTCTATCTATTCATTAGATTAAGGTCATTTTCTAGTAATATATTATCTCACATTGGGTAGAGTGGTGAGAATATATAATTCCATAGAGAATGATATCATGGGTTCCCAATAATAATGGTAATATTATTTAATTTCATAGTAGAGGATGTGTGAGTTTTTAATATGTAATAGGTATCTATATGTGTATTGCTATCTACGATTAAAATTTATGAGTTGTATAGTCTTTAATAAGAACAATATGCCATGAAGTTATATTTTATATTTTATTAAATTTTGTAAATGATAAGTATAATTAATTATAGTATTGTTTTTATGTAAATAAATATATCATTATTTTTTCAAAGATAATATTCTTGTGAGCACTGTGTTACCCTATGGTGAGATTTTGATGAGTGAATTGTGACTATGAGATATGTTCTTCTATTATGAGAGGTATTATAATAGAATCATGATCTACCAATAAAATTCATGGAAGGAAGAGAGACTATAGTGTTTCACATAAGCCTGAGAAACCATGTACATAGATGGAATCATGAGAAACTGTTACCATTACACATAATGATATGTGACCATGATCTTGTCATGGACTGATCTATAACTATAACCTCATAAATAAGGAGAAGTGGTCCTTACCCTTTCAAGACATAAAAATCATCCTTAATTTTTTTTAATAATTTACTGTTTCTTGAGATTAAGAAAAACAGATCAGAATACAAAATTGTGTTGAAAATTAAATAGTTAAAGTAATTTATTATCATAACAAATACTATCATTAATCTTGAAATGAATTATTTGGTATGAAATTAAATCATAAAAGAAACTAGAGGTATTTATTAACACTATTTAACTACACTATTGAAATGAAGATATGGATGGTGTTAAATAAATATTTTCCTTATAGGAATAATAATTTACTATGCCCAATTTTGAAATTATGTTTAGAAATAAGAATAAGAGATTTATACTTTTAAAAAAATGGAAGAGGGTATCGTGAAATACCTTATACCACATATGAAGGATGAACGTTCATATTGTGGGAATTTATATTTTCATTGTAATTTCATGTTTTAGATTATGATATTGTCTAATAATTAAGGATGTATTGTCTTGCTTTGATTTACATGGATGAATTTAATGATTAATGTTTACATGGTATTATCAATTATCAATGTATTCAATTATTCTTATGTTAATATTTAATGTGAAGAAAACATATTGATGAAAATGATCATGTGGATTTGATATTTCGTCATATATGCATATAGTTTTAGATACTTATGAAATTTATTAATTATTATTGATATTGTGATGACCATATCAATGATATATGAATGTTTTGGGATGATTTTATTTATATGTTTTCAGAATTTATTGAACAATGATGAAATAGATAATAAAATTTTTTCTACTTGGTATACATTTTATAGTTTTTTTAGATGGGTTTTGTGATGACTGTAAATGTTATAAGTACAATTTCATACGAATATGTTAATATAATCTTTCAATATTTTATTTCTGAAATGAATGATGAATGGTATCTATCATCATGATAGATATGTGTTCAGAATTCTAGAAGTATTGTGACGATGTATTGAATCCATTAGGAGAAGGTATTTTTTTGGCTAAAAATTTATTATCATATTCTGTTTGTGAGGATCAAAACTACTATCAAATAATTATATTGAAATTAATGTGATGGATATAAAATTGTCTTTATAAAAAACATGCTTCTTGATCGCATAAGGAAATAACATATATTATTTAGTAATAAACCCTCTAATTTTTATGTTATTGTATGTGGGCACTAGTTTTTTGTTTCAATAGATTCATTTCTCACTAATTGGACGTGTTCAAGGATCTATCATGATTGATTGATGGTCATGCAATGGTAATGTAAAATTGGTCATAGAGGGATCAGGTTCAACCGATGTTTTAATTAATCGTATCTGAATTAACATGGGAATACATTTCTAGATTTTTCAAATAATATGGATCTTCTAGTGAATTGTGAAAAATATAATTATTTTTGGAAAATTGTTATTTCATTTTATAAATTTAGTAATATAAAAATTAAATTAATCATTTAATTTCATATCAAGGAAAATGTATAATATATAGTTATATTAAAATGAATTAATTCTATTTAATTCATATTTATATCAGATTTTAGTATAAGATTATTTTTATTCTTGAAAAAATGTTTTTCTGAAAACTATTTTCAGAATGCTTAATGTTTCTCTATTATTATTAATCAAAATTTCCCCTAATGATTAATAAATTAAATTATATTCTATTATATAATATATATATTCTTTCGAAGAAATTAATATATTTAATATCACTAGTTATATATTTTAAATCATCTTTTCATATAATAATTCAATTTTTAGAAAAAACATGTTCTACGATAGTTATGGGATTTATTTTAAATTAATTTCTTCCACCTATTTCGATTAATTGTTTGTAAATGGATTCCATATCAATAATGATCATAATTAATATAACATAATACAATTAAATTAATTTTTGTAACATATGAATAGAAACTTTACTAAATATTTAATACCATGGTAAAATTAAAATGGGTCAATTAATAGTTAATGAAATCAACAAGGGCTAGAAACAAGGTATCACCCATTTTATGAATTTATCTTTCTTTAAAATTATTATATTGCTTTCTTTGATAAATAATAAGTAATTTATTTTAATAAAAAATATTTTGATATAATAAAATTAAAATAGTATATTTTTGTAACAAAAAAATTCCAAATTAGAAATATTTTATTATTATGTCATATGTTTTCAAAATAAATTAACATTTTTTAAAATAACAGTACTAAATAATATATATAATAGTTAAATGTTAATTTATTTATGTAGTAAAATTTAATAGTTAGAAGGGGTAAAATAAATTTCTTTGAAAAAGGAATCATTTCTCAACGAATATAAATTAATTTTTTAAAATTAAAAAGTCATATATTTATAAATTTATATTGGTAAAAGAAATATTATTTTTCTAACATTCATCTCAAAATTATTCCACAGAGAAGGATTTATTATTTTTTGAGATTGAGGATTTTAAGGTAGAAATTTCATAAGCTATAAATATAAATTGCCTATTATAACATCATAATGACCTAAAGGTTATGCAATCAATTATGTAGATGGAATCCACGACGTAATTTCTATTTATTCTTCAAAACAATGGGTTTTTTATATTATTATAATAATTTTATAATTCCTTTTTGAATACCCAAAACTAATTTTATATTTTTTGGTTTCAAAATCATTACATTATGAACATGACTCACATACACATAACCAAAGGTAATATTTTTATTATTTTATTCCTTTTTCTTATTAAATAATTTGAAAAACATTATATAGAATAAAACATATTAAAAAACTATATGATGGTTTTTTGTTTTGAATGATATATTTTATAGATTACGAAACATATGTTTAGTAATTAATAAATAAATTCTATCAACATTCCAATATAAATCCAAAAAAACCTAATTTATATTCACTCAGAAACCATAGTAGAAATAAGTATTATTACCACTTCTCTACTATAGCCTCATATGCTCCCCCAAGCTCTAATGAATCTCCTATTTCACTTTTGGAATCACTATCTAAATAGAAGTGATTTTCGCTCTTCATTTCTATTCTACCACTGTCTTTTTAATTAGCCTTATGAATCTCTATGGGTATAGTTTTAGTGAATTTATATATATCCCTCAATGTCTAATTCGTTTCCCAAAAATAAAAGATCATTTATCACCTCATTACTATAGTGAAATGTTCTATTGGACCTCTCTCTATTCTTTTCAATTCGATCACCTTCTTTGTATTTATTTTTTTCAACCTCAATTGTTTATTTCTTCATGAATTAATAAATATCCATATATTATATAAATGATACCCAAATAGTTAGGTATCATTTCTATCCTATCATTATGTAATTTACTTAAGCCATTAGTATACCTAGATTTAG
Organism: Viscum album; assembly: GCA_963277665.1. NCBI lineage: Eukaryota > Viridiplantae > Streptophyta > Magnoliopsida > Santalales > Viscaceae > Viscum > Viscum album. The sequence goes on from OY728150.1 coordinate 198,836,132, forward strand.
TTAGTGATCCTCTCTTTCTCCTATTAATTTAAGAACCGTATTTAGGTAACAAAATATTTATTACTAATTTTATTTACGGGATATGATTCTACAAATCACAAATACATCCTTTATGATGTCAAATTTATGAATAATCTCATTTACACACCTTAACCCCATCTATGATTTACAAACTACCCTTTTTATGTTACCATAATAATTCTTCAATTTTCCATGTCATGTTTTTTAGAACCTTCATTTCCTTGTACCTATAAATCCAAAAGTTTTCATGTTGGATTGTTTTATTAAATACATATAATACATTATTTTTTTCATCAAATTAATTATAGACAAGTTGCTAACACTTTGATCCATTTTATGAAACATTATTTACTAGTGTACTTTGGGAAAATATCACCCTGATTTTATATCCTAAATAGATGTGAGGTGTATATGCTCCCACATTTCTACTAAAAGGTATCCACCTAGTTTTACAAACACTAAATGGATTGGGTACATCAATTCTGGTAACAAACTATTTATTAATAATTTTATTTATAGGATATCATTGTACAAATTACAAATACAGCCTTTAAGATGTCAAATTTATAAATAATCGCATTTACACACCTTAACCCTTTCTATGATTTACAAACTACCCTTTTTATGCTGCCAAAATAATTCTTCAATTTTCTATGTCATGTTTTTTTAGAACCATCATTTCTTTATGCCTGTCAATCCAAAACTTTTCATGTTGGGTTATTTTATTAAATATATCTTATACATTACTTTTATCATCAAATTCATTATAGACTTGTTCTTGAAAATTGATCCATTTTATGAAACATTATTTACTAGTGTACTTTTGGAAAATGTCACCTTGTTTTTATATCCTAAATAGTTGTGATGTGTATATGCTTACACATTTATACTAAAAGGTATTCACATAGTTTTACATACACTAAATGTATTGGGTACATCAATTTTGTTAACAAAAAATCCAAAATAATGGGATTAAAGGTGACATATTAAGTTCATCAGTTATATGATCTACGTGTCAGACTTATTCATGTATTTGATATTATTATGATGGGTCCACAAGGATAACAATCCAATGAGTTTTGTATTTTTTTAGTCATATGAGATTACATTTAGGTTATATCTGAGGTTATCTAATTCACCTTATGTTGTGATATCTTGGCGAATATCCTTGAGCTAGATTTATCATTTCATGTTTATATATGATTCCAAATTCCAATGTTTCTTTGATTTTATTAAGATACATCAGGCCTATTTGTTCATGTTTATTATTTTCCTCCATTTTATGAACTATTTAATTCCTATTTTCTTACAGGTAATACAGTATTCATGTTATTCATTTTTTATTACCATACTAGAATTTATTTTTCACCCTATTCTTTTGTCTGACCCTATATAGGCCCATGATGTTTTAGGAATGATAGGAAATTATAAGTAATTTAATTAATATTTAAATAATATTGATGTATCCCATGTTTTGAGGTGCTATGTAAAATTCATAATAACATAAAGACAATATACTTCTCAATATTATATGTTTTATTATGTGTATTCGTATACAATAAATCATGAGTTAATTTTTAATAAATACAAGGGTTTTTACAGTTATGATAACTACTTAGCGGTTGTTTTAAAATTGATACAACATGGGTCATAATTCATCAGGAATCTGAGATTCGATTAAATTTTAAGATATAATAGATTTTTTTATAACATGAAAGCATCTGTATTAGGATGTGATAGATGGTTATGTTGTGGTTGTTTGGATAATATATAACCTGATGCCAAAATAGGACTTTGGTCCATATGGTGGTTAATGCTAGGAATGGCTACAATTTGAACCACATAATAGGTTACAAGATATATGTGTTACGTGGGTTGTATGGCGTAATTTTTGACCATGTAATGGATTTTTCATATTGATAATGAAATAATAATTTAAGAGATGATAGAGGATGTGTAATCCATGGTTGATCCCTGATCTAGGTCAATTTGGACATGATATAATGGATTGTATAAAAAATTCAGATATGTTGTGCAAGACCAATGATATTATTTGGTAGGTTGGTTTATGGTCTAAACCACATCATATGTTACTATATTGAATTTATTAGATGTGATTTATCTCAATTGTTTATGATTAATTAATTAATCTTATTCATATATGGAACATGTCTTTAATATTATTTCTCACACATATCTATCTTGATATGGTTATTTTAGATGGATGTTGTGTTTCTATTCAATATGATCCTACATGGCACTCCCAAGTTTTCACCGCTCCACAATGTCCTCGATTGATTTTATGTTATGGGAGTTCATTTTTCTCAATAAAAATATCATAATAATATTCATTGGTTTCAAATAGATTCATTATTTATGTTTCATATATTCATATCATGAATTGGAGAATGTTAAAACTATCATTTTTTTATTAGTTGGAGTTGATTGATTGATCTTATATATCCTCAACGATTATAAATATACTTTTTGTAATGCCTCCAAAATTGAGAAAGATTAAAATCATGGTTATTTTTTACATAGTGGCCAATATGAGGAATGACTCATAGGTCACCCCTAACATAACTATTAGCCTCCTTTGTATACCAGTGGGGGTGGTAATGACCTAATGATATCAAAGATGTTGGTTCCATGAAATGATGGAGATTGATGTTTGGAAGAAGTACATCTTTTATGCGATTCAAAAACAATATTGACTTTTATCAGTAAACCATACTGATGTAATGTAGCTAAATAGGAATAGGATATATAGGTCCCCTTGTAAATGATGAAATAACACGATTTCCATGAAAATGGGTAAATAAATAGGTATTTTCACCTATATAATCTAAAATAATGACTCTGATATAAAATATAAATCATTTATTTGATAAGTCACTGATTGTAAGGGTGAAAATTATATAAGGGTGCATGCATCATTGGTCTCAGTTTTGTTTATGTTATAACATTGAATTAAATTTCTACTTTGACTGTTTAATTATGTTACCCAATTATGAAATGATGTAGTCTAAAAATACTTTTTCGTCTATGATGCCTAATTTATTTACTCATGATTATAATTTTAATCATTAAATGATGATTATTTTCTCCATTCATGAAATTCCATGATATTTTTTTCATTAGCTATTTTATTCATGAAATTTTAAAAACCATCATGTTCATGTTACAAAATAAACACTATGGTTTACAATTTCAATTTTTCATCCTAATATAATTTTATCAATGATAAATAATTTATAAAGTTTGATGTTTACCATAATAATATTTATTAATAAAAATTAATTTCGCATGATATGAATAATGATAATTGAGTTAATAGAATTTTACTGAAATAGGTTAACAATATGTTTCATAATCAAAACATATAAAAATGTAATAATATTCAGTGTGTTATGATGAACCAATAGCATGTGTATTCGTTAGTGCTGAATTTGTGTTGTATGTGTGGAGATATTTTTATTAACACACAAATTAATGTTATAAATTAATAATTTTTAACACATGAGGTTCAATGAAATATTATGATGAATGAATGAAATTTGTTATATATAATCAAGAATTTATTACGGAAGATCTAATATAATAATTAATGTGACATGATTTAATTGATATATTAAAGATATAATGTATTGTAATATTAAACTATTTATAATAATATTTATATAATTATACAAATATATAATATTAGATAATAGGTTTTATATAATGTTATTAATGATTAAATATAGTTTTTCTATAAGATTTCGAATTATTTCTTAATATATTATTCTATGTTTCATTAATAATGAATCATAGAAAAAAATAGATGAAGCTATGCAATGAATTAAAATCATGAAATGATATTAATAAATGAAATATTTTTATGTGAGTTTTTTACCATGTATTTATTATTAATTTATTTTTAAATTATGAAATAATGAGCAAGATGATCCATCTATGTTGCCACTAAATGTTTTCTTTAAAATTATTTAATGGCCATTTATCTATATCATTATTTGTTAAAAATTGGTATGATATTATGAAAAATGTTTTCATAATGGTCTAAATATGATCTGGTGAGTGTTGATTTATAATTATTTATGAAATTAATCATCTTTAAGATATATTTGATATCTTTTCATATAGTTGGATGAATCCATTAAAATTATATGATATATATATAGTTGATTTGTAGTTAGGTTTTGAATGATTTGATGATTTTCTTATGATCAGTGTGGAGGTCTACTACTAATATCTCATGTTCTAGTAACAACATAATTATTTATTTCTAGTATTTGATATTTTTTATTATGATTTACATCATTTACCATTATTAATTATGTAACATTATTTCATTGAATATTTAATGATGTAAACTATTTGATTGATAAATTAGTTAATAAAGGGAAACCTTTATTCCTTATACTCTAGTATATGGATATATTTTCATTATTTATTGTCAGAACCCATTTTTTAGATTGATAGAATGTTGTGATGCCTCTCGTAATGATGATATCATTTATGATATGTCTTATAAAAAAATATTTGATTATATATTTATAATATTTCATCATATTTTTTACATGAGGTTAGGTGAATGAAAATAGATATTGTAAGATTTAAATGAGGATTATTTTTTGTAATATTGACTTGGATTACTAATTTTCATTTAATGTAGAATCTATATTGGAAGATAAAAAATTTATGTAAAGATAAATATTTCCTTCAGGATCTTGAGGACTCAAGAATGATTTGTAGTTACCCTGTTGGTTGGTTCACATCGAGAGGTAGCTCAAAAATCATGTAAGATGAATCATGGTAACAAATATAGTGTATATTCATAAATATTTATTAATATATTAAATAAGATTTCCATCCCTCATATTTGGTTAAAATTTTTGAGTGGTGGTCTTCAAATATAGGCATATATGATATTGTAAATAATAAATGGGGGATAAAGCATTGGGTTTATTAATAAAAAGGTCTCTTCTATCATATGAGAAATTATATTTTCTAATGATGTGGGTTTTAGTTGTACAACTATACAGTGGACCATGGGTTTCATTAAATTTTTAAGGAAAATATTCATTTTAATAGTAAGGTGTAGGTTTGGGTTTTTGGTGTCTAGTATGTAGAGAATTTGAAAAAGTGTCAGTTGTGAGTATGTAATGTAAAAATGGCCATATTCTTTTTATAATTATATATTTATTAAAAATTATCCTTTGAAAAAAAATACTACTAATTATAAAAAAATTCTATATGGAGAAAAAAAATTATTTTATAACAATACAGTCCTCTATATACTACAATATTTAAATCAAATTCAAAATTATTATAATGTGGATTTCTTTTCTCTTAACCTAACATATTAAAAAAGGAAATGACATAGATTATGAGATATTGATGATGTTGAACCCATTTGTGACAATATTCATTATATATATTATTATAGCTAGGTTTAGTTGAGAATGGTATATCATCAGGTTTTTTTCAAGTAACATCCCAACTCCTAGGGTTTTTTATAAATATTATGAAAAATAATTTTATGACAGGAATTTAATATAATGATATGATTTCACATGGGGTTTTCAAATTCATTTTTAAGAGTTATGGAGATGGGGAGATATTTTAGATATCATAAACTGTTATAGAGTAGGTTCTAATAACTAAAGGGTTCAATGCACCCCCATTACTGATTATAGTCGAAGTTGGGGATGTGTTGGGATTGCAATGGAAGCATGTTCAGGTTATGTGGTGTAGTTTAATCCTTGTAATCAGTCATCTGAGGGATTTTTACAACATGAGGTATAAAAAATATATATATTTTTTACTTCATTCAGTTAATTTCCATACATTAAACTAGGAATCCTAAAAAGACACACATTTGTGTTAGGGGGTTTTCTTGAGGTGAAGTTATGATGCACGTGATTTGAGAAAATATGGGTGAAATATCATCTATCTTCATTACAGATCATTCAAAATAACATTTTCTTGATTTATACCCTAAAGAAAATTATGGGGAAAAAATTAAATATTATTGATCATGGTTTTCTTTAGAAACGTTAGAGTTGAGTTGAGTTATTGGTGATGAAAATGGTGAGGGTGGTCACTCTATGTCACGATCTTGGTCATCATGAGCTTAATAAGACCAATAAAATTATTTATACATTGGATATGGTTGAGGTCATTATTAACCATCTTTTAATGTCTCTAAATAATACATTCTAGAATGTGGAGCTATCCATTTCAAACTGTAGACATTTCAAATATGTCTTTAATTGATGAGAATAATGATGTTTTGAGTGTCTTCACGTGGAATTGATGGTTGACTGAGTATCACAATAAAAATGGTTACATCATTCTTCTTTATTTAACTTTATTACATTCACTCAAACCATATCTGGATTCATATATTTATATATTGGATTATTTTTAATAATTATGTGTCATAAGCTTCACAATTTTTTCCACTGATCCTCTTTGATCTATAGTATCCATCAAATACATTTTAATTATTCTACTAAATCTGTCATATTATATGGTGTAATAATTTTTGGTTATTGGTAATACTAAATTTTAATTGTTTTATAATGATATTTTTGATTTTATGGTTCAATAATTGTTATGTGGATTCATTAGTGCTCAATTTCATTTCATTTGAAATAAAGTATCATTTTCTAAATGAGGTTTAGGAATTCATAGTATCATTATTATCTTGATAAATAACATATTTTTCATTATGATTTTAAATTTATTATTTTTACATTTTTAGTATAAAAATATATATCAATTTTCTCTTGAAATAAATGTCTCGAATTATCATTATTTTTCTATGATTATTGTCCACTTTTCTTGATTTCATTGACTGTACAAAATTCCCTTGACTAATAATAACACATTAAATATTATTACCTATATACAAACATTTTATTAATATTCTACACCTAATATAAAATTATAAATAGTTTGTGATTTCCTTCAATTTTTTCTTGGCAGAGAATATTTTTCCTCGAGGTGTCGAATAACTTACATATATATATTACTCTTCTTATCTTCTTTCAGGCCCTTTTATATTCTGAGTGGAGGGTTTTTATTTACATGTGTATGTTACAATATTATATTCCCCTAAATTAATTATTTTGTCATGGGAAAATGGTTGTATTAAATATTATATTACTATCATACTCTTCTCTAAAACATTGTGTTATTGCTATTTTCTAGTGGAACATGATGATATATATTTTCTCTTTATTTAATTATGTGAGCTTTATTTCATTTTTATAATATTAGTGTCATCATATTATATTTCCAGTTTTAGCTAAATTATTATATTTTATGATGTTTGATATATACATATATATGATTTCTATGAAAATAGTTCTATTGAGTGGAATTAATAAGAATATAACAATTTTGCGTGTATGGTGAGAATGTTGATTAATTAATTCTATTCCCTTTTATTTATTGATCTACAAAATTATATATTACTATTCTAATATAATGTTATTGATTTTATTGTTAGGGAATAATCAAAATTAGAATAGAGTACAAAAATGTAAATTTGGAATAAAATCATTAAATGTGAGGTAACATAGATTTGATATTAATATTATTATATGTAAATTTACCAAATTATTAAATTTTTGGGGATTTTAAACAGTTCAAGATTACATTACTTCATGAAATTTTTTTCCTTAGTGTATAATTAGGTATTGTGTTTGGATTAGATTTTAACTTGTTCAACATTGTTCTGAATGTGTAAACCTATTTAATTATATTTTTAATGATAGAAATGGGAGTATTCTTCTTTATTCCATAGGTTGAGTTCATTTTCCCTCAATAACTTCTCTTATATATAAGGATTAATTGATCATTGTATATTGTGTTGAGAATCTACAATTCCATAATGAAATATATCTTTTGTTGTCTTCTTTGTTTGTGCAGTAAGTTTTCATTCATGGGTGAGTTTTGTGGGTTTCCTATACTGTATTGGGATGTTTATGGTTAATATTATGTTTGATTCGGTATACTATTTTACATGGTATAGATTTAGGAAATGAGTTTGGAAACCCCTTATTAATCCTTTATTTATGTGGTTGTGAAGTGACTCATATCTATTGGTTTTGTTTGGGGTTGCCTCTAAAATTGTGAAACAAAGTTACGAAGTAAGTCTGGGTAATTCAATTATCTAGGTTGATAATGAAATTAACATACTAATGTAGTTGTGAAATAACTAATTGAATTTAATTATTATAGAAGAATAATAATCCCATTTTAATTCCCCAAATTTGGAATAAATTTGGAATACAATGAATGGATAGTAATTATGAAGTTTGTCTCTTCTAATTAAAAATCAATTAGTGAAGTATACTAATAACAAGATGAATTATAATTATATAATTATTGAGATTGAGTTAGGTAAACATGTAATAAGTGAACAACACCAATAAAAAGGTTATTCCCAATATTCTATTATCATATTATATTGATATGTTATATTATCATTATCAGTCATACTATTTTTAAATAAAATTATCCTTAGTCATTTTTATAATTATACTTTTTTGGTGATATTAGTTTTGATATAATGTGGGTGGGAATGGGAAATGATATTACCAGTTCAAATATTTATTGTTTTAAATATCATAAGTATATAAAAAATAAAAATGTTCTTCATGATGTGTTGGTGTAGTTTAAATATTTTGTAGCTCACACATGTAGTACAATTATATAAGATGATGTTGAAAATATATTATGTTTGTAATGGGATACATTTTGTGTAAGATATATTGACGATGAAATTTCATATTGGTAATATAGACTAATTATAATATTTTATACTGGGTCGTACACAATTCTTGGCTATGTGGGGTTTCTATTTTACCCACATTATAGTCGACATGATATATGAGTTACATGAGGTAAAGGATGTGATTTTTTGATGTCAATATAGATATTATTAATGCATGAAACTACATGATGTCAAGCCTCATGGGTGGGCGTGTTAGGTATTCCTAACCCCCCCAGTATCAGTGGGTCGATGATAGGTTGGGTTCATTGATTTATATAAACATTGGATGTCTAGTCCTATAAAACCCTAGTGGTTTAGGGATGTGTTGTGACCCAGAATAGAAAAGACTATAAATTAGTTGTGTGGAATTGTTATTTTGGAGTTATAATATATATCCTAGGACTATTATTGTTTGGTGGAACATATTATTATTTATATATTATCATACTATGTTCTTCTAACACATATTTATCCAAGAACATTGATTCCACAGGGATATTACTAGGGTTTTATATTTGAGCCTAATAAAAATACTATATGATCTCCAATATATAGTTTTCATGATTTGATATTCTAGATAGTTTATGGATGATTTGTAATGTTACTTTTCAAGTGGCTAGAGTTGATATTTATTTACTTTGATTTATATTTATTCCTGATTCATTATTAATGTTTAATATAGTTATATTAAAAAATTTGGTAATATTAAAATTTCTATTTAATTTGCAGATAGAGTTTATTTGTAGAGAATATATTTCTTCTTTTATTATATATAAAAATAATTTAGTGCCGCCAAAATTTGTGAAAACATTATCCACAATTATTGTCACCACATCATAAACTATTAGAAGAATAAACCATTAACCAATCTTCCCTCCACTGTTGGCCCAGTAGTTATAATCTTGGATTGGGGCATGATATCATATGAAATCTAATAAAAAACATTGTAGTTTATCCTTTAGAACACTTTTTAATTATCTATAAATTTTTCAATATTAGGTTTCATGAAAAATAAAAACATTAATAGATTTATTCCAAAAACCATTTCGATGTCCTACAACATAAATTATGAGTAACTCTTAAGGTATTCTTGAGAATAATTTTCAAATAAAATTATATCACTCGTGTTGGGAAAAATCCTTCAAGGTATCATTGAAGCATTTTTTAGGTGATTATGTTTGTTGACAAAGTGGACAACTGTGCTATGACTGTTGACAAAAAAACTATGACACACAATTTGTTGACAATGGAGATTTCATGGTGGAATTTAGAGTTCCAGAACTATGGTCAACGATCCATGATTGATTCAATAACAGCAACAAAGGAATGGATGATCTAGAGGCAGTACAAAAAGAACAGATACAAGCTGGTGCCATTTTCTAGTGTTTTCCAATATTTTGGGCCTGAAAATGGAGAAATTATGAAATGTAGTTTTTGGCAAAGGGACTAGGAAGACGTGTACTTTATGGCTTGGGAAATTGCGCACCATATGCTTTCCAAGATCAGATCATCAAAATATGGAAAAGGGATAAGGGTCGCGCAAGTATTGAGTTGGTCGCTTAGGTGACCTAAACATCAAGAGAAAGGACTTGCACGCCGGCGCATAGAAGGATGGGAAACTTTTGCGCCTTTTGTTTTTCAAGATCAGATCTTCAAATATGGAAAAAGAATAAGGTTCGTGCAAGTTTAAAAGTGGGTTGCGCCAATGACTTACAGGGGCAGAGACCTGCGCGTTGAGACATACGCGCCGAATGGATACTTGTGTGTCGTTGTGCATGGTGTTCAAAATGCCTATAAATAACAGACTACCCATAATCATTTTCAATAGAGCTCAACACATTGAAAAATCAGAGCTCCCATCGCGCAGGTGTGGTGGTCGCCCATGTGGTGGTGTGTGCTGAAAGTGGGACTTGGATGCCAGATTTGATGAAGGGAGATTGTTGTTTGTTGTGAACCAATATTTTTTTGGCCATAAGGGGAAGTGCATCGCGCAAGTTTGGAGTCGAAGAAGATTGTGTCCCACAAGTGTCTGAGGTGGACTTGCATGCAACCTGTAACTAGTGCTCCGAGACTTTCACGACGGGTTAGACCTACGCTCCATGTAAGGGTTGATTCACGATAGTTATTCTTGGGTGAGTGAAAGCTAGAAGATTGCCTGATACCTACAGTGCAAAGTGAGATTCATCTACGGGTGAAAGCTGGACTTCAACAAATCATCTACATATAGAAAAAGATGCATTCCTTCTTGCAAATCAAGAGACCTACATGTCTATAAACTGTAAGTGGATCCTTTCCAGAGAATTGAGCAAAGGAGAAGGAAGAAGGGGTTCCTCTCCACTGGCAGTGAGCCAGAGAGAGAGAAATAGGGAGTGACCCTTGGGAAAGCAGTGAGCTGACCCTAAACCTTGTAAAGGCAGTGAGCCCAAGAGAGAGTGACTGTGCCCAAACCTTGTAATCAACAGCGACTGTAGTTTAGTGGAATTTGGTATGACCAACAACATGTCGGCGTATGCTCCCTGGACGTAGCCCTTAGCGGTGAACCAATTAAAAATTGATGTGTCATGTGCATGCTTTACTTTATGTTTACATTGCACAATGGGAAAGAGCGAGAAGAGTGTTTTTCTTAACAACAAAACATAATCAGAACGAGATTTAATTTTAAATTAGTCATACCCATATTCACCCCCCCCCCTCAGGGTACTCATCATTGTGGACCTGACAATTGGTGTCAAAGGTAAAGGTTGGTAGTAGTTATTCTATCAATGGAGGTCAAAAATCATAAAGGGATTCTGATATTCGACAGAAACAATTTTCAGCTATGGAAGAATCGGATGCAACACTACTTCTGATCATTGGGAATGGATGTTTTCACAGTAGTAATGCATGGCATAACAATTGATCTTAGAAGTGGTGCATTATCAGAAGCTGAGCAAAAAAGAGTTGGATGCTAATGCCAAAGAAATCAATGCCTTATGGGGATCCCAATCAAATCTTATATATACAAAGGTGATATATTTTGAAACATCACATACCATGTGGGAATAGTTATTGAATATATATGATGGGGATACAAAGGTCAGAGAGGTAAAGATGCAAGTGTTGTAGAACAAGTATGATGATTTGAGAATGAACCCGAATGACTCTGTTGATGCATTTTTCGATAGGGTAAATGTTTTATTTGAAGACATGCGAGGTATTGGAGAAGTTATTGAAGACATAGAAATTGTGATGCGCATCATGAGGAAACTTCCACCGCCATTTTATCCGAATGTTTTAGTGCGAGAAGATAATGCTCCAAAAGTGATAACCGTGGATAACCTACACAACACTTTTGTTGCATATGAAAAGTGAAATGATGATAATGATACTGTATAAAATGGAAAATCTAAAGAGGTGGCATTCAAGGCCTTTAAAAATCTCACCATTGAAGACTCTTAGGAAGAAGAAGAGACAAATGAGGTAATGGAATTCTTCTCCTCAAATCGCCAAAGAGGAAAAGAAATGTTCAAAGGGAAACTACATCTTGCATGCTTTAGATGTGGAATGGTTGGACATCTCGCAGCTAGATGCCCAAAAAACGTTTCATGAAGAAAATGATGAAGATTATGTGTAAATTCCCACGAAGGAATATTCAGCCTATGTTAAAGGGAAGATACAGTTCAAGACAAATTTCTTTAAGAATAATAATCATCTTTCACAAGAAATATACAGTTCAGGTGAGTCTGAGGTTGAAGAGGTTGAGGAAATAGTGAACTGCAATGATCGAGGAGAAAATTCTATGGTGGCTGTCATCGATAATTCTAAAGAAAAGGAAGAAAATGACGCAGGGGAAGAAGAAGAAGATGTTGAAGGAAGAGTTGATATGTAATCTGAGTTGGAAGAATCTCTTGAGGAGATAGATGTTTGGTGACCCAAAATGAATAAATCCTATAAAGTTGTTCTTGATTCCAAACTCTATATGCAGAAGCAGGAAGAAGAGAAGTCTGAGTTGTCGGAAGAAATTGAAAAACTCAAGTCATTAACAATAGAGAACTCAAGAATCAGTTAGTGAGTGTCACTTTAAGATTGATGAACAGAAAAGGGAGATCGATGGCTTGAACAGAAAAGTGAAAGATCACATCAAGCGTATCAAAGATCTTGAAGAAGAAGATGTAGGTCTACAGAGGAAAGTTAGAGACTAGGAAAACCCCTTGATTCCCAATACATTCTTGGGAAAGCATGTCATTCTGAAGAATAAAAATATGAAAGCGGAGCCTAGTAGTTCGGCAGGAAAGAAGTAGTAATTGAGCTCAAACGTAAAGACTGTTTTATGGCTTGATCAGAAGAAAAACTCTGTGGAAATTGAGATCATACCGTAAGCACTCGTCCCAAGATTGAAGGTTGATTTGGGAACAAAGAAGAATCAGAATATTTAGAGATCCCAAGGGGAAACTAATAGTGTTGAAGTAACATAATAGAATGCAACTTATATCTGGTGTTGTTGTTGTGGAAATATTGGACATTCATATTATGTGTGTTCCATAGCCAAAAGATACCAAAGGGGACAAGAACAGAGGTGGATTCCATACAGAGAACGGTTTTCGATAACTTATTTCGAAGGACACTGTTTTTTGTGTGGAGGATTTGGGAACATGGCTAGGTACTGCACTTAGACCATTCAGAGAAATGTGCCAAAGCAGAATCAAAATGTTCGCATGTAGCAGATCAATAAACTGACAGGTGAGTTAAAATGAAGAATATATTTGTGGCATTGCAAGATAAATCTATTCCATCATACTCTGAGAAAGAACAGAATCCTTAATCCATGCCGATTCTGAAGGAAAAAGTATGGACCAAGAAAAAGCAAACTGAGAAGGCTGTGGTGGCAGAGATTTCCCTTAAAGCATCATATCACTCTGGTGTGTGGATCCTTGATAGTGGTTGCACATATCATATGATGGTAATAAGGATCTTGTTATAGGCATAAAATATGACAGTGAAGGAGTTGTTAAATTTGGAAACGATGAAGTCTTGAAGATTGTTGGCTCAGGAAAAGTCAAGTTTAAGGGTAAAAAATTGTGACGTGCTGATGTCTTGGTAGTAGAGGTTCTTAACCAAAACATGCTCAGTGTTAGTCAACTATGAGACTCTGTAAATTTTATCTGATTTACCAAGAATACGTGTGTTTTGAAAGAAAAATATGGATCAGTTGTTCTATAGGGAAAAAGTGAAAAGGTAAATCTTTACCTTGAAGGTAGTGAAGAAGATATGTGCCTTTTATCCAGAGAGGAAGAAAACCAGCTGTGGCATAAGCGAATTGGTCATCTATGCCAACCATATATGGAAGATCTAGTAATGTGTGATTCTACTAGAGACCTTTCCAAACTATCATGTGATCGCACTTATACATGTGATGTCTGCCAACAAGGGAAGATCATTAGAAAGACATAAAGGCAAAAGGAACGGAAATATACTAGAGTGCTCGAATTGGTGCTTGCGGATGTATGTGGACATATCTCACCATGAGCTATTAATGGGAAAAGGTACTATGTTCTTTTCATTGATGATTATAACAGAACGGCATGTTTATTTTTCATTACCCATAAGACAGAGGTGTTCAGTTGCATAAATTAGTATAAGAGGGAGTCTGAAAAGATTCTTGGGAATAAAATTTATAAGTTTCATACTGATTACGGTACATAATTCACAAACAGTAAAGTTGAAGACTATCTCAAGAAACACAAAATAAGGCACCAGGTTTCATCAATGAGAACTCCCCAACAGAATGGAGTGGTTGAGAGGAGAAATAGGATCATCAAAAACATGGACAGAATGATGCTTATTGAAAAGGACCTACCGGAGAAATTTTGGAAGTAAGAAGTTTTGACATAGGTCTATATTTGAAGTAGGTCTCTGTTTTGTCCGAAGCAAGGGAACACTCCGTATGAAATGTGGTATGGAAAGAAGCCAGCATTGAAATAATTTTGAATCTTTCAGAGTATGTGTTTCATACTCAACAAAGTAAATCAACGGAAAATTGAGTCACAAGGAGATGAGGGGATATTCCTTGGATACTCCAGGAAATGAAAATCATATAAATGCTTCAACAAATGGCTGGGAATTTTTTTTGAGAACAATGATGTCACTATAGTTGAAAATGAAATGAATTCTCAATGAACCAGTGAATAGTTTATGGATGAATGTGATGATGAGGTAAGAAACACAGAGGGAGTAGAAGTGGTAGAGAATGACTCAGAAGAAGATACTGATGATGAAAAATAAAGTGTCAAGTCTGTGTCTTCAAGGAAGCAAAAGAGTGGAGCTGAAATTGATAAGAAAAATATCATTGGATATCAGACAACTCCAGTTCTGACTCGAAGAATGAAATCACTAAACCAAACATAGTTTTTATCTCAGGTGGAGCCGAAATGTTTTTCTGATGCAGCTGAAGATGAAAACTGGGTTCAAGGTATGAATGAAGTGCTAGATCAGATTGAGAAGAACCATACATGGAAGATTGTTTCAAGCCCATCAGATAAGAATTTCTTTGGAACTAAATGGGTCTATCGCAACATGATGAATGAATATGAAACACTGATTCAGAACAAAGCATAACTTTTGTGCAAGGGATACTCCCAGATAGAGGGAATAGATATTGATGCGACATTTTCACCAGTTACAAGACTGAAGACAATTAGATTAGTTTTTGCCATAGTAGTGGAAATAAAGTTCAATGTGTTCCAGATGGATGTCAAATCTGCATTCTTGAATGGAGTCCTAGAAGAGGATGTATATATGGATCATCCATATGGTTTTCTCATTCATGAGGATGAAAACAATGTTTTCAGGCTGTAGAAGGCGTTGTATGGGCTGAAACAAGCACCAAGAGCATGGTACTCAAGGCTTGATCAGTACATGAAGACGCTTGGTTTCCAGCATGGGGGAGTTGGTTACAATATCTATTTCAGAAACGATAGTAATCAATGAATGATGTTGTTGGTGTATGTTGATGACATAATATTTGGTGGATCAGATGAAGCTCAGTGCAGGCAGTTTTCTAAATTCATGAAATATGACTTTGAAATGTCAATGATTGGAGAGATAACATTTTTCCATGGTCAATAGGTGACACAAGGAAGGAATGGTACAATTATTTCTCAATCGAAATATACCAAGGAGGTTTTAAGAAGTTTTGGCATGGAGAATTCCAAGGAGATGAAAGCTCTGGTTGCGACCTGGATGAAATTATCAAAAGATGAGGATGGAAAAGTAGTAAATATCACAGAATACTAGAAAATTATTTTAAGATTCATATACATGATTGCTACAAGGCCTGATATTGTTTTCGCCCCATGCCAAGCAGTGAGATATCAAAGTAATCCCACGGAAATCCACATTCTTGCAGTTAAAGAAATACTTCCGTATATCCATGGCACAATGGATTTCGGCTTGACATATACCGACAAATCTCTTACAGAGTTATTTGGATATACTGATGTAGAATGGGATGGTTCATCGGATGATAGAAAATCAACATCAGGTGGTGCATTCTATCTTATTGGATTGTGTATTTCTTGGCTAACCATGAAGCAGGATTTCATTTCATTGAGCACCATGGAAGCTGAGTATATTGCCGCCACTCTATCATGCACACATTTATTGTAGTTGAAACAGGAACTTGAATATATGGGAGTTTATGTGATGTCTCCGATCAGAATCCAGTGTTATAACTCAAGTACTATAAATATCATAAATAATCCCGTCCATCACTCAAGGACAATCCACATTGAAATAAATTATCATTTTATCAAGGAGAAAGATGAGCTGGGACTCGTGAAGCTGGAGTGTGTTCCTACAGAACTACATGTTGCGGATATTCTGACAAAGGCCTTAACCAAGGAGTGTTTGAAAGGAATCTACTGGCTCTCGGAGTTCAGTCAACTCCCCACACATAAAAGAGTGTGGATGTGGAACCTACCCCCCTCTCCCTGAGGTATGATGTGTTTTTCCCAAATGTGTTGATATGTGTCTCTACTCTATTACAAACTGAAATGGAGTGACCTTTAGGTTTGATGAAAAAGGGAGAGAAAATATTGATTGTTCAAGGGGGATAATGTGTTGCTATTTGAGAAATCTTGAAGGATACGGAGAGAAGATGACAGGTGGAGCATCCATATAGGGGGAGTTAAATGTGCTTAGTTAGATCTCAGCTTGGTCGACACAAGAAATAATTCTATAAGAGTTTTAAAGCTGGAAAGAGTTGAAGCTGTGAACATAAAGGGGGAGCGAGCGTTCTAAATATGAGGATTCTAGAATTGATCGATCAAAGAATAGATATAATGACATCTGAGGATCATGATAAAATCATACGAGTGATGTTGGAATGTGGTATGAATTTTTCAAATTTTTTTTATCATTTTGGTAACAATTGGTAACAGTTTAATATTAACAGTTGGAGTCAGAGATGAAGTGATTCATTGATGAACTTTTCTTTTACTCTTGTTTCTCAAGCCATGCATTTCTCATGTGGGCTTAGATTATATGTGAGTAAATCCTTGATCGCTATTAAAATCTCATTTGGGAAAATGGTGGACGAAGAGTTAATGATGTATATTTTTATAGAAGAGTTCTCAAAAAACCCAAAGGGGGAGATTTTTGGGATAAAATCCCTCAAGGTATCGTTGAAGAATTTTTGAGGTGATTGTGTTTTTTCAAAAAGTGGAAAACTGTGTTGTGATTGTTGACAAAGAAAACCATGACATAAAAATTTGTTGAAAAAGGATATTTCATGGTCGAATGTCGAGTTCAAGAACTGTGGTTAATGATCCATGTTGGATTCAAGAATGTCGACAAAGGAATGGTTGATCTGGAGGCAGTACAAAAAGAATAGATACAAGGTGTCGCCGCCCAGATATTGAAGGTTGTTTTAGGCACAATGCAGAATCAGAATATTCATGCATCCCAAGAAGAAACTCATAGTTCTGAAGAAACAAAAAGGAATGCACCTTATATCAGGTTTTATTATTGTGGAAAGATGGGACATTCACAGTATGTGTGTTCCATAGCCAAAAGATACCGAAGGGAACAAGAATAGAGGTGGAAGCCAAACAGAGAACGGTTTTCCAGAACATATTTCGAAAGACACTGTTTCTGGTGTGGAGGATTTGGGCTCATGGATAGGTACTGCACATCTACCATTCATAGAAATGTGCCAAAGTAGAATCAAATTGATCGCAACCAGCAGATCAATAAAAATAGATGAGTTAAAAATGCAGAATAGATTTTCGGCTTTTCAAGATGAAGATGGTCCATCATACTCTGAGAAAGAACCGAAACCTTAATCAATGCCGAGTGTGGAGGAAAAAGTATGGACCAAGAAAAAGAAAAATGAGAAGGCTGTGGTGGTAGAGATTTCCCTTAAAGAATCATATCACTATGGTGTGTGGATCTTTTATAGTGGTTTCACATCTCATATGAAGGGTAATAAGGATCTTGTTACAGGTATAAAATATGACAATGAATGAGTTGTTAAATTTGGAAATGATGAAGACCTGAAGATTGTTGGCTTAGGAAAATCCAAATTTGGGGGAAAAGAAATGTGACGTGCTGATGTCTTAGTAGTAGAGGTTCTTAACTATAACTGGCTTAGTGTCAGTCAACTATGTGACTCTGTGCATTCTATTTGATTTACCAAGAAGATGTGTGTTGTGAAAATAAAAGATGGAGCAGTTGTTATGGAGGGAAAAATACCAAGGGAAATCTTTACCTTATATGTAGTGAGGAAGATACATGCCTTTTATCCAGAGAGGATGAAAACCAGCTGTGGCATAAGTGACTTGATCATATATGCCAACCATCTATGGAAGATCTGGTAAAGTTTGATGCTGCTAGAGACCTTCCCAAACTATCCTGTGATCGCAATTATATGTGTGATGCCTTCCAATAAGGTAAGATCATCAGAAATACATACAAGCAAAAGGAAAATAAATCAACTTGAGTGCTCGAATTGGTTAATGCTCATGTATGTGGACCTATCTCACAACGATATGTTAATGGCCAAAGGTACTTTGTTCTTTTCATTGATGATTATAGTATAATGGATTGTTTATTTGTCATTGCCCATAAGAGAGAGTTGTTTCGTTGCATAAATCAGTATAGGAGGGAATCAGAAAACATCTTGGGCAGAAAATTCAGATGTTTCGTACTAATTACGGTACATAATTCACAAACAGTCAAGTTGAAGACTATCTCAAAAAACACATAATAAGGCATCAGGTTTCATCAGTGGGAACTACCCACAGAATGGAGTGGTTGAGAGGAGAAATAAGATCATCAACAACATGGACATAACGATGCTTATTGAAAAGAACATAGCAGAGAATTATTGTAAGGAAGCAGTTTTGACATCTGTCTATATTTCGAATAGGTCTCTATTGTGTGCGAAGGAAGGGAAGACTCTGTATTCAATGTGGTACAGAATGAAGCCAACGTTGAAATAATTTCAAATCATTGGGAGTAAGTGTTTCATACTCAACAAACAAAATCACAAGAAGTTTGAGTCATGATGAGATGAGGGGATATTCCTTGGCTACTCCGGGAAAAGAAAATAATATTAATGCTTCAAAAAAATGCTGGGAAACAATGTTGAGATCAATGATGTCACTATAGTTCAAAATGAACAGAATTCT
Organism: Viscum album; assembly: GCA_963277665.1. Taxonomy (NCBI): domain Eukaryota; kingdom Viridiplantae; phylum Streptophyta; class Magnoliopsida; order Santalales; family Viscaceae; genus Viscum; species Viscum album. The sequence goes on from OY728150.1 coordinate 198,855,608, forward strand.
CAACAACGGAGTGAAAAATTTCTGGATGAAAGTGATGATGAGGTAAGCAACACAGAGGGAGTATAAGTGGAAGAGGCTAACTCCAAAGAAGATACTGATAATGAAAAAGAATCTGTCATGACTGTGTCTACAAGGAAGCCAAAGTGTCGAGATGATGTTGATAGGAAAAATATCATTGGTGATCAGACAGCTCCAGTTCAGTCTCGAAGAATGAAATAATTACAGAAAACATCGTTTTTATCTCAGATGGAGGTGAAATGTTTTTCCGATGCAGCTGAAGATGAAAATGGGGTTCAAGCTATGAATGAAGAGCTTGATTAGATTGTGAAGAACTATACATGGGAGATTGTTTCAAGGCGATCAGATAAGATTTTCATCGGAACTAAATGGGTTTATCACAACATGATGAATGAATATGACATAGTGATTCGGAACAATGCATGACATGTGTGAAAGGGATACTCCCATATAGAGGTAATAGATATTAATGAGACATATTCATCGGTTGCAAGGTTGGAGATAATCAGATTATTGTTTTCCGTAGTAGTGACAAGAAAGTTCAAAGTGTTCTTGATCGATGTCAAATCTACATTCATGAATGTAGTTCTATAAGAATATGTTCATATTGATCAGATATATGGTTTTCTCATTCATGAGGATGAGAAAAATGTTTGCAGGCTGAAGAAGGCATTGTATAGACTGAAACAAGCACCAAGAGCATGGTACTCAAGGATTGATCAGTACTTGAAGAAGCTCTATTTCCAGTGCGGGGGAGTTGATTACAATCTCTATTTAAGAAATTAAAGTAATAAAATAATGATGGTGTTGGTGTATGTCAATGACATAATATTTGGTGGATCATATGAAGCTCAGTGCAGAAAGTTTTCTGAATTCAAGAGAAATGAGTTTGAAATGTCAATGATTGGAGAGCTAAAAATTTTCCTTGGTCTATAGGTGACACAAGGAAGGAAGGATACATTCATTTCTAAATCAAAATATACCAAGGAGATTTTAAGATGGTTTGGAATGGATAATTCCAAGGAGATGACAACTCCAGCTACAACCTGGATGAGATTATCAGAAGATGAGAATGGAAAAGCAGTTAACAACTCAGAATACAGGAAAATTATTGTATGTTTGTTATAGTTGACCATGAAAAGGCCTGATATTATTTTCACCACATGCCAAAAAGCGATATATCATAGTAATCCCAAGGAAATCCACATGCTTTCAGTGAAAAGAATACTTCAGTATATCCAGGGCACAATGGATTTCGGCATGACATATACTGAAAAATCTCAGACAGAGTTATTGGGATATACTGATGCAGACTGGGATGGTTCAGTAGATGATAGAAAATCAACATCAGGTGGTGCATTCTACCTTGGTGGATTGTTTATTCCATGGCTAAGCAAGAAGCAAGATTCCATTTCATTGAGCATCGCGGAAGCTGAGTATATTGCGACCACTCTAGCATGCACACAGTTATTGTGGATGAAGCAGCAACTTAAAGATATGGGAGTTGATGTGAAGTCTACTATTGGAATCCAGTGTGATAACTCATGTGCTATAAATCTCATAAAAAATATCGTCCATCACTCTAGGATAATGCACATTCAGATAAAGTATCATTTTATCAAGGAGAAAGTCAAGCAGGGACTCGTGAAGTTGTAGAATGTGCCTAAAGAGCTACAGGTTGCAGATATTATGAAAAAGGCATTACCCAAGGATGCGTTTGAATGGAATCTACTATCTCTGGGAGTTTAGTCAACTCCCCGCACTTAAAAGAGTTTGGATGTGGAACCTACCCCCTCTCCCTGATGTATGACGTGTTTTTCCCTAATGTGTTGATATGTATCTCTAATCTGTTACAAACTGAAAAGGAGTGACCATTGGGTTCATTGTAAAAGGGAGAGAAAATATTGATTGTTCAAGGGGGATACAGTGTGTCTATTTGAGAAATCATGAATGATACAGGGAGAAGCTAACAGGTGGAGCATCCAGATAGGGGGAGTTGAACGTGCTTAGCCAGAGCTCATCTTGGACAACACAGGCAATAGTGCTATAAGAGGTTTGAAGCTAACAAGAGTCGAAGCTGTGAAAAAAAAGGGGGATCTAGTGTTTTAAATCTGACGATGCTAGAATTGATTGATCAAAGAATATATATCATGAAATCTGAGGATCATGATAAAAGTAGACGAGTGGTGTTGGAATGTGGTAAGAATTGTTCCAAAAATTGGTATCAGTTTGGTAACAATTGGTATCCGTTTATTGTCAATAATGGGTGTCAAAAATGAAGTGTTTCATTGATTAACTTTTCATTTACTCTTGTTTCTCATGCCATGCATTGCACATGTGGGCATAGAGTATCTGTTGAGTAAATCCATGATCGCTATCAGAATCACATCTGGGAAAATGGTGGCCGAAGAATTAACGAGGTATATTTTTATGGAAGTGTTTTCAAAAAACCCAATGGGGGAGATTGTTGGGATAAAATACCTCAAGGTATCATTGAAGAATTTCTGAGATGATTGTGTTTATTGACAATGTGGAAAATTGTGTTGTGATTGTTGACAAATCAAACCATGACATACAATTTTGTTGACAAATGAGATTATATGGTGGAATGTCGAGTTCAAGAACTATGGTCAACGATCCATGTTGGATTCAAGAATGTCGACAAAGGAATGGATTATCTAGAGGTGGTATAAAAATAACAGATACAAGGTGGCGCCGTTTTCTAGTGTGTTCCAAGATCAGATCATCAAAATCTGGAAAAGGGATAAGGGTCGCGCAAGTATTGATTTGGTCGTGCAGGTGACCTGCACGCCAAGATAAAGGACTTGCGCGCTGCCTCCTATGATGATTGGAAACTTTTGCGCGTGTTGTTTTTCATTATCAGAACTTCAATATATGGCAATGGAAAGAGGTTCTAGCAAGTTTAGAAGTGTGTCGCGCAAATGACTTGCAAGGGCATAGACCTGCACGTCGAGACCTACATGCCAAAGGGATACTTGCGCACTGTCGTGTAGGTTGTTCAAAATTCCTATAAATACCAGACCACCCCTCATCATTTTCAACGGAGTTCAACACTTTGAAAAATGAGAGCTCCCATCGCGCAGGTGTGGTGGTCACGCATGTGGTGGTGTGTGGTGCAAGAGGGACGTGCACGCTAGATTTGAAGAAGGGAGATTGTTGTTTGTTGCACACAAATATTGTTTTGGGCATAAAGGGAAGTGTGTCATGCAAGTTTGGAGTTGTAGAAGCTTGTGTTGCGCAATTGTCTGAGGTGGACTTGTGTGGTATTTTTGACTTGCGTGCTGGTTTAGACCTGCACGCAAAGTAAGGGTTGATTCACGACTGTTATTCAGGGATGCGGGAAAGCTGCAAGATTTCCTGATAACTTCGGTGCAAAGTGAGATTCATCTACGGGTGAAATATGTACTTCAACAGAGCATCATCATACTTTAGAAGATGCATTCCTTCTTGAAAATGAAGAGACCTACAGGTCTATAAACTCTGAGTGGATCCTTTCTAGAGAAGTGAGCAAAAGAAAAGGAAGAAGGTTATCCTCTCCACCGGTAGTGAGCTAAAGAGAGAAATAGGGAGTGACCCCTGGGAAAGTAGTGAGCTGACCCTAAACCTTGTAAAGGCAGTGAGCCTGAGACAGAGTGACTGTGCCCGAACCTTGTAATCCATAGCTAGTGCAGATTAGTGGAATTTGGTATGACTAACTACCTGTTGGTGTATGCTCCTTGGACATAGCCCTTAGTGGTGAACCAATTACAAATTGAGGTGTCATGTGCATGCTTTACTTTTTATTTACATTGTGCAATGGGAATGAGAGAGAAGATTGTTTTTCTTAACAGTGAAACAAGATCAGAACGGGCTTTAATTTTAAATTAGTCCCACCCTGATTCACCCCCCCTTAGGGTACTCAGCCTTGTGGACATGAAAATTGGTATCAGAGGTAAAGGTTTTCAGTAGTTCTTCTCTCAATGTATGTCACTAATCATAATGGGATTCCAATATTCGACAGAAAACAATTTCAACTATGGAATAATCGGATGCAAAACTACATCCGATCATTGGGTACGGACGTTTTCACAGTAGTAATGCATGGAAAAATAGCTGATCTTAATAGTGGTGTATTATCAGAAGCTAAGCATTTGGATGCTGATGCCAAAGTAATCAATGCCTTAGGGGGAGCACTATCCAATCCTATATATACAAAGTTGATGTCTTGAAAAACATCACATTCCATGTGGGAAAAGTTATTGCAAATATATGAATGGGATACAAAGGTCAGATAGGAAAAGCTTCAAGTGTTGTGGAACAAGTATGAAGATTTGAGAATGAACCCAAATGAGTATGTTGATGCATTATTTGATAGGGTAAATGTTGTAGTGGAATACATGCAAGATATTGGAGAAGTTATTGAAGACATAAAAATTGTAAAGCGCATCTTGATGAATCTTCCACCTCGGTTCAATCCGAATGATTTATTTCAAGAGATAAAGATCCAAAAGAGCTGACATTGGATAACCTACATAGCACTTTTTTTCATATAAAATGAGAAATGATGATAATGATGCTGTAGAAAATGGGAAATCCAAATAGGTGGCATTCAAGGCCTTGAAAAATCTCTCCATTGGAGACTCTCAGGAAGAAGAAGAGACAGATGAGTTAATGTCATTCCTCTCCACAAATCATCAAGGAGGAAAAGGAAAGTTCAATGGGAAAATAATTCTTGCATGCTTTAGATGTGGAAAGGTTGGACATCTCGCAGCCAGATGCCCCAAAAAGTTTCTTGTTGAAAATAATGAATATGATGTTGAAATTCCCAAGAAGGAATATTCATCCTATGTGAAAGGGAAGAAGTAGTTCAAGAGAAATTTCTTCAAGAAGAATAATCTTCTTTCACATGAAATAGATAGTTTAGATGAGTCTGAGGATGAAGAGGATGAGGAATCAGAGAACTGCAAGGATTGAGGGGAAAACGTTACGGTGGCGGTCATCGATAATTCTCAAGAAATACAAGAAACTGATGCTGGGGAAGAAGAAGAAGAAGTTGAAGGAAGAGTTGATATAGAAGATGATATGGAAGCATCTATTGAGGAGATTGATGTTTGGAGATCCAAAATAATGAAATCCAATAAAGTTGTTCGTGATGCCAAACTCTATATGCAGTAGCAGGAAGAATGGACGTCTAAGTTGTTGGATGAAACTGAAAAACTGAATTCATCAACACCGGAGAACTTAGAATTAGTTAGTGAGTGTAAGCTGAAGAATGAAGAACAGAAAAGGGAGATCGATGGATTGAAAAGAAAAGTGAAATATCACATCAAGCGTATCGAAGAGCTTGAAGAAGAAGTTGTCAGTTTGTAGAGGAAATTTAAAGACAAGGAAAAACCCTTGATTCCCAATACATTCTTGGGAAAGAATGTCATTCTGAAGACTAAAAAGATGAAAGGGGAGCCTAGTAGTTTGGTAGGAAAGAAGAATAAATTGTGCTGAAACATTAAGGATAATTAATGGATTGATTAGAAGAAAAAATCAGTGGCAATTGACCTTAGATCGCAAGCACCCATCCTGAGATTGAAGGTTGATTTGGGCACAAAGCGGAATCATAATATTCAGAGATCCCAAGGGGAAAATCCTAGTGCTAAAGTAACACAAATAAATTCATATTATATCAGGTGTTATTATTTTGTAAAGATGGGACATTCACTGTTTGTGTGTTCCATATCCAAAAGATACAGAAGGATACAAGAATAGAGGTGGCAGCCAAATAGAGAACGGTTTTCCAGAACATATTTCAAAGGACACTATTTTTGGTGTGGTGGATTTGGGCACATGTAAAGGTACTGCACTTCGACCATTCAAAGAAATGTTCCAAAGAAGAATCAAAAGGTTCTCAATTAGAAGATAAATAAACTGGTAGGTGAGTTAAAAATGCAGAATATATTTGTGGCTTTGCAAGATGAAGCTGGTCCATCATACTCTGAGAAATAACAGAAGCCTCAATCCATGCTGAGTGTGAACGAAAAAGTATGGACCATGATGAAGAAAAATGAGATGGTTTTGGGGGCATATATTGCCCATAAAGCATCATATCACTCTGGTGTGTGGATCGTTAATAGTTTTTGCACATCTCATATGATAGGTAATAAAGATCTTATTACAGGCATAAAATATGACAAAGAAGGAGTTGTAAAATTTGGAAATGATGAAGGCCTGAAGATTAATGGCTCGAGAAAATCCATGTTTGAGGTATTATTGAGAATAATTTTTAAATAAAATTATATCACTCATGTTGGGAAAAAATCCCTCTAGGTATCATTGAAGCATTTTTTAGGTGATTGTGTTTGTTGACAAAGTCGAAAAATGTAATGTGATTGTTGAAAAAGCAAACCAGGACATAAAAAAGTGTTGAAAAAGGAGATTTCATGGTGGAATGTCGAGTTCAAGAAATTTGGTAAATGATCCATATAGAATTCAAGAACGTCGAAAAAGGAATGGATGATCTGGAGTTGGTACAAAAAGGACTTGTGCGCCGGTGCCTAGGATGATTGGAAACATTTGCGCCTGTTGTTTTTCAATATATGAACTTCAAAATATGGAAAGGAAAGAGGATCACACAAGTTTATAAGTTTTTCGGGAAAATGACTTGTAGGGGCAGAGACCTGTGCGCCGAAGGGATTCTTGCATGCCGTCACACAGGGTGTTCAAAATTCATATAAATACCGGACCACCACTCATCATTTTCAATGGAGTTCAACACTTTGAAAAATCAGAGCTCGCATCCCGCTTGGGTGGTGGTCGCACAAGTGGTGGTGTGTGGTGAAAGTGGGACTTTCACATCAAATTTGAAGAAGGGTGATTGTTTTCTGTTGCGTGCCAATATTTGTTTGGGAATAAAGGGAAGTGTTTCGCGCATGTTTGGAGTCGATGAAGCTTGTGTCGCGCAAGTGTCTGAGGTGGACATGCGTGCCAGTTGTGACTTGCACGCCAAGACTTGCACGACGGTTTAGACATATGCACCATGTAAGGGTTGATTCATGAAAGTTATTACCAGCTCTATGAAATCTGTAAGATTTCCCAATACCTTCAGTGCAATGAGTGATTCATCTACTAGTGAAAGCTGTACTTCAACATAACATCTACATACAGAGAAAGATGCATTCATTATTTCAAATGAAGATACATATAGGTCTATAAACTGTGAGTGGATATTTTACATATCAGTGAGCAGAGGAAGAAAAAAAAGATGATCCTCTCCACAGACAGTGAGCCAGAGAGAATGAAATTGGTAGTGACCCTTGGGAAAGCAGTGAGATGAACCTAACCCTTGTAAAGGAAGTGATCCTGGGATAGATTGATTATGACTGAACCATGTAATGCATATCTAGTGCAGTTTAGTGGAATTTGGTACTACCGAAAACTTTTCAGCGTATGCTCCTTGGATGTATCCCTTAGTTGTGAACCAAGTAAAAATTGATATGTCGTTTGCATGCTTTACTTTATGTATACATTGTGCGAAGGGAAAGAGAGACAGATGAGTGTTTTTCTTAACAGCGAAACATGATATGAATGGGCTTTAATTTTAAATTATTCATACCCTAATTCACCCCCCCCCCTCTCAGGGAACTCGGCCTTATAGACCTGAAAACTCCCTAACTATGTTGGATCTCATGGGTATAATATGTCTATAATTTATGACCACTCATACATTATTTATTATTTGAGTGATCATTAAATAAGAAAAATGAATACATATTATTTCAGATATCTATGAAGATGAGTACATCAATTGTTATCCACATAAATGGATGATAACACTATATATCACAAATAATGTAATATTTCTACACAAACCATATTGATTTTAAATTTAGGGACCATATGTTTAACTCATTATATGTGAGAAAAAATCCCATATAGATTAATAATAATCTTATATATTATAAGAAACATCATCCTCGAGTCTAGTGTAATTAACGTGTCAATATATTGAGGATAACTTAAAGAATAATGTATTAAACCCGTGTAATGGTTATTTTATATGATACAAGAACAACGTATATACAAATGAAATTATATATGAAATTATATGACATATATTTAGGGGGAATCTAGTACACAGAAATAATTTATTATTAAAAATATATATCATTATATAATCCCCAAATCATGTTAGCCATCAAATATTTTAACTACCCATAAATCATTATAACAATAATTTTGGAAGGATATCCCAGCGTTAATAATTTATTAGTTGATTATCTTTTTATGCTATGAAATATGAATCCCTCATGAGTGAGTTATAAATAAGAATAAAAATTTGTAAAACATTATACAGTTTTTATAATTTTTAAATCCATTTTGAATACTAGAAAAAAATAATAAATCATTCAGATTTACAAATAACCATTTGAAGTGATGTTAAAATACCATGGGTTTTATGTATATGGGTCATTTTTCATAAATGTATCATTAAATATATCCTTAGTCATATATCTCAATGAGAAGTTCAATATTTATATATTGGACTTAAATAAAATACTCCGACTAAGAACTATGGGGGGATAACAACTATGAATTATTATTGCATGGATAATAGTGAGATTATGATTCAAAATAATTATGTTCAACACCTAAAATTTATATTCATACATCATATCATCAAAATATATAAAATAATAGAAAAAAATTTCTATTATTTAAAATACATATAAAACATTATATGTATATTATAATAAATCAAATATATATTTCTGTAAATGAATTAGATTAAAAAATAAATGTATCTCATTATGTTTTGATTAATCATTACCAATTTATCATAAAAATAATTCTATTTACAGTTATGTTATCATTAAATAATATATTAATAATCAGTTTTTTCTTACTCCCTTGAATTTTCTACATTAAAACATAATTTCACTAGAAATATTGAAATTATATTTTCTCTAAATAAAATATTATGAGGAAAAAGTGTTTATAATTAAAATAAATTTTTTTTAATTTAATATGGAGAGTTATCTAATAAATTTTAAATAACCGTATATATATTCATCTTATTAGAGTAATATCAGAGTAAATAAAATCAATATTTACACAATAATAACAATGTTTGTAGTATTGAATTCCTTTTGTCACGTACTAGTAAACAACATTCATGAAACATAGTTACCAGTGATAAAATCAAATAAATAATTCTTTGAAAAATGAATTAGAAAAGAAGAAATTATGGACCATTTTTATTACAGTAGTCTTCAAATATATTGAAAACATTAATTGTTTGAAATTATATTTATCTTATCATATAAGATAATATGATTTTTTAATATATATTCTTATTAATTTCGAAATACATTAATCATAATGAATTAATTTTCATATGATATATATATTTATAAAACCAATTTTCTATTATATTATTTGTAAATGAAATATCCACTCATAAATTTCATATACGTGAACTCATTTTAATGTTCTCAATTCATATTTAACATATAATATTTATCAAATACCATTCAAAATAAAAAAACCTCGTATTGAAAATATTATTTAAATGAGTGGAATCATCATGTTGTTCTTTAACCCCTTTCAATGGTTATGAAAAATTCTATCATCAATAACCACAATTTAAATAATGGATTCCCTACCCTTCTAAAATGAAATTAATATTTTCTTTTAATGTCTAATATTTAATAATGAAACCATTAATAATTATTAACATTTATATAATTATTTCATTACCATTTAAAAATATAATTGATTATCAACATGAATCATCCATGTTCTATTTATATATACTAAATATACTAAATATATTTTTGAATTATTCATTTTAAAAATAAATATTTTCACTCTTACTGTAATTTAAAATCATTCATAAAATTATAATCAAATAAAGAATTTATCTATTCATAACATGATTGGAGATTCTAAATTTTTTATTTCCTTGACGTTCCCATTTATATTGATCGCATTATATAAAAATAATTAGCACTCGGTCATTTGGAAACTAAAATATTCTGTTAAATAATTTTACAGCTATAAAGACAAACATATATTACTATAATAATGGAGGATAATTCCATGCACTAGGAAACCATCAATAAATAAATTCATCCAAAGGAACCTGAGAAGAATATACAGTGAATCATCAAAATTTCATCTAGATACTTTTTACAATTAACTCTTAAATAATATGGTCCTTATAGTTTTAGATTTATACTCGCTACAGAAAGCTAATATAGATTAAATTTGAATGCCAAAGCATTTAGAATTATCATTAGTGGGAAAAGATCATTTCATGACACCACAGACAAGAAAGTTTAACTTGATTATGAATTATTTCCCCCCCACCATCTCATCCCAACTATCTTGATTTCCTAGGGCCTATGAAATTTTTCATTCTTTTTAATATGGAATAAAACCGATGAGGAAACGGTGAAGATGTATTTTTCTGGGAATATATTCATAAGAATTAAATAGAAGACGGTTCACAGATCTATAATTAAAAAATTTGTAATAAATGTTGCATACATGTTTTTTTTCTTGATGTTAATGATAGGGGTAGGGAACTTACAAAACCTCAAAGGATTCCCCAAATAATTATTATTCCAAAGAAAATATAACCCATGTGAGTTTCCCATTCATGGCTTAGATAGTATCACTCATGAACCTAACATTAATACCTCTATTTGGAAACGTTTTGGAAATCCTGGGTTATGATTCCAAATGGTGCCTACCCTTAGAGTGAGAATTCTAAATGATCGAAGAAAATATATTCTCCTTTTTCATTGTGATGATATATTTCAAAAAATTGAAAAATGTCTTCACATGCAAGTGTATGGAAGATAGAAGTTTTTTTACAAGCATTATCCTTGAGTTTTTTTAATTACATTTTATGAAATTAAAATTAAAAAATTCACATGTTTTTTTTTTTTGCAATATTCTTTAATGGTAGCATCGCAGATGCCACCATTTCCCTAAAACAATAATTTGTTTAATTATATCTTTTTAAATTTAATATATTAAGATTTTATTTTTATTTGTATAAGGATATATATATATATGTATTTATAATTAAAACAAAATCATTCAACATATTTTATTATTAATTCATGTATGTGACTCTACTAACCAATAAATTATAAACTATAAGACTGATATGAATGAAATTTTAAAAATTGATTAAAAATATAACAGGTATTCTAAAATAAAATGAATTTCTTAAAAATATAAATGAAAAATAATTTATAAGCTTTCAAATCAAACTACTTGAATATTAAAAAAATTTCAAGTACGCGACCTTTCAAGACTATAATATATTAACTATAAAACCAATTTGAATGAAATATAAAAATTTATTAGACATATAAAATGTAGTCTAAAATTAAAAGAATGTATTAAAAATTTAGATGAGAAATAATTTAATATCATTCTAATACAGCTACATGAAACATTAAAATTTTTCAATTGTGTGACATTCCTAGCCTATAAATTAAAAAATATAAGTCGAATAAGAATGGAATTTTAAACATTGATTAAATATATAAAAAATTGTCAAAAACAAAAATAATTTCTCAAAAAATGTGAATGTAAAATAATTAATAGGCATTCTAATACACCTACATTAAACTCAAAAATTATTCATGTATATTACATTTCTACCCTATAAAATGTGAACTATAAGGACAAAATAAATGAAATATTGAATATTTATTAAATATATTACAAGTAGTCAAAATAAAAATAATATTTTAAATTATTATGATAAAAAATAATTTGTAAGATTTCTAATCCACCGACATGAAACATAAAAATGTTTCATGTAGGTGACATTGCTAGCCTATAAAATATAAACAATAAGACAGATATGATTTACATTTTAAATATTCATTGAAAATATAAAAATTAGTTGAAAATAAAAATAATTTTCTAAAAAATGTTGATGGAAGAAAATTAATAAGATTTTTAATCAACCCACTTGAAAGATAAATAAATTTCAATTATGTAACATTGATATCATATAAAATTTAAACTATAATAAAGATATGAATGAAATTTAAAACACTAAATAAACATATAGAAATTAGTCTAAAATAAATGGAATTTAATAAAAATATTGATGAAAAATAATTTTTAATCATTATAATCCACCTACTTGAATCATAAAAATGTTTCAGGTATTTGAGTTAGCTAGCCTATAAAATATAAACTCTAATACCTTTACGATTGAAGATTTAATCATTGATTAAACATATAACATATAGTCATGAATAAAAAAATTCCTAAAAATTTTGATGAAAATAATTTATTTACTTTCTTGTCTACCTACATGAAATATATAAATGTTTCAAGTACATGACATTGCTAGCCTATAAAATATAAACTATAAGACTGTTAGGAATGAAATTTTAAACCTTGGTTAAACATATAACAAGAAGTTGAAAATAAAAATGTTTTATCACAAAATTTTGATGAAAAATAATTTATTAAAATTATAAGAAAACTACTATAATCTTAAAAATATTTTTATTATGTGACTTTTCTTGCCTATAAAATATAACATATAAGACAGAAATGAATGAAATTTTAAAAATTGATAAAAAATATAAAAATTATTCTAAATAAAATAATTTAATACAATAATTTTATGAAAAATATTTATAATCATTCCAATACACCTACATGAAACATAAGAATATTCCAAGTACTTGACTTTTCTAGAATCAAATATATAAAAATAAGACACAAATGAATGAAATTTCCAAACAAAAACTAAACATATAATCAGAAGAATATTTTTTAATATTTATTTTTATGGGTATTATAGTTTATATTTTTTGGAATTTAATTTGAAGTATGTGTTTTCAGATCCTCATTGAAATTCATTATTTTTTCACTAACATTCTAGTTTGTTTTCTTACAATCCTTTCATTTTCATTTCCTGAAATTTTTTTTTTTATTATAAATAAAGTCACTTTTGAGGTCAAAGTGAGTAACCGTAAGTTCCAACAAGCACCCAACAACGACAAACTAAAGATCAGAAACAACCTCATCCTAGCCAAAGCAGCAACCGCTAACTCCAAAGAAGGACCACTCGACGATCCCTTGAAAGCACGGTCCCTCCCGATGGCAAGCCGTCCCTCCATATCCACCACATCCCAAATGGCCTGCAGAGGAAGAAGCAGCACACTCTAGCCCATCTGAGCCGAATAGACCCTTCCATGTTCCTCACACAATAAGATTGGTGACTCAACAAAGCATAATCTAGGAAATAAGTAAAATAGTGTCATTGAAAACCAATTGAATCCTACCAGAGTCAGAGTCTCTAACCAGCCTCCATGATAAATTAGACACCTGCAGAAGAGGATGCCCCCTTATCATGTCTTCAAAGGTAGAAGTCAGTTTGTTCCAGACCTGCATATACTCCTCAAGTACGATCAACCCCTTATTGAAGCCTCCAACCAGAATCGTGTCCTGTTTATCCACCCAACTATATTGTTCCTCATTAGGCTCCACTTCAAGATTCCTACCCATCATCTTGGTTGCATCCTCTTCTGAGACGTTGAGGAATAACACCTGCTCGGTCACCACATCACCCAAACTTAAGACCAAATCCGGGTAAGGGCCAAGCTGTCCAGATGACTTTAGACTGATCTCCCTGTTCAGCTTCTCAACCAAGATATTCATTGTAGACTGGGTCTTCATTTTCATTTAATTATTTTATTTATGCAATTATTTATTTTCAACAACATTTTAGATATTTTGGATATCATTAAAATTTTATTTACATTGTTTTAATACTATATATTTTATAATCTTTTAAATTATATAATTCAAATTTAATAATTATTCATCTGTTTCAAGTAGTCAAATATGAAAGCTATAAAATATAAATTGTGTCTAAAATTTAAATGAAAAGTGAAATAATGGATAAACATATAAGAAGGGTTGATAGTAATAACAGTATTATCATTTGAGTAGGCATAAAACATATAAATAAACATGACCAATACATTTTTTTTCTGTGGTGTAGAGATTTTGTCTCCAATGGAGGTCTGTGAATAGGATGTCAACATCGAGTTCCAAGTGGAGTCAAATGACCTAGAGATGGATGATCATAGGGCACTGAAATTTCGATTGTCGCATCCTCCATCAGTTTGTAATTGGGAGGAGCTATCACCAGCATCTCGTTATTCCCTCTAGATCATTCTTCCACTAGGGATTTAGAAGGACACACCATCATCGTAGTGGGGATCCAAGTCTACAATGGAGAAGTACTCCATGACAACAATGCATCTTGACCCCAAAGCTTTGATGGATCTATACCCTAAGGATTTTATGGATCTAGACCCCAAGGCATCGATGGATCTGGACCCCTTGATTCATGTAATTGTAGATATCCTTTTAATAATGACACATCCAACACCACCTAAGGTACATCTTGAATCAGTTGAGGTTGGACTACTCGAGGACCAACCTGTGCATGCAGAACAGGTAAGGCCTCACATGCAGCACGATGTTTTCTTCATCGTTGTGGTTGTGGATCCTCAACTCTAGTAGCTACTGTTGGATGTTCCTCTGGGGAAGGAACCCCCTATCCTCATGTTAGAAGCTCGATGATTCTCTTAGAAAGTTCATGAAAAGATTCCCTCACCTCCAGTGTTGCAGCAAGGATGGTTGCCCAACTATAGACTCCCTTCTCATATTCATCACTCATGTGAACAAGCTGATCTGTGGTACTGTCATGAATGGAGATTCTATATGAATTAAAAATAGTTTAATAACAAACTAATGGAAATTTTATAAATATAAATCCTCTACATCACTCTCCTATATCAGGTAAGATACAGTGTAGACTTCATTCTATACCATGGATCATACTCAACCTACTCCAAAAGAAAGAATTGATTCGTAGGTACACCCTGAATACGAAAGTATGCATACAAGCACCATTAGTCATGAAATAAGTTATATACACGGTCCTAGTCCTCATCCTACCTCCCAGTAAGCTTTATCCCCTGAAGTCACGATGTCTACCTCTGCGCTAATGGAATCGACTGAGCACAGAAAAACTGTTGCATGAATCTATTGGGATGGTACCTCTCAATAATATGGAAGTTAATGAGAGGCACTACATCCATAGAATCCATAAGCCCAACAATGATGTATGATGGCTACAAGTCTATAGTAGTAAATTATATAATCCATGAAATATGAAATGCCATTGGAAATTGTAAAAAAATATCCTAACAATAATCCAAAATTTATGCATTTATTATGTTAGTAATACATTGATAGATTGTATATATATATACATGTTTTGGTAAGAGATAGTTTAAATTTAGCTGATATATGCCCATATGGTGTATTGAAACTGCATAGAAATTATGTCGGTGACACAACATATAAAATAAAAAATAGATAGTGGAAAATAAAGAGAAATTAAACTCAATAAATCATAGTAGCATCAGAAACCAATTTAAATGTATAATCATATCAATGTCCAAGAAGAGTGTCATACTGCACCTCCATCTCAATTAGTGGACCAGAATGCTCGGGATGGAATGCGAAGATGTGCTCATATTTCTATATCTGAATAAGGATGACGTATCCCCCGAGAAACATGTAATCCCTTTGGGATAACATGCTATTATTCCTTGAAAACACATCCATTTAATTCACTTAATTATTCCTTACATTATCTTAGAGTGTATCCCATTCCACATGCTTCGATTTGACTAGTTGTGGAGCCCAAACAGAGTTATCGATCTAATGTTATAGTCCTTTGATGTCTTGGTGCTAGAAATGGCCATCCGGGATGATTTCTGGGAAAACTATGGTTTTGCGTGCAAGAATTGAAATCATGCATGCAGGAATGGATGTTTTGCGTGAAAGAATATAATCATGTGGGTAATTGTAAAATCGTACACACAATATGCTGTGAAAACATTTTATGCGCCCAATGAGATTCCATCTTCCACCCAGGCCACCAGAAAAATGTCTAAGGAAGGTGCGTGCAAGTTTTAAGAGGTGACTACACAATTTTTACACACCCAATGTGATGTCAAATTCCCCTTTTCATGCACAATAGATATAGGTTGATCTTAATATCACTTCAGTGCCTGGAAGCTTACACACAACCACTCCCAGATTCGCCTATAAATACAAGTGTATCCCCATCCTTCGAGAGAGGTCTCCAGAGGTTGACCGTCGCTTTGTTGCTCATAAGACTACCTATTCCATTCCCACATGGAATAATGGAATCCTCTATGTGAGATCATGGATGACATGTCCCATACGGGACCTCTTTCACGTAGGTCCACAGTGGTTTGACCCTCACTCGAACCCTTTTCTTCTTAATGAATATTCACAAAAGATTATAATCCATCATGAAAAGCTCCCAATATTGTGTTTAAAACTTCAATATTTCACATAAAACTTCTAATAATGTTCTCAAGACATAAATATTGTACCTATGGAATAATTTGATTTGATATACTCCTCTTCACTCGATGGAACACCTTAAGTCGACATATTCCTTGTGGTTCATTTTGAATGTTGTGACTTGAGATTCTCATCATCAATTCCCAGAGTACCTTGAGTTGAAAAATTCCTCAAGAAACCCATCCAAACCCAATCTCCTGACTCATATGTCTGGATCCACTAGAAATGGCCACTCTTGAATAAGTCCCAACACCAGCCATTGATAGGCACCTTATACCAAATAGTCTACTCTACATGACTATAAACTGTAGTACTCTCTATGTGTAAAATATTTGATTCCTCTTGCTCCAAACAATAGATGCCTTTTGCTCGAGGAATAAGAAGCCAATAGACCTCTCTACATGACTATAAGCTATAGTACTTCCTACGTGACAAATATAGGATGCCTTTTACTCCAAACAAGAGATGCCTTGTGCTCCAATCATAAGATGCCAATAGTCCTTTCTACAAGACTATAAACTATTGTACTCTATTTGTGGAAAATATAGTATGCCTCTTTATTCGAACATAAGATTCCTTATTTTCCATGAATGAGATGCCAATAGTCCTCTCTACAAGACTATAAACTTTTGTACTCCCTATGTGACAAATATGGGATGTCTCTTGCTCCAAAAAAGATATTTCTTATCCTCTAAGAAAAAGCTACCAATAGTCCTCTCTACATTACTATAAACTGTAGTATACCCTATTATTAAATAAAAGGATTCCTCTTATTTTAAATAAAAGATGCATTATGTGCTAAGAATAAGATTCCTCATGCCATGATTAGATTGGAATAATTTCACGAGTGTTTGAATCCATTCGATCATTCCACCACTCCACCCCTTGATTTGTATGTCCTCCATTCAGATCACTATCCTCATTAATGTCTGAAGGGACCTTCTAACAGCCTTGTACCATTCCACCTCAGCTCCCCTACTATTCTGGGCCAATTCCCATGATGTCATTGAATGACACATCGATTCGGGTCATGTGTTTCGAACACAGTCAACTATCGACCCTCATTTATTTGTCCCCATTTCAGTGTGATGAGATATGGATGTTGTGTTTCAAACATGGTCAATAGTAATCATCTTTCTTCATGCCACCCTCATTGTGATCCGAATTTTGGGCATGTGATTCATGCTTTTCATCTCCATTTTTCGGACTTATTCCCAATCCATTGGAGTTATCCCGCTTGTGCACTTGTTCATAGGTGTTAGCACCAACTATATTCTTCAACCTACCAACTTGTTGGGACTCCCTCATGGCCAGACACGAGGAATACATTACCAAATGCTTCTATGTGTAAGCCACATCCAACATTTATGCTCCTTAGTGGCACTTGGGTAGCTCCCATGCACAAGACCCTGAAAACCATTATCGCCCATTCACAGACCCTAGGCTCCTTCCATGTGTAATCCCCGAAAAGTTCCTAATTCGTCATGCTAACAACTATTTTTTCTTCACATAGTAATGCTATCGTGGACCCCTCAATGGATCACTCCATCACACCCCCACACCAGAACATTATTGATGCCTTCCCTTACTGACGAACGGGTGGGTATTAGTTATGTAAGATCTAGGGGTGTAGAGTTATCCCAACTTGTCTGAACTGTCAAACGTTAAACTACTATGCACCATCGTCCTTACACATGACGTTAAATGGTGGCCTCACCCCATGTATCATATGTGGTTTTCCCCATCATGGACATTCTCTAGGCCCACTAGTCTCCACGGGAGTGAGATCTTCCCCACATGGAATGAGATCCTCTTTATCGGAGCGACGTTTGTCTGCTGGGAAAAGGAAACCAACATTGTGTAAGCCAGTTGCATTTCCTGTGGGAGGTTTCATCTCTTCTCCTCATATCTTCATCCTTGAAAATGACTAAGAGGTGGGAGGGGAACAAGGGACTACGTTACCCTTCCCTTCTCCTGCTGGGCTTCGTCACCACCGGGAATCCATCCTAGAGTAAGTCCCAATCTCCATCTCCTTGGACTGCTAACCTTGTCTAAGCC
The DNA here is from genome assembly GCA_963277665.1 of Viscum album. NCBI lineage: Eukaryota > Viridiplantae > Streptophyta > Magnoliopsida > Santalales > Viscaceae > Viscum > Viscum album. The sequence continues at coordinate 198,874,136 of OY728150.1, forward strand.
CATGTTTCCATTTTGGTATGCTAGCAATGTGTAATCCCATGTTTCATCTTTGGGCTTCTAGCCACGTGTCTGAACATGTTTCCACTTTGGGCTGCGGACATCGTGTAGGCTCCTATTTCCATTTTGGGATGCTCACTACATGTCAGCTACATTCCACTTCCTACGGATGACCCTATCGTGATGTGATCATAGATCTTTGCTACCTATTTTTTCTCACACCGATCACAAATCATGTGGTCTTAGAGTAAGCATCGACCAGGATTTCCTCTAGGGGCAGCCATGAGTGTATGCCCTAAACACCATCCCGAACTACATGGACTTTGATTCTTGCAGGGCAATGTACGTCTGAATCCTCCCAAATGTTCAAGACCAATAACCACTGGTTATGAACCCCCTTAACGTCGGTTCCCACAACATCCCAAACTATGGGTAATTTGATTCTCACCAAGGAAAGGTATGTAAGAGGCCTCCCAAAGGATCAATCACAACACCTTTCACCCCAAAAATCATCATGTCCGGTCACTAAACACCATCATGAACTACATTGACATTTATCCTTGCCAATGGAAGGTATGTAGGAAGCCTACCTATTGTTCAAGCGCCACAAACACTGGTCCTGACCCCCTTCACATCGGTCCACCAACACCTTCGCGATCTACGTGGACTATGATCCTTTCAAATGAAAGGTACAAAGGAAGCCTCCTTGAGGTTCAATCACAAAAAACATTGGTCCCAACCCCCTTCATGCCTGTCAACCAACACAATTCAGAACTACATGGACATTGATCCTTGCCAAGGCAAGGTACGTAGAAATCCTCTAGAAGGTTCAATCCCAACAACCACGGGTCCCAAAACCCTTCACATCGGTCCACCCACACCATCTCGAACTATGTGGACATTGATCCTTGTCAAGCCAATGTACGTAGAAATCCTCTCGGACATTCAATCCCTACAACCACTAGTCTCGAACCCCTTCACGTTGGTCCAACTACACCATCCCGAACTACATGGACTTTGATCCATTCCATGGAAAGGTATGTAGAAATCCTCTTAGAGGTTCATGCCCAACAACCACTAGTAACGACCCCCTTCTGGTCTTCTCAACAAAACCTCTCCCGAACAATGGGGACTTTGATCATTGACAAGGAAAGGTACGTAGGATGCCTTCCTGAGGTTCATTCCCACCATCCATTGGTCCTGACCATCTTCATGTCGGTTCACCAAAATCCCTCATCAACTACGAGTACTTTGATGATTTCCAGGGAATGGTACGTAGGATGCCTCCCTGAGGTTCAAGCCCACCATCCATTGGTCCTGACCATCTCCACATCGGTCCACCCCCATCATGCATGATGTTAAACGATACACCCCACTTTTCCCCCATGACACTAAACTATCCCCCATCCAGTGGTATGTCATTGGGAACCCACCCAGTTGTAAGCCGTTGTGCCCCCACCCAGTGGTATGCTGTTGTATCCCCATCAAGTGGTAAGCCATTGTGCCCCCATCCAGTAGTATTCCATTGTAAACCCAATCACATTGTAAGCTATTTTGATCGCCTAACCATTTGTAAACCGTTATGAACCTCACGCTGCGATAATCCATTATGATACCCATTCATTGGAAAATCATTCTCAACTCCAGTTAGTGGTAAGTCGTTGTCCACCCCAATAGAAGGTATTTCGTCGTGCTCCCCAATTGATGGTAATCCGTTGTAGTCCCCTATTGTTGGGACCCACATCTCTGGTCATACCTTGAGTGTCAGACCAACCTCGGGCTGCTAACTATACATAAGCCCTAGTATATAATCGGGTCGGTGTCCTTTGTGTGCACCTATATTATATACTCCCATCATGAACTATGTGGACATTTGTTCCCTTCCACATGGATATGTAAGTATCCTACCTGAGATTCCATCCAATCACCCATGTAATATCCTGGTCATTCCCACGAGCGTATGTGTTTCGGGAAGGTCATGCCCCCAACTCGGAGGTTCCACTTCCTCCGGGTCCCCCCCATACGAGTCACCTCCACAGATGTCACAACGCCACCCCAAAATAAGAGAAAATTGATTCCTTGACACATGGATATATAGGATTTATCTTCGAGGATCAAGCCCAACATCATTATCACCCTCACGTTTGATCTGTCTCATACCCCCACTGGTTAATTTATCTCTCCATTGTCAATCCCAATTCTTACCTGGGCCACCACATCCCGGTGAGATCATACCATATATTTTCATATTCAGTACTCTTAGAAGAATGTGGGTATCTTACCATGTGTTAGTCCCAACATCAGTGTTCCCTCTAGGGGTTTCACACATCTCCTCAACTCTATTGATTTTTTCGATCAGTCGGATCTGTCTCTGCTAGTCGTTAAACTCGGGGCATACCCAGTGTTAAACATATGAAGCTGGGGAAAATCTCATATAAATGCATGTGGCATATAATTCATCTCATTATACATGGGATGCCTTGGGATTTTCCACCCTCGAGAATCCCTATACTATGGGGAAGAAACCGAGATGCACTAGTTTTCAAGCCTCTAGACACATCAATGATGTCCAGCATGACTACTCCCCTAGACGAAGGTTGCTGCCCTTACCAGAACCCTTGGAATGTCCTGAAAAAAGAAGTGTAATTAACTGGCTTTCATAAAGATATGTCACTTGGATGATTTTCAATAACAACGTATAAATCTATATGGGTGACCTGGATAAGGTGATGAGTTCCAAGGAGGAACGCACTGAAGGTGGAACCGACATCCCGTCATCTTGTTTCGATCAAGGAGCAAACGTCCCTAAATAAGTGATTGATGTCTCACAACTTGGGAATGTGGGAATGAGGGGAATCATCCAACACGTATTTGTCATCATACAACTGACAGATGTGCCCCCCCCCCCCGGACGAAAACATTGGAAACACCTGGATAATGCTTTGTTTGTGTTTTCCAAGTATGCTAATCCCCATCTGTACATCCTAGCCCAATCAATGTCGTCTAGTATGGGTAGATACATCATGTCCACATGCATCCATGAATGATCAGTAGGCATGGTACCTTCAATGATCCGTAATGTATATGCACAAGCATAACACATAACAGTATTCTCATCATCATCATTGGGTAAATGTGGAATCAGTGCCTCTAACCTTGAAAAATATATGGACACTCCATCTATATTGCTATAGTCGACCTAAATTTTGATGCCTAACAAGCGCTGAACATGGTCTGGACATGATTCATAAGTGGGTCCCATAACATGTATCCCCTAGATCGGAAGACCGATAAACACTACTGTAGAGACACGAAACTTAACGTACATGGACATTACATTACTTTTGCGGAATAAATAGTAAGTAACAAAAACACACACACATGGACCATAATAGTTTAGTGTCTTTGGAAAATCGGAATAAAATCTTCTAATCGTGGTGAAATATCTTCAACATCTCCAATAAAGATCTTCCTTTTTTTACCAAAAACCTTTCTTTATATCCTGGGGAAAAGAAAACATAAAAGGGTGAGCTCAAATGCTCAGTAAGGGTAAAAAAAAGAAATATCAATCACATCATATACATAAGAACATAACTTTAGGAAATCTTAACCTGCAAAAGAAATCATAATTTCATAACATGGGATAAATCATAGTAGTGAAATGTAATCCCAATAATCATAACTTAAAACATGAAACTTTTTGGCATACGCACATAATCATAGAGAATCATTTCTTATTAGTCAAGACTCATTGACAAGACTATCTTAGTGGAAAAAGTCCATTTTTGAACCGAGTTCACTCCTCATTTCAGTCCTGTTTCACTTAACCGGTTTAACATATCGTTCCATCCATGTCTATCTCATGAGATATAGAATCTTTACCCAATGTATTGGAGGGAGATATAGGTCCCACCCATCTCATAATGATATCATTCTTATGTGTGCCACAAAATCATAAACCATGCATCATTGCATAACCCATCTAATAAAAATGGGAATCTTAAACATCGTGACATCATAAAACAATTCATATAAGATAAAGGAATACCTAAATATAATTCCATCGCAACATAATCAAATCAATGTAATAATAGGGATATAAACAGAACCCTTTATTATCTTAGATGGAAAATAATTTTGATAAAACACTTGAACTCCATTCTTGAGGAAAATATCCTTTCTGCTTCAAAAACCCTTTTCCTTTCTTAACATGTCATACCATTCTAAACTAAATGAAGTTTATTAAAAATAAACTTGAAAACTTGTAATGGAAGCCTCTTGGAAATGATGTTTTAAAAATCAATTCATGTAGTATAAGTTCATAAAACATTCTTCTCGTACTTGTGTCGGAAAAGTCAAGAAAGTACCTCGTACGAAAAACGACAAAAGATTAGTTTCATATATTTTACTAAAAACTCACCAAAGGGTAAAATAGGATTTAAACAATTTTATGTGGATGGAAATAATATTACATATTGAGGAAACATGGATTTGGATGATAAAATACACCCCAGTAAATACCAGAGTATAAACAATCTCGGATAAAAATGAGATTGTGATATTTCCATTACCTTAGGTCCGATTTCCTTCGTAGCGTCCAAACCTCCTGTATAATGATTTAAATAATGTCATCTAATTATTCCAGAATGATACTCATTGTTATGATATCATATATGGTACACTTATGACTTTATATTACCCGTTCTTTTGTAAATTCCATGGTAAAGAGCGTTTTGGATAAAATCGTTTCATTTATCGTCCGTGTTTTGACTTGTAATTATTCATATGATTACTTAGATCATGATTAATTATTTCCAGAATATAAAACATGATTTATATATTCATAATATTCATATATATAATCTATCAGTAAATGGAATGAAATACACCATTCATGGAGACGGTAGGTCGTACATACGCATGAACACTGTTTTCGTTTCCTTACTGAGTTGAATGGAATTAAGTAGATGAAATACATATATATACATAAATCCATTATAATTATTATGTCATATATGTCATGAATACTTGTTATATATACTTTATAATCATTCATTAATGGTTAACGTGGAGAATGAATCTCATCGCGTCGTGGAGACGGTAGTCCGTACGTATGCACGAGCGATGATATCGTTCCCATGATCATGGAATTGTATTGGAGTGTGTGTATACTATTTCAGAATCAATATCACTTTACAATAATAATATATAGTTATTATTTACACCATTATACCCATCCATGTAAGGTGGTGGTGGAAAAATATTACACCACGGCGTGGAGACGGTATTCCGTACATACGCACGCGCGGTGATTTCCTTTTCCGTAGGATGGATAGATGGTGAAATAGGGTTGTTTCATAATTATAATAACAAATCAGTATATGAGTGATACTGATGTTATTACTTCATAATGAAACAAATAAAGAAGAAAAGGTGGAAGAAGAAATAAATTTTAAAGAATCGGTAACGGACATTAACTCTTCTTTGAAGCGCATATTTGAGTCCTCCTCTTAGGGCACTAAAATTGGTCATTGAAGAATACCAGGACCTCTAGGATGTTTCTAGGGAAGTGGATAATATAATTTGGCAGGTTTGTTCCGAGCTTGAAGGCTCAAAGTGGTGTGATAAAGAGAGGTAGGAGGTGCCCTTTAATAAGGGTGGAGAGGGGCACCTTTGGAATAACAAAATATATTATTTTATTATAAAGCCAAATTCTGTTTTAAATAGCTGAAAATTGATTTATTTAGAAGCTAAGGTGGGAATGGGTCGAAATCCTCTAATCCAAAAGAATTTAGACAAGTTTAGGTTCCTATTTTAACCTTATCATTTAGATTTAACATTAAGTTAGATAATTCTACTTTTACCGTGTCTTTTTGTGTTCTTACACTATATGGTTAATAAACATACTATAAGAAGTCAAACAAAAACCAAGTTGTTTATTATTAATATATATAACATTATCTAAGTCATTTGTCTGACCCATAGATTTTTAGGAATAAATTAACAATTAATAATATAATATTAGTTTTAAAACATATTTTATGTCAATTTTGACACTATTTAGTAATTGATTTTTGTGAAAATCATAACAGAATGATTAGTTCAAGAAAAGGTAATTAAATCAATAAAAACATGTCATATTAACCTAGAAAATTAGTTTAATTCATAAAAAGTCTCAAATTACATTTATTTTGTTATTTATAACATCAATTATGTTAATATTTCATTAATAAGATAATTACTTCATCATCATTGTGTCATACATAAATTAACTTACTTAATGTCTAAAAATTAAAAATAAAATACCATTATGTAGGAAAGCGTTTTAGCTTTCTAATTAATATTTATAGTCAAATTTATCTTATGTATAACCCTATATTAAAACTGATATACTTATTAAACTTCGATTTTAACCATTTTAACAATTCTTTAAATAAATTAATAATAAATGTCCTAATCTAATCCAAGTGGGCCTAAATGGTCATAGTTTATTCCTAAGGTTGTTTTTGGTCAAATTACACTTAACCAATAGAATTATGACATGTTTTAGGGTAATAATAATATCATTTTTACCCTTAATTACCCTATTTACTTTTAACCGTGGTAAAATAAGTAAAAAGTTACTATTCACCAAAAATTATTTTCATCTCATTGAAAAACATTTTACTTACTGTCATCAACCGTTTCTCTCGGATTTTTGAAATTCGACTCACAGAAGCGGTAAAATTATGTTTTATGAAAAATTCATTTTTTTAACTACCACTTAGTGGTTTCACTATTCATCAAAAAATGAAAGTTTCCAGAAAGAATATAAAAAATTAGGCCTAAGATATATTTGATATTATGAACTGAAAAATGATGTCTATTTTACCAATGAACAACATTGTATTAAAATTTAAAAATATATTCTAAATATACTTTAAAACCACTCAAATTATTAATTTATCACTATTAATTATTTCGATTAAAAAGGTTGTTTTTAATTAAAATTTAGTAATTTTCACTATTCATCAGAAAATGAAAGTTATCCAAAAAGTACCAAAATTTCACCCTAAGATAATTTCGATATTCAGAATCCAAAAATGAAGTCCATTTTGAAAAATAAAATTTATAAAATTACAAAAAGTCGGTATTACTATTCATAACGGCTAGTTTTAATAATATTTTAATAGCATATCGTTGTTTAAGGAAACTCAATATTGCGTACAACACACGCTATCGTGGAAGGTCGCACTTGCGTGTAATGCAGGCCAAGTCAAGGATATGTGTTGTGCAAGCTCCTTTTGGTGTATAATACAACACAAAACATTAATGAAATTAAAAAGAATATTTTTCATAAAATCTCCGGGTGTTACATTCTACCCCCCTTAAAATAAATTTCGCCCTCGATATTCGTCAGGGTTATAAATGGTTTACTACTCGAAAGTTTCTTTAATAGAATCCCATGTCGTAAAAAGGAATACGAAAACCAATATTTAAAAACATTAGTATGAAACGTAACGGTTACCCAAATAAACTAATCACTGGCTTTCCACATAGGTGAAAATATGGATATGGAAGAGAAATCTAAACATCATGTTCTGATTGAGAGTGGTAGAGAATATGGCTATGGAAAATCCAACAATCACAAAGCCATAAATTTGAGATGATATAAGGTACCATCTGATTCATCAGATATAAGAGAACTAGGACAACATTTTTGGTTTTCAAGATCATTTCCCTGATGTAGATGAAATTGGAATTAGAAAAAATACTTCATGATTTTGGTATAGTCTCACCGTTGGTCATTCTTTGGACAATTTACACTTCATATCTTAAATAAATGAAGTTGAATTTGTTATTCGTTATGTGTTAGCAGATTATGTGATAGAATGATGGGTCATTCCATCAGTCTCAAACAAAATGTTAGAAAAGTTATCAAAACTTACCTAAGTTCATCTATAGTGAGATTAAGCATATATGGTTCCTAAAATAGACATATACTTCATATATAATACTGCATAATATAATAAAACTAGTTTCTACTAAACAGGGACTTCCTGTAGGCCAGTGGTAGGCGATAAAGGCTAGTCGCACTTCGTTTGTGGGTTTGATTCCCACAGCCTTGTCCGACGCGACGGGCTATTGCCTGTCCTGCAGGTTTTCCTTTTTCTAAAACTACATTACTATAACATCCCATCAATAATATCAAAAAAAAGTTATATCCTTAAATAATACAAACTTATGTCCATCATAATCCATTCCAATCTTTAGGAATATCTAAAATACTTCGGTCCAAGCTCATAGTATAAAGAAAATGATTACTTGAAATGTCATCAACCAAGAATGTGAATACCATCATTTATCCCCCATATATCTTTTTGGTAACTGTCCAATCATGTAAATACCTTAATCATTTATTCTCTTGAAAAATGAATACCCATTAAACCTTAGTGAAAACATGAATGCTGTCAAAAGTTAACTCTTTCCACATACCAAAATCTGAAAATTCAATATACTCAAACCATGATATAACCTTCTCCTTATATCAGTCATGAGATCATGAATACTATCAAACATTTAATTTTTTCCTTATCCCTTCATTATGTGCATATCATCTATATTCCAAAAATATCTGAATAACCATTAATGGATACTGGTACCATTAATCATACACTTTCAAAACTAAAGGAAAGACAACAGTGTAACAATCCTTAGTTGTCTCTTTATTCTATAGTACCATGAGATTACTTATACAACATTACACTTGATAAACATGTAATCATTCCACTACCTTCTTAAACCATTGACCGAGCTTCAACAATTATTTCATCTCACATATCATTTGTAGTCTCTTCATCATCAACATAAATACTATCCATACGGCCATACTAATTCTCTTCATAAGACTTTCCCTTAGGGAATTGGTTTGAATAATGCCCTTACATTCCACATTTAAAACATTTAACCATTGTTGATGTCGTAGCAATACCATTATCCTCATCCATGGTGTTAACTGAACCTTTTCCTTTGAACTTACTGGCTTTGTTTCTTTCTTTTCCACACCCAAAGCATCTTCCAGTTCCCTTGAAACAATCTCCTCGATGCCTCTTCCCACATGATTTACATGAGGGAAATTGAACTTTCTTTCCTCTATGATCATCATGAAACTCCATCTTTCTCTTATTATCTGAGTCGGGAAACTTACCAATGTTGAGATTATTGATCATATTATGAGATTTCTGATTAGGAATAATAAGGATGTTTGGACTTCCAATTCCTGTTTCATTTGGTTTCTCATGAATAATACCATTCCATTGTCCGTCATATCCTCCATTATCATGAATCTTCCAGTTTCCAGCCATTTTCTAAAACCCAAAAAGAATAGTGTGAGAGGCAAAAATCATTCTAGAGAAAACAACATAGTAAAGGGGGAGCACCCTCAATATCTAACATCTTAGGTTAAATTATAATATCAATACCGTAGTTCTAGGACTATATCCTATACGTATACTTATCCTTAGGGACATCCCTAGACATACCATAGAAATATCTCTAGGGCTCTCACTAACATATTAGCATCCTAGTTTCCAAAGGATGACTAAACCTTTCCTCTGATACCAACTGTAGAGACCCGAAGCATAACGTACATGGACATTACATTACATTTGCGGAATACTTAGTACATAACAAAAACACACACACCGGGACCGTAATAGTTTAGTGTCTTTGGAAACTCGGAATAAAATCTTCTAATTGTGGTGAAAGATCTTCAACATCTCCCATAATGATATTCCTTTTTTTACCTAAAACCTTTCTTTATATCCTGGGGAAAAGAAAACATAAAAGCGTGAGCTCAAATGCTCAATAAGGGTAAATAAAAGAAATATAAATCACATCATATACATAAGAACATAACTTTTGGAAATCTTAAGCAGCAAAAGAAATCATAATTTCATAACAAGGGATAAATCATAATAGTGAAATGTAATCCCAATAATCATAACTCAAAACATGAAACATTGTGGCATACACATATAAGAATAGAGAATCATTTCTTATTAGTCAAGACTCATTTCCAAGACTATCTTAGTGGACAAAGTCCATTTCTGAACCGAGTTCACTCCTCGTTTCAGTCCTGTTTCACTGAACCGGTTTAACATGCCATTCCAGCCATGTCTATCTCATGAGATATAAAATCTTTACCTAATGCATTGGAGGGAGATATAGGTCCCACCCATCTCATAATGATGCCATTCTTATGTGTGCCACAAAATCATAAACCATACATCATTGCATAACCCATGTAATAAAAATGGGAATCTTAAACATCGTGACATCATAAAACAATTCTTATAAGATAAAGGAATTCATAAATATAATTCCATCACAACATAATCAAATCAATGTAATAATAGGGATAGAAACAGAACCCTTTATTATCTTAGATGGAAAATAATTTTGATAAAACACATGAACTCCATTCTTGAGGAAAATATCCTTTCTACTTCAAAACACTTTTCCTTTCTTAACATGTCATACAATTATAAACTAAATGAATTTGATTAATAATAAACTTGAAAACTTTTAAAGGAAACTTCTTGGAAATAATGTTTTAAAAATCCATTCATGTCGTATAAGTTAAAAAAACATTCTTCTCTTTTTTTTGTCGGAAAAGTCAAAAAAGTACCTCATACGAAAAACGACAAAAGATTCCGTTCATATATTTTACTAAAAATTCACCAAAGGGTATAATAGGATTTAAACAATTATAGGTCGATGTAAATAATATTACATATTGAGGAAACATGAATGTGGATGATGAAATACACCCCAGTAAAAACCAAAGTATAAACAATCTCGGGTAAAAATGAGATTGTGATATTTCCCTTACATTAGGTCCGATTTGCTTTGTAAGTGTCCGAACCTCCTGTATAATGATTTAAATAATGTCACTGACTTATTCCAGAATCATACTCATTGTTATGATTTCATATATGGTTCACTTATGACTTTATATTACCCTTTCTTTTGTAAATTCCATGTTAAAGAGCGTTTTGGGTAAAATCGTTTCATTTGTCATCCGTGTTTTGAATTGTAATTATTCATATAATTACTTAGATCATGATTACTTATTTCCAGAATATAAAACATGATTTATATATTCAGAATATTCATATATATAACAGATCAGTAAATGGAACGAAATACACCGTTCTCGAGATGGTAGGCCGTACATACGCATGAACGCTATTTTTGTTTCCTTATTCAGTTGAATGTAATTAAGTAGATGACATAAATATATATACACAAAAATCCAGTATCATTATTATGTCATATATTTCATTATTACTTATTATATATACTTTATAATCATTCATTAATGGTTAACGTGGAGAATGAATCGCATCGCGTCGTGGAGACGGTAGTCCGTACGTATGCACAAGCGATGATATTGTTTCCATAATCGTGGAATTGTATGGGATTGTATGTATACTATTTCAGAATCAATATATCTTTAAAATAATCATATATAGTTTTTATGCACACCATTATACCCATCCAAATAAGGTGGTGGTGGAAAATAGATTACACCACGACGTGGAGACGGTATTCCATACATACGCACGCGCGGTGATTTCGTTTTCCGTAGGATGGATAGATGGTGAAATAGGTTTGTTTCATACTTATAATAACATATCATTATATGAGTGATATTGATGTTATTACTTCATATTGAAACAAATACATAAGAAAAGGTGGAAGAAGATATAAATTTGAAAGAATCGGTAACGGACAATACCTCTTCTTTGAAGCGCCTCTTTGAGTCATCCTCTTAGGGAACTAAAATTGGCCTTTGAAGAATACCAGGACCTCTAGGATGTTTTTAGGGAAGTGGAGAAGAGAATTTGGCAGGGTTTTTCCGAGTTTGAAGGCTCAAAGTGGTGTGAGGAAGAGAGGGAGGAGGTGCCCTTTTTTAAGGGAGGAGAGGGACACCTTTTGAATAACTAAATATATTATTTTATTATAAAGCCAAATTCGGTTTTAAATAGATCCAAATTGATTTATTTAGAATATAATGTGGGTATGGGTGGAAATAATCTAATCTAATATAATTTAGACAAGTTTAGGTTCCTATTTTAACCTTATCATTTAGATTTAACATTAAGTTAGATAATTTTACTTTTACCGTGTCTTTTTTTGTTCTTACACTATATGGATAATAAACATACTATAAGAAGTCAACTGAAACCCAAGTTGTTTATTATTAATATTTATAACCTTATCTAAGTAATTTGGCCGAACCATAGATTTTTAGGAATAAAATAACAATTAATTATATAATATTTTTAAAAAAACTATTTTATGTCAATTTTGAAACTATTTAGTAATTAATTTTTGTGATAATTATAACATAATGGTTAGTTCACAAAAAGTTAATTAAATCAATACTAACATGTCATATTAACCCATAAAATTATTGGAATTCATAAAAAGGCTCAAATTGAATTTATTTTGTTATTTATAACATCAATTATGATAATATTTCACTAATAAGATAATTACTGCATCATCTTTGTGTCATAAATAAATTAACTTATTTAAAGTCTAAAAATTAGAAGTGAAATACCACTATGTAGGAAATCGATTTATCTTTCTAATGAATATTTATAGTGGAATTTATCTTATGTATAACCCTATATTAAAAATGATATACTTATTAAACTTTGATTTTAACTATCTTAACCCTTCTTTAAATAAATTAATAATAAATGTCCTAATCTAATCCAAGTGGGCCTAACGTGTCATATTTTATTCCTAATGTTGTTTTTAGTAGAATTAAACTTGTCCAATAGAATTAGGATATGTGTTAGGGTAATAATAATATCATTTTTACCCTTAATTACCCTATTTACTTTTAATCGTGGTAAAAAAAAGTAAAAAGTTACTATTCAACAAAAATTATTTTCATCTCATTGAACCACATTTTACTTACTGACATCAACAGTGTCCCTCGGATTTTTGAAATTCCACTCACTGAAGCGGTAAAATTATGTTTTAAGAAAAATTCATTTTTTTAACTACCACTTAGTGGTTTCACTATTCATCAAAAAATGAACGTTTCCAGAAAAAAATACCAAAAATTAGGCCTAAGAAATATTTGATATTATGAACTGTAAAAGGATGTCTATTTTACCTAATTAAAAACATATCAGTTTCATTACTTAATTTAAAAATTAATTTTCATCGTCAATACAAATAGCGTGTTCTTAAGAGCTAATAACTATCAAAAGATTGACACTTGTTTCTGTCTGGTTTAAATGTGAAATTACATCCAATGAACAAAATTGTATTAAATTGTAAAAATATATTCTAAATATATTTTAAAACCACTAAAATTATTAATTTATCACTATTAATTATTTCGATTAAAAATGTTATTTTTAATTAAATTTAGTAATTTTCACTATTTATCAGAAAATGAAAGTTATCTGAAAAGTACCAAAATTTCACCCTAAGCTAATTTCGATATTCTGAATCCAAAAATGAAGTCCATTTTGAAAAATAAAATTTATAAAATTTCAAAAATTAGGTATTACTATTCATAACGGCTAGTTTTTATAATATTTTAATAGTATATCGTTGTTTAGTGAAACTCGGTATTGCGTACAACACACGATATCATGGAAGGTCGCGCATATGTGTATTGTAAGCCAAGTCAAGTATGAGTGTTTTGGAAGCTCCTTTTAGTGTATCATTCAACACAAAACATTAATGAAATTAAAACGAATATTTTTCATAAAATCTTGGGGTGTTACATTCTACCCCCCTTAAAATGAATTTCTCCCTCGAAATTCGTCGGTGTTATAAATGGTTTACTACTCGAAAGTTTCATTAATAGAAACCCACATCGTAAAAAGGAATACCAAAACAAATCTTTAAAAACAAAAGTAAGAAATGTAACGGTTACCCAAATAAACTAATCATTGGGTTTCCACATAGGTGAAAATATGGATATGGAAGAGAAATCTAAACATCATGTTCTGATTGAGAGTGGTAGAGAACATGGCTATGGAGAAGCCAGGAATCACAAAGCCATACATTTTTGATGATATAAGGTACCATCTGATTCATCAGATATAGGAGCACTAGGAAAAAATTTTGGGTTTTCAAGATCATTTTCCTAAAGTAGATGAAATTGGAATTAAAAGAAATACATTCATGATTTTGGTATAGAATCGCCATTGGACGTTTTGTGGAGAATTTCCACTTCATTTATTAAATAAATGAAATTGAATTTTTCATTCGTGATGTGTTAGCATATCATGTGATAGAACGATGGGTCATTCCATCAGTCTCAAACAAAAGGTTAGAAAAGTTATCAAAACTTACATAAGTCCATCTATAGTGAGATTAAGCATATATGGTTCCTAAAATGGACTTATACTTCATATATCATACTGATTAATATAATAACACTAGTTTCTACTAAACAGGGACTTCCTGTATTCCAGTGTAAGGCGATAAAGGCTTGTCGCACTTCGGTTGTGGGTTCAATTCCCACAGCCTTGTCCGACATGATGGGCTGTCGCCCGTCCTATAGGTTGTCCTTTTTCTAAAACTACATTATTATAACATCCCATCAATAATATCAAAAAAAATTCTATCCTTAAACAATACTAACTTATGTCCAACATAATCCATTCCAATCATTAGGCTTATCTAAAATACTTCGGTCCAAGCTCATAGTATAAAGAAAACGATTACTTGAAATGTCATCAACCAAGAATGTGAATACCATCATTTATCCCCCATATATCTTGTTGGTCACATTCCAATCATGTTAATACCTTAATCATGTAATCTTTTGAAAAATGAATACCCATTAAACCTTAGTGAAAACATGAATGCTTTCAAAAGTTAACTCTTTCCACATACCAAAATCCAAAAATTCTATATTCTCAAACTGTGATATAACCTTCTCCTTATATCAGTCATGAGCTCATTAATACTATCAAACATTTAATTTTCTCCTTATCCCTCCATTATGTGCATATCATCTATATTCCAAAAATATCTGAATAACCTTTAATGGATACTGGTACCATTAATCATACACTTTCAAAAATCAAGGAAAGATAACAGTGTAACAATCCTTAGTTGTCTCTTTATTCCATAGTACCATGAGATTACTTATACAACATTATACTTGATAAACATGTAATCATTCCACTACCTTCTTAAACCATTGACCGAGCTTCAACAATTCTTTCATCTCACATATCATTTGTAGTCTCTTCATAATCATAAACATAAATACTACCCATACGACCATTCTGATTCTCTTCATGAGACTTTCCCTTAAGGCATTGGTTTTCATAATGCCCGTACATTCCACATTTAAAAAATTTAACCATTATTGATGTCGTAGCAATACCATTATCCTCATCCATGGGGTTAACTGAACCTTTTCCTATGCACTTACTGGCTTTGTGTCCTTCTTTTCCACACCCAAAGCATCTTCAAGTTCCCTTGAAACAATCTACTCGATTCCTCTTCCCACAAGATTTACATGAGGGAAATTGAACTTTTTTTCCTCTATGATCATCATGAAACTCCATCATTCTCTTATTATCTGAGTCGGTAAACTTACCAAAGTTGATATTATTGATCATATTATGATATTGCTGATTAGGCATAATAATGATGTTTGGACTTCCAAATCTTGTTTCATTTGGTTTCTCATGAAGAATATCATTCCATTGTCCATCATATCCTCCATTATCATGAATCTTCCTGTTTCCAACCATTTTCTAAAACCCAAAAAGAATAGTGTGAGAGGAAAAAATCGTTCCAGGGAAAACAACATAGTAAAAGGGGAGAACCCTCAATATCTAACATCTTAGGTTAAATTCTAATATCGTTACCATAGATCTAAGACTATATCCTATATGTATACTTATCCTTAGGGACATCCCTAGACACACCTTAGAAATATCTCTAGGGATCTCACTAGCATTTTCATATCCTAGTTTCCAAAGGTTGACTAAACCATTCCTCTGATACCAACTGTAGAGACCCGAAGCTTAACGTACATGGACATTACATTACTTTTTCATAATACTTAGTACATAACAAAAACACACACACAAGGACCATAATAGTTTAGTGCCTTTGGAAACTCAGAATAAAATATTCTAATCGTGGTGAAAGATTTTCAACATCTCCCATAAAGATCTTCCTTTTTTTACCTAAAACCTTTCGTTATATCCTGGGGAAAAGAAAACATAAAAGGGAGACCTCAAATGCTCAGTAAGGGTAAACAAAAGAAATATCAATCACATCATATACATAAGAACATATCTTTTGGAAATCTTAACCTGCAAAAGAAATCATAATTTCGTAACATGGGATAAATCATAGTAGTGAAATGTTATCCCAATAATCATAACATAAAACATGAAACTTTGTGTCATACACACATAACCATAGAGAATCATTTCTTATTAGTCAAGACTCATTGCCCAGACTATCTTAGTGGACAAAGTCCATTTCTGAACCGAGTTCACTCCTCGTTTCACTCTAGTTTCACTGAACCGTTTTAACCTGCAGTTCCAGCCTTGTCTATATCATGAGATATAAAATCTTTATGCAATGCATTGGAGGGAGATATATTTCCCACCCATCTCATAATGATACCATTCTTATGTGTGCCACAAAATCATAAACCATACATCATTGCATAACCCATGTAATAAAAATGGGAATCTTAAACATCATGACATCATAAAACAATTCATATAAGATAAAGTAATTCATCAATATAATTCCATAACAACATAATCAAATCAATGTAATAATAGGGATAGTAACATAACCCTTTATTATCTTATATGGAAAATAATTTTGATAAAACACTTAAACACTATTCTTGAGGAAAATATACTTTCTTCTTCAAAAACACTTTTACATTCTTAATATGTCATACCATTCTAAACTAAATGATGTTGATTAAAAATAAACTTGAAAACTTTTAAAGGGAGATTCTTGGAAATAATTTTTTAAAAATCCATTCATGCCGTATAATTTTAAAAAAACATTCTTCAAGTACTTTTGTCGGAAAAGTCAAAAAAGTACCTCGTACGAAAAACGGCAAAAGATTCCTTTAATTTCTTTTACTAAAAACTAACCAAAGGGTAAAATAGGATTTAAAAAATTTCAGGTGGATGGAAATAATATTACATATTGAGAAAACATGGATGTGGATGATAAAATACACCCCAGTAAATACCAAAGTATAAACAATCTCTGATAAAAATGAGATTGTGATATTTCCCTTACCTTAGGTCTGAATTGCTCCGTAAGTGTCCGAACCACCTGTATAATGATTTAAATAATGTCATTTACTTATTCCATAATCATACTCATTATTATGATATCATATATGGTTCACTTATGACTTTATATTACCCATTCTTTTGTAAATTCCATGTTAAAGAGCGTTTTGGGTAAAATCGTTTCATTTGTCGTCCGTGTTTTGACTAGTAATTATTCATATGATTACATAGATCATGATTACTTATTTACAGAATATAAAACATGATTTATATATTCATAATATACATATATATAATAGATCAGTAAATGGAAAGAAATACACCGTTCATGGAGACGGTAGGCCGTACATACGCATGAACATTGTTTTTGTTTCCTTATTGAGTTGAATGGAATTAAGTAGATGAAATACATATATATACACATAAATACAGTATCACTATTATGTCATATATTTCATGATTACTTATTATATATACTTTATAATCATTCATTAATGGTTAACGTTGAGAATGAATCTCATCGCGTCGTGGAGACGGTAGTCCGTACGTATGCATGAGCGATGATATCGTTACCATGATCGTGGAATTGTATTGGAGTGAATGTATACTATTTAAGAATCAATATCACTTTACAATAATCATATATAGCTATTATGTACACCATTTTACCCATCCATGTAAGGTGGTGGTGGAAAATAGATTACACCACGGTGTGGAGACGGTATTCCGTACGTACGCACGCGCGGTGATTTCATTTTCCGTAGAATGGTTAGATGGTGAAATAGGGTTGTTTCATACATATAATAACATATCAGTATATTAGTGATACTAATGTTATTACTTCATAATGAAACAACTAAATAAGAAAAGGTGGAAGAGAAATAAAGTTGGAAGAATCGGTAACAGACATTACCTCTTCTTTGAAGCGCCTCTTTGAGTCCTCCTCTTAGAGCACTAAAATTGGTCTTTGAAGAAGACCAGGACCTATAGAATGTTACTAGGGAAGTGGAGAAGAGAATTTTGCAGGGTTGGGCCGATCTTGAAGGCTCAAAGTGTTGTGAGGAAGAGAGGGAGGAGGTTCCCTTTTATAAGGGAGGAGAGGGGCACCTTTGGAATAACTAAAAAGATTATTTTATTATAAAGCCAAATTCGGTTTTAAATAGCTCAAAATTGATATATTTATAATCCAAGGTGGGGATGGGTCGAAATACTCTCATCCAATAGAATTTAGACATGTTTAGGTTCCTATTTTAACCTTATCATTTAGATTTAACATTAAGTAAAATAATTTTACTTTTCCATGTCTTTTTGTGTTCTTACACTATAAGGTTAATAAACTTACTATAAGAAGTCAAACGAAACCCAAGTTGTTTATTATTAATATATATAACCTTATCTAAGTCATTTTCCTGATACATAGATTTTTAGAAATAAAATAACAATTAATAATATAATATTTGTTTTAAAAACTATTTTATGTCAATTTTGACACTATTTAGAAATTGATTTTTGTGAAAATCATAACAGAATGATTAGTTCAAATAAAGTTAATTAACTCAATAATAACATGTCATAGTAACCTATAAAGGTAGTGGAATTATTAAAAAGTCTCAAATTACATTTATTTTGGTATTTATAACATCAATTATTTTAATATTTCATTAATAAGATAATTACTGCATCTTCTTTGTGTCATATATAAATTTAATTATTTAATGTCTAAAAATAAAAAAAAATACCATTATGTAGGAATTTGTTTTAGCATTATAATGAATATTTATAGTCGAATTTATCTTATTTATAACCCTATATTAAAAATTATATACTTATTAAACATTGATTTTAACTATTTTAACCCTTCTTTAAATAAATTAATAATAAATGTCCTAATCTAATCCAAGTGGGCCTAAATGGTCATATTTTATTCCTAAGGTCGTTTTTGGTCGAAGTAAACTTATCCAATAGAATTAGGACAGGTGTTAGGGTAATAATAATATCATTTTTACCCTTAATTACCCTATTTACATTTAATCGTGGTAAAAAAAGTAAAAAGATACTATTCACCAAAAATTATTTTCATCTCATTGAACCACATTTTACTTACCGACATCAATCGTGTATCTCGGATTTTTGAAATTCCACTCACAGAAGCGGTAAAATTATGTTTTATGAAAAATTCATTTTTTTTAACTACCACTTAGTGGTTTCACTATTCATCAAAAAATGAAAGTTTCCAGAAAAATACCAAAAATTAGGCCGAAGCTATATTTGATATTATGAACTGAAAAATGATGTCTATTTTACCAAATTCAAAACATATCAGTTGCATTACTTAATTTAAAAATTAATGCTCGTCGTCAAAACAAATAGCGTGTTCTTAAGAGATAATAACTATCAAAAGATTGACACTTGTTTATGTCTGGTTTAAATGTGATATTACATCCAATGACCAACATTGTATTAAATTTTAAAAATATATTCTAAATATACTTTAAAAAATCTAAAATTATTAATTTATCACTATTAATTATTTTGATTAAAAAGGTTGTTTTTAATTAAAATTTAGTAATTTTCACTATTCATCAGAAAATGAAAGTTATCCGAAAAGTACCAAAATTTTACCCTAAGCTAATTTTGATATTCCGAATACAAAAATGAAGTCCATTTTGAAAAATAAAATTTATAAAATTTCAAAAAGTCAGTATTACTATTCATAACGGCTAGTTTTAATAATATTTTAATAGCATATCGTTGTTTAGTGAAACTCGGTATTGCGTACAACACACACTATCGTGGAAGGTCGTGCTTGCATGTAATACAATCCAAGTCAAGGATGTGTGTTGTGAAAGATCCTTTTGGTGTATCATACAACACAAAACATTAATGAAATTAAAAAGAATATTTTTCATAAAATCTCGGGGTGTTACAACTGCCACATCCGGGAGGGTGATGGTCATCTCTCCCCCAAGGGAGTAGAAAGTGTGTGTCTCTTGTCTCTACCTCTCAATGAGGGAAAACAGAATGTGATGTTATATAAAAGTGAAATTGGATACATAAAAGCCATAGAAGCCAACACTTGTAATTTATGGTCTAATGGAATGAGAATGCTCCCTATGATGAAAATTGTGCACTCGACGCACCATGATCGATCGATCTCCACCACCCACTAACATTAATAGGGAAATATGCGTACACTAATAACTGAGAAGCATGGTATCATACTTCCTCACATTTTTTTAATGATGTTTTCTTCTAAATATAATAATCTTAGCGTCCTCCCATAATATGTGTCACCCTTGCAATACGACACATCCTTTTTTCAATATGTGACAATCCTTCATGCAACCACGTCCCTCCTCCGCTCCCATTATCTTCCATTCACTCCCTCCCACTCCTATTATCACTCGGGATTCACCTCATCATGACCTAGAATCCTTGCAAACCCTACAAACCCCCGCTGTTATAGTATTCATTCTACCAGTTATGATGCACTCTTTCGTCCTTCTCCTAGGTCCTCCTTCTCTTGGATTCAGCTCACCTTTCCATCATGTTCTGTATTACTCTCCCACTCTGGTTCACCTCTTCGTGAGCTAGGGATACCAGAAAATCCCCGCCTACGTTGTCATCCACCTCTTGGTTTCCGTGAAGTCTGATATACTCCTACTCCATCTTGCTCCTTCTCCCAGTTTCACCTCACCTCTCAATTGTGTCCATATTACCAATTGTTACTTCCTTCCAACTATCTCCAGTTTGCAAGTTCACTCAAATCCACTAAATGGTCAGTTGTGATTTCCTAATGCATGCCTCCTATGCACCGTTCCCATTTCATTCAATCCATTAAGTGCCTCTTCAATTCACTATCATTCCATCCCTTCAAAACACCTCCTTCGTGCGATTTCAGTTGGCTATTCCATGTATTCATAAGTTTGTAATTTAGTTTTCTAGTACGATATTCCATCTTGCATATTATTCACACTTAAGGAATGAGATAACATACCTATTCATGAACCTAAATCCTTACTTCTTCTTTAATTTTGTAATTTAACTTCTATAATACTTAGGGTTAAAAATTGTTTTTCTACTTTCTCATGTTATGTATGAAAATAATTTAAAAAAAACATATTCTATGATTTTATAGGTATGATATTAATTACCTATTCAAAAATTATTGTTTGATTTTTTCTATCATTTCATTTCATGGGTTTAGAATTTCGTTTTCCAATAGGTTATTCCCTCCCACATCATCTCCACACTTCAGGAATGATATTACTTACCTATTCAAGAACATAAATCCTTGATTCTAAATTACTCATGTCATTTCACTTTTATAATACTTAGGGTTCAAATTTGGTCATTTTCATTTTCATGTTATGTTTGAAAAAAATAACAATTATTTTTTCTGATTTTACTGGTATGATATTAATTACATATTCAAATTTTACTGTCTACTTTTTTCTATCATTTCATATCTTGGGTTTAGAAAATTGTTTTCTAGTATGTTATTCCCTCCCACAATATATTCCCTCATTAGGTATGAGATTACTTACATATTCATGAACATAAATCCGGGCTTCTGCATTACTCATGTCATTTCACATCTATAATTCTTAGGGTTCAAATTTATTTTTTTCTGCGTTTTCATGTTATTTTTTTAAATAATAGGAAATTTGGTTGCCTTATTTTATAGGTATGATATTAATTACCTATTCAATGATACACTCTTTCTGATGATGATTCTTTTAATAGTAGATCATTTGATTCAGATGATGATTCAACAATGGTTGGATATTACCATTCCATTATTATGTGTTACTTCTTTCCCTTTATTTTTTCTCACTAATATATTCTACTCAATAGTAGGAGTAACATCATTCGTTTACACTGCATCATATTGTATAACACATGTATGCTTTCATTATTTTATTCAATACATAGATTACATCAATTAATTGTTCAAGATAACATATATTTTTCATTATGAATGTTATAAACCTGTTTAATTACATACATTTCAACATCGATTTATCAGGGTATATGCGCTATGATCTTTCAAACATTTCTCCATTTATTGTTGAATTTTGTTTATTCAATGCTATTAACTATATTATGCGGCTTAGATTGTATATTTTTTCATATTTTTTTCAATATTTAGGTGAAGATTGGAATGTATTTCTTTAATATAGTTGTCTGTATACAGTTATTTGGATCAAAGATGTGGCTTGAGTGGATGCTCAAATCTAGTGGGATTTTCTCCATCAAATTATAGGAACATGTATAGAAACTAACCAATTGGTGTGTTATTTTTTTATCCCAAGGATAATAGAATTGTGAATTATTTTTTATTAATTATTATATAATGTATTCAATGAAAATTTAGGGTTTCTTCTAGCTGTTACAAAGCATTATTGTTTTATTGAAATATATGACTCTTCATTTTCACATTATATTTCTTTCTCTTGAAGACTTAGTTTTGTAGGATGTTGAGTGATATAACACAATATATAATATAATCTATACCATTCTTATGTTTATAACAGGGTGAGACCACATTCACCTACCCATCACTATCGTTCTCCTTGAGCACCTGACCCATAATAGAGACTAAGAGAGCCTCCTTAGGGATACAACGAGTACCAAATATTTCATGTTGTGAACTAGAATGGGAGTAAACGTCCTCACTTCCAGGGGATGGGAAGACCTATTCTTATTTGTGAGGTTGTGACTCCGGTTTTCTTAGACGGGGGTTAGGGAATGTTAATATTAAATAGTAAGATTTCTATGAGCATTAATAGGGTCAGATTGGGTTTCACTCTCTTCACCATTTGAGTTATTCTCATTTTTTTTTGATTAGATATTTGCATACCATAATTAATCATTACAAACATGTTAACACAATTATGGTGTTCCATATTGTCACATTATTATAATTCCATAAATCTGAATATAACTAAATAAATTACATTAAAGTGTATGAATGACACGAGCGATCAGTATAGAGAATTGTTCCTTAACATCCATTTGATTCATTCATCCCAATAGCTTTCAATTCATGATCTATAATCGATGAAAATGAACATTAATCAATTTAACTTTTTTACATTGATAAACCTGATATTATGAATCACATGCTTCATTTGGATCTTGTTTTGCATTAAAGTATGAAAATGTGTCTTGAGCAACTGAAATATTTTCTTAATTTCATATTGCTATATTAATAGTAAAAATTTTCTCATTCAAAGTTAATCATATTCATGAATTGATTTTCATATTGCAGGTTTAGTTGATATTCCTTGGAAGAACACATGAGCTTTGAACATGAGCTTTAATTCATTTAGGATGTTTAAACATTTCTATTTTAACCAACCCGCTATCTTTCTCATTTATAATGTGTTTCACTTTTCAGTGTTATTATTCTTACTGTAATAGGTGAATACTCAGTTCACTATAATCTATATTTCTATTGAATCCGGTAAATATTTATTCGTCTATAATTTAATATATTTATTAAATCTATCAAGATTTTTGTATAATTATTCTTAGTATCTATGGTGAGTACTTAGTTCTCTATAATCTGCATTTCTATTGATTCATGAAAGTACTTATTCATATGTAATTTCATATATTTATTAACTCTATCATGAATTCTATATCAATTATTTCTGTTTTGGGTAGTGCTATGTTTTTGTATCTATATTTATCTTTCAAGGCATATTGAGTTATCTATGATCAAGTTATTCAACTTTGAGTTGTATTTAACTTTGGCATGGGGTAAGTGTGTCAATATAATCAGTTGTTGTGTTCTAAGAATTAAATACCTATCTTCATTTCAGTGAATTCCTCATTGTTGGTTTTCTTTTGTATCAACTATATAAACTAGCATTATCTTTTTTCTCATTTAATACTTCTCCTTTCCCCTTTCTTCCTCTACCTTTTGATGCTTCTCTTTTGTAATATTTTTCTTATTTTATCATTATATCCAATTATATTTCAATCTAAATTTTCTGGCCTGCATCAAATCCTAGATAATCCCAAATTAAATATTTCGATTACTTCCAACAAAAATATATTAGAGCATTTATATAATTTCTTATATTGATGGTTGAGAATTGTTTTTTTAGTGATCATGAACAAATTTATTCAGGGGGATTGAAGAGGACTCACACTCTGTAACTTTTGCAGTATGACTTGGTTCATTCACGTTTCTACCAAATATACTAAACATAGGTATGTCTCCAATCAACATGTACCACCAACAATCCTCCACACTACAACGCAGCCTATCTTCCACGTTGATACCCAGCATACAGTCACTATTCTCAGTCTATTACTCTTCATTGCGATGATACACTAGGTTTATCCTTCACCTTCACGTGTTGTGACTTCTAAATCTGCAATCACCTCCACCTTATCTGCCTTTAACTCTGATCCCACTATCGCAGCTCTAGGGTTCCGACACCGGGCAGTAGCTGCATGGCCATAACACCACGCAGTGGGTCTCCTCTCTTCCGACCATGAGCACCGCGAGCCAACCACCTATGGACAGGATCCATTCCATATCAAGATCATCAATGTGTATATAAATCTTACTACTTTTTTAAGACCAGATAATGTGCACATGTTAGTTATTTCATCCCAATCACCGCTCCATTACATTAATGTAATAATTTGGTATATTGTTCAACACTTATAAAGGTGTGTTATTTCTATAGTCTATGCTTGGTTAATTGTTTTACATAGTTTTCCTATAGGTGTTGTAATATTAAATGTGTTCCCTCAAATAGATGAATATATTCCTTGAAGGGTACTATTTTTTAATCTTTGATTCACATTACTCATTACTGAATACTCATCTCTTTGATAGTTAATTACAATTTTTTACACAACATTATTCCTTAATGTTCAATAGTGATCCATTTTTTCATTTTTCTATTCTATTTCAACATTGAAATCATAATGGTTGATTTTATATTCATATTATTTTCTTCGGATTTTAGAATTTGTTGAGTTGTTTTCTTCTTATATGTATCAGGTTTATACTTATTAATGTTTGAATATTATTTTTGTAACTTATATGTATTAATAATTAAAATATTTGTGTTCATAATTTTAATATGTAGGTTCATATTTATTTCAGAATAGAATTATGCACGTTCATAATAATTTCATCTTTACACATATTAACGTTTTAATATTAATTGTGTAACTTACATGTATTCAGAATTGAAATATATAGGCTCATATTTATTACATAATTAAAATATGCATGATCAAATTTGAAATATGTAGGTTCATATTTATTGAAATATTCACGTTCATATTTTTCTCCGCCTTTGCCTCAAGATCCTCCGCACTTCAAATAGGTTCCCACCTCCACCTTGGGAGTCCTAGAAAAGGTAATTTTTTTCTAAGATCAATCGTAGTGATATTTTTTCAGAAATCGAATAGTTCATCTTTATCCTTTTATCACTTATTATCATAAATCCATTCCCAAACATTGTGGACACAATCTACGCCTCATTATCTCCACACCTACAACTAAAGAAAAATAAATGTCTTTTTTTTCAAGGAGTTTTTTCTTCAAGGTCTAATATGTGATACAATTTGTCTTTTTTTTTTGTGGGATGGGTGTTTCCATTCAATCATGTTGATCACACACCTATTTTAGATATTTCAAATTTTAATAAATCATCATGGAGGGGATGATGTGGACCTTATATCAATGGATGGACTTACTATCATATCTAATATGGTATGTATTTTTTATTGTTTGACTTTATTCCTTAAACTCATAAATATATGCACCATTTTTACTTTTATCTTTCTTTTTTTTTCATTTAATAACCCAAAAAATCAAGATTATGAATCCAGTTTGTTTTGTGGTGGTGCTATTTTATTGAAACAAAAACTATAAATAAGACATTAAACAAATGTTCTCTTTTGGGTGATGTTATTAAAGTTTAATTGGACCTATCATGGAAGGGGTTTTGTTGTGAAAATATAATATACTGAAATCTTGTCTCGGTTTATCTTAAAGCCCCATTTTGGATTGTTATTTCAACCCATGATCAGGTACTATTGTCTTTGGAGAAACAGGTTTATGTGATAATAAGTTCATGCACACATTTCTAGAATTTTAAATCCACTGTTGATTTTATGTTTCATATTTGTATCAATAACTTATTCTTCAAATTTTTTTCATATTCATTTATGGAATTGTTTTCTCTGTGTTTTATTCACACAAATTTTAATTCTGGTGTATCTCATAGTTTTATATCAAATATAAATAATTTGTCAAAAAAATTGAAATCCTACATATTTATTTCTTATATACATATTTAGGATCCCATAGGTGATGGTTTAGTATTTATTATGGGGGAAGATGATATTGAGGCTACAGTCTAGTTATTAACCAAAGAAACTCAAAACAATAGAATAAATTCATTAGGTGTGTTTTTCATAAGTTTAACAGAATTGTTAAAAAATTGTGTCATTTCAACTCCTTCTGTATACTATCTTACTTTGATCTTAGTATTGTTTCGACTCCTACTATTGTTTCAGATACTATTATTATTTCGAATTTTATTATATAATCTCTTTCTTGGTTTATGATTTTAAGGTTGGGAAATACTGATTCTATATGTGTTCAACTGAATTATCATGATTTTTGATGATTTTGTAACCATCCACCCTATGAAATATGATGATTCATTAATCATGAACCATGGAGATAAAATGAAAAAAACATATATATATATATATATATATATATGGACATAAGTGTTTTACATAACTATTGGTATACGTAACAGTTGACATATACATTAATATATTCATTTTGTTTTACTTGAAATCTGGTGAGGCTTCTTTTTTTAACAGAGGAAATATTGTCTTCTTCAATATAAATACATAGACAAATCATCAGGTATTCTGTAAATGCTGTTATTATTTAAATTCCATCCTTTTAAATAGAAGAAATTCCAACCTTTCGGCCAGTGGAAATAGGGGGTTTCACATTAATGTTTCATTATATTTATGGATATATTTGGAATTTCCATTTACGGTTATGTGTTCCATTTACGACAACACATCATATGGATGTCTCCTAGATCCTCTCCATGGTCCCTCCATACTGGTGGTTGTCCTCACATATTTACCCTATTGAAATTTCATCTTTTCCACATTTCTGATCTTATATGACAACTGATAGTAAGGGTTAATCGATGGTTTTCTTGGGTATTTGTAGAGTCTCTATCTCAGTAACAGTATTCTGGGGGGGAAGACACTAATTCATAGGGGGGGGGGTGGATGGGAATCAAAGGTGTATCTATGATTATGGATTTTTTTGGTTATCTCATTCTCTACTATGGTGGTGCTAAAATGTTCTTTTTGATCATTACTATAAGTTTTTGGAGTGTTTTTCTACAGGGCTATGGTCGACGAGTGTCAGTAGAAAAATTCTTGATCTTGTGATTTTGTTGTTCTGATATGAAAATCCCATGGATGATGCACATGTTTATCTAATTAGACAACTTGCAAGCCCAACATTGGGGGCCTGACAACGTCCAGCATCCAATGTCTAACTTCTGATTTCCCTTCTGGCTTCCAGCTACCAAATTCTCCTTTCTCCTTTGATAATATGGTACCCTTTTCTATTTATAAGGGTATTTTTATAAAAAATAGAGTTTTATAGAATCATTTTTTCTAATGTTAATAAAATTCTCATAATGTTGATTAATATCATTGTTAAATAGTATTCTATCAATTAAAATAAGAATTTATTTTATAGCACCGTGCGAATGCATGGGTGAGTACTAGTTTTTACAAAAAGAAATTATAATTATCCATGTCTTTTGGTTTTGAATTAAAAAATGATAACAAGAGGAAAGAAGAGAAAAAATATATTATGGTTAAAAAAAATTAAGAATTTCCCCACATATGATAATTTTGGAAGTAAAAACATTGATATGTGTTTTAATGGAATTGGATTTTACTACATGTGTGAGTATAATGTATAACATGATCATGATTGTATGGGAATGAATTAATTTTACAATGTGTAATGTTTCATCTATAAGGTGATGACTCACTATGCCATTGAATTCCACATGCATCAAAGGAATATATATTAGAATATTAGACAAAATTAACTGAATGATTGTTGTAACCTCTATTATATATGATCTATCAAAACATCTCGGCATGTCCTAGTAATATCAACAAAAAATGAGGTTAGTAATATTGCATCCAATGTGGTATGATCTTGGGTCAGGCTAGACTGAACTCAAGTAGGAGTTTCCTCAATCCTTGAGATTCTCTAACCTCCAAATTCAATGTACAGAATCGCCCTCAAGTGAAATATATAGTCCTCCCCATACTTCTCACATCGTATGAGATATTTAATACTACATGATTAATGAACTATATAGTTTCAGTTCATATCAATGTGAAATATAATTATTTTTATTTTTAATTCATCGTTACTTGGAAAATTCATTCCTTTATATAAGGTTCTATCTAGCTCACTTAACCTATCTGGTACAACTCTGAGGAACACAGTTGCTGGTGTGAGAACAATATTTTTTAATTTAGGCACATGTGTCCTTTCTTATGAACATGATGCAGAGAGTTCTAGATGATTTATTTTAGGTCGAGGTTGTTACACAAAAAATTCATTTCTCAAAACCTCCTCTGTATCTTCTGTTGGTCCCTCCTCATGAACATTGTTTCACCATTTGATCAGTAATTATGAAACCCATCTTTATAAGTCAGATTAACATGTATATCTTGGAGTTCATATAGGTTTTCCACTTCTACATCATTTGGAATAGGCTCAATTTCATGGTCGTATAGTTTTCAACAACTCTAGTATATCTACATCTTCATACAACTGGATGTTGTTATTGTACAGTATAAACATCAACATATTAATCCATCATAGTACCATCTGACCATTGAGAAATTTAATTAATTTCATGGACCCAATCTACATGAACAACCATTGGACAAGCTAGATGCCACATAGTTATCAAGAATTAAAAATATATGTAACTCATTCACTTGATCTCTTGATTGGGTCCTAGATTTAATGAAACACAATTTCTTTATTGAATGTGACTTACGGTTACACAATCAGTTGTACTAGCCATTGATATTAGTTTTGTTCTATAAGAAGCTCTTTACTAAGTTTAAATAACCTCCCCATAGCAGTACAAATAGGAAAACATGGATCTCTACGTCAAAAAATGTCTCTTTTATCCCTAATATTATAGTTTAACAAATATTAACAATGGTGGTCGACCATATAATATTTGATACAATGTAATTTTAGGAAGGATTTTTATACCCTAAAATATTCTAGTGATTAAATGGATTCATTTATAATCCTATGTTATTTATTAATTGTTCAATAATTAATCATATCAAATAACAACTATTATTTCTAAACTATATAATTATTATGATGAAAACATTTTAAAAAATTTCTTATACATTTAATTTTATATAATATTAATTTTCATTTTATAAACCGATTTTCTTAGTATCGTTTTTGACTAGTCAATCATTCTTTAATCACTAGTTAATCATTGTTATGTTATTATTTAATTATATACTCTTTAACCCTTAATAATATTATGTTCTTCAGTTAATTATAATTATCTAATCTTGGGTATTAATTTTTAATCATAAGTTATAATTATATAATATATAATTCATCATTATTAATAATAATTGTTATTTGTAACTATATATAACGTATTATACTACATAATAAATAACATATTTTTAAAAAATTTCTAAAAAACGTCAATTAATAATAATAACTTTCATTATGTAATTCTTTTTTCCAGGTCCATTTCATTCTATAACATCATAATTATCATTTTATCATTGATAAATACACTAATTCAATTTTTCGTTTCATAGGTATTTAAATAGTTTATAAAGAAAATTTGAATCTTCATGATCATGTCCCCTAGAAGTGTCAAACTAGGAGTAAAACAAGGCCCATTGTCATCCACCATTTCTCATTCGAGTCCATCTCAAAGAGGTGGTTTTGGGTTTTACCCCTACTTACATATGCTCTAAAGACACATCCACTTTTTAGTATCCATCAGGGATTTGATTGATTAGATATCCACATAATATTTGTGCTACCGAAATTTCACAATACATAATCATAAGTCTTAATCTATAATTAATCTATACATAATCATAACTGATAAAAATTATTATTCCAAACAATATATAACTAATTAAATCTCTTCATAATATAAATATTTAGAACTAACTATACAATATAAAAAATGTAATATTTAAAAATAAAAAGATTTCGATTAAATAAATAAAAAACATGAAATAAAATAAAAAATATCTCAAAATGATGATTAAAAAAACCCCTTTCTTTGGGACCACTAAATTCACAGAACAGAAATTCAATTTTTTATGAGAGAGATGTATTTGATTTAAGAGATATGAGGGAAAAATGATGTGAGGAGAATGTTGGGGTTTCCCTTTTATAGGGAGATGAGCCAAATGCAGCATCACAAATGCTGCCCTAGGCCATTGCATGAGGCTAAAGGCGGTATCTGTGGTGCCACTTTTCACCTCACCCAGAAAAAAAAGATTGCATCCCCCCCCCCACTTCCTTTTCCATTTCATTGATCCTAGAAAAATGAGGCACATGATATTGAAGGCGATATAGATGATGCCTTATTTGGGGATAAATTATTTTTACAAATTAATCATGTGTTGTATTTATAAAAAATCAGAAAACTTTTTAAAAAAGACTCGTTATCCTTCCTTCAGATGAAAAATAAATTATCTTCCATTTTGTGATATGTTAGGTAATTCGTTTAACCAACCTGATAAAATGATTAATTCTTTGACTTCTGTTAGATATTTTCCCACCCAGATACTCTATTGGAAAGGATCTCATTATAATGCACTGGCTAGAC
Source organism: Viscum album (assembly GCA_963277665.1). Classification (NCBI taxonomy): domain Eukaryota; kingdom Viridiplantae; phylum Streptophyta; class Magnoliopsida; order Santalales; family Viscaceae; genus Viscum; species Viscum album. The sequence continues at coordinate 198,905,406 of OY728150.1, forward strand.
TCCAAGGCCACACGCTTGTTCCTGAACACCATCTAGAAATAACTATGATTTTATTCACTTTATTAATGATATAAACACTCCACCTGTTATTTTAACTCTGGATCATTTGGAATCCTTTTATCAAGAATTTTATTCCATTACTAAAAAATGTCGAAACATCTTTGAAAATAAGATGGAAAATGGCGTTAAGGTGAGATCTCCATAGGAATGGGATAACAGTTCCCTCAAGGAATCCATTATTTATATATCTTCATATTAATTATGCATAATAATTAATAGGCTTGTAGATAACGGTTCCCCCGTCCTTTGACTAGAATCAAATTTGTAAAACCTATATCTTTTTCCCATGAAAGATATTGAGAGCCACAAAGTGAAGAAGCATCAAAAGATATTTTCAATGCACTTAATAGATAACCCCATGAATGAATAGACCTTGAGAATAAAAGACCATTAGAGATGGTCAAATAGTATATCCATGTCCTATTTGATTGGTTTCTCTAACCTCATCACCTTCCGATCTAAATCACAATACATCTATTATGCTATGTTGATGACGCACTAAATGGTCATTCCTATAAAAAATACATGCTTCACATCACATATCAATCTTGGAATGTAATTATAATGTCATATATTCAGTACATTTGCTAAAAAATTGTAGGATAAGTTACATTGATTGATTTTCATGAGGTTCTTCAATGAGGAGTAATTGTTATTTTAAGGAATCAAAACTAAAGTTGTTCTGCTCACCACATGGAAAATGGGTCCACCATTTAAAAATCATACACGACAACCAAAAATTTGCATTAAACAGTCTCCCATTAGACAATATATAAAAAACCTATAAATCCATCACATTTAGGGACACTATCTCGATCTAGCTCTATCACATCCCCATGAAGTGTTTTTTAAAAAAATCATTTTTTAAATCCCAAGGTTAGATTTTAAAAAAAATAGTGTCAAAGGCTTCATTTCCACGATCATCTTTTTTTTATGTCCAATGGCGGAAATGGCTCGCTACCCCCTATCCCAAAAAAAATTTATACTTTAAATATTCATTTTTATAAATTTCAATTTTTTTTATTTATGCGTGTATATATATTTATTTATTTAACCAAATTATTGGGCAGAATTTATCTATCATTCCAATACATTACTTTTCTCGCCTATGAAATAAAAATTATAAGACCAATATAAATGAAAAATAAAACATGGATTAAACATATAATAAATAGTCGATAATAAAAATAATTTTGTAAAAGATATTTAGTTTTAAGTATGAAAACATTCTATCCTATAAAAGTTAAAATATAAGAAAAATATGAATGAAAATTATAACATGGATTAAAAAAATAATAAAATTTAAAAAATTTAAAAAATTGTAAAAATTGTTTGTGAAAAATAATTTATAATCATTCAATTCCACCAACATGAATCTTATAAATTTTTCATGTATGAGAATTTTATATATTGTAAAAAATAAACAATAATTAAAATATAAATGAATATTAAATCATAGATTAAACATATAAGAAATTGTCAAAAATTAATGAATTTCTTAAGAAATGTAGTTAGAAAAATATATTTTAATCATTTAAATCCGCCAATCATGAAACATAAAAATGTTTCCAGTATGTAACTTTGCTGGCCTACAATATATAAAATTTGGTAGAAATAAAAATGAAAATAAAAACATGGATTAAACCGATATGAAATATTTGAAAGTAAAAATAATTTCATATAAATGTTGATGGAAATTAATTTATAAGGATTCAAAACCACTAACATAAATATAGAAAACGTTCCAAGTATGTGAAGTTTCTACCGTTTACCACATAATCTATACAACCAAAATAAATGAAACATTAAACAAGGATTAAAGATATAATAAACAGTAAAAATTAATAAAAAATTGTAAAAAATGTTGAAGAAAAATAAATTATATTTTTTCCAAACCACCAAGAAGAAACATAAATTACATCAATTATTTGACATGGAAATTCTATAAAATATAAAATATAAGACAAATAATTTATTTTTAGATATTTCTTATATGTTTAATAAATATTTTAATTTTCATTTATATGGGTTATATATTTTATATATTATAGGATTTCAATGTCAATTCGGAGACTTTGGATCCTCCTTGACATTCATTCTTTTCACTCTCACATCTAGGTAACATTCATTAAATTCCTTTCATTTTCATTTATTTATTATATATTTAAAACAATTTATTTTAAAATATGATTTATATGTTTAGGATATATTATAAATTTTATTTAAATTGTTTTAATATAGTATATTTTATAAGGTTTTATGGTTATCTGTTTGAAATTTAATAATTACTCATATGTTTCAAATAGCTGACTTTGGAAGCTGTCAAATATAAACAGTGCCTAAAATATTAAAAAAAACTGAAACTCTAGATAAACATATAAGAAGGGATTATTAGAATAATATTATCTTCATGTCAATATAAATAAAATATATAAATGAAAAAATACGATAATTTTTTATGTCTATGGAGAAGAGATTTTGTCCCATATAGTGGTTTGTGAGTAGGACGCCCATATTGTGTTTTCTATGAAGTCTGATGACCTCGCAAGGGAAGATTTATGGGAACTAGAGCATCAACTGTCACATCCACCACCTATGTTTCAACGGTTGGACATGTCAATGTCATTCCATATTGAACTCATGATCCACCTCCCACTAGAGTAGTAGAAGGACCTCCCATCATCATAGTGGTGGAACCAAGTCTGCTATGGAGCTATATACTTCAATGATGCGATAAATATGAACCATGAGTCTGTGATGAATCTCGACCCCTACTGTTCGATGGATCTATACCCCAAGCAAGAGTGAACTGCAAGTATTCTGTTAAGAATGACGGATCCCATGCTGCCTGAGGAAAATCCTCAATCGGATGAGGCTGGACTACTATAGGGTTGAGCTCTACTTGTGGAATAGTTTAGGCCATACATTTAACATGATGTTGTCTACATAAACATTTTCATGGATCCCCCAAACTAGTATCTATTGCAGGATGTTCCTATGGGGATGTAACATCCTCAATATTTACTGGAATCTCAAATATGCTATTGGAAAGTGCATGATAAAATGACATCAGATGCAAAACTTCAGCATGGACGACTGCCTGGAAAAATTCCCCCTCCTCCTATTCATCCCTCTTTCGAACAAGATGCTTTGAGATAGTGCTCAGTAAATAGATCCAAAATGAATTAGAAAATTGTTCAATAAAAAAACTAATGGATGATTATTAATATATAATCTTATGAATCTATCTGTTCTGTTGGGTAAGATATTGTATAGACTTTGGTCTATACCATGAATCACACTTGACCTATTCCGAAAGAAAGAATAAACTTATTGGTACACCTTAGAAACAAAACTCTCTATGTTTCTTCCTTTAGTAGATAATGGTGGAATTTACTCAGCATCATTCCTCATCTTAACCCATTTTCAGCATCACATTATGAAGATTATTTTTCTATCTCAGTGATAATGGAGTTGGATGAACACAACAAAACTAGTGCAAGACTCTTTTATAATGTTTCCACCAAATAATATGTATGTGGATGAGGGGCACTACAACTACAGCATCCTCATGGCCAATAGTGTAGTATAGTGTATACTGGTCCATTATAGTCAATTATGAAATCAATGAAATCAAAAATGACATGTAAAATTTTCCAAAAAATCTCCATACTAAAAAATAATTTTAGTATTAAATTTTTTAGATAGTGAAAAACTGTATATACACTCTAAGATAGGTATGAGACAGTCCAATATGTTCAGATATGCACCCAAATGGTGTCTTAGAACCATAGAGAAACTACGTCTCTGAGTCCACCTATAAAATAAAAGATAAATAGTGGAAAATATAGTGAAATTATATTCAATTACTCCAAGTAGAATTAGAAATCAAGATAGATAAGTGTTTAGACCAGCATCCACACAACACATCATGAAGAACATCAATGGGAATCAGTGGACCAGAAATCTGAGGGCGGAATGAGGGGATGTGCTCACATTCACACATCTAAAGAAGGATGATGCATCCCCAATGATGTGGGCGATCACAGCAGGATAACCTGCAGAATTCTTTGTTCATGTATTCCATGAAGGTTGATCCCCAGTTGTACATCCTGACCCGATCAAAGTTCTCCAGTTGGGGTAGATACATTTTTTTTCGTTCATCACCTAGTGATCACCACACATGGTCCTTCCAAAGATCCGTAATATATATTCACATGCATAAAAAATGAGAACCTTCTCGTCAGCATCATTAGGTAAATGTTGAATCTGCTCCTCCAAGCATGGACTATATTTCGACGCTACATTTGGATCCCTATGATTAGACAAAATTTTGATTCCTAACAATCACATAGAATGGTCGGGCCAAGGTGCACTAGTGGGTCTAATAACAGCATTCCCCTAAATATGAATTCTGAGAAGCACATCCACATTTTGGAGGGTGATGATCAAATATACCTTGGGCAGTTGCAATGTGTGTGTCTCTGGTCTCTACCTCTCTATGAGGGTAGCATGAAAGTGATGGTTGACAGTTGTGGAATCCAATAAGACAATGCCATATAATCCATCATAGTGAATGTATAGTCTAATGGCTTCTGGAGGATCCCGATGATATAAATGGTGCACTCAGCACACCCTGGTCAATCGATCCTCACCACCATCTAACATGACCTAGGAAACACGACCATCCTACTAATTGAGTAGTATAGTATCATAAATCTGTATATAAATAAATAAAAAAGAGTCATATGTACAAAATTTAAATATAATGTTAAGATCATAAAAATGTTATGACTTGTAGAATGCAAGACATTCCATGTTTATTCTCATGGTTTTATGAAGTTCATTTTACATACAGAAAGGGGAATCTCTATATGATTTCAAATAATTTTACTATCGTGTTATTAATATTATCTATTACCTAGAAAAGGTTGTTTTGTATGATATGGTTATATATATATATATATAATTTTCATCATTATGAATATGTTCATTAGAAAATGGTGTGCTTTGTAATTTATGTATGGTTATCCACATGATGGTATGTTTCATGATTATTTTTCACATGCATAGCTTATATTATAACACTAACTGAACTTCATATTTTTTTTTTGATAAATGAACCACTATTCAGGAGGAACAGTGATAATGACAATGGTGATGATGTAAAATAATTTCATAATCACCATTAGTTTTACTATTCCTCACTTACTATGGTTCAGTTCCAACAAATTCCTTTTTTATGTTCAGTTAGTGTTACAGAATTAGATGTACTAACATCTTTTGTGGTTTTTGTAATATAATATGATCCTTTCTTACTTTTTATAATCTATACGTAGTAGTACACGCACGTAAAGCATGACTCTATACATCAAAAAATGTTTTTAGATCTTGATTTTTTGATATTGTAACTAATATTGAAAAATATGATTGATCCTATAATAATTTTATTTTGAAATTATATAAATTCTACGTATTCCTTAATATATGATACTATTATTTTGTTATATAAAATATCATTATAATATTAGTGACATAATGTTTTAAAACCTGAGGTATAAACAATAGATAAAAACATATAATTTACAATAAGAGAATATCACAATAAATACAATACACCATTGTTTCTAAGAGTATGAACTTTACACAACAATGTTATGTTATCTTTTCTGTTAATGGACTTCTTTATGAAATATGATAAATCTAAAAATCTACCCTTGGTCTTAAGGCTAGTCTATCGTATTCCGCATCCTGATGGCCTTCTGTCCCCCATGGGTACACAACTGGTTGATGCTAGGTATCACTTTGGCTTGGCCCTCTAGAGTTGGTAAATAACAAGAGTCCTCAATAGAGGTACATGGTGCATTGTAACAGTTAAAAATGGTGTCCATCTGGTACACTAGATCAATATATGCTTCCTATTATATGTTTTGAGAGGCTAATGTTATGATGGTGTGAGTTCACGGAATCCGTAAAGCTTGATTTTTTCACATTGATATTGTCTCATTTATAATAATACCACTATTTTCACTAATTCTATTTATAATGGGGTCCAAATTCTAATGAATAGAAAATCGGGATTTTTCTTGTCAAAAATGGAAGACAAGATAACCAAAAGTTTCTTCAATAATATATTCAATCTCTCATTGACAGTGTATTTAGTATCATAGCCATAATAAATTCTATCTGATATTACATTTTTTTATTAAAAATTTACTTCATGCAATGATTTAATTTCTCTTAAACGAGAGATGTTATTGGTCACTTGTGAATCCCCTTAGGACATCATTGATGCAGTCCACAATGTTTGCAGTCATGTGTCCATACCTCTTCACCTCGCCATATGCCAATTTCTATTTTTCTTTTGGAATCCCTATTATATCATCATAAACATCGTGATTAAAATTAATTATTTGTTCGAAAGGTTCTTCAAAAATCCAATGATCTTAGTCATATTCTATATAGAATAGATGATATCTCACATAAATTGATTTTATCTATATGTTGATATAGTTATAAATAACAAATACAATGTGTACCAAGCCCCATGTTTTCTTTCTTAATCAGTATGTTGGGGAATGTTTTTAGAAAATTTCTAGAAATTTGTCTAATATAGTACCGATTTTGTGAATTTTTCCATCTCCATTTACTAGGGTCCACAATGATTTCCTCATTAATTGCCTGATACTGATCCGATGTCATATAGACACCCTAAATATTAGTAAAATGGTTTTTCATACATGGAAAAAACCAAATACATGATTCATATTTTTCCTTCTCCACAAGGGTAAAGGAAAGAGAAAGAGGTGAATGGATTTCATCAAGGTTTTCTGCAAACAATATTACGCTATTGTATTTTCTGTATAGAAATTTTCCTTTAATTTGATTGAACTATTTTTTGAAATGTAATGAAAATATATATGGGAGAAATTCCTGGAACAAAAAATGAAATTGAACATGAGATAGATCAAATTATTTAACATGTAGAACATATTCATTTGTATCATGATGGAATACAACTTGGTTATGGTGCCTTAGTATGGATAGCAATTGCGGCAACACCCGATATGAGTAATCCCAATCACCACATACCTTCACAATTGCCTTCTGTTTCAACAACCATACCTTATTATACGAAATCATATAACAATTGTTTTTTTCATCTATTACACTAGGGTTATTAGTACATCATGGAATGTCCCAATAATCTCAATGAAAATGTATGACAAAAATTCAGTATCTATTGGGTTATGATCTTGTGTCAGTCTTGGCTGAACGCAAGTATGAGCTGCCTCAATCCTTGATATTATACAAACTCCAAATGTTATGTCCAAAATCTCTCTCATGTAGAATCTATATTCATTCCCATACATCTCACACTGTATGAAAAATTTACTATGTCCTTCTTCCTGAACAATATATATATTGTTCTTCTAAATGTGAAATATCATGATAATGAATTTTAATGTATCTTTACATGAAAAATTCAATCTAACAAATAATATTTTGTCCAAATCACTAAACCTATATGTTAAAACTCTGGGAAACCTAGTTACAAGTGTGATAACATTACTGTCGAATTTAGGAACATGTTTCATGGATCATCAACAAGATTAGAATAGTGGTGGTAGATTTATTCTAGTTTGAGGATGTGGTACAACTAATGGATGTCTAGAAACATCCTACTGAACATCAATTTCTCCCCCCTCATCACCATCATTTACACCATCTATTCCATCATTACGAAACTCCTCATCAATAGTCTAATTGACATGTATGTCAATGAGATCTTCTAGTTCTTCCTCTTCTATGTCATTTGGAATAGGTTAAATTTCATGGGGGAATCTTAAACCACTCTTGTAAGTCTACATCTTCATAAAACATAATTTTTTTGTGGTATTTTAGAAACATCAACATATAAATCCATCATGGAACCATCTGACAACAAAATAAATAAATTTAGTTCATGGACCCACTACGCATCAGCAACCAATGGACAAGCTAAATTCTATAGTGATTGTCTAGAATTAAAAATGTATATAGCTCAATGACTTGATCTCTTGATCGGGTCCCGTATTAAAGGAACAAATAATTTTTCCTTGAAGGATTTTTAGGGTAACAAAATCAGTTGTACTGACCACTATTATTGGTTGTGTACTGTATGATGCACCATGCTTAGTTATTATAACCTCCACAAAGCAATACTCAAAGGTAATCATTACTCTTTACATCAATTTTTTTTATCTATATAAGATAGTAATGTTTCATTATATAAATTTATATTAGAATAAAAGTCATATAATGTTATGGAAATACTTGTAAAAAGAAGAATAAGCCTCAAATTAGTTTATTTATCATTAATAAAATTACAATTATGATCATATTAATAGAAATGGAGAAGAACAAAGATATTAAATAACCCATGAATACTTTACAACATACAAAAAAACCATAAAATATTTCAATAGAATGCATTTTGGATGATATGAGCCTCACATTGGTTGTGAGGTAAAATCCAGCTTTTTTTCACATCATTCCTTAATAACATCTTCAACTGATATGTATTTAACATTAGAATTTTGAAAATATTTTGGACCTCTAATAGCATATAGTAGATTTTATTAGAAGGATGAAAATTTTACAAAATTCCAAAGATAAATACCTATCCTCCATGATTTTATTAAGCTACAATGTGATAATAGGATGTCTTTTACCTCACGTCCAATGTGATGCTCATCACATCAAAACTGAATTCAATTGAATTTTTTCAATGTATTTCTTGTATGTTTTAAAGATTTCATGTGTTAATTCATGTTTTTGTTCGACGCCATTCCAAAATATATGATCATAAATATCCTTAGTTAATCATTATATATATTTATTTTTTAATCATATGGTATTCATTAATTAATCTATTATTAATCATTACTAATATTAACAATTATTTGAAGCAATATAATCATTGTGATACTAATTTTTTTAAAAAAAAATACTATATCCAAAACAATGATTCTGATGATTCTTAGAACTAATTTTACTATGTTAATCATTCATTAATGAATTGTTAATAATTACTATGATATTAATTAGTTAATAATTCTTCAATCAATATTTAATCATTCCTTATTCAATCATTAATTATATGATAGTCACTATTTAATTTTTTTATCTTATTATTGTATGAATTCGATTTTTAATCCTAAGTTATTAATTATTTATTATGTAATTAATCAATACATATAATAAGTACTATTTATAAACTATATATAACCAATTAAAATATGTAATAAATAACATCTTTAAAACTATCTACAAAAATCAATTTCTAATAATAAATTTTATTTTTAATGACATTTTTCTTTTCTATTTCAGTCGATATATTCAAAATAATTATATAATCAGAGGTAATTATATTGATTTTATTTTTCACTTCTAATGTATATTAGTATTTGATAAATAATATACGAATCATCTTAATCATATCACCCAGGATTGTAAAACCAAGAGTGCAGTAAGGCCTGTTATAGTGTAATAGTTCCCATTCGAGTCTAGCTCCATGCTGTGTTTCTGGGTTTTACCCCTAGGTACATATGTGCTAGAGCCACATAAACTAGTTGTATCTCGAAGGGAATTTGATTTCAATGATTACCCCAAATTTTGTATGCTACAAAAAATATACAATAATTAATACTATGTTATTATATGCTTAATCTATACTTAAACAATACATAATCATTACTAATAATAATTATTATTATTTACTATATATAAATAATTCAACTACATAATAAGAATACTATTTTGAACTAAATAACCTTTATAAAAAATAAAATATTTACAACTAAATATAATTCAATTACAAAAATTAATAGAATTAAATTAAATTAAAAAATATGACCAAATGACTCTTCTTAAAAAGGGATCCTTTTTTGGACCACTCACTCCACCAGACACGAAAATGATTGTTTTGAAGATACAGAATAAGTGTAATGAATAGAGGTGTGGGATAAGGGATATGAGAATAATTGGGTTTCCATTATTGGTTGTTGAAGGAAATATGGCATCGGTAATGATGCATTTCTCATTTTAGTTATGTGAAAGAGGCACCACCGATGCCGGATTTTTCCTCACGCAAAGGCACAAGGAGGCACCCCCCTGCTACCATTTTCATGACATCCACCCTAGCCAAATGAGGTGGGAGATAAGGTTTCAGTGCCACTGCTGTCTTTGGGAATAATCCCAAGGGTTTCTTTAGTGATTCCACATTTAACCGATATTTTTTCAAAAAAATCAAACGTATGAATTTTTTTTTATTTTTTTCATAAAACAAATTAAAAAAACTCTCCTCGTGAATATATTTATCATTAGGTAACACCTCTAGAAAAATGTAATCATTCCATGAAACTACACTTAAGATGGAATCAGGTATCTCATATTGGCACATATTATATCCACCATGAATTCATGCACTCTACCCTATAATAAGATTTTTTATTGAATATTCTTCCATTCCACCAACATCTTCCCAATTATTTGAAAAATTATCATATTACAAATGTATATTTTTCCTCACATTCTAATTCTTTTCTTTGACATATGCCTGAAAATTAGTTAAAAGTTTCCCCTTTAGAAATCCATTTAACCAAAAAATCCTCACGCATTTAAATCTCATATTTATAAATCCTCTCTTCCGAGAAGATTTTCTTATGTAAAAATTCATTGAAAAGATGTTAATCCTAGTGATGTTTCAACCTGAAGTCCATGTTTTTTATAAATATTTTAGTCGATTCCAGGTCATGAATACCGAGGGGATGATTCTCTTTCCATGATTAAAGATCACTTTTGAGACATATCGTACATTTTTTAAGATTAGACTGCAAACACACCTACATTGGTTGGAGACACCACTCTATCACCTCCATTTTAAAATTTGTGAAAGAAGCCCAAACTGGAGAAAAATGGAGGGAAATAAATTTTCCATATCTAGGATACATTATCACAATCACTAGAGATTTATCATAGAGATCACGAACAAGATATAAAACAATCATGCATAGAAAGTAATAAAAATATTTTAAGTTATCCAAACATTGATCCATTATACACAATAGGAATCATATTCCACGTTAGTTATTGCAATTGGAGAATCAGAGGATCATTAATCTCAAATCAAGCATAGCTCTCTTAGATATGAAGTCAGCAAAGTCATAAATTCCCATACACTGAATAGGACCACCTTGCTTTGTTTCCAATGGATCCAGAATGACATTCATGTATCCTCCCCCCATCCCTGATCATATCCCTATATCAATTGAAATAATATGTTTCCCAAGGTCTGATTATTTGTGTACTTCATATTTTTCATAAATTAATAATAATGGAAAACAGTCGGCACCAATAGTGACCTATGTTTTGGAAAAATGAGATGTGGCTTCCACTAAATCCATTACTACACATGAATTCCATAAAACCAATATATACTAGTTTAGAGTCTCAACATTAATTTAATATCATACCTATATTCATCTTGTGAACTTTTCTATCTTGGGTATGTGTTGCTTTGACTACAGAATACTTAAATATCACAACTTTTTTATTACGAATATCATAAGGCACATAATCTATTTTTCTGACACAACAAGCCCACAAGTCATCCACATTATATTCCATGTAATTATGAATATCCCCAAGTAAAACATTTTCACTATTAGATTGTAATAATGTATAATTTTCTAATGAATAATAATGTTCTTAATTAAATAGAGTAATTATTATGTTTCTATTCAAATATAAGAAGTTCATTTTACTAAAATCGTATTTTAATAAAGCATATTTAAATTTCAGGATTGATGATATTGATAAACTTTTACCTATACATGAGTATTTTAATAGATGAGTTTCATAATTTACAATCCATTTTTATTAATTTTTATTAAATTTTATTTACAAAAAAACTGGGAGTGTTAATTTTCACTAAATTTGTTAGTGGTCCACGATCAAAAACGTTTGTTGATAAATTTTGATTTAAATTCAATTTATCAGGTCTAATTTATTTTTATGTATATAATCAAGTAAAAAATCAATTATAAGTCTTAGATAGTTTAGTGATAATCAAATTTTATAATCATTCATATTAAACTTCCAAAATACAATCATATATTAACGTAAATTTTCAAGGATCCTGGTAATGTGTTTCCCAAAGATCATAATTGTATATACTAACAAAACGTATAGTGTTATGGAATTACAATACATTATAAATAAGATATTTAAAAACACCATAAATTTTTAAAACATATTAATTTAGATTTTTTAATTGATCATATCTTGATAATTTATCATTTTTTAAATTTTGTGGAGTTTATATGATATTATTGAAAACACACATTAAATGTTTTGTTCTGGTTAGGGTATTCTAGTTAAAATTGGGGTTTGTAGTAGAACTATATTCAATTATTTTAGAAATAAATTTATTTTTGGTATGGTTTTTGATTGATGGTGTGAGTCTACGGAAATGTAAGGCTCGATGAATGTGTCACCTATTACATGTTATTGCATTGTAGGATTGGTGTAAGAATAAACATACATAAAACATAATGTTTTCTTTTGGGAACTGGAAATTGGAATGATGATTCGTGTGTTTAAGTGTCCCATATTGATGTTTTTGGATATGTTTCAAATATTTGGTGGTGATTTGGGGGTCCATCAGGGCGTTTTAAGAGTTACAGGGGACTCGAGATTACAAAAAAAGGGTTGAAAAGCCCATTCACATCGTGAATAGGGTATTTAATATTTGAATAGGGTATAGAGGTTGTACTGAGTTGTTTTATTACATAAAAATAAGGACAGGAGTCCAGGACTAAGAAATCATTGTGTGACACATGTAATTTTAGCCTAAATATGTTTCTACTATAAAATATAATGACATTAAACTATTATTCACATGGTGAAAAAAATATTGGGTATATTTATGGTTCATAAAATGAAATTTTATTACTATAGACACCCATAATTGATCACCTCACGTTCCTTATGTGAAACGAGATGGAAAGGAAATGTTATGCATAATGGATGTTCCTCCAACCTCGTTCCTTAAGTGATTGAAGTGTCATCGATCGTGACGGTTTCCCCTCATGAAATATTACCCTGATGAGCCCTTTATATATCCAATTTAATTCAAAATTTAATTAATTTCTTTTTTATTTTAATGATTCCTATTAATAAAATAAGATGTTAGTTTCACTAGATAATGTATTATCTTTTCAAGGATAACATGATATTGTACCAACCAAGAAACAATTTATCCTATTTAGTTGAATATGTTTCAATGAACGGTGATCCATTGATGGAAAATCATAGGGTTTATATTTTCAATATTCTCAAATTATTTTCAATAAATATATTTTTTGTTGTTGTTATGTTGTATGGATTTGGGTCAAAACGAAAATGAATGAATCTTAGAGAACTCCCATGGTCGGTTCCTCATAAGTCACATAGAAGATATTATTCAAAACATATTGACTTTGAAGGAGGAGTAATGATTTTTTTAGTCATGTAAAATATCATTCTGCAATTCATCGATGAAGTAATCTATATTTGAGTAAGGTTCTCTACATTTTATACTAGTCTTGTATTAGATTCCATTCTTGTATATACAACATATATAACCATGTCGGTTTACCTTGTTCATGACCTAATTTAATTTATAACCTTGTAATTTGAGAAATCCTTTTTACAAACGGATCTATAAATCCATTTAGTTCTATTAGTTCTGAGGCATGACTGCCCCCCACCCTTGAGGGGTGTGACATCTTTTGAACATCTGATTAATGAGTATTAATGGAATGTGATTGGAATATTATTGTAATTGTAAAAATGGGGTTGATAATGTGATTCTTTGATTTAATGATATTATTTTGCAGTATATATTTTATGGGAATTATATAATGATGAATTATTTTCATAATTATGGGAGAAGGATAATTGGAAAAACATTGAATATGTAATTGAATTTTTATAAAAATTTGTGATCATTGTTAATTTGGTCAAAGGATTAAATGAGTGTTAAATGGTTATCAGATGTTTAATCATTGTATTATTTAATAATGTGTTTGATATATTTAATGATTATAGTTCTCTACCCAATTATTAATTAATTATTATATTACTCTACTCGACTCTGTTGTAATTCTCATAACGCACTACCTAGTTATGTTTTCATTCTTATTGGTTTTTTACCTGTTATTAAAAAACGTAAATGGATCGGACTGGTTATGTCATAATAATTTTAGTGCACTACCTAAAAATTTTGTAATTCTAAAAAGTATATATATGTTATGTAGTTAAAGGGATTATAAATGGTTATGTTTTTATGTTTATAGGGATCTTCATAGTTATACTGTAATGATTATGTAGATTTTTCAAGGTCTAGTTGAAATGATTATAGGTTATGAAACATGAGGAGGATTCAAGATTATTGATTATAGAGATATGATTACTGGATGGAATATTCCCATGATGTTCTCATATACAAATATCAGAGTTTCAATGTATGTTTTCCGAACCAGGGGCTTCACCCTATAATATTAGGTTCAACAGGTTTACTTGATCTTATGTATTAATTTATTTATCAATTTCATATTATTATAACATTACGTGTACTAATTTTTCATGATATTTTTTTGTGGTTGTTAGTAGAAAATTAATTTTTTATTCACAACCTAATAAAAACTCTACGAGTCATTTCTACGTGAGAATACATTCACTAGGTTACATGCACAACTAGTGTTGAGACTTGCGATAACATGATCAAGCTAGATAACCCAAATGGTATCAAGGGACTGGATAAGGGTCATCATTGGGAAATCATAGATCCCATTAGTTTTTATTTTATTAAGTTTTGTATCTATGATTCATACCATTGTGAGGACTGTTTATTGTGTAGAATGGTTATTAATTACTCAACTATATTTCATGTATTATTGTTCTACTCATCTTTCTTCTTTGTACACTTATTATTTTCTATAGTTTTTTATGTTTTGATATTTAATTTCTTCACACTCATGTATAGGGGTATAGTATCCCCATTGTACCACTATGGAACTATACTACTAGTCGTTAGCCTTTGGGATATGGGGAGGTGCGTGTATGGTCATGCGGTAAACCAGTCTGGCTATTCGTTATAGAGTGTGTATGGTCAAGATGTTCAAAATGGTGTTAGAGGGATTTCTATTTATTCTATATGATGACATTGGGAAATTTTGAACTGTGGATTTTGGAGTCATTTAGTTATTATGATGGGGTCCGGGATCGTGTATCCATAAAACTAACTCTAGTAAAAATCTATGTAACATGAAAATGTGTATAATTGTTCTCATTTGTACTGTTATAGTCATATTTTACATTAACCATGTGAAACAAACATAGGGTTTGTATTTTTTATTCCAGATGTATATTTATATCATGGACCATTGTGAAGAGTACAATGTGTTTATTTTGACTCTTATCCTATTGAGGAAAGTGGGTTTTGATGCATCCTAACAGGAGCATTGGATTCCCATTATGAATGTTTGATAGTTTTTTATTTAACTGATGATAGAGGAAAAAATGTTTGAAGTGTCCAAAATGACTCATATGATATATTACCATTTGTTTAATTGGTGGAATTATATATAGCATGTAATACTTTAATAAGGATTATTTCTAAAGTAATTTCAATTGAATCTTTGGTAAGACATTTCACAAAGAGGAGGTGGGTAATGTGGTCAAGCTATACTGCAAGTGTAGTGATATTGGTGGGTCAATATGGAATATGTTCTTGACCATTATACCCTATTATGGGTGTATTTTTATTTATGTTTAGTTTTATGTATTAGACCAATAGGGATTATTATAATGTAAAAATTCATAGAGAGTACGGGTCTCCATGTTGGTTGTTGTTGGTTGAGCATATGGCACACATTGAATGTGATGCCCTAGAGATGGTTGTACAGAAATGAGGATATCATTTGAAATTGGGACTAGAGAATTATTGTTTTTCCATTATCTATATACATAATAGAATTATCCTATTTTTAGGTGGTTGTACACAGTGTCTTTTACATCAGGCATTACCCCCCGTGATGAGTGTAAAAGCACGATGACAATTGATTTGTGAACAGAAATATGGTCTTGGTTATAGGTGTTTGGTTACTAAGGGGTTATTCAAAAATTTTGTATGTTTGTTATTTTAGGATAAATACTTATTAAAGTCAATGGAGATCATATAAAATATCTAGTTTTCCCTTGTTTTTCCTCTAATAGATGAACCTTGAGTGTTTTTTGATGGATATAATGGTAGTTTTGAGGGGTATAATCAATTAGATATCTAATGAAATCATTTTCCTAATGATGGGTGTGGGAATAAATGACATCCATGTATAGGAAAATAATGTATGGTTAGATAATTTATTTATACTAGTGGTCTTAGAATGACTCTCAGCTTGTTTCCTAGTCAGGTGTTTTGTCTGGACTCTTCTGAAAGGTCATATTGTTGAATAGAAACATAAAATATTACTCAAGTATGATGAGGCTGATTGTCATATATGATCAATAATCTACTATAATGGATATTTAATCCATGTTCCTATGATATAAAACTCGTGTAATTTTGAGTTAGAATTATTGAATAGTCATAGGATCACAACAGTCCCTAGAGATTTATTGTGAATGCCAAATTCTAATCACCATTTTGAGATGAATTATTCAATTTTTTTTGTGTGAAAGTGATATTTGAGAGAATTTTGTTGTATTTTTCCTTGCAATAAAGGAGATGAGTACCAACAATGGTGGGACTATATGGTTTTGGATTAGTATTAATAATGAATTTTTTCTCCATTACAAGCCATTTGCCTCATAGTGGATGAACCTGGGAAGTATGGTGGTGGTATTACCCTTACATTATTATATTTAAGGCCACATGTATGTAATTATTATGGTGGTAAATAGATGTAGAAAAAATTACCTCTTGAATTGGGGTTGTCAGAGTTTATGACACCCTTATGTTTAGGGAGGAATGGAGCCATTGAGTGAGATTGACATTTCCCTAAAATATGAGTTGAAATTAGAAATGAATGTGTTTTTTTTTGTGGGAAATGTTGAACAAAACTTAATGAAATACTTGTCTTGATAAGATCATGCTAAACATATTTGTGTCTTCTTGAGTATGTTGATATAGAATCGAGAATACTACAATCAATCTACATGTTTGTATTGTTTCATAAATTGTCTCCCAAGTGGGTGCACTCATCGAGTGGTGTTTAGAATGTTATATGGTAGGTAGAGTACTATATGATGTTGGAGTATAACACATATTTGAGAAAAGGAATTTTCCAATTTTTATTTACCATTAAATGATCCTAGTTGAATTTGATTTTCAGTGAGATATAAATTTTATCTTATCTGGTTCCTTGACAACATGAAATTTGAAATTCAGATGGGATTTTGGGTAGTTTTGGGGTACTAACACTGAGCAACAATTTTTCTAGTGTAATCAGTAGTATATTTATAGGTTAATATATAATTAGATACACGTTTAATTTGTTGAACATAATTCATGACTGGTTTAAGGGGGATAAAATTTATCATTGATTTCATTAAGGGGATGATCAATGTTTCCTTATAGATTTCATGAGGTGAATCATGTGAATAAATATTTCATGATATTATTTGGGGAGGTGAAACAAGAAACATAAAGAGATTCATATGAAATATTACTAGATATTCATGGCATGTCTTTATAAGTTGGTATCATGGGTATTTTATTTCATTTTGGATATGATAGATGTATTCTTATGTTATCCCAGGACCATATGAGGAATGTTCAATTTTTAATGGGACCTATATATAGATGTAGATACACATATAATTGATTGAATGCTTTTTTGGTAGGTCATTGAACAATTTGACATGTTTATATAAAGGAAATTTCATTATTGGTGAGCAATGTGACCAAGAATTGGACTTGAAATATAATTCTTATATGGGGGAGTACTAAAAAACTAGTGGTTAGTTAGATCATCATAGAGTAGTGTTTCAAATATATTGGGGTTTAATGATATTTCTAAGGGTTATTTTATGGTTATGAGCTATGGATCAGGTTTGTAAAGACTCAGACATTCAATGTATTTTTTATTATATGAAATTATTCTGAGGCTATGAAAAATGTTGCATTTTATTCTGATGCCCAGTGTGCCTATAATATAATTTTTAAACTCTATTAAGGGACGTTCATTAAACGTGCGAGCGCAAAATCCTAACTTTTGAATCAGTACTCAAAATTGAAATCAGAGGGCACCGATGAACTTGTAGTGCCAATATTCTATTTTGGGATCCATAACCATGACTATAGTGGGTTGAGAGAGGATATTGGTTTTTCAATTTTCGTGGAGGATTAATAAAAAAATTATTATTTATTTTAAATATCATGCACCTATTTTTTATGTTTTTTTGGAGGGTACCACAAGCGGTGGTCAGTCATTTACTACAGGACATTAAATTTCTGGTGACAAAAAATGTGTAACCACCCTAAATAAAATTAATAGGGTTCATTAATTTCACCATTTAATGATCCTATATCAATTATTTGTTGTAAAGACAACTCCCATATTCTCTCAATTTTTTTGAATTTTTTGGAAAATGAGTCGTGTTTTTGGAGAGGTGGATTTTTTTGAGCATCTTGATGAAGAACTAATATATCAAGCAAGAACTGAAGATCGTTGTTTGAGTGGCATCATTGGAGGATTTCATCATGAACAATGAACACCAACCCATATTCAAAAGCAGGAGGCTATCAAATGACTCAGAAGGAGGGGTTTTCTCTTGGGTGAAATTTCATGTTGGACAGAACCCAAATCTGTGGGTCATGTAGTAAAGGAGACGCCCCTAAAAGCCCATATGAGCGATCAATTTGAAAAACCAACCACCGGAGTTCACCTGGTTGACCGTGGAGGCCCACTAGTGTGGCATCGATGACCAACACCGACAGGCAAAGGCAGTGACTGGAACCACCTATCCACGATGGTTGCAACATGTCATCACACACCATGGGAGGAGGCCGCAACAATTGGCCATAGTGATCAACAGGCGGTCGGCACCGGCTGTCTGCAAAGAAGGCAGAGGCGCACCACTGCACGCCAGAGGTGGAGGAGACCACCGCTCAATGCCGTGATGGAGACAGGGAACCACTCACTATGGGTCCCACAGGTGACCATGTGGTGCCGCGTTGTGCTGCCACTCCAAATCACGAATGACTATGTCGTTAGGGATAAAGGGAGAAATTGTTTCCCATGTTTAAGCTATGACTAGCCCCACACCCCCATGCGGGCTTGGTCACGCAATCTTGTGGTATGGGAAACTCCCTCTTGTGGGTTGGGTTGTTCCCCCATGTGGTCCATGCCTCGCCGCCTATTCGACAACCCCCCCCCCCCCCCCCCCCGTGTGTCGGGCTGCGCCCCCTATGGGCCGGGTCATGCTGCCATGCGGGCCAGGTCATGCCCCCCCCCCCCCCAGCAGGATGGACCGGGCCATGGCCCAGCTCAACTGGGCTGGCCTCGGCCTGTTCGAGCTGGGCCAGGTCTGGTCCACCCAAACCAGGTCGGGATGGCTTAGTTCGGGTCTAGTCGGGTCAGTCCAACCTGGTTGGACTAGACCAGGACCCATCCAGGCCCAATTTCACTTAAAATTCCATAGCATGAAATCCAGACATTCATTGGAAAAACCATCTATGGCGGTGGTATCGTTGGAGTGAGACAACCCTTTTGATATACTACACTCGGATATTGTGGAATGATTGAGTGCATCTGGGTCATATCGAACTACAATCCAACCGGGCCCTCGGTACTTAAAGCCTTATAACTCACAGACTGGACATCCCATTGATGCACCGTCTATCATGTTGGAACCCTTACAACATGTCGATCCTTTGGGTTACTCCTTTTTGTAGATTAGTGGCGGTTGAGGTATGGTTGATATCTCACGGATCATATTCTTTGGATCTTGGGCAATCTGGGTGTGGGGAATCAGGTGGCTGGTTGTCTTTGATGTAACGACTCTGTGTGGATCAGCATCATAGCAACCCTATGTGGATCAGCATCATAGAAACCTGACGAAGACCTATTTTAGAGCGGCCCGTCGAATATCAACATCTAGAGACCCTATGTGGACCACCATTCTAGAAACCCCATGTGGATCAGCATTCCAGCGACCCTGTGTGGATCATCATTATAGGGACCATGTGTTTATCACCAGAAGCGTGACCCGATGAGGAGCATCCTTACAGTGGCCCATCCTTGAATAACTACATACGTCCAAGAGGGGATAGATATTAGAACAAATTATTTGTGGATCTGTTGTGGAACTTCTAAATGGAATAAGATTTTATAACAAAACACAAATCCTCTATATTCCTGATCTCTGAGTTGTATACCTGGTGTGAGATTACTATTACTTCGTGATTTTTTATTGGGTTCTTGAATTCTTGTTTATCCATTTTATAACATTAGGATACCATTGGAGGTCTCGGGGTCTCAACTGAGTATTTTCATACTCACACCTGTATAGGCATTTCCCGCACGTTTTTATGTATTATATAGATGACTGACAGTTTTGACCGAGGTTTGGCAGCCAAACTGGACAGTCCTCATAGTTGGACCCTTAGACATGATGATCTGGAGTGAAAAACGACAGGGATATGTACATAAACTTTTGGTAGGAACATATGATGGTGATTCTGAGATCTATTTTTCTGTTGTAGTTGTACTATTCAGTGGTGATTGTATTCTAGCTCCTTTACATACATTACACATACACAGTTTTTCTACAAAAATTTATTTCGTAGTTTGCATCATTTTGAATAATTGGCCTATGTGTTTTCATGATTAAATACAATTCCATCTGTTTTACATGGACATGCCTTTCAGTGCTAGTCTCTAACCCTGGCTTATGGAAGGAGGGTTGGGGGTAGTCTCGACACTGGCCCCGGGGGACGGGTTGTGAAAACGTGGTATCAGAGGGATGTTCAACTGAAGAATTAAGACTATGATCTTTTCAAGAGAAATAGTGTTATGTGTTATGACTATGGTTTTTAGTTTGGTGAATCAATTTTTGGTGTGGAAGAAGATGTATCCATAGGCCAAGACCCAAAATTCTGAATTCTGACTCAGTACATGAAGACATTGTTTGTGCGTGTTTTGGAAAAGTTTTTCTTTTTGATATCTTATGAGTTATCTCACCAGGTATAACTTATTGTTCATGTTGAATCTATTTTCATTTAGGATGCCTCCATATAGATAGCCAGCCAGGGTTCCAGTGAGAGTTTGTGTTGACGGCCCATCGAGAGATGAGGTTTTGGTGTACGACACTATTACGACGATAGTACCATCAGGTGGTTTACCAGCAGCACCACTACCCATTGGGAACCATTTCCACCAGCCCAACCAGTAGATTGTGCACGCCGAATGAGCGCATAGAACGAGTTTCAGTAGCAGAGGCCACCAAGGATCCGAGGTGAGATGAATCTGTAGGTAACTGAGGATTGGCGAGAGCCTGTGGCCAGAGTTTTTTTCTTGGTTGGGACACCAGCCAACTAGATGGTGATCCTAGATTCCAGTCTTTTCCAAGGAGCATTAGACAGATGGTGGAGCCTGACTATCCTGATATGAAATGAGGATATCCACACCTATTAATATTTAGAGGACCTCTTCAGGGAAGAGATCGTTCAAGCGACTGTACACTCTGTGCGTTTAAAGAAGCTGCTACACATACAGTAGGGAATCCTGACTATGGCCCAGTACTCAACAAGGTTCACCAAACACACATGCTACTCTCCGGACATGGTGTAGGAACCTTTCTTTATATCCCATTCCATCGAGCAAGAACTCCTAACAGAGATCATAGTATTGATGGTATCTCTCACCATCCCAACGCTTGCAAGAGTACTGGAGAGAGCACTCTTGGTGGAGAGTTTCCTTGCTGAGGAGACACCGATAGTGGGAACCACCACTGGGTGACACGTAGTATTGTCATCTGTGGATGGTAGTACGAAGATGAGATTGATGTATAAGAAGGCCAAACCTTCTAGTGGATGACCCCAAGACGTAGGGTCAGAGGTGCGAGGCCCACGTGGTAGAGCATGACAGTAGAGGAGCATACCATGCTTCACATGCGGCGGGTAGGTCACATTGCTCAAGACTACCTGACTAGTCACATAGAAATCCAATAGACAATCGAGGGACTAATGAGGAAAAGGTAGGGATTTGAGTAGAGAGGTCCACAGGCAACTGGTAGACGTGGAAGAGGAGATGGTCGTGCAGTAGGAGGTGGTTGACAATTATAGGTTCTACCGCCACCACCTTCAGGTGGTCCACTCAAACCATAGGGAGCATGTGGACAAGGATGAGCTTAGCTGATAGCTTATAAGGCCAATTACCACAGTTCTCTAGTGATGATTCAAGGTACAATATGTGTATACAACACATTATGTGTAGTACATATAGACACAATTTCTATTCAATCTTTCATTCCCATGACCCTCATTCGGAGATCAGAGATTTAGGTGGAACCGTTGGCTCAATCCATACTGGTAGAGACTTATATGGGAAGGTATTTGATTATAAAAATCTGGTGCCTGTATTTTGAGATTACACTAGGAGGATAGATCTTTGGCTGGGATCTTCTAGTAGTATTGTTGAGGCTTTACAAGGTCATCTTGGGTATGGACTGGTTATCCACAGTCCATGCTCAGATTGACTGCATTAGCTACAAAGTGTAGTGTCTCTATTAGGATGGGACCAAGCATTCCTTCACCAGAAAGAAGGAATCCTTTGCAGAACAGGATGGACTGACCTAGAGGAGGGTGTATCTGATCAAACATCATATGGGTAGCCTTACTCTTGAAGCAGTTGATATTGATATTCCGAGATATCCTATAGTAGTTGTCCAGTATACTGATGTCTTCACGGATTATGTTCCGGGAATACCTCATCACAAAGAGATGGATTACTACATCGACTTGTACCCTTGGACGACACCTATATCTACACCAAAAAATTTGATGTCTCCCGCAGAGAATCATGAGTTCTGTGTACAGCTATAGGACCTGTAGATAAAAGAGTTCATTAGGCCACATATTTCTCCATAGGAATCCCCAATTTGGTACTCCAAGAAAGAATATAGAAGTTTGAGGCTCTTTTTGGATTATCAGTGCATGAACTAGGTGACTGTGAAGAAAAATTATCCACTTTTGAGGATTGATGATCTCTTCGAACCATTATAGGGAGGTCGTTGGGTTTTTATGATAGACCTCAGATCACCCTATCATCAGCTTAGGGTATGAAATGAGGATGTGAATAAGACAAAATTTTGATGTTGCTATGGCCACTATGAGTTCTTGTTTATTCCATTAAACATTAATAGATTCCCTACATTGTTCATGGGACTCCTAAATAGGATCTTCCACCCATATCTTGATTGCTTTGTGGTGGTCATAATTGATGGCATCTTTGTGGACTTAGTGGCAGAGGAGGTTCATGGGTACTATCTGCAGATTATTTTAGATACACTCCGAGAGCACCACCTTTATGGTAATTTATCAATGTTCTTATTATTGATATGGGAGGTCCACTTTTTAGGACTTGTTATCTTAGAGGCTGGAGTTCATGTTGATCTGGAGAAGATTGAGGTTTTTCTTTTCTTGGGAGCCACCCAGGAGTGTGATCGAGGTGCAGACATTCCTGGGGTTGGTTGTGTATTACTGGAGATTCATAATAGAGTTTTCCATATTTATGGATCCATTGTTCAACTTTGATGAAGAAGGGATATCCTTTTTTGTGGATGGAGAGATTCTTGCAGAGTATTATGGAACTAAGGCCATGAATGACAAGTTCCCCATATTGAGGCTTCCAGAAGAAGGCATTGTGTATGTTGTCTACTGCGACACATCAGGAACCAGACATGGATGTGTCTTGATTCAGGAGCTAGCAGTGATCGCTTATGGACCATGATAGCTGATACAACATGAGACGAACAATGCTACCCATGAGCTATATTTAGCAGTAGTGATATTCACATTGATGATGTTGTGACACTACTTGATGGTGAACATTTTACTACCTACTTTGATCACATGAGCCTTTGTTATATCTACTCAAAGAAGGAACTGAACATGAGATAGTGGTTTTGGATAGAGTTCCTCCTGGATGATGACTTTAAGATAGTCAATAGTCCTAGGAAGGGGAACATGTTAGAAGATGCACTCCACAGGAGGTCTGGTTTACATTTACTGAGTGAGGCAACAGAACAGCTAGGCACATTGTAGATATCATTTGTGGATAGAGATGGATCAGCTTACCTCTAGTCTAGGATAGTCACTCCCACACTCCTTCCACGAGTCAAGGATGAAAAACATGGGGATATTGACTGCAATTCTCGACATGCAATGATATCTTTAGCACAAACAGCCGATAGATTTTTTGATGGAGGGGAGCATGTCATTATCTTCATAGGATGTGCCATGGTACCATAGGTGATACTGGAGGAGGTTTTGAGGGAGTTCCATATGTCCCCTTTGGGGGAATATCCTGGTGTGATGATGATTTACTAGGACCACCAACGTCAGCACTGGTGGCAAGGGATGAATAAAGTAGTGGTATGTTTTGTTTCATAATGCCTCAATTGTAACACCGGAGACTTTTATGAGAAATATTTTGTTTTTATGTTATATAAATCATCAAAGGAATCTTTCTCTACACACAACACTAACTTTGCTTTCTTTACACACAACCACGGCCTTCCTCAATAGATTGTGTCGTACACAATACCGAGTTTCACTAAACAACGATATGCTATTAAAATATTATTAAAACTAGCCGTTATGAATAGTAATAACCACTTTTTTAAATTTTGTAAATTTTATTTTAAAAAATGGACTTCATTTTTGGATTTGAAATATCTAAATTAGCCTAGGGTGAAATTTTGGTATTTTTATGAAAACTTTCAATTTTTGATGAATAGTGAAAACATTAGACTACTATTTAAAAACCGACATTTTATTTAAATAATTATTTATTTTGTTTAAATTTATTTTTGGTCAAAATTGATACGTAATACCTATATATGTTTAATGAAATTCATTGGAGTCATTTTATAATAATGATAGATATATAAAAATTTTATTGAACTTTTCACCGTCTTTTACCCACCTCCTAGGAGAATTTCCAAATTCACATAAAACCTAATTTTACCGCTTTTGAGAGTGGAAGTTCAAAAATCCGAGAGACAGGGTTAATATGAAGGACTAAAATGTGGTTCAATGAGATGAAAATAATTTTTGGAGAATAGTAACTTTTTACTTTTTTACCACAGATAAAAGTAAATAGGGTAATTAAGGGTAAAAATGATATTATTATTACCCTAAAACATGTCCTAATTCTATTGGTTAAGTTTAATTCGACCAAAAACAACCTTAGGAATAACATATGACCATTTAGGCCCACATGGATTAGATTATGACATTTATTATTAATTTATTTAAAGAAGGGTCAAAATAGTTTAAATCAATGTTTAATAACTAAAGAATTTTTAATATAGGGTTATACATTTGATAAATTCAACTATAAATATTTATTAGAAATATAAAAATATTTGCAACATAATGGTTTTTTATTTATAATTTTTATACATTAAATATTATAATTTATATATGACACAATGATGATGTAGTAATTATCTTGTTAATGAAATATTAACATAATTGATGTTATAAATACCCAAATAAGTGAAATTTGAAACATTTTATGAATTAAAATTATTTTATATGTTCATATGACATGTTATTATTGATTTAATTTCCTTTTTTCGAACTAATTGTTCAGTTATGAGTTTCAAAAAAATCAATTACCAAATAGTGTCAAATTTGACATAAAATTGTTTTTAAAACAAATATTATATTATTAATTGATATTTTATTCCTAAAAATATAATTATAGGCCCAATAACTTAAAAACGGTTATATATATTAATATTAAACAACTTAGGGTTCTTTTGGCTTGTTATAGTATGTTTATTAACCATATAGTGTAAGAAAACAAGAAGGCACGGTAAAAGTTAAATTATCTAACTTAAAGTTAAATCTAAATGATACGGTTACAATTGATACCTAAACTTGTCTAAATTCTATTGGTTGAGATTATTTAGACCCATACTCACCTTATCATATAAATAAATCAAATTGGAGCTATTAAAACCCGAATTTGACTTCATAATAAAATAATATTTTTAGTTTTTCCAAAGGTGCCCCTCTCCTCCCTTATAAAAGGGCACATCCTCCCTCTCTTCCTCACACCACATTGAGCCTTCATTATCGGACAAACCCTGAAAAATTCTCTTCTCCACTTCCTTAGAAACATCCTAGAGGTCCTGGTCTTCTTCAAAGACCAATTTTAGTGCCCTAAGAGGAGGTCTCCAAGAGGCGCTTCAAAGAAGAGGTAATGTCTGTTACTGATTCTTTCATCTATAGTTCTTCTTCCAATTCTTCTACTTTAGTTGTTTCATAATGAAGTAATAACATCAGTATCACTCATATAATTATATTTTATTATATTTATGAAACAACCCTATTTCACCATCTATCCATCCTATGGAAAATGAAATCACCGCGCGTGCGTATGTACGGAATACCGTCTCCACACCATGGTGTAATCTATTTTCCACCACCACCTTACCTGGATTGGTATAATGGAGAAAATAAATAACGTTATATGATTATTGTAAATTGGTATTGATTCTGAAATAGCATACATACACTCCAATACAATTCCACGATCTTGGGGACGATATCATCGCTCGTGCGTACGTACGGAATACCGTCTCCATGATGTGATGTGACTCGTTCTATATGATCTTCATTGCATAATGATTATATAAATTAATTGAATGAATAAATAATATATATAGTACACTTATACCATTCTGGAAATGAGGTATCTATAACCTAAATAGAATAATAAGAATTTATTCCACAAAACACGCATAAGAACAAAAAGTAATAAACACCCGAATAACAAGTAGAAATGAAATATTACGAATAAGAAGCTAAGAATATGACCATATATGATATCATAACAATGATTATGATTCTTTAATAAGTCAATGACATCATTTAAATCATTATACAGGAGGTTCGGACACATACGAAGAAAATCGGACCTAAGGTAAGGGAAAATATCAAAATCTCATTTTTATCTGAGATTGTTTATACTTTGATATTTACTGGGGTGTATTTTATCATCCACAACCATGTTTCCTCAATATTTAATATTATTTCCATACACATACAATTTTTAAAACCTATTTTACCCTTAGGTGAGTTTTTATTAAAAGATATGAAAGGAATATTTTGTCATTTTTCATACGAGGTACTTTTTGACTTTTCCAAAAGTACGAGAAGAATTTTTTATAACTTATATGGCATGAATGGATTTTAAAACATTATTTCAAAGAATATTACATTACATGTTTTCATGTTTATTTTTAATCAACTTCTTTTATTTTCAAATTGTATGACATGTTAAGAAAGAAAATTGTTTTTTAAGTAGAAAGGATAGTTTCCTCAAGAATGGAATTCAAGTGTTTTATAAAAATTATTTTCCATATAAGATAATATAGGGTTCTGTTTCTATCCCTATTATTACATTGATTTTATTATGTTGTGATGGAATTATTTTTATGAATTCCTTTATCTTAAATGAATTGTTTTATGATGTCATGATGGTTAAGAATCCCATTTTTATTACAAGGGTTATGCAATGATGTATGATTTCTGATTTTTGTGTCACACATAAGAATGGTTTCATTATGAGATGAGTGGGACCTATATCTCCCTCCAATGCATTGGGTAAAGATTTATATCTCATGAGATAGAAATGGCTGGAATGGATGTTTAATCCAGTTCAGTGAAACATGACTGAAATGAGGAGTGAACTCAGTTCAGAAATGGACTTTGTCCGCTAAGATAGTCTTGGTTATTAGTCTTGACAACTAAGAAACGATTCTCTATGATTATGTGTATATGACACAAAGTTTCATGTTTTATTTTATGATTATTGGGATTACATTTCACTTATATGATTTATCCCATGATATGAAATTATGATTTCTTTTGCAGGTTAAGATTTCAAATATGTTATGTTCTTATGAATATGTTGTGATTGATTTTTCTTTTGTTTACCCTTACTGAGCATTTGAGCTCATCCTTTTTGTATGTTTTCTTTCCCCCAGGTCAGGAAGAAGGTTATTAAGTACGATATGCAAAAATGGACTCTATATATGATGAAATAAATGGGAGACAATGTAGAGGCTTTATGAACCAGTTGTTTATGTTTCCCAGTTTCAAAAGACACCATACCTATTCGATCCTTTCATGGTTTTGTTATATGTTGTAATATGTGTACTTCAATTTTTAAGTATTAACAATGTATGCAAAGTATGGGTCGTTATAGTTGGTATCATAGGAAATCTATAGTCAACCTTTTGAAACTAGGATGTGAAAGCCTTAGTAAGAACCCTAAGGATAAGTCTAAGCATAGAACACAATCTTAGTGTTTTAGAAATGGTCATGAACTACCTATGATAAGACCTTAAGTGTTAAATTTAATTCTGGATTATGTGTTTTTTCTATTAAAATTAGTGTTTCTCACACTATTCATCTTGGTTTTAGTCAATGGCTGGAACCTGAAGGAACCCTGTTAATGTGGAATGTTATGGGAAATGAAATGATTTTCCCCCTGACCAACCAAACGTTTTGGGAGGTGGAATGAAAAATCATATCTCCATGCTCACACAACTTTCTCAAGCTATGAATCATAAAGGACATCCAAACGAGCAATGGAAGGAGCAACATTCTGTTGAATCCTTCATGAGGCAGTGTCCACCTTCATTCAGCGGGTCTTCTGATCCATTAGTGGCTGAACAATGGATTAGTACAACTGAAAAGATATTTTCAGTTCTTCAATGTTCTGAACATGATAAAGTCATCTTAGCAGTTTATCATTTGGAAGGTGATGCTGATCAATGGTGGAATTTTATTAAGAATACGAGGAAAAGGGATGAAATTGATTCCATGGAATGGGACGAGTTCAAGAACATATTTTTCAATAAGTACTTCCCTCGTATTTTCCGAACAAAGATGGAGAAGGAGTTTATTGAACTAAAGCAAAAGGATGATGAATCTGTTGGTACCTATGAAGAAAATTTTACAAGACTTCCAAGGTATGCTTCTGGTATTATTATCCAAACTGAGAGTAAGATCAATCGATTCATTAGTGGCTTAAAAACAAGTCTTCGAAGGGCATTAGCCCTAATGGAATGCAATTGCTATGAGGAAATTGTTCGATGTGCTCTCAAGGTTGAGATGGAGATTGGTGTAACCCATCAGTCACATGGGTTCGATAAGAAGAGGAAAATGGAATTCAAAGGAAAATCTAAAGAGCACACTGAAAATAAGATGAGTTTTCCCTTATGCTCAAAGTGTGGAAAGAAACATGGAGGAAGTTGTCTTAAGGGGACAATAAAATGTTATATGTGTGGACAAGAAGGTCATCGGGAAATTGAATGTCGAAATAATGGGAAGAAGATGTCTAATAATCCAAACAAAGGAAGGGATACACAGAATGAACCTACTACACTTCAATGTTTCATGTGCAAGGAGATGGGGAATTATGCCAATCAATTCCCAAATCTAAGGGTTGATGATGATGATCGACGTCAAAAAACTCTTATGGCTAAAGATAAAGGAAAGTCACATTCAATTACTATCAGCGATGTGGAGTACAACAACGATGTGGTGAGAGGTACACTTACCATCCACTGTAAAGTAGAAAATGTTTTATTTGACTCTGTATCCACCCACTCTTTTATTTCTGAAGATTTTTCTAAGGGTATCACTATATTACCTCAACAAATAGATGTTGAGTTAGCTGTGACAACTTCTAATGGCACAACAGTGGCATCAAATGTTTATAATTCTTCTCCGATTGAAGATTGTGGGAAAGTGCTTCTTGCAAATCTTGTGATCCTTTATATAGTAGAATTTGATGTGATTCTTGGCATGGATTGGATTTATTTATATGGAGCTCATATCAATTTCCAAAGAAGGGAAGTCACATTTTATATTCCAGATCAATATATGATTGTCTATTGATGCAAGGATTAACATAACCTTACATTGGAAATTTCTTCTATCTTATGGGTCTTGATTCCACTAAATTAAGGTTATTTATCTCAAATGGTTGCTGAGAAACTCACGATGAAGAATATTCCCATTGTAAGGGAGTTTGACGATGTATATCCGGAATAATTTTTGGGTCTTCCACTAAATCGTGAAGTTGAGTTTTCAATAGAACTCATATCAGGTGCTTTTCTTATTTCAAAGACACTTTATAGAATGGCCCCAACTGAGTTTCAGGAGTTGAAGAAGAAACTCCAATAGAATCTTGATAAAGGATTCATACGCCCTAGTGCGTCACCTTGGGGAGAACATGTTCGGTTTGTTAAGAAGAAATATGGATAAATGTGACTCTGCATTGATTATCGAGAACATAACAAGTTCACTATCAAGAAAAAATATCCTCTCCGACACATTTATGACTTATTTTACCAACTACGCAGAGCTCAATTCTTTTCCAAGATTGATCTTCGTTCAGGGAATCATCAATTAAGGGTCAAAAGGGAGGATATAACAAAGACGACTTTCCGTAAAAGGTATGGACACTATGAATTTATAGTGATGCCATTTGGTCTTACTAATTCCCCTACTATCTTCATGGTTCTGATGAATAGAGTCTTTAGAGAATATCTTGGTCAGTTTGTGGTAGTCTTTATAGATGATATTCTTGTCTATTAAAAGAGCAAGGAAGAACATGAAGATCAATTGAGAATTATATTGAAGACCCTGAGAAAGGATATGCTTTAAGCCAAATTCACCAAGTGTGAATTTTGGCTTCAAAAAGTTGCATTTTTGGGTCACAAAATCTCAAAAGAGGGGATATATGTGGATCCAGCAAAAACTGATCTTTTCGAAATATGGTCAAGACCAATAATAGTAACTGAGATCCGAAGTTTTCTTGGTTTGGTTGGATATTATCGACGTTTTGTGAACGATTTTTCACGATTATCTAATCCACTCACCAAGTTGACTCGGAAATGAGTTATGTTTGTTTGGACGGAGGAATGTGAATAGAATTTGAAATAGTTGAAAAGAAGGTTATCCAGTGCACCTGTACTCACACTTCCTTGTAGTGGAGAAAGGTTTGTGATTTACAGTGATGCATCTAAGAAGGGGATGGGGTGTGTTCTTATGCAAAATGATATGGTGATATCTTATGCCTCACTACAGTTGAAAAATCATTAGAAAAATTACCCAACTCATGATATGGAGTTAGCTTTGGTAATATTTTCATTAATGATTTGGAGTCATTATCTTTATGCAGAAAAGTGTGATATTTATAATGATCATAAAAGTTTAAATTATATTTTCTCACAAAAGGAGCTGAATATGCGCCAATGAAGATGGTTGGAGATGATTAAGGATTACGAATGATCAATTCATTACCACCATGGGAAAGAAAACAAGGTGGAAGATGCATTAAGTCGACAAGACCATGTTAGCTTATCCATGATGAGGATCACAAAAGATCCAATATTAATGGATTTACAAAGGATGGATCTTGGAATTATAATACCAGTGGAAAAATCGTATCTTTCTCAATTGAATGTTCAACCATCTATACATGTGTAGATTAAAGAGGCGCAGAATGAAGATGTAGAGTTACAAAAGAAGGTGAGAAATATTCTTGAATTCAACCTTGATTGTGATGGGATAATAATGTTCAGGAATCAGTTTTGTGTTCCTCCAATCCCAAAATTAAAGAAGGAGCTACTGGATGAGGCTCATAGTTCTTCATTCTTTATTCATCCTGTAAGCATGAAGAAGTATTGGGATTTGAAAGAGTACTACTGGTGGGATGGCATAAAAAGAGATGTTGCTAAATATGTCACTCGATGCTTGGTTTGTCAGGAAGTTAAAGCTGAGAGATAGAAGTCTAAGGGGATGTTACAACGATTACCCATACCAAAATGGAAATGGGAAAACATCACTATAGACTTTGTCTCTGGACATCCTAAAACATACAAAGGAAATAATTCTATCTGGGTCATAGTTGATCATCTTACAAAGTCGGCACACTTCATCGCTATTAGAGAGGATTTCTCTCTGGATCAGCTTTCCACGATATATGTGAAGGAAGTGGTAAGATTACATGGAGTACCACTTTCTATTATATCTGATAGGGATCCGAGATTTACCTCGAAAATCTGGAGAAGTCTTCAGCATACTCTAGATACAGAGTTGAGTTTCAGCACTGCTTATCATCCTCAGACAGACGGTCAGTCTGAGAGGAAAATTCAAACTCTAGAAGATATGTTGAGAGCTTGCTCTAGGGATTTCAAGGGTGGTTGGGATTAACATCTACCTTTGGTGGAAATTTCTTATAATAATAGCTTTCAATCTAGTATTCAGATGTCTCCATATGAATCTCTCTATAGAAAGAATGCAGGACTCCAACTTGCTGGGATGAAGATGGGGAAAGAAAGCTATTAGGACCTGATCATGTTGATGAGATGGAAGAAAAGGTTAGATCTATTCAACAACACATTAGAGCATCTCAGAGTCGACAAAAATGTTATGCCGACAACCGAAGAAAAGACATAGTGTTTGAAGTGGGTGATAAAGAGTTCTTACTAATATCTTCTTGGAAGAGAGTAATGAGATTTGGAAAGAAGGGAAAGTTGAGCCCTAGATATATCGGTCTTGTCGAAATACTGGATCGTGTTGGGAAGGTAGATTACCGATTGGCGCTTCCACCGAATCTCTCCCAAGTTCACGATGAGTTCCATGTATCTCTCCTGAGAAAGTAAATACTTCATCCTTCACATGTACTCAGTTTAGAAGTTGTACCTCTGGAACAAGATCTTTCTTATGAAGAACAGCCAATAGAGATTCTGGATCGTAGTGAAAACGTCTTATGGAACAAGACCACTCGCTTGGTGAATGTTTTATAGAAGAACTACCAGTTAGAAGAAGCTATATGGGAGCTTGAGGATATGATGAGGGAAAGGTATCCTCATCTGTTTGTTACAAAGTGACGAATTTCGAGGGATAAATTCATTTTAAGGGGGGTAGAATGTAACACCCGAGACTTTTATGAGATATATTTTGTTTTTATGTTATATAAATCATCAAAGGAATCTTTCACTACACACAACACTATCTTGGCTTGCTTTACACGCAACCGTGGCCTTCCTCAATAGCTTGTGTCGTACGCAATACTGAGTTTCACTAAACAACGATATGCTATTAAAATATTATTAAAACTACCCGTTATGAATATTAATAACCACTTTTTGAAATTTTTTAAATTTTATTTTTCAAAATGGACTTCATTTTTGGATTCGGAATATCTAAATTAGCCTAGGGTGAAATTTTGGTATTTTTCTGAAAACGTTCAATTTTTGATTAATAGTGAAAACACTGTGTTACTATTTAAAAACCGACTTTTTATTTAATTAATTAATTATTTTATTAAAAATTATTTTAGTTCAAAATTGATACTTAATTCCTATATAAGTTTAATGCAATTCATTGGAGTCATTTTATAATATTGTTTTATATATATAAATTTTATGGAACTTTTCACCGTCTTTTACCCACCTCCTAAGAGAATTTCCAAATTTGCATAAAACCTAATTTTACCGCTTCTGTGAGTGGAATTTCAAAAATCCGAGAGACATGGTTAATATCAAGGACTAAAATGTGTTTAAATGAGATAAAAATAATTTTTGGTGAATAGTAACTGTTTACTTTTTTTACCATGGTTAAACTAAATAGAGTAATTATGGGTAAAAATGATATTATTATTACCCTAAAACATGTCCTAATTATATTGGTTAAGTGTAATTCGACAAAAAAAAACCTTAGGAATAAAATATGACCATTTAGGCCCACATGGAATAGATTAGGACATTTATTATTATTTTATTTAAAGAAGGGTTAAAATAGTTAAAATCAAAGTTTAATAACTAATGAATTTTTAATATAGCGTTATACATAAGATAAATTCAACTATAAATATGAATTGGAAAGCTAAAAAGATTTATTACATAATGGTATTTTATTTATAATTTTTATACATTAAATATGTTAATTTATATATGACACAATGATGATGCAGTAATTATCTTATTAATGAAATACTAACATAATTGATGTTATAAATACCCAAATAAATGTAATTTGAGACTTTTTATCAATTAAACTAATTTTATATGTTAATATGACATGTTATTATTTATGTAATTTACGTTTTTCGAACTAATATTTCTTTTATGAGTTTCAAAAAAAACAATTACAAAATAGTGTCAAAATTGACATAAAATTGTTTTTAAAACAAATATTATTCAATTAATTGATATTTTATTCCTAAAAATATAAGGATCGGCCAAAGGACATAGATAAGGTCATATATATTAATAATAAACAACTTGGGGTTCGTTTGTCTTGTTATAGTATGTTTATTAACATTATAGTGTAAGAAAACTAGAAGACACGGTAAAAGTTAAATTATCTAGCTTAATGTTAAATCTAAATGATAAGTTTAAACATGATACCAAAACTGGTCTAAATTATATTGTATGATACGATTTCGACACATACTCACCTTATATTCGAAATAAATCTAATTGGAGCTATTAGAAACCGAATATGACTTTATAATAAAATAATATTTTTAGTTTTTCCAAAGGTGCCCCTCTCATCCCTTATAAAAGGGAACCTCCTCCCTCACTTCCTCACAACACTTTGAACCTTTAAGCTCGGCCAAACCCTGAAAAAAACTTTTATCCACTTCCGTAGAAACATCCTAGAGGTCATGGTCTTCTTCAAAGACCAATTTATTGCCCTAAGAGGAGGTGTCAAAGAGGCGCTTCAAAGATGAGGTAATGTCCGTTACCGATTCTTTCAACTTAATTTCTTCTTAAACTTCTTCTTATTTAGTTATTTCATTATGAAGTAATAACATCAGTATCACTCATATACGTATATGTTATTATAATTATGAAACAACCCTATTTCACCATCTATCCATCCTATTGGAAATGAAATCACCGCGCGTGTGTATGTACAGAATACCGTCTCCATGTCGTGGTGTAATCTATTTTCCACCACCACCTTACATGGATGGGTATAATGGTGAAAATAAATAACTATATATGATTATTGTAAAGTGTTATTGATTCTGAAATAGTATACATACACTCCAATACAATTCCACGATCATGTGAACGATATCATCACTTGTGCGTACGTATGGAATACCGTCTCCATGATGTGATGCGACTCGTTCTACATTATCTTCATTGCATAATGATTATATAAATGGATTTAATGACTAAAAATGATTTATAGTACTCTTATACCATTCTTTAAATGAGGTATCTATAACATAAAGATAAGAATAAGAATTTATTCGAAAAACACGCATAAGAAAAAAAAGTAATAAACACCAGAATAACAAGTAGCAATGAAATATTACTAATAAGAAGCTAAAAATATGACCATATATGATATCATAACAATGATTATGATTCTGGAATAAGTCAATGACTTTATTTAAATCATTATACAGGAGGTTCGGACACTTACAAAGCAAATCATACCTAAGGTAAGGGAAAATATCACAATCTCATTTTTATCCGAGATTGATTATACTTTGATATTTACTGGGGTGTATTTTATCATCCAAATCCATGTTTCCTCAATATTTAATATTATTTCCATCCACCTATAATTTTTTAAATCCAATTTTACCCTTATGTGAGTTTTTAGTAAATGATATGAAAGGAATATTTTGTCGTTTTTTGTACGAGGTACTTTTTGACTTATCTAAAAGTACGAGAAGAATGTTTTTTTAACTTATACAACATGAATGGATTTTTAAAACATTATTTCCAAGAAGATTCCTTTACAAGTTTTCAAGTTTATTTTTAATCAATTTCTTTTAGTTTAAAGTTGTATGACATGTTAAGAAAGGAAAATGTTTTTGAAGTAGAAAGGATATTTTCTTCAAGAAATGAATTCAAGTGTTTTATCAAAATTATTTTCCATCTAAGATAATATAGGGTTATGTTTCTATTCCTATTATTACATTGATTTGATTATTTTGTGATGGAATTATTTTTATTAGTTCCTTTATCTTATATAAATTGTTTTATGTTGTCACGATGTTTAAGAATCCCATTTTTATTACATGGGTTATGCAATGATGTATGATTTCTGATTTTTGTGGAACACATAATAATGGTTTCATTATGGGATGTGTGGGACCTATATCTCCCTCCAACGCATTGGGAAAAGATTTAATCTCATGAGATAGACATGGCTGGAATGGCAGGTTAATATGGTTTAGTGAAATAGGATTGAAACGAGGAGTGAACTCGGTTCAGAAATGGACTTTGTCTGCTAAGATAGTCTTGGATATGAGTCTTGACCACTAAGAATTGATTATCTATGATTATGTGTGTATGCCACAAAGTTTCATGTTTTATGTTATGATTATTGTGATTACATTTCACTTCTATGATTTATCCCATGATATGAAATTATGATTTCTTTGGCAGGTTAAGATTTCCAAAATGTTATGTTCTTATGAATATGATGTGATTGATTTTTCTTTTGTTTACTTTTACTGAGCATTTCAGCTCGCCCTTTTGTATGTTTTCTTTCCTCCAGGTCAGGAAGAATGTTTTTATGTAGGATATGCCAAAAGGGACTCTAGATCTAATGAAATAAATGGGAGACAATATATATGCTTTATGAACCAGTTGTTTATGTTTCCCAGTTTCTAAAGACACTATACCTATTTGTTCCTTTCATGGTTTTGTTATATGTTGTAATAAGTGTACTTAAATTTTGAACTATTAACAATATATGCAATGTATGGGTCGTTATATCACTTGTCTGTAAGTGAAGCCCGAGCATCAGTTTCTGGCAGGCTTAGCATAGCCACTAGAGATACCAGAGTGGAAGTGGGATGGTATCTCTATGAACATTGTGATAGGGATACCATAGACGTCTAGGGGACATGATCTAATCTGGGTGACTATTGACTAACTCACCATGTCGTCACACATCCTACCCATACGATGGAATGGATCATTAGAGGTCTTGGGATGCCTCTGCGTACAAGAGATTGTACGGATTAATGTGGTTCCATCGATAATCGTCTATAACCTTGACACACATTTTACATCCTCGTTGTGGATGGGATTATAGGATGCAGTTTGTACTCACCTACGTTTGATAAATTCCTTTCATCCTCAAAAATATGGTCAGATGGAGTGGACTATACAGATACACGAGGACATGCTTCCTTCTTGCATCATAGTTTTTTGCCGCAGTTAGAAGGATCACTTTACCTTTGTGGAGTTTGTGTATGATAATAGGTATCTCTCCACCATCTGTATGTCACCATTTTAGGCCTTTTATGATCAAACATACAGATCACATCTATGCTGAATAAATCCAGAGGAGTCATCATTTATGGGTCTAAAGTTGGTACCAACTACAACTGATAAGGTACAGATCATCAAGGATCAGATAAAGACTGCACAGAGTAGGCTGAAGTCTTATGCTTATAGGAGAAATAGACATTTGGAGATTGTGGATGGAGACATTTTCTATTTATAGGTCTCAGCTCGATGTGATTTATGGAGATTTGGTCGGGAATCCAAGCTATCTCTTAGGTTCATCGAACCCTTTTAGGTTCTAAGCAGAGTTGGGGAGGGTGGATATTGCCTAAATCTTCTCTCACAGATGCATCGAGTGCATGGAGTTTTCCATGGGACAATGTTAAGGACGTCCATGCATGATCCATCACATTTTATCGACTGGAGAATGATAGACATTGAAGATGGGGTGACGTTTTCATAAGTTCAGTGGAGAGTGGGGATCGATAAGAGCAGGTTCACTGTGGATTATTGATTCCACTGGGGCACATTCACGGGCAGCACAGGAACCTCTCGGAGAGTACAGGGGATTAAGAGGATAATATTCATGCGAAGTACCCCAACTTGTTTCCTTAGTCAATTTTGTGGATTTCATGGGTGAAAATCCCTATGATGGGGAGAATGTCAAGAAAATGATTTTCCATGTATTTTTTTTATTATATGGAAGTGGTCCAAGGATTCAAAATCTGACGGTGTTTGATTATAAAGCCCGGTGTGCCCTAATTAAAATTTTGAAACTCTCTTATTGTACATTCTGTAAATGTGCATGCATGAAATCCTAACTATTAAACCAGTGTTCAGAATTGAAATTTGAGGGCACCATTGAACTCGTAGTGCCATGATTCATTTATGGGAGCCTAAACCTTGACTGATGTGGGTTGAGAGAGGAAGTTGGTTTTTGATGTTTTTATGGAGGATTAACAAAATAAAACTAATTTAATTTAAATATCTTCCACCACTCATTTATTTTTTGGTGGCAGGGACCACAAGGGGTGGTCAGGAATTTAATGCAGGACATTAAATGCCTGGTTACACAAAATGTGTATCCACCATATAGGTAATAAAGGAGGTTCATTAATTGTAACAATTAATGAACTTCTCCTGATTACGTGTTTTAATGTTAACTCCACTCTTATCTCTTTTTATTTTTTGAATTCATTGTCAATGGAGTGGTGTTTTTAGGGAGGAGGTATTTGGAGAAGCCTCTTGACGAAGAAAATATCCATCAAACAAGAAATGAAGATCGTCGATTGAGTGGCATCGTTGGATGCTAGCTTCGGGATCAACGAACATTGACCCATATTCAATCATGGGACGCCCTCAAATAACTCACGATGTAGGTTTTTGTATTGTTTAAATTTCATGTTTGGTTGAATCGATTATCTTTTCCTTTGTTAAAACTCTAATGTTCCCGGTGCAAGCCAAATGAACAAGGCCCGGTCCATCCGCCACTTGGTTTATAATTTGATTCTATGTGAGTGAATTTTTGGGTCTGACGACACCCAAATCTGAGGGTCAAGTAGGTAAGGAGACAAACCTGGAAGCCCGTAGGTGTGAACAAATGAAAAAAACGGACCACTAGAGCCCACCCAGTGGCCCGTAGAATTCCATCAGCGCAACATCAGTGATGGGTGCCGAGTAGTAATGGAGGAGGATGGCACCCGCTGACCGTGGTGGTGGCGGGGAACCGTTGTGTGCCGCAGGAGGAGCCTGCGACACTAGCCTGTTGCAGTATGTTGGTGGAAGGCACCGTTTGGAAGGGTAGATGGTGGCAGCTCGCGGTAGCGTGCCGCATGAGGAAGAGGTTGTGGATTTTTAGCAGTGGAGGTTGAGTAGGGTGGCCAGCTAGGACAGGGACCATGCCCTCCTACTGGCTGGGCGGTGCCCTCCTGTGGGCTGGGCAGCACCCACCTACAAGCAGGGCCACACTGCCTTGTGTGCAAGAACGCACCCCGCTACTGCCAGGCTGCACCCCCAAGTGGGTCAGGCTGGACCGCGGCCTAGAGGGCTGAGTGCTCCATGAACCTGCCCTACTGGGATAGCCTACGCTAGATTGGGTAGGGCCCGGTCGGACTCGGGCTAGGTGAGGTCGACCCAGACCTAGCTATGTTGGGCAAATCCGGGTCGGGTAGGGCCAAACTAGGTCGGGTCCGTCAAGACTGTGTCGGACCAGACCATAACCCATCTTGCCCCAGTTTAGTTTAATATTCGAAAACCTGAAATTCAGACATCCCATTGACAAAACATCTATGACGCTGGATTTCTTATAGAAAGGTGGTCTTTTGGTATACTACCCTCGAATTTTGGAGAAAGTTGGAGTACAACCGGGATGGATCGAACCTGAATCAAACTGGGCCTTCGGTACTGAAACACTTATAACTCACAGACTGAGCATCTGATTCAAGCGTCATCTATTGCGTTGAAACCCTTACGAAATGGTGGTCCATAGGGTTACTACTTTTTGGATCTTAGTGGTAGTTTAGATATGACCGATATCTCGAGGAGCAGATTCTATAGAACTCGAGCGAACCAGTTTCTGGGAATCTTGTTGATGGCTATATTTGAAGTAGTAACCCTATGTGGATCAGCATCATAGCGGACATGTGTGGATCATCATCATAGATTCCCAAAGAGGTCTAGTTTTAGAGTGGTCCATTGAGGATCATTATCTAGCAACCCTGTGTGGATCAGCTTTCCAGCAACCCTGTGTATATCAGCATTCCTGTGACCCTTTGTGGATCAGCATTATATTGACCCTATGTGGATCAGTAGTAGCATGACCCGATGAGGACCAACCATACAGTGGCCCGCTGTAGAACAATTAATTATGTCCATGAGTGGATTCATATTAGAAAAAATAATTTGTGGATTAGTAGTGGAACTTGTAAATTGAATAAGAAGATATCACTTAAGACTAATCATCTATATTCCACTTCTCTATGTTGTATACTATATGTGAGCTGGCTATTTATTTGTGCTCCGTGATTGATGTCTTTCTTTGTGTTTATTCCATTGTGAAACTCTGGGAGACCTTCAGGGGAGTTGGGTTGCCTAATGAGTTTTTTTATACTCACCCCTGCTCGGGCTTCTCTCACATCATTTTGTGTCTTGTGCAGACGACAGATTGCTATGACCATGGTTTGGGTGTGAGAAATGGATGGTGATCGGAAGAGGACCATTAGACGTGATGAGCCGCAGGGTCGACCGACCATGAGCTGTAGCAAACCTTAATGTAGGAACCCATGCAGACGATTACAAGAGCTTCTTTTCTGTTGTAGTTTTACTTTTCAATTTGGAATGTATTCTGGCACGTTTACTTATAGAACAGACACCTTTTTTACTATACATATTTACTTCATAGTTTTCATCAAGTCGTATATTAGGTCTTTGTGTTTACAGGTTTAATGGAAATGACTTCCCATTTACATGTATATACCTTAGGTACTAGTCGCCAAACCCTGTCCTATAGAAGGAAGGCTAGGGGTAATCAGGGCACGGACCCCTTGGGACGGGTCATGACAATGTTTTTATAAATAATCCACCCCCATGTCTTATGTTTTGTATTAGAATCACAATTAATAATCTAGAGTAGAATGTTGTTGATTCAATAAGGTGCTATGCGACTAGAGTAGTCTAGGATAAAGGGATTAATAATTATATATTATTCTCAGATTTTTGATCATTTATAGTGGGATATTGTAAGATCACATCTCAATATGGGATCGGTTTTATGGTTGGAATATAAAATTACCTTTTTGGTGAATTTTTCTTATTGATAAATATAAATTATAAAGTGTTTCATATTTTTTTATTCATTACAATGGGATGTTTTGGAAGGAGTTTAATGTCTTGGCTGATGTCCAATGGGATGAGGAGGCCAATTGAGTAATGTCTATGGACCCAAAAATGTTGAAAAGGAATGCATCGATACATTCACATCATGAATATGGTATTTGAAATGTGAAGATGGTTTATGGATTAGTGATACATGTTTCAAAATGTGAATACAATTTTGGGAAGCTATTCCCATGAAATAATGGAAATACACATATTTTGAAATCATTTGACAGGTTGTCCATTCCCAAATATGGATTTTCCCCGAAATTATAAGGACATGAATCTTTTTTAATGTGTTGAAGTGATCCTGATATATTATAAGTAGCAATAAAAGTGAAATAATTGTTTCACAAACCCCATTTTCTGTTTTTCTGGGATTCTAATGTCAAAATTAATCTGATGGAATAGTTTTATAATTAGATGATCCTCGTACTTTGTTCTATCACTAAATAAAGTGTCATCAATTACGATGGTTTCTCTTTGAATGTTCTATCCATTATTGTCTTGGGATATTTCCAATTCCATTGAATCCTTCTAAATAAAGGATTCATTTTTTGATTCTAATTTTTGAAATCAGATGTAAATTTCACCTGATCGTGATGGATTTGTCTTTGGATGATGATACATAACCCATGTTCCTAGGTTGCACTCACGACTAACTCAGTTAGCCAGATACATGAGAAAAGATGGCGATTTTTCGATAAAGACTATTTAGATCAAACAAAATGATGGATATTATTATATGTATGATATTTTGTACTATAATTTCTATTAAAATATGATTTAAATATTATAAAAACACACTCATTTTATTTAATCATTGTGTATTATTGTAAGGTTTTTTTAAGTCACAGTATCATCATTTTGATTACTAAAAAATACCCCTCATTTTGTGAAATTAAATATATCTATTTGTTGATAATGTATGATTTAGATTAAAATTTAATATTGTGTTCTTTAAAAGTGTAACTTATTTAAATTTTTGAATGATTGTATAATATTTTTTCTCAAATTTTAGTGTCACTCTTCAAAACTAAATACATTGATAAATATATTTGATTTATTTATGACTAATTTGAAAATGAAACATACATTAGTAATTTCAATTTATATTCATCGCTATATTTTTAATGAATCAACCCTTGGACTAAATAACCTGTGTATTTTTGATGAATAACAATAAATATAATATACAACTTTGTCAAACAGAAAATGATATCAATTAATTTTTTGAATTTTTTATGGATTGATCTCGAAAAATTCCCATTATTCAATTTATCTGATAACAATTCCTCTATATTAATTTTCACTCTTATTCCTTGGAAAACTCATTTTGGAAAAACCACAAACATGCTATTATTATATCCTTATACATTAATATTGACATATATTGATCTACACAAGATTATATATAATCCATGATATCCTTTTGTAAAATATAACCAATTATGTTATTATATTTATAATGGATTTATTGGAAAATATATTTTAATTAATAGTTTAAAAAGAATGAGGTTTATTATTGTTGGATTAATCATTAAAATCGTAACCATGAATTTTTTTTAGAATCCTGATATATGTAATGTGTGTACATATTCTTTTAATTAAAAAGATTTATAGATATTGAATCCATCAATTTATTGATATATTATTATATATTATTTTAACATTATCATATTTTACAATTACCCATATTCCATGGGGTCATTTGATCCAATAACATTGTAATGGAATTATCCATTAAATTAGTTGTGTGTAGGCCCTAACATTAGTGGTTCACCAGTGTGGAATGGGTAGTATGATTTCCCAACCCTTATCTTTGAAGTGACATGTATGAAAACTTTCATGCCTCCAAAATAGCATATATACTATGATCATTGAATTAGGTTAACTCTTGGTATATGCACATTAAAATCCTTATAGAATATGGAGTTACTTGTAGTAGTTACAATATATCCATCTAATTTCTATAGACTCCCTTCCTTTGATATATTCATTATTTATATATTATGTTTTCTTAAAACATATTTATATGGATTTTTATACATGTTTACCCATTCTAATATCTATTCTTTAATGAGATTAAGATTGTTTATAATTTATAACATATTTTTATGAATGAAAAATATGTTAAATGGAAGAAGTATAAAGCTACATATAGGGGTTAAAGTGTTTAAGACTGAGAGATTTTATAAAAATTATATCTTAAAAATATTTTTGAATAGAGATATCAATAGATAAAATAATCAACAATCCTTCCTGATGTAGTATAGAATCTACTCAATCCATACAAAAATTATCATCCCCTTATGTATGAAAAATCCATCCTCACAATGAATAAAGCCTTTAAAAAATATGTTAGTGTAATAAATTCTATAGTGGAAAGGAAGGATCCCAAAAAGAATGTGAACCAATATAAATTAATCAACATTTATCATAGAAAACAAAATATTCTTAAAAAAGAAAAGAGAATACCTAGGGAAAATGTGTGAGCCTCAGATATAAGAGAGTTATTGTAACCAAGATATTCTAAGGGAGAAAGATGTATAAATCCAAATAAAATTATCTAATAAGGAATCACATGTGACTAATATCAGGGATAATAGAAGAATTTATATTTATATTGTAACGCCCTGACCCCAGCTACCCAGAGTCGGTGCATTACTTCGTAACATTGGCATGATCACAAGAAAGATCAAATCTCGAAAGACCGATTGGTTTAGTAGCCTTGGAAACACTAGATATATTCATAAAGTTTAACATTACATTTCAAAGTGAAAAACTACTACAACAACAAAGTATTCATATCCACACTATTAACCCCTCATAATATCCCTGCAAGTCAATCATAATTTACTTCTTCACTACCTGGGAAAAATAAAACATAGAAAAGGGGTGAGCTCAAATGCCCAGTAAGGATAACAATATAGCGGAACATTCAAAATAAGCATAAACATTTAAGGCAATGAATTACTAAAACAAAAGCCTTTTAAACATGAACTTCAACATAGTATGGCAAAAGTAAAATGAAATAATGCCATTTACTTATTCACATGGATATTCTACTAATCGAATAATCACATGCAAAATCAA
Source organism: Viscum album (assembly GCA_963277665.1). Lineage (NCBI taxonomy): Eukaryota > Viridiplantae > Streptophyta > Magnoliopsida > Santalales > Viscaceae > Viscum > Viscum album. The sequence continues at coordinate 198,950,046 of OY728150.1, forward strand.
TAACCACTTTCATAATGTTGGAATGCATAATGCCAGACTATCATAACCGCATAGCCAAGGCCTCGTGCCAAGACTACAAATAAGATTTTGTCAAGGCCTTGTGCCAAGACACTAGTTTGTCTCATGAGACCTACTGATGCATCGAGGAGCTATAGCGGGCTCCACCCGTCACTTATTAAGTCCAATGCATTCCCATATGAAAAGGTTTAAACATAACATAAACATTCGTATTAAAACTAGCATACGAAATGTCAATAATTTCACCATAAACTATGAATGGTATAAAAATAGCACAACCATAGTCAAACATATCACAAAACCTTCAATACAATATAGAAGTTTTGTATCATAATAAATCAACTTCAAATAATCTTAAAATCCATCAAAGGATGTTGACGTAGATGAAATCAAAATTCTTTTTAAAGAAATATCTCCTTTTATTTTGAAATCATTTAAGTTCCATATAAAATAAAACATTTTCTTTGAAAATATTCTTATAAGCTTTTAAGGAAATCTTTGAAGATTTTATAACGGCGTAAAATAACCGCACCCGCCGTATAAGTTAAAAAAAACATTCTTACCTCAATTCTGTCGAAAAGGTTAAAAAGGACCTTGTTTTGAAAACGACGGAAAGATTCCTTTATAAACCTCTTATAAAAAGTCAAACAAGGGTATAAATGTCTTTAACCCATATTCTTGTAAATAGTAAAAATGTTTTGAAATACATTTTTAAGAAACATGGATGTGGATGATAAAGATATCCCAGTAGATTATTACGTATAAACAACCTCGAATAATGAAGAGATTGTGAAATAACCTTTACCTTGTACTTTTCCTTGGTTGGGGTAGGTTAACGTCCTGTAAAATGGTGAAATAATTGTTATTAAATTATAAAAGAATCATATACATTAATATTATATCATATATGATCTTTTAATATTGATTTGATAATATCTTAGTATTATCGTCATTTCGTGTGTTAACTTACTCATTTTCTTTTATATGTTTTGTTACATAAGTCATGTTTTTTGTATCTTATTCATATCCAGAATGATATCAAGTCCTTAAACATCATTTTTAAATCATTAAATGATAATTATAATTGAATGGATACGATGGAGAATGAATCTCATCGCGTTCGTGGAGACGGTAGTCCGTACGTACGCACGAACGCTACTTCCATTTAATTTTTATTTTAAAAGAATCGAATCCAAATGATACATAGGTATATTACTATTCCAGTATAATATAATATTTTATATATGTTACTTAAGTTCATTAACACCATCCTTTATACGTTCCATGTGTGGTATGAACGAGTCATATCATTTTAAGGGGGCGGTAGTCCGCATTTCCTCAAATGAAATTATCGTATGTATATACAACATGAAACGAATAATGGTATGAAATAAAATGGAATTACAGAAGCTTATATATAAAATATATATCATTAATATCATATTTAATTACAGTGCCATCATAATGGCCACCATGAGAGGCGGTAAGATGTATTTGAACAATCATCGTTTCGTGAGGCGTTAGTTTTCCATCCACAGAAACATTATGTTCATCATCCATTAGATGGAGTTGTGTGTATGTGTAGTTTGAATCCTTCTTATAACAACATCCTAGTATATTGGGGATACTGGTGTTGTTACAAAAGAAAGGAAATAAAAAGAGTTTGGGGGTTGGAGAAGCAAAATAAAGGAAAATAATTTAAGAGAAATCGTTACCTTTAATTTAGGTAACTCACTTTGGTTGGAACCAAAGGACTTCTTGAAATGATTTCTGCCTAAGGGGAAGCTTCAAGGAGGAGGAGAGGGATGTGGGGAGCTTAGTTGGGCAGAGTTTGGACGAGCCATGTGGCTTGAGAGGTGTGAGGAATGAGTAGAAGTGGTCTCCTTTTATAAGGGAGAAGAGGGGCTCTTTAGGAAAGAGTGAAAGTATTACTTTATAATATAATTATATTCGGTTTATAATAGTCCAAAAATCATTGAGGTCGAAGATAAGATGACTAATATTCTATATAACATCAACCAATAAGAATTGGACAGGTTTAAATAATATTTTAATCATTATAATCTTATTTATCTAAATGATTTATTAATGAGGTAAACATTGCATCATTATTGTGTCATTAATAATTTAAATTATTTGATGTCTAAAAATTATAAATAAAATATTATTATGTAGGAAATATTTTTATCTTTATAATGAATATTTATAATCGAAAATCCAACATGTATAACCCTATGTAAAAATTGTTCTTCTAAAAGATGTAAGCTTATGCCATTTTTATTTTTATTTTAACTCTATTAATATAAAGTGTCATTATCACTTACATGTGGATCAATGGGGTCCCAAAATTTACCCAAAGATGCCCATGGTCGACCATGTATCAACCAATAGGGTTAAGACACGTTTTAGGGTAATTTATTATTATTATAATATTATTTTTTAACCCTTATTTACCGGATTTACCCTTAACCATGGTAAATAAAATATTTACCGCAGTAATTATTCAAAATGTCTAAAAATAAAAGTTACCTATTTACACAATTTGATCATCCTGATTCCAAATATGGAATCCATTTTTCTAAATTCAAAACACAGAAGTGGCAGAAATTAATTTAAAATTAATTCCCGCTGTCAAAACAAAAAGCGTGTTTTTAAGAAATAATAACTATCAAAAGATTGACACTTGTTTATGTTCGGTTTAATTGTAAAATTATGTCCAATGACCAACATTATATTAAATGGTAAAAATATATTCTAAATATACTTTAAAACCACTCAAATTCACAGTTTATCACTATTAATTATTTTGATTAAAAAAGTTGTTTTTAATTAAAATTTAGTAATTTTCACTATTCATCAAAATATGAAAGTTATCCGAAAAGTACCAAAATTTCACCTTAGGCTAAATTCGATATTCCGAATCCAAAAATGAAGTCCATTTCTAAATATAAAATATATATAATTTCAAAATTTAGGTATTACTATTCATAACGGCTAGTTTGATCGGTTGTGGTGTGTGTTAAAACTCGACGTTGCGTACAACACACGCTACTGTTTTATTCAAAGGAAAGCGTACCGTGGAAGCTTGGGATGTTTCATTCTAAATTTTTTGATGTCTCCATTTAGTCAAAAAGCTTAAAATATTGTATTTAAAAAGGTTTCACTATCAAAAGTTGATAAAAGTGCAATACTGAAAATGAATCTGTTCTTGCATTATGACTAAGAAACTCATAATATGGATTCTAAAATTATAAGGATTATATAAAGTTAAAAATGTAGTTAATGCTATTCATGACCTCTTTTAATGGCTTTTTTTTTGGGTAAGTCATGGTGCAATTGAACTCGGTGTTGCGTGTAGTGCAAGTTATTGAATTATTTTGAAGAAATAACACACTATGAAATCTTGGGGTGTTACATTCTCCCCTCCTTCAATAAATTGCGTCCTCGCAATTTGAAATTGTTCTTAGAAAATAAAAGGTTGAAAATAGATAATATATTTTTGGGAAAACCCACATCGGAAATTGGGTTACTAAAATTTAGTCTTAATATGAGGAAAAGAGAAATGAAAGGGTCACCACCAAATTATGATCTTGATTAGGAGAACATTGGTGGCAATTAGAGACATATAATCGGAGGAAAAACGTAAATATTTATAGGTAGTGATTGAGGTCATCAATCACAAACAAGTGTATAATTGAGGTCCTTAAACTCATCAATCTATGATGATTTGAAGTACCATGGGTTCAACAAAATATAGGGTATTGGGATAACACATTTTTGACGTTTCAAAATATCATAGTTGAAATCCCACATCGAAAAATGAATTAACGAGGCCTCTATTTAAAATAAAGAGTCGAAAGTATGAAGATTACCGAAAATAACACATACTAGGGTTCCATGTAAGAAAATATGGATATGGAAGAAAAATCTAACCATCAATTATCTGATGGAGAGTGGTAGAGAACATGGCTATGAAAAGGCCAACAATCCAAAAGCCATAAATTAGTGATGATTTAAGGTACCATCTAGGAAAACATTTTTGTTCTAAGTTGCTTTTCTTAATATTGAGGAATTTATTTATGAGATTGGCTAAGATCATAAGGAGATATACTTAGTTTATAATTAGAGTTTTATCCATTAATAAATTTCTACCACAAACTCATCTTTCACTCTAAAAGATAATAGAATGTAAAAAAAATTCTATTTACACTATTCGTATAGGGTTCCAAAATAAACGAATTTATAATTCATCTACAAGATCTTTTAATAAAAACTACATTATTTAATCCAGTTCATCTCGTGGGCCAGTGGTAGGTGATACACCCTTGTCGCCGTTCGGTTGCGGGTTCAAGTCTCGCAGCCTTGCCGGACGCGATGGGTTGTCGCCCGACCTCCGGGTTGTCCTTTTATGGCAATCCAAAATAATCCAAACTAGAACTATCCAAAATACTTCTATCCAAACTCACAGTCCAACATTTATAAGTAAGGTAAACATAATGTAGAACCTTTTTACCCCGTAATAGCATATGAATACCTTCATCATGTATTCTTTTAAAACACTGAAACATCCTAAATTACCATAATACTTATTGGTTACATTCATTCTCCCTTATTCCATATAGAATGCTGGATATACTTCATCAATCCAAAAATGTTTTAAACCCCAATAATGATGGAATATGCAAATCATTAATCAGCTTCAAGGTAGTCAAGAATATCCAATATAATTTATCCAAATCAATCATGTATTATTCTAAAATCACTACCTCGGTATCAGAACCATATTATGGTTTATCATTCTCTCAACCATATATTTTCTAAAAATTTATCCTGCTATTGAGTCACATTTCTTTGTTCCACACAATCTCAAGTCCTTAATGAAATAGTACTGCAGTACAATCCTTATATACTCCATAATTATTATAACAAGTACATTGTTGATACAACACTCAATTGACATAATCAACATAAGAACTCTGATCATTCCTCTTCATCTGTGGTAGTATCATAACTTGATTATTATCCAATAGCATCATTTGCGACATAGTCTGATGACTGGGGCATAGGTTCGCGTAGTGTCCAAACTCCTTGCAAATGAAGCATTGTACATTTAAAACCATTTTCTTACCCTTGCAGTCACGTACTTTGTGCCCTTTTCCTCCACACTTATAACAAACTCCCATTCCTTTCAGGCAAGTTCCAGGGTGTTTCTTTCCACAGTTACCACATATGGGAAAATTCTTCTTTTCCCTTTTCCCTTTATCCATCTTTCTCTCTTCCATCCTTTTCTTCTCTTGATTTCCTTCAAAGCCATAGGACTCAGTAAACTCTTTACTTATCTTATCAACACATGATATTATTTCTTCATATGATGATAATACATGGGAGACTATTTCTCTTATAAATTCTAGCTTAAGACCATGAAAGATATGATCCTTCCTTCTCTTTGAATCATGTGTATTTCTGGAGTTCTCATTCCTTCTACTGGGCGCCATTTCTAAACAATGGCATAAACTAGATCAGTTTATGAATCAAAATACATAATCCCATACTTATAAAACACTTAACATAAATTGAACTATTTATGGATATAATCCATAATCATAAAAATGTTTTCTTTGAGAAAGTATATACTCATAAACCCTTCATAATGATTTGTAAAGAAAATGAGAGTTATCCTAAGCATATCCCCCGGGAGTGTCGTAACCATGAGTGCAGCAAGGCCCGTTTTCGTGCACCAGTTCCCGTTCGAGTCTAGCTCAAAGCGGTGTTTTCGGGTTTTACCCCTAGGTACATCTGTGCGAGAGCCGCCTCAACCTGCTCGTATCCAGACAGGGATGTATTGCTCGGAAAACTCACAAAATCTCTACAATACCAAAATTCTAGGAAGTTCTTCTATACTAATCCTCAAAGTTCTTCTTAGGTCTACGTGCTCTAATCAGAGTTTATCTAAATCTAGCTTCCAAGGTTTGTACTAAACTTCCTCTGATACCAACTGTAACGCCCCGACCCCAGCTACCCAGAGTCGGTGCATTACTTCGTAACATTGGCATGATCACAAGAAAGATCAAATCTCGAAAGACCGATTGGTTTAGTAGCCTTGGAAACACTAGATATATTCATAAAGTTTTACATTACATTTCAAAGTGAAAAACTACTACAACAACAAAGTCTTCATATCCACACTATTAACCCCTCATAATATCCCTGCAAGTCAATCATAATTTACTTCTTCACTATCTGGGAAAAATAAAACATAGAAAAGGGGTGAGCTCAAATGCCCAGTAAGGATAACAATATAGCGGAACATTCAAAATAAGCATAAACATTTAAGGCAATGAATTACTAAAACAAAAGCCTTTTAAAAATGAACATCAACATAGTATGGCAAAAGTAAAATGAAATAATGCCATTTACTTATTCACATGGATATTCTACTAATCGAATAATCACATGAAAAATCAATAACTACTGTCATAATGTTGGAATGCATAATGCCAGACTATCATAACCACATAGCCAAGGCCTCGTGCCAAGACTACAAATAAGATTTTTTCAAGGCCTTGTGCCAAGACACTAGTTTGTCTCATGAGACCTACCGATGCATCGAGGAGCTATAGCGGGCTCCACCCGTCACTTATTAAGTCCAATGCATTCCCATATGAAAAGGTTTAAACATAACATAAACATTCGTATTAAAACTAGCATACGAAATGTCAATAATTTCACCATAAACTATGAATGGTATAAAAATAGCACATCCATAGTCAAACATATCACAAAACCTTCAATACAATATAGAAGTTTTGTATCATAATAAATCAACTTCAAATAATCTTAAAATCCATCAAAGGATGTTGACGTAGATGAAATCAAAATTCTTTTTAAAGAAATATCTCCTTTTATTTTGAAATCATTTAAGATCCATATAAAATAAAACATTTTCTTTGAAAATATTCTTATAAGCTTGTAAGGATTGCTTTGAAGATTTTATAACGGCGTAAAATAACCGCACCCGCCGTATAAGTTAAAAAAAACATTCTTACCTCAATTCTGTCGAAAAGGTTAAAAAGGACCTTGTTTTGAAAACGACGGAAAGATTCCTTTATAAACCTCTTATAAAAAGTCAAACAAAGGTATAAATGACTTTAACCCATATTCTTGTAAATAGTAAAAATGTTTTGAAATACATTTTTAAGAAACATGGATGTGGATGATAAAGATATCCCAGTAGATTATTACGTATAAACAACCTCGAATAATGAAGAGATTGTGAAATAACCCTTACCTTGTACTTTTCCTTGGTTGGGGTAGGTTAACCTCCTGTATAATGGTGAAATAATTGTTATTAAATTATAAAAGAATCATATACATTAATATGATATCATATATGATCTTTTAATATTGATTTGATAATATCTTAGTATTATCGTCGTTTCGTGTGTTAACTTACTCATTTTCTTTTATATGTTTTGTTACATAAGTCATGTTTGTTGTATCTTATTCATATCCAGAATGATATCAAGTCCTTAAACATCATTTTTAAATCATTAAATTATAATTATACTTGAATGGATACGATGGAGAATGAATCTCATCGCGTTCGTGGAGACGGTAGTCCGTACGTACGCACGAACACTACTTCCATTTAATTTTTATTTTAAAAGAATCGAATCCAAATGATACATAGGTATATTACTATTCCAGTATAATATAATATTTTATATATGTTACTTATGTTCATTAACACCATCCTTTATACGTTCCATGTGTGGTATTAGCGAGTCATATCATTTTAAGGGGGCGGTAGTCCGCACTTCCTCGAATGAAATTATCGTATGTATATACAACATGAAACGAATAATGGTATGAAATAAAATGGAATTACAGAAGCTTATATATAAAATATATATCATTAATATCATATTTAATTACAGTGCCATCATAATGGCCACCATGAGAGGCGGTAAGATGTATTTGAACAATCATCGTTTCGTGAGGCGTTAGTTTTCCATCCACAGAAACATTATGTTCATCATCCATTAGATGGAGTTGTGTGTATGTGTAGTTTGAATCCTTCTTATAACAACATCCTAGTATATTGGGGATACTGGTGTTGTTACAAAATAAAGGAAATAAAAAGATTTTGGGGGTTGGAGAGGCAAAATAAAGGAAAATAATTTAAGAGAAATCGTTACCTTTAATTTAGGTAACTCACTTTGGTTGGAACCAAAGGACTTCTTGAAATGATTTCTGCCTAAGGGGAAGCTTCAAGGAGGAGGAGAGGGATGTGGGGAGCTTATTTGGGCAGAGTTTGGACGAGACAAGGGGCTTGAGAGGTGTGAGGAATGAGTAGAAGTGGTCTCCTTTTATAAGGGAGAAGAGGGGCTCTTTAGGAAAGAGTGAAAGTATTACTTTATAATATAATTATATTCGGTTTATAATGGTCCAAAAATAATTGAGGTCGAAGATAAGATGACTAATATTCTATATAACATCAACCAATAAGAATTGGACAGGTTTTAGATAATATTTTAATCATTATAATCTTATTTATCTAAATGATTTATTAATGAGGTAAACATTCCATCATTATTGTGTCATTAATAATTTAAATTATTTGATGTCTAAAAATTATAAATAAATTATCATTATGTAGGAAATATTTTTATCTTTCTAATGAATATTTATAATCGAAAATCCAACATGTATAACCTATCTAAAAATTCTTCTTCTAAAAGATGTAAGCTTATGCCATTTTTATTTTTATTTTAACTTTATTAATATAAAGTGTCATTATCACTTACAAGTGGATCAATGGGGTCCCAAAATTGACCCAAAGATGCCCATGGTCGACCATGTATCAACCAATAGGGTTAAGACACGTTTTAGGGTAATTTAGTATTATTATAATAATATTTTTTAACCCTTATTTACCGGATTTACCCTTAACCATGGTAAATAAAATATTTACCGCCGTAATTATTCAAAATGTCTAAAAATAAAAGTTACCTATTTACACAATTTGAACATCCTGATTCCAAATATGGAATCCATTTTTCTAAATTCAAAACACAGAAGTGGCAGAAATTAATTTAAAATTAATTCCCGCTGTCAAAACAAAAAGCGTGTTTTTAAGAGATAATAACTATCAAAAGATTGACACTTGTTTATGTTCGTTTTAATTGTAAAATTATGTCCAATGACCAAAATTATATTGAATGGTAAAAATATATTCTAAATATACTTTAAAACCACTCAAATTCACAGTTTATCACTATTAATTATTTTGATTAAAAAAGTTGTTTTTAATTAAAATTTAGTAATTTTCACTATTCATCAAAATATGAAAGTTATCCGAAAAGTACCAAAATTTCACCTTAGGCTAAATTCGATATTCTGAATCCAAAAATGAAGTCCATTTCAAAATATAAAATATATATAATTTCAAAATTTAGGTATTACTATTCATAACGGCTAGTTTGATCGGTTGTGGTGTGTGTTAAAACTCGACGTTGCGTACAACACACGCTACTGTTTTATGCAAAGGAAAGCGTACCGTGGAAGCTTGGGATGTTTCATTCTAAATTTTTTGATGTCTCCATTTAGTCAATAAGCTTAAAATATTGTATTTAAAAAGGTTTCACTATCAAAAGTTGATAAAAGTGCAATACTGAAAATGAATCTGTTCTTGCATTATGACTAAGAAACTCATAATATGGATTCTAAAATTATAAGGATTATATAAAGTTAAAAATGTAGTTAATGCTATTAATGACCTCTTTTAATGGCTTTTTTTTTGGGTAAGTCATGGTGCAATTGAACTCGGTGTTGCGTGTAGTGCAAGTTATTGAATTATTTTGAAGAAATAACACACTATGAAATCTTGGGGTGTTACATTCTCCCCTCCTTCAATAAATTGCGTCCTCGCAATTTGAAATTGTTCTTCGAAAATAAAAGGTTGAAAATAGATAATATATTTGTGGGAAAACCCACATCGGAAATTGGGTTACTAAAATTTAGTCTTAATACGAGGAAAAGAGAAATGAAAGGGTCACCACCAAATTATGATCTTGATTAGGAGAACATTGGTGGCAATTAGAGACATATAATCGGAGGAAAAACGTAAATATTTATAGGTAGTGATTGAGGTCATCAATCACAAACAAGTGTATAATTGAGGTCCTTAAACTCATCAATCTATGATGATTTGAAGTACCATCGGTTCAACAAAATATAGGGTATTGGGATAGCACATTTTTGACGTTTCAAAATATCTTAGTTGAAATCCCACATCGAAAAATGAATTAATGAGGCCTCTATTTAAAATAAAGAGTCGAAAGTATGAAGATTACCGAAAATAACACATACTAGGGTTCCATGTAAGAAAATATGGATATGGAAGAAAAATCTAACCATCAATTATCTGATGGAGAGTGGTAGAGAACATGGCTATGAAAAAGCCAACAATCCAAAAGCCATAAATTAGTGATGATTTAAGGTACCATCTAGGAAAACATTTTTGTTCTAAGTTTCTTTTCATAATATTGAGGAATTTATTTATGAGATTGGCTAAGATCATAAGGAGATATACTTACTTTATAATTAGAGTTTTATCCATTAATAAATTTCTACCACAAACTCATCTTTCACTCTAAAAGATAATAGAATGTAAAAAAATTCTATTTACACTATTCGTATAGGGTTCCAAAATAAACGAATTTATAATTCATCTACAAGATCTTTTAATAAAAACTAAATTATTTAATCCAGGACATCTCGTGGGCCAGTGGTAGGTGATACACTCTTGTCGCCTTTCGGTTGCGGGTTCAAGTCTCGCAGCCTTGCCGGACGCGACGGGTTGCCGCCCGACCTCCGGGTTGTCCTTTTATGGCAATCCAAAATAATCCAAACTAGAACTATCCAAAATACTTCTATCCAAACTCACAGTCCAACATTTATAAGTAAGGTAAACATAATGTAGAACCTTTTTACCCCGTAATAGCATATGAATACCTTCATCATGTATTCTTTTAAAACACTGAAACATCCTAAATTACCATAATACTTATTGGTTACATTCATGCTCCCTTATTCCATATAGAATGCTGGATATACTTCATCAATCCAAAAATGTTTTAAACCCCAATAATGATGGAATATACAAATCATTAATCAACTTCAAGGTAGTCAAGAATATCCAATATAATTTATCCAAATCAATCATGTATTATTCTAAAATCACTACCTCGGTATCAGAACCATATTATGGTTTATCTTTCTCTCAACCATATATTTTCTAAAAATTTATCCTGCTATTGAGTCACATTTCTTTGTCCCACACAATCTCAAGTCCTTAATGAAATAGTACTGCAGTACAATCCTTATATACTCCATAATTATTATAACAAGTACATTGTTGATACAACACTCAATTGACATAATCAACATAAGAACTCTAATCATTCCTCTTCATCTGTGGTAGTATCATAACTTGATTATTATCCAATAGCATCATTTGCGGCATAGTCTGATGACTGGGGCATAGGTTCGCGTAGTGTCCAAACTCCTTGCAAATGAAGCATTGTACATTTAAAACCATTTTCTTACCCTTGCAGTCACGTACTTTGTGCCCTTTTCCTCCACACTTATAACAAACTCCCATTCCTTTCAGGAAAGTTCCAGGGTGTTTCTTTCCACAGTTACCACATATGGGAAAATTCTTCTTTTCCCTTTTCCCTTTATCCATCTTTCTCTCTTCCATCCTTTTCTTCTCTTGATTCCCTTCAAAGCCATAGGACTCAGTAAACTCTTTACTTATCTTATCAACACATGATATTATTTCTTCATATGATGATAATACATGGGAGACTATTTCTCTTATAAATTCTAGCTTAAGACCATGAAAGATATGATCCTTCCTTCTCTTTGAATCATGTGTATTTCTGGAGTTCTCATTCCTTCTACTGGGCGCCATTTCTAAAAAATGGCATAAACTAGATCAGTTTATGAATCAAAATACATAATCCCATACTTATAAAACACTTAACATAAATTGAACTATTTATGGATATAATCCATAATCATAAAAATGTTTTCTTTGAGGAAGTATATACTCATAAACCCTTCATAATGATTTGTAAAGAAAATGAGAGTTATCCTAAGCATATCCCCCGGGAGTGTCGTAACCAAGAGTGCAGCAAGGCCCGTTGTCGTGCACCAGTTCCCGTTTGAGTCTAGCTCAAAGCGGTGTTTTCGGGTTTTACCCCTAGGTACATCTGTGCCAGAGCCGCCTCTACCTGCTCGTATCCAGACAGGGATGTATTGCTCGGAAAACTCACAAAATCTCTACAATACCAAAATTCTAGGAAGTTCTTCTATATTAATCCTCAAAGTTCTTCTTAGGTCTACGTGCTCTAATCAGAGTTTATCTAAATCTAGCTTCCAAGGTTTGTACTAAAATTCCTCTGATACCAACTGTAACGCCCCGACCCCAGCTACCCAGAGTCGGTGCATTACTTCGTAACATTGGCATGATCACAATAAAGATCAAATCTCGAAAGACCGATTGGTTTAGTAGCCTTGGAAACACTAGATATATTCATAAAGTTTTACATTACATTTCAAAGTGAAAAACTACAACAACAACAAAGTCTTCATATCCACACTATTAACCCCTCATAATATCCCTGCAAGTCAATCATAATTTACTTCTTCACTATCTGGGAAAAATAAAACATAGAAAAGGGGTGAGCTCAAATGCCCAGTAAGGATAACAATATAGCGGAACATTCAAAATAAGCATAAACATTTAAGGCAATGAATTACTAAAACAAAAGCCTTTTAAACATGAACTTCAACATAGTATGGCAAAAGTAAAATGAAATAATGCCATTTACTTATTCACATGGATATTCTACTAATCGAATAATCACATGCAAAATCAATAACCACTTTCATAATGTTGGAATGCATAATGCCAGACTATCATAACCACATAGCCAAGGCCTCGTGCCAAGACTACAAATAAGATTTTTTCAAGGCCTTTTTCCAAGACACTAGTTTGTCTCATGAGACCTACGGATGCATCGAGGAGCTATAGCGGGCTCCACCCGTCACTTATTAAGTCCAATGCATTCCCATATGAAAAGGTTTAAACATAACATAAACATTCGTATTAAAACTAGCATACAAAATGTCAATAATTTCACCATAAACTATGAATGGTATAAAAATAGCACATCCATAGTCAAACATATCACAAAACCTTCAATACAATATAGAAGTTTTGTATCATAATAAATCAACTTCAAATAATCTTAAAATCCATCAAAGGATGTTGACGTAGATGAAATCAAAATTCTTTTTAAAGAAATACCTCCTTTTATTTTGAAATCATTTAAGATCCATATAAAATAAAACATTTTCTTTGAAAATATTCTTATAATCTTGTAAGGAAAGCTTTGAAGATTTTATAACGGCGTAAAATAACCGCACCCGCCGTATAAGTTAAAAAAACATTCTTACCTCAATTCTGTCGAAAAGGTTAAAAAGGACCTTGTTTTGAAAATGACAGAAAGATTCCTTTATAAACCTCTTATAAAAAGTCAAACAAGGGTATAAATGACTTTAACCCATATTCTTGTAAATAGTAAAAATGTTTTGAAATACATTTTTAAGAAACATGGATGTGGATGATAAAGATATCCCAGTAGATTATTACGTATAAACAACCTCGAATAATGAAGAGATTGTGAAATAACCCTTACCTTGTACTTTTCCTTGGTTGGGGTAGGTTAACCTCATGTATAATGGTGAAATAATTGTTATTAAATTATAAAAGAATCATATACATTAATATGATATCATATATGATCTTTTAATATTGATTTGATAATATCTTAGTATTATCGTCGTTTCGTGTGTTAACTTACTCATTTTCTTTTATATGTTTTGTTACATAAGTCATGTTTGTTGTATCTTATTCATATCCAGAATGATATCAAGTCCTTAAACATCATTTTTAAATCATTAAATGATAATTATACTTGAATGGATACGATGGAGAATGAATCTCATCGCGTTCGTGGAGACGGTAGTCCGTACGTACGCACGAACGCTACTTCCATTTAATTTTTATTTTAAAAGAATCGAATCCAAATGATAAATAGGTATATTACTATTCCAGTATAATATAATATTTTATATATGTTACTTAAGTTCATTAACACCATCCTTTATACGTTCTATGTGTGGTATGAACGAGTCATATCATTTTAAGGGGGCGGTAGTCCGCACTTCCTCAAATGAAATTATCGTATGTATATACAACATGAAACGAATAATGGTATGAAATAAAATGGAATTACAGAAGCTTATATATAAAATATATATCATTAATATCATATTTAATTACAGTGCCATCATAATGGCCACCATGAGAGGCGGTAAGATGTATTTGAACAATCATCGTTTCGTGAGGCGTTAGTTTGCCATCCACAGAAACATTATGTTCATCATCCATTAGATGGAGTTGTGTGTATGTGTAGTTTGAATACTTCTTATAACAACATCCTAGTATATTGAGGATACTGGTGTTGTTACAAAAGAAAGGAAATAAAAAGAGTTTGGGGGTTGGAGAAGCAAAATAAAGGAAAATAATTTAAGAGAAATCGTTACCTTTAATTTAGGTAACTCACTTTGGTTGGAACCAAAGGACTTCTTGAAATGATATCTTCCTAAGGGGAAGCTTCAAGGAGGAGGAGAGGGATGTGGGGAGCTTAGTTGGGTAGAGTTTGGACGAGCCAAGTGGCTTGAGAGGTGTGAGGAATGAGTAGAAGTGGTCTCCTTTTATAAGGGAGAAGAGGGGCTCTTTAGGAAAGAGTGAAAGTATTACTTTATAATATAATTATATTCGGTTTATAATAGTCCAAAAATAATTGAGGTCGAAGATAAGAAGACTAATATTCTATATAACATCAACCAATAAGAATTGGACAGGTTTTAGATAATATTTTAATCATTATAATCTTATTTGTCTAAATGATTTATTAATGAGGTAAACATTGCATCATTATTGTGTCATTAATAATTTAAATTATTTGATGTCTAAAAATTATAAATAAAATATCATTATGTAGGAAAGCTTTTTATCTTTCTAATGAATATTTATAATGGAAAATCGAACATGTATAACCCTATGTAAAAATTGTTCTTCTAAAAGATGTAAGCTTATGCCATTTTTATTTTTATTTTAACTTTATTAATATAAAGTGTCATTATCACTTACAAGTGGATCAATGGGGTCCCAAAATTGACCCAAAGATGCCCATGGTCGACCATGTATCAACCAATAGGGTTAAGACACGTTTTAGGGTAATTTAGTACTATTATAATATTATTTTTTAACCCTTATTTACCGGATTTACCCTTAACCATGGTAAATAAAATATTTACCGCAGTAATTATTCAAAATGTCTAAAAATAAAAGTTACCTATTTACACAATTTGAACATCCTGATTCCAAATATGGAATCCATTTTTCTAAATTCAAAACACAGAAGTGGAAGAAATTAATTTAAAATTAATTTCCGCTGTCAAAACAAAAAGCATGTTTTTAAGAGATAATAACTATCAAAAGATTGACACTTGTTTATGTTCGGTTTAATTGTAAAATTATGTCCAATGACCAACATTATATAAAATGGTAAAAATATATTCTAAATATACTTCAAAACCACTCAAATTCACAATTTATCACTATTAATTATTTTGATTAAAAAAGTTGTTTTTAATTAAAATTTAGTAATTTTCACTATTCATCAAAATATGAAAGTTATCCGAAAAGTACCAAAATTTCACCTTAGGCTAAATTCGATATTCCGAATCTAAAAATGAATTCCATTTCAAAATATAAAATATATATAATTTCAAAATTTAGGTATTACTATTCATAACGGCTAGTTTGATCGGTTGTGGTGTGTGTTAAAACTCGACGTTGCGTACAACACACGCTACTGTTTTATTCAAAGGAAAGCGTACCGTGGAAGCTTGGGATGTTTCATTCTAAATTTTTTGATGTCTCCATTTAGTCAAAAAGCTTAAAATATTGTATTTAAAAAGGTTTCACTATCAAAAGTTGATAAAAGTGCAATACTGAAAATGAATCTGATCTTGCATTATGACTAAGAAACTCATAATATGGATTCTAAAATTATAAGGATTATATAAAGTTAAAAATGTAGTTAATGCTATTCATGACCTCTTTTAATGGCTTTTTTTTGGGTAAGTCATGGTGCAATTGAACTCGGTGTTGCGTGTAGTGCAAGTTATTGAATTATTTTGAAGAAATAACACACTATGAAATCTTGGGGTGTTACATATATAGAGATTTTATATTAATGAATTCAATCAAATTATGTTCCCTGAACCATCTGTAGATTAGGATGAATCTAGGAAGGCCGAGGATGTACACTGGTTTTTTATTATTGATGGAATATCACTACTACTTTCTAGTGAGAACATAGTATCCATTGAGGGATACATTCTCTCATTGATAAAATTATCTAATGATTTTTTCCACTATGAAAGAAAAACATTATAATTCTCCCTCATCACTAAGTATCTAGTAATAAGAATATTAATCTTATATTTACTGTATGCGAAATCACATATACTACAATAAAATAAAATTTAAATGATTTCATCTATGAAATAAAAATGGCTCATTACCTACTTTAATACTCCTATTTGAATCCAAATACTATGTCTCCATAATATTTATGTTAAAAATAAAAAATTTGAGTTCCCAATCTCATAATACATGTTCATTGGTGTTTCAGACATACTTTAGTTTTAAACATTATCATCCCCCGATAGTGCATGATTTTTATTCTTTTATTCAATGATGTTTATTTGGGATATAATTAGTTTTATTAATAAATCATTGAACCATGAATCCTTACTTCTATATGAATTATTGATTATGTGTAACATATGAATATTGAATGAAACAATTATACATGAAAATACATAAGGGATATGGAGTGATGATGAATTAATAAAATTCATCAGAAAATAAATGGTGGAGAAAAAAAGAATTTTGATCTATGATTAACACCATGTCCATGAATGTCATATGAATACTAATTTGACTTAATGTATGGCTATACCTATCAATTTCTTGTAGGAATAGAACATTAACACACCAGTTCATTTTCTATTATAGACTGTAACCATTATAAATTACCATTATATGATAACCATACATGGTTTTATATGATGCATGAATATTGTTCACCATATGTTATCCATTAAAATATTGATAATTTTTTTTCATCAAAGAGTTGCGATATTTTTAATGGTTGAATCTTTCCCACACATTTATTATACTATAATTCATCCCATTAATTTTTACCATACATAAATTTCATGGTTTCCTATATTCATTTCATATTAACTACTCCTTCCCCTAAATTTTTATCTATCCTAGGAAATATTCCTCATAGATGTATACAAACAAAAA
The DNA here is from genome assembly GCA_963277665.1 of Viscum album. Taxonomy (NCBI): domain Eukaryota; kingdom Viridiplantae; phylum Streptophyta; class Magnoliopsida; order Santalales; family Viscaceae; genus Viscum; species Viscum album. The sequence continues at coordinate 198,967,588 of OY728150.1, forward strand.
TTTCATCCCATAAAAAAGTAACCGAAATTAAATTAATTTCATTTGACAATATAATTGGTTTTAAAAATTAATTCAATTACACATATTGCATTTAATGAGAGGAAACTTTAAAAAAGTGTGTGTATAGCTCCAAATGAGAGAAAATAATATTTCTATTTGACAATAGGACGCATAATTGTATTGAAGATAACATCATTGGGTTTAATAAAAAATCTATTATTTTATAATTGGGGTACCAAATAATCTATTGTAATCAATATTATAGAAATATGTAACCTCTCTATATTGTCTGTGGAATGCCATACCCTAATTTTTTTTTAAATTTAGACACATCTCTTTCTGAAATGAATAATATTTCTATTCTTATTTCTATACTAATATAAAATCTATGTGATCTATTAAATTGATTAACCCATTCCATTAAGGAAAAAACCATTTTATCCTTAAAAAATCATATTACTATTATTAAAACCTTAACTAAAAGTTCAAAGTTTCATTATGAAAAATAATAGGATTGGATTTCAGAGTCTATTGAGAACATCTTAGTTATGGATGAAAATAATAAGATCGAGTGGGTATTCATGGTGATGCAACTAGAAATATTTTAAAAAACAAAACCATAAACCATTAGATAAATTGTAAACATAAATGAATGTAAGTACAATAAATAGAGGTTGAAACCCCATTTTTTGAATCCACAACACCTATGAACTGTTCGAATAAAATATAATTTAATTAATTAATATTCTTTCAACATTATTGTCTTCGTCCTAAAATTAGATAAAGAAAATTTCTTATCAATTGTTGATAAAATTACATGAGACCCAACAATTGTCCCCTACTTTCTCCTTCTCTAAATACATCCATGTTTGTTATATGATATCATGAGAGGAAGGGCCTTGGATAATATTTTTTTGATTCATTTATGTACATTCCTACGAAAATTAATAAATATTGTGGGTAGTAATTCAATATTTTTTGTATGATTAATCCCATTTGGATTTTGAACAATAATAATAGAGTACGTAATATGGGGAGGTGTTCATAATGAAAATTCTCCAAAAATGTATCAATCTGGTCTCTCTTGATTAAATCCAATGTTGCGAGGTATAATGAACCTAAAAATCCATCCATCATTAGATAACTAGATTTATTATTTAATTTAATAGTAGTTAATATCAAATCCCTTTTTGTTATATCATTCATAAAATCATTATTATAGTCTTCCACCTATTAATGTCCATTATAAAAAAAATATTATTATCAAAATCATAGGAAGGTTTCACATATCTTACATAATATTAGTGTATAACAATATTCTACAATAAATGGGATAGTTTACATGGTCAAATATTCTCCCCCATAATAATTTATGATCCATCATCAATTTTAGAATGAGCATCCTAAATAAATTTTCCATAAATTCATTCCTAAAAATATATTTCTCTATAATAAACTTCCTTTAGAAATCTAATGTTTCCCGAATCACTTTCATCTATATATTTAGGGAGATAAATTATTTTATGAGATTCTATTTCGAATCTATCAAAATAAACCTAACTCCATCCTAGATGACATGAATTATTACCATTATATGTCTAACATCAGCATGTAACATTTTCATTTACTATATAGGAGACTGATGTAAATTCATAAAATTTAATAGATAACCCCTTAGTTCACAAAATTTAATTTGGAAGAAACAACTTGTATAACCATTAATAGTGTAACACAATAAATTATAAAAAATGGACTGTAATTATTCATTATCCATCAATAACCAGGAGGAATAAAAGTTTGATTATATGATAATTATCTAATCATCCATGTGAATTGAGTATTCCATGAGAATTGGGTTATTGATGAGAGTAAGAAGTGAATATTTTATTTCATGTTAAACATACATCTGTCTAACAGACTCCAAACTCTATAATATATCATCTTGATATGGAATTTATTCTATTTAACCACATGAAAACCACTATCCATTTGATTAATTTGAACAGGAAAATGTCATAGGTTATTTATAGACTGGATCAAATAAACTACCCCTTTCAATTTAGACTAATCAATAATAGTGTTTAAATAAAATATATTACATAACTCATTGAAACCATGATTAAAGGATAAAATATCCTACAAGGGGGCCTCCATTTATCCTAAAACACACATGCACTAAATACGATACATGTAAAAAGGGATTGAATATTCCCTAGTCATATCTATAACATTTTTTTGTAATATTTATAAATTAGATCATAGTTATTTTATTTCATAATTTTCAAAATATGAATGTTATCTGGACTTATATGAAGGCGATTATGTATAAAAATCTAGAAATAAAATGATTGCATTGTATTTTCCTTATGATTTGGTTCCAAAATAAAATGTACTAAAATGTGTTTGTGCCAAATTATTTTTATAAGATAGAACATTTTTTAGGTATCCCATTTTTATTTCATTCATTATTATCATGGTATAAATTAAATGAATTAATGATGAGTTATACAATCTAAAAAACATTGATTCATGTTCTATGAGACACCCATGATGATTTTGGAGTGTTAACAAGTTACCATACCCTATATAGGGAAATTTTTTATTGGTTTCCATTAATTTATCATAAGGAAAAAATGTCAATTGATTTCTTTACAATATAATGATAAAACATAAAATATGTAGTGTAGAGAATCATATTAATAATATTAATATGAAACCATATATATCTCTTTGATCATGATGGATGAATGAGTAACTCGAACAGACGAAAAAATATTGCAGATGAAAAAAAAGAATCATTGTCAACAGTCATATTGTTGAGGAAACATTTTCAACACACTTATTAATTTAAATGGGATATTCTCATTGATTTTTCAAAGGTAGTTAAGCTGAGCTAATAAATATAGTCTATAACCATCCCCACCAACACATCTAGGAGACAGGGTAGTAAGAGAGGCTAACATAAACCAATAAATGGGGCTCCCTCCCAATAGTTTTTGCATCACATTTATATCTATTCTACCACATTTTTATGTTTTATTTTATGAGGTTGGCCACTAGTATATTAAACATGGTAATTTATAGAAATATTCTCCTTGTAATCGTGTGTTAGTGTATACCCACTTTTACCCATAGTGATCCCTATTTTTTTACAGGGGGTTTTTACTCCATTAATTCTGTGGGTTTCCACTTCATATATCATATCCATTTATTTCTAAACATCTCTATTTAATGTTACCTCATAACTATCAATACACATGCGAGTCATTCATCTTCATTAAAAATTAGTGGATTTAGATAAATGTTATTTCCTTATGTTTATCACTTTCGTTGGTATATATAATAATTTCATGTAGTTCATACCACAATAATTCATAATCATCATTCAAACATTATTGAAAACATTATCTACACCATTGTCAAATAGTAGAGGATATGGACTGACTAAGTGTGGATATGGTGGTAACATTATTTATTCATAAATTTCAACAAAATAAATTATCATTTTGAAAACTAAAGTTGTAGGAAAAGATGTTGAAGGATAATTACATACATGAAATTAGAAAAATACCAACTTGTGTGATGATGGAGTAAGGTACCAATGGGGGGAAAATCATTACACACAAAAAAAGAGGATGGTACTTTTTTAATTGGATTTATTCAAGTTAGTAAAGCATCCAGAAATGATAGAGGTGGAAATCATCTCAATGATTAATGGAAAATTAGATCATGAAATACATAGAACACAACATTTATACAAAAATGTCTCTATAAGTATGAAACAATAACAAAAGGCCTTTTTTAAGTTGGTAATGACTACACCTTGTTGAAATTTAGATTCAGTACCCTCAATCTGATGATTCATGAAGGTATTGTTTGATCAATTTTAGAAGTATACCATGTGAAGGGACTAAAGAAAAATATAATGTATTCTAAATAATTTTTTGAAATTGAATGCCTGCAATGAACCTAGAGTGGATTTATGAGAATTGTGAATGGTGTACTTGTGGTTATGAATGTAGAGGATTTTTCTGAGATCTTTTATGAACTTATGTGTGAAATATTTAAGGATGTGGAAATATATTTCACATTAACTACCTTGATGGAAATTTTAATGAAGTTAAGGAAATGAATGGTTGTAAATATTCCCCAATGATTCCCAAATATTCTTATTGATGAGATGATTTTCCATGATATTTAAAATATATACATATTATTTTTTGATAATATTTATGTCAGTAATGAATAATGAAAAATTTTCTATATTTCCATATAATGAAGAAAATAAATCTTTGATTTGATCGATTACGATGTTTGTTAGGAACCTGTTAAATCCTAAAGTGGATAATGATTTTGAATCATTTATTGGTGATTATTCCAGGATATATTGGGTGTATCTAATCTAGAGGAATAATGATGATTTTTATGTATTTATAAAATTAAAATAAAATAAGGTACTGTAATAGGGAAACAATATCTATTTCATGAGGAGTGATAGATGTAGATAATATACATTTGAGGAGTTTGATACTAATTGTCAATGGTAAGGTATCAAGACACAGTTCATGGGGAAATAAACTCCTCATAAGAAATGTGTTTCCAATAATATAAATATAACCCTTTTTATATAAAAATTTTTATGTTAAAGACTATTGTAATTTAAAAAAACATTTTGGGAAGAAATAGGGAATACCACCTATTATGTGACTTAATGGTCTTCATCAATAGCGAGTGATCAAAAAAATAATGGAGACATGGAATTGAAATTTTTTTGGATATTCTAGAACACATAATTTTAGAATTTATTTACATTCATTTTTTAATAACATTAATAGAAAGATGTTGGACTCTACATCTAGGAAATGTTTTTTGCTTATATGCTAATTGAGTGAATGGGTGTCATTTATGTGTCGGAACACGCCCAAAAAATTATCCCCAACAAATATATTTTTTTATAGCACATGGTTAAAATTATAAATGATGGTTACATTTAGATAGGGAATATTGAAACTACATTAGTTGATGTGGAGGAAAAATCTAATAAAGAATCAGCTTCCTCTAAAGAAATACCAAATCCTGAAGATATTGTACTACTTGAGTCTTGAAAATAATATCCATCTTGGGAGAATGAATCACCAGTATGTCATGTAGATTATGAGAATTAGATAATTATTTTGTAATATTTATTGAGAGAGGATATAGAGATATATTATTCTATAGACGTGACCTATAGTCCAATTGTATCCCCATGGATTATGAAAAATCAGGGGTAAATTGAATCCATGCACATCATAAGGAAACAGATCTTATTACATTTCCTCATGAATGCAATATTATTGTAAATGGATGGGTAATTAAGATCTAACATGATGAAAATGATCAAATGGAATTATATCATATAAAATATGTGGTAAAAAGATATTTTATAATGGAATGTACTGATTTCAATGAAATATTTTCTCATGTAGATTGGGTAATGATAATTCGGATTCTTCTTTCATTGTGTGTTATATTCAATATACATATAAGGAAGCTGTATATGAATAGTGATTTTCTCCGTGGTGGTCCTGATATAAAAATCTATATTCTCATGCTCAAATGTTTTTAGAAATTTTAAAATAGAACATTATTTCAATATATAATAAATCTCTATTACAGTAACAAAAAAGATATGTGGTGTTTGTACAACTTATTTGAATCCTATATCTGGAGTCATGGATATATAATACTTCATTCATATCCTTTTTCATATTACATTGGAGACAATAGATATTAATACAAAAATATTCTTATATATTTGGATTACCTGATTTTTGTAGGCCCCCAATGTTACATGATACAGGATATGATGGAATAGTTGATTGGGGTGATTAGTGTAGAGGAAATGGTCCCATAAACAAGATTATTAGAATAAAAATACATTTAGACATGTATAATGGGAAGAAATGTCTACCTTAGAATAAATGTTTTGTTGAATGTATTGACCATTTAAAAATAAAAAGAAGTTCATTTATACCCCACTTATATTTAATTTTATATTATCATCTATGATGTATCCTAGCAATGAAGCTTAGAGGATTGATATGTCTCATGTATAATATGAACTGGTAGTTGTAGTATAATGTTTCATATGGTTTGTACTAGAATAAAACTTTCACTTTTTGGGGTAGTGGATAATCAGTAAATATAGAATCTAGGATAAGACCATTGTAAAATAGTGATTAAAATACAGAGATACAACTTGAAGACTACGTATAATACAATATGTTATAGGGGATCATATATTAATATCAAAGGACAAGATGATGGTTTTTTTTCATGAGATTCTAATTGGATGAAATCCAATACATGTTATGTGTTCAATATTATTGAAGGTGTTGTGTAGATACCCAAAGATTTATGTACATGGACAATACATTACTTTTGCGTAATACTTAATACATGACAAAAACAGACGCCCAAAGACTGTATTAGTTTAGTGTCTTTGGATACTCGAAACATAATCTTCTAATCATGGTGAAAGATCTTCATCATATCTCATAAAGATCTTCCCCTTTAGTTTTATTACATAAAACCTTTCTTTTTTTCCTGGGGAAAAGAAAACATAAAATGGGTGGTATCAAATTCTCATTAATGGAAAGCATGGAGAACATTAAACAATCCATAAAAATTTGAATGTAAAAACAAGAACATAAAATATAAACATAAAAATCTTGAGAAAAGACATAAATAGTGGAAGTACATAAGGAATATCTCATAAAGGAACATCAATCATGATAAAATTGTATGGGAATAAAACATGTAATTATAGAAATAATTTATCACATTATATTATTTCCATATTAGCCATGACATTGCCTCCAATACAATCTTAGTAGACAAAGTCCCTTACTCAACCGGGTTTACTTGCCGTTCCAGCCCTGTATTAATGAACCAAATTTACTTGTCGTTTCAGCCATGTCTATCTCATGAGATATAAATTTTTACCCAATTAATTGGAGGGAGATATATTTACAACACATCTCATAATGAAATAATTTTTACTTGTGCCACAACATAAACATAAATCATTCATCATAACCCAATGAGTAAAATGGGTTTCATAAACATCATCCCATCAAAACATAATCCATAAAAAACAAATCGATATCATTTAATCATAATTAAAGTGAAACCATGTAAATTATAGAGACATTATACTTGAAACATAATCATTCTAAATAATTTCATCTTAGATGGAAAATAGTTTTGAGAAAACACAATAAATGAATTCTTGAAAAAAATAACCATTTTTATTAAAAAACATTTTCTTTTCACAAAATGACCTGAAATTTTAAAAGAAAAGGATTTTGGTTAAAATAATAATCAAATATTGTAGAGTAAGTTTCATAAAAATAATGCATTTTTAAACCGTAAAAATCCGTTCATGCCGTATAAGTTAAAAAAACATTCTTCTCGTACTTTTGCCGGAAAAGTCAAAAAAGTACCTCGTAACATAATCAAAAAAAATATTCCTTACATACCATGTAGTAAAAGTGAAAAATGGGTAAAAAGGACTTTAAACATACATCAAAAAAATTTTATAAAATAGGGAGATGGATGATAAATATAACCCCAATAAATACATACAAATAAACAGTCTTAGATAAGAATGAGATTGGAATAATTATCCCTTACTTTAGGTCTGATTTTATTCGTACATATCCAAACCTCCTATATAATGATTTTAAAGAATTTCATTGACTTATTACAGAATCATATTCATTTTAATGTTGTCATATATGGTTCACTTATGACTTTATATTACCCGTTCTTTTGTAAATCCATGTTAAAGCAGCGTTTTGGGTAAAATTGTTTCATTTATCGTACATGTTTCGACTTGTTGTTCTTGATATTATTACATTTATCTTGATTTCATTAATTTAATAATTTGAATCATGATTTATATATTATAAATATTCAGCATATACATATATATGATATATTGATAAGTGGAATGAAATACACCGTTCATGGAGACGGTAGGCTGTACGTACGCATTAACGCTATTTTCGTTTCCTTATTGAATTGAATGGAATTATATAGATGACATAAATATATATATATACATAAATCAAGTAGAATTATTATGTCATATATTTCATTATTATTAATTATATATAGTTTATAATCATTAATGAATGGTTAACATGAAGAATGAATCTTATCGCATTCGTGGAGATGGTAGTCCGTACGTACGCACGAGCGATGATATCCTTCCCATGATCGTGGAATTGTAATGAAGTATATGTATAATATTTTAGAATAATTATCACTTAAAAATAATCACATAAAGTAAATATTTACACCATAATACCCATCCATGTAATGCGGTGGTGGATAACAGTTTACACTACGGCGTGGAGACGATATTCCGCACATACGCACGCGCGGTGATTTTGTTTTCCGTAGGATGGATAGAAGGTGCAATAGGGTTTTTTCATATTATAATAACATATCAGAATATGAGTGAAACTTATGTTATTACTTAATAATGAAACAACTAATGATGAGGAAGTAGAAAAAGAAATAAATTTGAAAGATTCGATAACGGATATTACCTTTTCTTCGACACGCCTCTATGAAACCTCTTCTTAGGGAACTAAAATTGGTCTTTGAAGAATACCAGAACCTCTATAATATTTATACGGAAGTTGAGAAGGGAAATGGATAGGTCTTGGCCGAGCATTAAGGCTCAATGTTGTGTAAATATGAGAGGGAGGAGGTTCACTTTTATAAGGGAGGAGAGGGGCACCTTTGGAATCCTCAAAAATATTAGTTTAATATAAAATCAAACCCCACATAAAAACCTCATAAAAAGACTCAATTAGAATATTATATGATATATGGTGGTAATATCATAAACCAATGAAATTTAGACATATTTTAATCTTATTATAATTCTTATCATTTTGATTTATCCTTATTTAATCTATTTAATTTTATTTGTGGTAATAAAATTCTAAATTTTAAATTGTTATAAATAATCACTTATGTGTTATTAGTTTTCCCTAATTAGATTCTTTATGAAATTATAGAATATATAAATTTAAATTTATAATATTTAAATACTTTTTTGATTTTTAAACAATATAATAATATGTTAGTTTTATAAAATAACAATAGTGTTAATTTTGACAATATTCATTTATATGAATTTAAATAAAATCCAAAAAGAGGATATATTTGAAATAAAATATTTAATAGATTACTAATATGTCATATTAATCTAGAAAATTAGTGTATCACATTAAATAGTTTGTATAATATTTATTTTACTATTTGTAAAACAATTTATTTGATACTTCTCTTAATAAAATAATTTTTACAAAATTTCTGTATAATTATTAAAAATACTTATCTATTGCATAAAAATTGAAGATAAAATACTAGGTTGAATATAAATATTATATATTTAATAAGAATACTTTGAGTTGGATTTATATTATAAAACACCCAAATTATTAAATGTTATAGTTTTTAAATTATGAAGGTGACAACTTTGACATCATTTAAAATAAAATAATATAAGTGTCATAATCACTTTTAAAAGACTCCAAACGGTCCTATAGTCGTTAATTGGATGATTATGGTGTATATATACACTACCAATATGTTTTGGTCGGGATTTTGAGCCTTTTAATGGTTATTATTATTTCAATAAAAACTATATTACTTATTTTTCACTAAATAAATAATTTCTGCATCATTAATGTACAATCTATTAAGGTAATTAAATATCTCTTTAAAATTATAAATAAATTACCATGATAAATAAAAACATTTTATATTTCAAATTATTATTTATAACTGGATTTATATTCGCTATAAACTTATATTAAAAATACTTTAATTATTAATGTTGAGTGAGACATATTTCACTTTCCTTTAAGTAAAATAAACTTAAGATTTTAATCACCTCCAAGTAGGTTCCAATGGATTCCATTTCGACCCAAATATTCCTTTGGACGAAATATAAGCATCAAATTATATTACAAAATGAGTTAGGGTAATTTAATAATATTATATTTACCCTTAATTACCCAATATACCTTTTACTGTGGTAAATAAAATTTACCGTAGTTACTATTCATAATGCCCAAAAAATAAAAAATATTCAATTAACATAATTTGGACCCACTGATTCCAAATATGGAATCTATTTTTCTAAATTCAATACAAAAAATTTGCAGAAATTAATTTAAAATTAATCCCGTTGTTATGAAAATTAGTTTTAAAATATAAATATTGCAAAAGATCGAAATGATTTTACCTATGAATTCAATGTAAAATCAATGATAATGACATACAATATATTAAATGGATAAGATATATTCTATTTATACTTTAAAACCATTAAATATTATAATTTGAACATATAAATTATTACGATGAAAAAAGTTGTTTTTAATTAAAATATAGTGTTTTTTACTATTCATTAAAATATGAAAGTTATCAGAAAAATATCAAAAATGTATCCAATGTAAATTTTTATATCCTGATTCAAAATAAGAAGTTTATTTGGTAAAATTATACTTATAAACATTCCAAAAATTATATTTAAAATCGGTGCACCATCAAAAGGCGGAAAAAATTCATGTTTTGAAAAATACTTATTTTACCCAAAAAATTTATTTTGTTCTCAGACCATATTCTATAAAATGTGTAAGATAAATTATAATGTCATAAAATTAAAATTTTATTTACTAATATTCATAACGACTAGTTTATAATAATATTATAACCATATATCATTGTTTAGTGAAACCCGGTATTGCGTACAACACACGCTATCAAGGAAGGTTGCAATTGTGTGTAATGCAAGCCAAGTTAGGGTTGCGTTTAGTGAAAGCCTCCTTTGTTGTTGCGTATAACAAAATCCAACCATATTTCATTTATACATTGAATATATATATATATATATACAATCAATTTTATGTAGAATAACTACTATCAAACAAACTTTAAATTGTGTGTAACACGATCCAAGATTATTGTTGCGTATACTGCAAGCAAATACGGTGTTGCGTATAGAAAAAGATAATCTTGGTGTAGCATACAACAGAACATATGAAAGAAATTAAAAATAATATATCTTATAAAATCTTGGGTTGTTACATGTTGTGTTATGGGGTTTAATTTTACAATCAGTTATAGATTTATTCCTCTTAATGGTAGAGTACATGACCCCAAATATGACATTAAATAAGTTAATTTTGATGAGATAGTTATAAGAGGATATCAGGTAGAGAAATGTGTATATTATTTTTTTAATGTCATAACACCATGTAATTTTCAATGAACCCATATTTGTATTCTTCAACGAAGCTCACTGAGGTACAATATCACAATGCCTAGGATATATTATTAGATTGATGTATGGACATATAGAAAATTCACACTAAATAAAATATTGAATATTTCCTTACATAAATCATTGAAGTTATTAAGTTTAGAATGTGAAGATACTTGAGTGGCCACACAAAAACATGATCATCTTGTTTCCACATATAATGTATATGTGGATATGAAATTTATTCTCAATAAAAATACAAAAGGGGGGATATGTTAGTAAAATTATTAATTTCTGAAGGGTTCACCCATTTATTTGTCAAGGGGATGCACAAGTAGCTTGAAGATATGGTGGGTATCCTCCCCCAAAAACCATTATTCACCTAATGGAGCTAGATGGGCTGGTTGAAACCTATAAATGGGGCTCTCTCCAAGTAGTTTTACCATCACATTCAATAGGATTATCACCAAATAATTGGTTTCTACTTTTATGTGGTTTTCTTTTTAATTACAAAAAAACATAAAGTTGATATTATGATTATAATTTTTATGGATTTTTTCCACTTTTTACCAAGACTGATCCTTCAATTTTCCATTGATTTGTTTACCATTCAATTTTATAGGTTTCAACCTTACATGTGGTGTCTGTTTAGATCTTCATTATTCAAATTATTTGGTCTCGCAATTATAACTACATGAGTGGGATGATAATTTTTTATCCCAACAACTAATATAGTGAATTATTCCAAGATTTAACCATTATATGATAAGCAAATAGGTACCATCAAATTATCTTTAGGAATTTTATTTAATAAGGGATCAATAATTTTAGATGAAAAGGTAGGTAATTCCATTCATTGATTAGATATGTTGGTGTTATAATCATGAAAATGAAGTATTTTTGGTTAATCCTCTAAAAAATCAGATTACCCATCATGGGTTGAGATACATATCATGAATAGAATCTCTGACCATAATAAATAGATAAAATAATTTTTAGATGGGATTGAGTAGGATAATGGGTGATCTAACTTTGGAATAACCCCCTAAATGAGGTTAATATTTAATGAAACTATCGACCCCATGAGCTCTTGAGATGTGACGAACATTCTCTAAAAAAGAGTAAAGGTTTATTTCCTAATCATATAATCCCAATGAATTACATGTTATAGTGAATGTTAGTTTTAGAGGTATCAACTCCCTCACATTTAATATACATTGACATGAAGATGAATGTTCAAGCAGAAGACAATTGGATTGATGAAAAATATTTTTTTTCAGAAGGATATGATTAAGAAAAAATTGAGAAAGATAAAATATGGAATTGAGGATTATTAATAATTTCACTAAATATATAACAAAACATGGTGTTCCCTATCCAGAGGGTTGATATGTCCCTATGTAGGATATTTTTTATATTATTTTAAATTTTCTAAATGATAGCTATATTTTTTAAGGTTATGGTATCCTAGAAATACTGATCCATAACATTACATAATATGAGACCTAGGAATTATCCATTTCGAGGGATAATCAATAAAAGTGAACCTATCATCACTCAGAATTTTTTTTTCAGTCATGAAATGGAATTATGGCTTATTGTGGGTGATATACTATTTATGTAAATTCCCAAAAGGTATTTTGATATGTCATGTATCATAAAACAGTTCCAGAATTGTTTTTAGTTACACTATTAGAAATGATGTTTTCCTAAGTACATTGTTGTCATATAACATAGTATCTATGGTCTAATTCTTTCATACACCAGTAATAGAACATTTTCACTCTTAATTAATGTTTATAGTGATTTTTATGTGTCTTTTTCAATGTTTTCTTTAAAATTACATATTTTTTTACCTCTAATAGTTATGACCCATTGATATGATTGGTTATCCTAGTAATCTATATTATATTATTTCCCTTTCAATCATTTATTTAAAAAAATATATTTTTATATTAATTCTTATATAATATAGAGTTTTTTCTATTTTGAATTCATGTTAGGTTTGAAATTATAAAATTAGAGAACATGGTGGTTTCACTATATTTATACTAACACCTATGATCAAGTTAGATTTATAAACACCAATGTGTTTGGTTTATTAGTATATTAAAATGTGGTATAAAACATTATGTAAATTATTATAAGAGACATTAGTTTTTGTTTCAAGAACTCATTATGATGAGGTGTAACTACTACATTTTCTAGCCTAAAATGGTTATGTTCATGTCATTAGTTAGCATTATTTTTAATGTTTTAGAGGAGTCATTTGGAAAAAATTCATGTTTATCATTCATAACCATGATTTAAGGATGTTGTGAGGTTATATGTAACCCAAAAATAAGAATGATCAGCCTTATTTTTTTGGAATACTATGTTATCCACAGTTATCCATGTAGTTAATTAGCATAATAGATTCGAGTGAGGTCATGTTTTGATATATTTGGTACAAACAATTTAAAATATGGAAATGTGAAGGTCTATACTTGGATAAAGAGTCTATTTGGGATCATTAAAAATCTAATCTTATTGAATATTTGGACATTTTTTCTAATATATGTTATAATCAATAATTTTAATTAATAATAATAAGTAATAAATTTATCATAAATTAAATTGAGGTTATATATATATATTATTAGTTGTAATGTAATAAATTAATGTCACTTAAATACTGGTTTGATGTAAATTATGTTTCTTGTTGATATTTTTATTCTATATAGTGAAAGAAATGGAATTTCAAAATATATGTCAAAATAAAACTACCTTATAATCTCTTAAAAATGACACCATGTCATCCACATTTGGTGAACCAGATATTGTCAAGGGTCATACCATTTAGGATAGAAGTAGAGTTCTTCAAAACACTTACATTCCTTTTGGTCATTATATATAAATACATTGTTAAATTTAATATGTAAATCCACTCGAGAAACATAAATTTCCTAATACCGATTCAAACATCAGGGGTCATTGAGAGGGATCTAAACATCATGTAAAGGGAGTTATTAAATGTACATCCTCTACTAGATTCCAACATTTTTGGGTTGTAATGATTTTCTATGTATATACCTGTATTTATTTTTATGTTGGACTTTTAATTTGAATTTACCTTATAAAATACATGTGTTATAATAACCTATGGATACTAGTTTTGATAAAGGAAATAAATGTTTTGATGATTTTAGATAATATGAGACCATTTTTATCCCACACATAATCTATTGTTATACAACTTCAAAGGATGAAACACAAGAATATTATGTCAAAACTGGTTTGATGTTTATTAGTGAAAATTTTACATCTTATTACATCAATTATATGAGATAAGATGTAATTAAGTATCATGTTTACTTTATCCAATGAGATAAAATAAACCTAAATTATCTTTTATGAAACATTATTCTCCTAGAGAACTACATCCTTTTAAACATAACAAGTGGGGTTACTATATAAGTGACACCATGATAAACAAAGTGAGCCATTAAAGACGAAACAAAAACCATTGAAAACCTTCATATATGTTCATATTCATATATAAATAATGATGAAATTGAAAGATAAAATCATAAAAGGAAATGAAATAAATGTATTGTAAATGATTAAAATTGAACTGAAGATGATATTTAACAAATATAAATTCAAATACATGGATGATCCCCAAATAAATATTCATTAATGAATAATATCATCAGACGCACATAAGAAAATCCACAGAGGGAAATTATCCAGCTAGAGCTGGTTGGCATCGAAGGGGCCTGATGCCTCCAACTGATGGGCTGCATTGTTTCCTTCTCTTTTAGTAAAGGAGAAGGTGTAGAGTGAAAAGAATTAGTGGAGCAAGAGAATTCTCTTAATGATGAGGCTAAAAGATAGGAGAATGCCATCGTCGTGGTTAATGGTATTGATCTTGGTGAGGCAGTCAGACTCAATGTTGATATCAAGCCATCCATGATAAAATACAAAGGACCTATTGTACAATGTGAACTACTAAATTATTGGATAGTTAATCATGAAATGACGTTTTCTAGAAAATTAATTCCCATCATCTCGAATTAAAATATTAAGAAAAGAAATTTGTAGAAAATGATAATCTCAAGGTGAAACACATCATTAATTTATGAATAAATTCAAGTTTTATGTTCATTATTCCATCATCCTAAAATATGTTCTAAATTTAAAATTCAATTCATAAATAATTTTCTAATCTCTATTTTTATTATTATTATTGGTGAATCATCTTATGGTGCTTAATTAGATAGGACTATAGTCACAAAATTTTAACCATTGAAAATATGGAACTAAAAAAATAAAATATCAGTTCGATGTTTAGTGTACATATCATAGGATTACATGAGTTATAGAAAATATATTTAAATATTATAGTTCAAAAAGTTTTAAGAGGAAATTAAAATACTCAGGTGACTTTCCATTTTCAAAGAAAAATATGTCTTATTTATCAAATCATCAAAATATTAATGTATTTGGCACGAATTACTCAAACAAATTCCTCAACCAAGATAACCTTTAGATAGTTATGATGTAATATTCCTGGTCAAAAAAATATATAAACTATTTATAATATTCATTACTCTCTATCCACCTTTATATATGATATTATATTTTAAATGGGTACTCCTTCTAACAACAATAGCCATAAAACTACATAAGGTAAGTAAATCATTGTAACATCCCATGTATTTAAAGAATAACACATTTTCATATATATTAATATTTTTCAATGAAATATTATTATTACATTAAGGGTATTCTTTTCTGATAGCGTACTCGACATGAAATAATGGGTTTCTCCAAAATCATACGTTACAGACATCATTGAGTTCTAGAAAAAAAAATACAATAATATTATTATTATTTTAATTTGTATTTAAAGAATATCTGTTGTATTGGCTCTAATGGATACAAATAACGATATTATTATTACACATTTTTGTTAGTTTTTTCATATATTTATCTAATAAATCATGGAGGCTTAAAATGAGAATGAATCTATTTTAATTATAAAATACTTTAATATTATTTAAAGGTCATTTTACCACCTTTTGATGGAAAAACCTTTTAAAATAAAGGATACGTCACATTAATATTTTCTATTTCAAACAATAAACTTATTCATTGTATATGGAACATCATTGTTATGTTTTTTTAGTTTTTTTTATTTTTAGATAAATTTCATATTTTAATGAATTGTGTAAAATGTTTAATTTCAATTCAAAGAACCATTTCATCAAATCTGTTTATATAGATAGATTGAATATTTAATTGGGTTTAAAATTTACTTAGATTAAATATTTATTATTTAATCTAATGTTGGTCATCAGAAGTATTTTCACATTGAAATGGGAAATAAACATAAGTAAATATTTTGATAATTATTACTTCTTAAAACCTACATTCTGGTTTTGACAATGAGAATTAATTTTAAATTAATTTATTCAAATTCAGTTTTTTGAATTTGGAAAAATAAATTCAGTATTTGTAATTTTAAGTTACAAGTTGTTTAAATAGGTAACATTTATTTTTGGACTTTATGAATTGTATCTTATGCAATTATTTTAATTTTCCATGGTTAAAGTCTAAATTAGGTAAATAAGTGTAAATAATTAATATTATTATAATATAAAACTACCTTAACATGTGTCATAATACTATTTGATGGGATATTTCAAACCATGATCATCCTTGGGTTGATTTTAGTACCCCATGGAGACACATGGGTGTGATAATGATATGATATAATAATTAATTTTATGTAAATAGAAATACAACATAAACATGTATATTTTTACAAAAAGGATTTTAATGTGGGTATATAAAACATATATATTTGACTATAAATTGTTATTATATGAGTAAATATATTTCCAAAATCAAGATATTTTATTTAAAAATTTTATTTATTAAATAAATAAATCTATTTATGACACATTGATGATTGAGTGATTACCTTGTAAATTTAATATTCAAATAAATGATATTATAAATATTAAAATAAATGTACTTTTACACTTTGATTCAATCAAAAAAAATTATGCATGAAATTTAAAAGTTATAGTTTATATAATTTTGGTTATTTTAATGAATCATTTAGTTATGACTTTAACAACAAAACAACTACTAAATACTGTAAAAATTGTTATAAATGATTTTTTAAACCAAATACTAATTTTTTTTATTTAATATAAGAGTCATAAAAATATAATATTTGTCCAAATAAAAAATTTAATGTATAAAATTTAATTAATTGTCCACTTGGTGTTCTCTTTTTATTTTATAGTAACCATATTAACTATATATTGTAAAAATACAAGATGACATGGTTAGAGGTAATTTCATTAACTGAGGGTAAAAGAAAAAAATAAGGATATATTTGTGACATCAACTTTTTTAAAACCTATTGGTAGATAGGATTTAGACCCATAATCATAATATAAAGTCAATACATCACTCTGTAACTATTTTAATTCAGAAATAAATTTATAATAAAATAATATTTCAACACATTCAAAAAGTGCCCCTCCTCTATATTATAAAATGATAGTTCCTATACCCATTTACTCACACCTATCAACACCCTTTTAATTTCAAAATTATGATAAACTAAGCACCTAAATTCCATCACGTCCTTCTTGAAGCCTTACCATGGGTATAAGGTAGCTCAAGGAAGCCTTTTGGTTCAAATCAAAAGGAGTTACCCGATTTAGAGGTAACATCATTTCTCAATCTCCTTGTAATTATTTTCCCTCAATAACATCATAAACTCAATTTATTACATTATTTTAAAAGAAAACTAGTATCCTCAATATACGTTGATGTTTTTATGCTACTCTTTTGACATAAAATTAAACACACCTCTATCTAATTGATATAGAACATATTGTTTCTATGTATGTCGAACTACTTCATCACAAAATGATGATTGTTCAGTTTTCTCCTACCAACTATAATGGATGGAATTATTATTAAAAAATATTTATATATGATGTATATTTTATCTAATATTTTTAAATTTTTATTTATAACACATCATTATACATCCCATGTCGTGTAAATACGTTAATTTTATTTCTGGAAGTGTAGACATCTACTCCCTCAAAGCGATGTGACTCATTCCCACTATACATGGAATGTGTAATGAAATGTTTTATTAAATATATGAAACATACATTATGTAACTATATAACTGGTTTTAAAATATATATTTATATCATTTTATTATTATTATTTTAATATGAAAAAGAAATTAATGTTGCATCTATGCGTATGTACGACCTACCATCACCATGAATGAAGCCTTTCATTTCTTATATCCAAAATATTATGGATATAATAACTAAATATATAATGATTTATATGATATTTAAATCATTAATAATATTCTAGATATGATTGAATTTTGACTACATGGACAATTTACATAAAAACAAGTTCATTTTCAACTAATAAACTGAATATATAGAAAAAATCCAATATAAAAATAAATAATTATTTAATTATAATGAAATGTTAATAATTAATGTAAGAGGAATAATAAACAAGAAAAAGGTTCTCAAGATAGTATAAATTTTCTTATGTTTAATGTTTAGGATCATAATTATTGTACGTGATGATTCAGACTCAAGGTAAATTACTTCATTGCAATATCAATTTATTGAGGCATATTTTGATAATATACACCACCTTCTTTTATAGGTTGTATAATAAACCCCATTGAATTTTAATTCAAATGGAATCATTTTTGAAAAAATCATTTTACAAAATTAAAAAAAGGTAATCATTTAACATATGCGGCAAAAATGACTTCTCTGATACTATAATTGGTATTTGATATTTGGGTTCCTTTAGAAGCCTTAGTGTCTTAAAATGGAAAAGATATACCTTATTCCCTTTTTTGGTTTTTTGGTATTGAAAATGATTTTGAATGTGTATTTAATATTTTAATGTATTGAAACAATTTCTAATGATTGAAAACAGAATATTATCAGTGAAATATTGATAATTGGAATCTTTTATGTGTTATGATTATATAATCATATTTGGGAATTTGATCACTGGTTACGTGATAAACCAAATATAGTTGACTATGTGATAAAACAAAAGACATGTGATTCTGTGATAAACCATGATGGGTTTGTTTTGGTTTAACCTCCAATGAATTGGGTATGGAAGTCAGTTGTATGGATATTCCATTTAGTGATATGTATAGAAGTCGTCCATATTGTTATCACATATAATTATGTTAATGTACTATGATACCTTTATATAATATATACTTCTTTATATGGGATTTATGGTAATCATTTGGTAATAAAAATTGTATGTAATGAGCTTATATTCAGTGAAGTGTTTTTTCTACTACTTAATGTTGGATATAATTTTTTAAACTAAAGTTTTCATGATTTCCATGTTTCCACAAGATCAACAGTTTCCATTATTTATGTATCCCATAATGAGATTTTTATGCTTTGTCAAAGTTTGGGAATGTTTTTCATTTGAAATAAATAAGAATATATTCAATATGGGATCTAGGAAAATTCATGTTATTTAAACATGAAATGAACTGTGTTTATCATTAAAACTAATTTCTGTTTTATGTAAGACTTGGATAATGAGAAGAAGTGTTTACCGGTAGTAATTATGTTATTGGTATTAGTTATGAAATATTTATGTAGAGATATAAACATGAAAACATCTTCAATGTGATTAAATGAAAAATTATTAACTTAACTCAAGATTATATAATTTTAGTTTTGGGGACTTATAGTTGGTATCAGATGTGGTTTTGATAACATTAATATTTAGTGTTTTATTTAAGTATAAGTGAAAACATATATATAACCATAATGGTAGGTATATTAGAAAGATTCATAGTTATTTAAGAAAAATTGAATGAGTTTGGGATAACATGGATGAGTATATCTTAATATTTATCTTCCTCATACGATTGTATATGATGATTTTACTGACATACTAACACTATGATTTTTGGATTTATTAAGTGGTTGGATATAGCAGGAACACAAGTAACAATGGATGTGATGAAAACTATGGTGGTTTTCTAAATAAGCAACCGAATGAAATGGGAGACACAATGATTACAATTCTGGTTATTCTAAACCAACTATATGGAGTCAAGATTGAACACATGAACCTTAGTGATTTTTCAAATGCATCGTATTTGTGAGAAATGAATCCATGTGGATGTTTATGTAATAATAATAAAGTATATATATTAAACAAACTATGTTTCAAGTCTGTGGAATGGAAAACCTTGTTAAGTGTTCTAAAGGGACAATAAGATGATATATATGTGGCATGATGGTCATAAAGAAATATCCTACCAAGGAAAAAAGAAGAATTTAGTGGACTCTTGGAAAGGGAAAGAAGTTCTTTCTGATTTATAAAATTGGATTTTTTAAATATGGGGTGTATGGTCACTATGAAAATAGATGTCTGACAAAGAAGGTTCTAGAATGGATTTAGTAGGACACTAAAACTATATGTTTAGAAATACCCAATTTTATTCCAATAAGAGATAAGGAAATTGAAAATCAAATATAAAAGGTATAGATTATATATTTTCTCTTGTTTTGAAATTATTGACCCTTGTGTAATAATTTATGTTTTCAATTTTTAGGAAGTAAGTTTTATGGAATAAGATATAAAATCCTGGATAGGGTATCTTGAAAAACACTTAAGGATTAACATGTCTATATATAATAGATTCAACAGTTTTGGTTTATTGTTGGATGATGAAATATTTAAAAGTATTAATTCTCTTTTGATGATGGGGTTATATTGGAAGACCTTTTATAGTATGTGTAACCTAGTATTTTGTTATGAAAAATATTTATTTGAGGAAGAATTATATTTTCTTTTATGGAAACAATTTTAATGTAATGGAAATCCTTTACATGATATTTGATTTTGAAGTAATTATGATATATTGATTTTTATAATTCTAAATGAAGGACATGAGATAATGAATGACATTAAAATAAGATATGGTTATTTTTTAAGATTTTATCTAATTTTTGGAATGATGTGGAAGTTATATATCATTATAAAAAGGAAAACCATCCAGAAGGGTAACAACCTGTAATATCAAAAAAGTTCATGGGGATCGAACCCACAACTAATGTTTGAAAAGGATTTATAGCCTACCACTAGCCTATGTGATGTCCCTCATCTGTATGGATTTTCCTTTTAGTTAAAATATTTATGGAGTAAGAATAAGTGGATTTTGGGAAATTATTTTGTATAATTTGGATATACTAGGTATTGTAAAATAATTTTGTGATTAAATGTGAAATGTTATTTCTTAGGACATTTACTATTTTGGGATTCCATTAAAATAATTCTAAATAGAATATATGGAATTTTATTTTTAGGAATAAATGTTGAATTATATTTTGGAAAAATATTTAACTTAATTACAGACTTATGGTGATTTGTTTTATTTATGGAAATGATTAACCAATCTTAGAGAATATGTGATTTTGGAAATTAATATTTGTTACAATCCATTAAGTGTGGTTGATCTTATATGGAGATAAATGTTAAAATTTTATCTTGGAAAACTATGTGATCAATTATTTTTGAGTTTTGGGATTCAGTATTAGTTCGATTATGTTTTAAAATTTTAAGGAATTTATTTTATTGAATGGTTTATGTAGAACTCGGACATCACTGTAGAGTTTTCAATATTAAAATTATTCTTTTTTAAAAAATGATTATTCTTTTTGGGAAATTACCTTATCTTATCCTAACAACTCATTTTCTAGTTGATGTTTCAAGATATGATGATTTTTTATTTAATATTAAGTGGATTATGTGATTATCTATATTTTGATTCTATTACATATGCTGTGACTATGTAATTTGGAATACATGTTGTTTATAAAATAGATGGTTTTGGGGTAGAAATACATTAAAGGATGAAATTCTACTTAATAAGTAAATATAGTTCCTTACATTCTTATTCTATATAGTAAAACATTCCTCGACATTATGAAAATGATCCTAATAAAAAAAATTCAACTTCATTTTACTGTTATGAAATAAATGACCATTTAACCAAGCACAAGATTCTAATTTGTTGGTTGTTATCTTTCACCTGATCATGTTATCTATCACATTCCATCAGAACTTGACACTTAGTTTTACATCCATATCGATGTTTCCCTAAATAGAATCCTAGTATGTTTTATCTCAGGTTACCTTTGAACTTATCATTCATTCTTTTAATGTGGAGTTTTTCTTAATAATTTTTTTGATGTAGGATTTCAATAAATGGAATTGTAAATGTCATAATTTATTTATTAACCCAAAATTCAAATTGAGAGGATGCAATTTCTCAAAGGGGTGAAGGATGTAACATCGTAGTTATTTATCAAATAATAAATTTTCGTATCTGTTAATATTTATGAATAAAAAATTATTTTTACCTTAAGGGGATTATTTTCTAATAGCGTAATCGACACACAAAAATGGGTTTCTCATAAATCGTTAATTTCACACATCGTTGAGTTATAAAAAATAATAATACAGAAATGTTATTATTATTTTAAATTGTAGATAACTCCTAGCCATTGTATTGGATTGAATGAATAGAACTAACTAAAATATGATTACACATGTTTTTTTAATGTTATTACATTTATCTAATAAATTTCAAGTCATAAAATAAGAATGAATCCATTTTTAAAGCCTAAAATACACAAAATATTTTTAAATGGTATTTTTACCTGCTTTTGATGGAGAACTATTTTTAAATCTAGTTTGTTCATGTTTAAATGTTTTAATTCACTAAATAACCTTCTTATTTTAAATCGGAACATCTATATTTACATTGGATGAAATTTTTGTATTTTTCTGATATAATTCATATTTTAATGAATAGTGAAAAATACTTCATTTTAAGTTAAATCTTCCATTCCATATAATTTATTTATATAGTTTTACTATCCTTTTAAATGGTTTTAATGTTTAATTGGATTATGTTTTATTATTTAATCCTATGTTAATAATTGGATGTAATTTTACTATTATGTTGTATTTAAAGACATGTCAATCTTTTAATAGTTTTTACTTCTTAAAAACAGGTTTTTTGGTTTGGACAATGAGAATTAATGTTCAATTAATTTATACAAATTATATGTTTTGAATTTGAAACAAATAATTGAATATTTGAAATCATATTGTCGAAATTGTGTAAATATGTACCTTTTATTTTTTGACATTATGAATAGTATCTTCAGTAATTTTTGTTATTTACCTTGGTTAAAGAGAAAATTAAGTAAATAATGGAAACAAATAATATTATAGTAATATTAAACAACAAAAACACATGTCATAATCCTATTATATGAGTTATGACTGACCGTGGACAAATCTGGGTCTATTTTAGGTCCCCATGGAGCCACATGGGTGTGATCATGGGAAGTTATAATAATTAATTTAAATAAAGACAAATATAACATAAACATATATCTTTTCATTAAAATGATTTTATATTGGGGATATGTTACTAATATATTTAACTAAAAATATTCATTAGAAATATAATTATATTTAAAACAACATTGTATTTTATTCATATTTTTTAGTCAGATAATAAATATATTTATTTATGAAATAATGATGAAGAGGTGATTACTTAATTAATAAATGATTCAAATAAATGATATTGAAAATATTATAATAAATGTAATTTAACATTGTGATGCCAAAAAATTATTTTTTTGATGATTAAGATAAGTTATATTTTATTTTATATTTATTTATTGAATGAATAAATTTATTATGACAAGAATAAATCTATTACTAGATTTTTTAAAAATTGACATAAATGTTTTTTTAAAACCAATAATACTATTTAAAAATGATGAAATAGTCCTAAAAGTATGAGATTTATAAAACCAACATAAATAATGTTAAAAAATTTATTAATGATCCACTTTATGTATTAATTTTATTTTATAGTTACCACAATTACCATATATTGTAAAAATATAAGAAGTTATGTAAGAGTTAATTTATTTAACTAAGTGTTAAATCCAAAAGGTAAGGATAAATTTGTAACATGAACTTTTCTAAAACATATTATTTGAGATTATTAAGACCCATATTCATCTTATAGTCTAAATATATATCATTATAAATATTAAAATTCAAAAACAAGTTTGTAATAAAATAATATCTCCACAAATTTCTAATGCGCCCCTCTTCCCTCTTATAAAAGGCCACCACCTCAACCCACTTACTCAAATATCTCAATAAACATTTCTCAAAAACATTCTACTCAAATAAGATTACAACATTACTAAATACCTCAAATTATACTTAAATTAGTAAAAAGGAAACCCAATGAATCATTTTTTCTAAAATCAAATGGAGTTACCTGATTTAGAAGTAACATTTCTATCATGTTACATTCACTTATTTTACATCTCCATCCCATAACGTATCATTATTAAATTATTTTATAACTATAATATTATCCCCAAATGAATTTTATATAGTTCTGAAAAAGTTTTTACCAACACTTACACACACATCCATCTAATTGATATAGAAAATTCTATTTTTTGTGTATGGTGAATTGTTGCCTCACGAAACTATGGTTGATCAATTTTATACTACCATATATAATGGTTTCCATTATGATTGAACTGAATTTATATTAGATATATATTATATTTATATTGTATATATTCTTCTATAATTATTTTTAGAACATACCTTTATGATTACCATTTCGTGTAAATAGGATAATTTAATTTGAAGAGGTGTTGACTACCTCCACCTCAAGGAATGGAGACTCATTCATGATATACATGGAACATATGACGGATGGTTTTATTTAACCAATGATACATAATTGAAATAAATATAATATTGGTATTATAATTTACATTTATATCATTTTATTATTTTTTACATATTATGAAATGAAAATGAAAATAGCGTTTATTAGTATGTACGACCTACCACCTCCATGAATGATGCATTTAAAATATTTCTTCCAAATAATATGGATATTATAAAAAACATACACATGTTATATATGATATTTAAATCATGAATAATATTATGTATATAATGGACTTTTGACTACATGGAAAATTTACCTCAAAATAAGTTCATTTTGGACTCATGTACTAAATATCGGTAAAAAGTCTGATATGAATTTGAATAATTTTGTAATTTTTATTACATAGAAATAATTTATATAAAATGAAAAATAAAAATAAAAAACGTTCTCATGAATATATAAATTAACCTAGTTTTATTATTCAATAACATAACAATTGTATATGGTGATTCAGACTCAAGGTAAAGGAATTCACCTCAATCTCATTTCATTGAGGTTTATTTTGATAATATAATCCTCCTTCTTTTATAGGGTGTATAAAAACAACCTTTTACATTTAATTCAAAGGGAATATTTTTTTATTAATTATTTTACATAATGTCAAAATGGAATGTTTTTAACGTATGTGTGGACAATGAATTCTCTATTAGCATAACTTTTTTTTTGATATTTGGCATCCTCTATAATGCTTAATGTTTTTAATTGGAAATGAAATCCCTTATTCCCTTTTTGGGTGTTTTGGAATTAAAAATGTTTTTGATTGTTTATTTACTTTTTATATATCATAGAATTATTTCTTGTGATTGCAATTAAAATTTTATGAGTGAAATGGGGATAATTGCAATCTTTTGTGTGTTATGATTATATAATTGTACTTGGAAATTTGAAGGGTGGTTACATGATAAACCAAACACTAGGGGTAACATGATAAACCATAAAATGGGTGGTTCCATTATAATCCAAGTATGGGTGGTTACGTTTTAAAATCAAATGCATTGGGTATGGAAGTTTTCCATATAGCTATTCCATTTAGTGATATGGGTGGAAGTCAACTGTATGGTTATTCTATTTAAGTATGTTAATGTACCATGTTACCATTATATGTTATCTGTTTCTTTCAATGTGCACTATTGTAATATTTTTAATTGAAAAATTGTATGCATTGATTTTATATTTAGGGAATTGTTTTTTTACTTCTTAATGGTGTAATATATTACATTATGTTAATATATTCATGGTTTACATGTTTTTTCAAGACTAATAGTTTTAATTATTTATGTATCCCTTACAGATATTTTTAGGATCATCCAATGTTTTGACATGTTTTTTACTCCACATAATGAATAATTTAGTCAAGTATGGGATCAAAGAAAAGTCATGTTCTTTAAATATGAAGTGAACCATGTTTCATTCTAAAAAATGATTTGGTTTTATGAAAAAATTTGAGAGTGAGTATTGTTGTAAAATTGTAATATTAGGGTTATTATGTATCAATTATCACTTAATTATATATAACTCTAAACCTATAATATTCTAGATGTGTTTAAAAATAAAATTATTGACTTAACTCGAGATTAAGTAATGTTTAAGACTGAGGCCTTATACTTATCTTCCACCACACAATAACTTTTTGTGACAACTATAATGGACTTTCCAACTAACCCCACATAATCATAAAACTGTAATTGAATAATTGGTTTGTATAATGGAATTGTAGAATCACTAGTTTCAATATAACTCACAATCTACAAATAAATACCATATTACCCAAGTTGGATGACTATAAAACACAATTAATGACATAATGTTGTGTGATTATCGAAGTATACCATACCAATATATTTTTAAAAAATATGACTAGGATAATGTATATGTCATCACACAATGTTTTTTTAAATATAGTTTATATTATAAGTTATCTACATAATAAGTATATCATTCTCTTCTCAAATTTATTTCTATGTCACAAATGATTTGTGTCAAGATAATATGAAAAATAATGAATAATGGTCATCAATCAATATTCCCCCTCTCTATCCATTCCACATCAACTTCCCCAAATTATCTCACATTCTATGATAACAATTATAATGAAATTGATATGTATTTCATTGAAAAAATTAAAAGAGACGAATTTATCATTCTTCCTTTGGATGATGCTAACCAAAATATCTATTGAAACTTCCATAAAAATATTTGTACCCACTTATACAAACTAAATGGGAATGATACGTTAAAACATATTAGGAATGTATCATCCTTTATATGACTAGATATTCCATTAAAATTCAATTATCCAATTCCATTAATATTAACTATCTATCTTGGGGATAGATTATTTTAATACAAAATTATTTACTTATGTTCCTAGATTACTATGATTTTTTACTCACTATATAAAAAATTATTAGTTTTATATATTCAAAACACATTTATGGTAGTGAATGATTTCAACAGGGTCACAATACACCCAATTGGAGTGATATTAGATGTCATTATGAGAGTGAATAATCTCATCTTCAATATAGACACCAACATTCCTTATATGGATGATACATGAAAACATGGAGTTTTTATTCCTAAAGCTGAGAGACCATTTCTTATATCAAAATTTATGATCATCGATGTGTATTATAGATAATTTTAAATGAAATTTATGGAAGGAAAATACTCTATTAATATTCATTATCCAATGAAACGCCTAGATTAAGAACATTCAACTCTTATTGTCTATTTGATGAATGTTCTGAAAAATGACACAATCTCAATACATTATTCTCTTATATGAAATTTTATTTATTCATAATCTATATCATTGTTTAGAACAATGGGTTTTGAGTGACATATTAACTGTTTTGTGTGTTTATAAATGTATGATTTTCATTATTGTAATTGATGATTTAATGCATTCTGATATTTCCATGACCATTGATGATTCTAAATATATCATTTATAATTATTCTATTTCTTTCTAGAATAAACTTCAACATATAAATAGTTTCATTGACTAGAAATACCTTAAACATCATTCCTCAAAACAAAAACCAAATGTGTTTTAATAAAAAAAAACTCTCTATTTTTAAATAATCATTTCCTGAGGGAATATAAAATCTGACCACCATTGCTTAAAATAAATTCACTCTCGATCAGTAATTCAAACTTCCTAACATTTAATAAGTGTAAAAATTTGTTACATAGTTGTTAATCATTATTTTCTGTGGGTTGTACTAACTATTTTCATTAATCAGTTCCTTTTAGTGGATGGGTCTATCACCACCAAGCCTACAAAACACCAGTTAAATCCCATCTTCATGTTATTCTAAAAATATATAATGATAAATTACAAACCACAAAGATCATTTACCAATTATATGGTATTAAATGGGTTATCCTAGTTAGAAATATTCCTAATAAAACTATAATAATAGTTGTTTCAACTGAAAGAAATCAATATTTCGTGAAAAATGTTATTCTATTTTGGTTAATCATTATAGATAACAATACTCTAAATAAATAAATTTTAATTAACCGCTTCCCTCTACTAATAAATGTCCAAATTTTAGAATCAATGGCTTGTAAAGAAAATTATTTCATCCCTATTGTCTATATAGGAATTATTTAATCCATATAACTCATGAGGATTAAGTATTTATAACATTTAACTATCCAAACTAAACTCATTCAAATAATAGTATGATGTTTGGTCTGTGTTATTATCTACGAGTAATTCAATGATTATAATTTCCCGAACTTTTAAAATGGAAATTTCTTTTTTAAATGAGTAAATTATTTATTAAAAATGAATTTATAGAATATACATGCACTATAATGGATAATTTGAATACTTAAGGGGTCATTAAAATTTATAATAACATTATGAATCTAAAACATTATAATACTGTAATTGAAAACTGATAATAATACTAGTATATATAAAGCTTTATGATATAGTATAATAGACTCAAATATAATAATTAATCGACTTGACAAGTAGGATATTACCATTGGAATCCCATTTTTCATGGATTTTGAGGAAGAAACATTCACAAGGAATTTTAATTGCCATACCCAATACATGATTCTGTAACTGAATCATGAACCGTCCCATTTATCTGATAATCTCATTATCATTGAGATTACAACCAAAACCATGTATGCCAAACCACAACAACAAAATATCCCAATTTACCACAATACCCTTATGGAGTTCACTAGTGTAATTAATGGTTATGTATCTATACACAAATAATGTGAATTATTATATGTTTCTTCATATAATAAAATGTTTATTATGTTCAACATTTTATTATTAAATTAAAATAATTAAATTATATGTTTGATAAAATTGGATTTCAATGCAATGAAACATGAATTGTATTTATTGGAAAAATATAGTTTCATTGATGAGATTCATTTTAATGAAATATATAATTATTTAAAATAATTTTATAATAATATATAAGAATTATTAATAAATATTTAATAAATATAATTTATAATACAATTTTAGTAATTGAAAAGTAATTTTTTTAGGTTTAGAAAAATATATTTATCAAAATATTTAATTTTCAATAAATGTTGATTTTTTATTTGAAAGTATAAATTAACATACATAGATAATTTTTTAGTTAAATAATAATTATTTTTCAAATTAATATTATGAAATTATAAAATGATGAATTTCATATATCATTCAGAGACAGCCGAATATTTAGTAAATATTTAAATACATTGAACCTATATGGTCTTCATTATAACATTATAATGACCAATATTATGTAATATATTCCATACAATCCAAATGTGAACAAATATATGTTTTATATTTAAAATAATCTTTTTTTAGGTTATTTGATTAATTTTATAAATTCTTAATAAACCCTTTATAATGACATTTTTTTTATTTTCTTGAAATATTTTGTTTGTATATAGGAATAACTTACACATCATCAAGGGTATAATATTAATGATAGTGGTTAAAAAAACATGTAATATAATTATAACCACTCCCCATTTGTAGAATCCATGAGAAGACCCATCGTATGAGTTTATGTTTTGCTTACATTATCTTATAGAGTCCAAAAGCAATGTTTTGAAATTCCAAAAGAGATAACCTACCTTTTTTTATATAAACACAAAACAACTCATATTTATCTTAACTATAAACTCTTGTAAAATTATATTACCCTACCATATCCAATAATTAACTTAAAAGGCTCCCACAATATATTATGAATCGCCTCTCATGCTTCTTGAAGCACCATATCAAGGTGAGGTATCCCCCCTTCTCCAATTTATGGAGGAACCACATATATATTATTCCATTTTATTCCTTTTCATCTTGTTTTAATATGCTATGAAAAATCCACATTAGTAACACTATTATGTTAAAGTGATTAGATAGTACATTAACTCTCATTATGTCCCTCTATGAACTTATACAAACCCCTATTATTCTTTAAAAAGTTTCCTATGCTTTTCCATTACAAAAATTTGTGTAGTTAATACATATACAAATTTTCACCCAAGGGTATACTCCTGGAAGAACCTATAAATTATTGATTTTGGAATTCTATGTATCTAATAAAGACCACTAAATCTTGATATATCATTTTATGAAAATGTGTATTTAGATTTAATGATATAAGTGTGACCAAAGAGTATGTTAATATTATGATGGGTGCACCCCAATATTTTTCTAATGAAATATGTAAACTTTTTGTGTCATGAGGTTTCATGTATTAGACTATATATTGAAAATAATAAATTGTGGTCCTTTATACACTATGGGATGTTTTCTATGTCCTGGAATTATATTTATATCCGGATTTATGTTTTTATGACAATCAATTTTTTCCATTATACTATCATGTAATATTGTGATTCATAATTCAAGATCATGATTATAACCACTTTAAATTTACCTTTATATACATAGTGTCTTAACAATAATACTTTAACTAATTATATAAATTTTTTATTCCCACACTATGCTTTATATATAACTCTTTTTTTGTGTACATACCCATGTTTTCACCTAAGGTTTTATAAGAATTCTTGATCATTTGGTTCTTATTGAGTATGGTTTCAATAATTTTTTATATCTTTGATTCAATTTTATGTTCTATGGATTTAATTTCCAAAATACACTAGGATTCATGATATATTTTTTAATTTTTTTATGAGTACCTTTAAAAAATAATTCCTGAAATAATTTGAAATAAAATATATGTTGTCATAAGGATTTGTGATGAATATTTTCTCTATGTTCCTTGATCCAAGAATAGATATTTTTATGATATTTCTTTATAGTTTATGGATCTTATATAGATTAATTTTTAGCACCCCATGGACCATTCCAAAAATAATTTTTTCAAAATGATCTTATATTTAATTATGTGATATTGAATTAAGGTATACTAGCATATAATTTTATTAATGTCATTTAATATAACATATATCATATATATATATATCCTACATTTAAATAATTAAATCCCAGTTATTTCATTAATTTGGGTTTTTGTAGACCAATTCCTTCGTTTATACTTGTTTTGTGCAATTGATTCATTGAAGTATTTACATTGATTACACAACACATATCAATGATGTTTAAAAATTATTCTGAATATATTTTTGAAACAATTATTAGGATTATTTTTTTACGTAAATGGAATACTTCTTCACCAAAAATTATTCTACATCCAAGATGGGAAGTCACCTTGTAGTCCACATGGTATGAAACTATATTTTTAATAGTTCTAGTTGAATTATAATGGGTTTTGTCCTACCATCATGACATTGTGTGTGGATAATTAATATTTTATTATAAAAATGAGAAATACACAACCATTTAAAAATTAAAAATATTTCTATGATATTTTTATTTTAGATATTATATTCTTGCATACATGGGTAAAAATATTTGTTTTCAATCCTGTTGTCCTATAGAATCTATTTATGAACACCAATCCAAATACCAACATTTTATATTTGGAGTTACTTCTAGACCAGTTTTAAAAATATTTTTGATACACAAAATGAGTGTAAAATGTTGTATCATACTTAATTCGTAGGATTTTCAAAACATTGGACAACCATGACGAATCAAATCTTTCAATTAGAATTTTTTCTACTAATGGGGAACTCTATGATATAGTATAACATAACCACCGGTATTCATATATTGATTAGTTCTTTGTGTCATAAAATTTACCCACTAAATACAATCATAAAAATAAAATATATTTAATAAAAATTCATTCTAATAAATTTGGGATGAACCACACATATTGAATATTTTTAGTGTCCATGTTATTTATCAATTTGTCTCTAAACATTAGTTCACATCAATTTTGAGGTTTATCCACAAACTATCTTTCTGGGGTCACATCATATGTCAAAATGCTAATTGAAATTTCAATGAAAATAGTAGTTCATAACCCATATAATATATAAATTCCCATAAGTCTGGTAATTCCCGTATTTGTTTTCTATTAATTGGTATTTCTCTAAAACAGAATGGAATATCCATATTACCCATGTTTGTTTGTAATATATTTTTTGCATGAGGCATTTAATTTTTCTGTCAATTTTTATATTTACATTGATTTATTTATTGTATATTTTTTATGGATTATGTTTCAATATTTTTAGATAAAAAATAATAGTAGGACTGAGGATTCTTCATGGTTATTTAGTCCAAATGCTTTTAATTTTTTCAATTTTTTTCTGGGTAATTTCATATCAATTTGGGTTTTTATTTATCTAATCAAAATATGAAAACCATTATATTTACATAATTTTTTTTCATAATTTATCTATTTTATATTAACCCTAAAACAATGGTAAATATGGGATTTAAAATATGGAAGTTAATAAAATATTCGAACATTTGTAACACAATTAGTAAAGTGTAAGTAATCACATATTTTAGGAAATATTGTTTTATCATACCACATAAAGAACTACCATTTGAATGGAACCATACAGGATCATCTTTGGGATATCATTAAACCTTCGTATAGAGGGGGAGAACGATATGTATCGGGATATCAATTAATTTAATATAAAACTCAAACGTGCGGTTTAACAATTAAAAATAAAAATTCATGAGATGGAGGAATTGTAAAGGAAAACATTTGATAACCCAAAAAATTTATATTGATAGAAAAAAAGATATACGTGACCATTTCACACCTAATAAAAAGTTTATATTTAGGAATAACATCCTCAAATATATTTTAATCAAAATATTTCACCATGGAAAAAAAATTTCACGCTATTTTGGACCATTCTATATATCTACTGATAACCTATTTGGTATTTTGGAGGTTAAAAATAATTGTTTGAACACAAAATTTGGATTAATGGGGCATTACTAAAACTCATATATAAAACCACTATAGATTCCCTTTTGGTGGAAATCACCCTTTCTAAAGATGCATATGAGTGAAAAGTAGTAGTTCATACCCTACCTTCAAATATTTTCATTTACTTCATTGAGGATATTGAATACTCTATGTGGTAGGTGAAACTTTCCTGATTCGGTTAAAAAAACATATATTTTTCTAATTTTTATTTATTGAAATTTATTTTACATTTTTCTTTCCTATTATTATTATTTTTATATAAACAAAAGTACTCATTTTAATTACTTATTTCATCATATGATATATTAAAATGAATCTAAATTGCATTTTTTTATTTTTAACATTTAATGAAAACAGTTACTGATGGAATGTGAATTTTAGCATAGAAATAACATTTTTTAAAAAATTTCAAATAATTTGAATAACTGAATCTCCAAAAAACCATTAATAGACTATTAATTTCCATTTATGAAATTTATGGAAAAAATATTTCATTTAATATCTCCAATCATCATTGCAGAGGAAAAATAAATTTGAACTTTTTTAAATTTATTTATCAGTTTATATAAGTTATTTTTAATGATATTCAACATTAAAAAATAATTGTTCAATAAATCAATTCTTTATCTGATCAATTTCATTTATTTAATTAATTTCCCTATGTTTTATTTGTAATGTTTTTATTGAAAAAAATAATATTAAAAATTTTTATAAAATATATTTATCGTAATATATCAAAATATATAGGGAAGAACTAAAAAGATTTTCCTTTCAAGAATGTAAATGTCAGTGGATGTTGAAAATATTATTACACTAGGTATATAGAAGTTATAATAGAAATAATCCTTAAAGTTAATTTTTTTTAAATGACTTATTATTTATTTTATATTTATATTTATGAAAATAATGAAATGGTTATGATACATTCCTATAGTGATTAAATATAATTTCATATTAATGGATTTATCTTATTGGAATAATATCATTAATCTCCTATAATTGATTTTTGATAAAATTTATAAGGAACTCATTTACATGACTAATAAGATTAACACATTGGTGTTGTTTACTCATACCACAAATTTATATTCATAATTTAATTTACAGTGAATGATAAATAATCAGGAACTATGGAATATCTTTATGATTTTCGAAAATATTGTTTTTTCTCAAATTTCAATAGATAGGGTATTGGGGTTCGGTGGTACCATGTTGTTATACTATTTTATACCCATATACAACATTTTTAAGATATTTTTTATTCAATATTTTAATTTCATAATAAATTACACATCAATTGTTTTTTCAAAATGTTAATGTAAAATAAATTTATAATGTTAAATTTCATTTTTTGATAATTTCATTTAATGTTCAGTGGATTATATATTCCATGATGAAGTATGGGATAACTGGAAAACACTTCATAGAATCCAAGGAAAAATGTTCACTTATTTCATTATTCTGATTTGATGCACATCCATCTGAGATAATATCATCTCGTTTGATCCATATATTGGTGAACTAAAATGATTTAGAAGAAATCCAATAAAAAATCATCCATTTTTCAGTCCTCTATATTGTTCTCTATCACTGAATCGTATAATAAATTTTTTAAATATTATATATCATTAAAATAATTATTTCTCAATTTATAGAATTATCATAGAAAAAAGTTATATATAGTTATTAAATAGGTTAGACAACAAACCCCCATCTTATTATTTCATCATGACCGATCCACTTATATGTTACCTGATCTGGAGGCCACATTTCCTCATTCACACCTTTCTATATTTCATATGTTCACAATTAGAAGTGAGGGTCAATGGTTGTATATTAGGGAGACTATGACCACTTTCTCATAGTGAATATTAGCTTAAAATAATGAATAAGTAGTGAAAGATAATAACAGTATTGCAGTTGAGACAATAAGTATTAAATATAATCCATAAATAACTAATAAGTGTTATATTAGAAAAAATAATGATATCATGATGTTAAAAAAAATTTGAGTTAATGGGGAACATGGTAGCATACATATAGTAGTATATATTATATAAAAGTAAAAAATGACTAATAGCTGAAATCTAATAGAATCATGATAACAAGATCAAGCATCTTCTCATAATCAATCTTAGAATAGATAAATCATGTGACCATAGCTAAATGCTTCCCCTTGTCTGTACCTTTTCCCATGATATCTATTTAGGTACCCAATGGTAGTCTGAAAAGGGTGTTACTAACACTATATAGTCCACCCCCAATAGTATATATAACTAATCCAGTCAATTGATATATAATGATTCGGTGTGAATATAATTATACAAAAATATGTAAAAAAAATAAATAATATCCAAATATATTTGGGTTCCTCATGGGATACCCATATCATTCTACCAATTTCATAATAATCTAAAATATTTTTGATCATTTATTATTTTATAATACAATTTCGAGAAACAAGTATACATTGTAGTATTCCCTTCATAATGATTATATAATATAACATATCAAATATTTCCATGCCCCTTAAAACATTTTTGTTATTGGCAAAGAATGAAATTTATGTATTTAATACATTGACTAAATCAAAGTGTTCTATTTGTCTGGGAAAAAACATCGTTTATTTGGAGGACATCATAATCTACTCTAAATCATTCCATGTATGGAATCTAGGTATATATTAATGAATAATAAATTTCTTCGACCTTATGATATTTTCCTAATAAATCCATACTACATCCAAATTATCACCCCTTACAAAAATAATTTCATCTGACCTATGATCCCATCAAAAAAATTCTATATTGGAATGAATGTACCACTTCCATAATAACATATATCCATTCATATTTATTTTAGATGAATAAGATCAATGATACCATCAATGTAATTGTAAATCAGAACCCAAATATCACCCCAAACATACCTTAATGATTGGTCACAGTTCTTATAATTAACCATATAATTTAAAAAATCCAATAGAGTTAATCTTCTATTTCAATTATAATTGTCAAATCCAGTAAAATAATACCACAAAATATGGGGATAGGGACAATTTATTTCTTTTCACAATTTAAATAATTTATTTGAACCATTTTTCATACATGTTAATAAAAATCATCTTTGATGGGGTTTCATTGCATAAAATTGATATACGACCATGTTTATTTTTATACTCACCAATGGGTGTGGGGTGATCCCTATAACAAGGATTAATATTTGAGTTATATGAGCTAAACATCAAATGGGGTCGTCAATTTGATATATAAAATCACAAAATAATTAAATTATTTGTGAATGAACTAACTAACTATAAATATTAAAATTTAAGAAAATTGATTTTACATTCAAAAGAGCAATCATGGAAGGTATAAAACACAACCTAAATGTGAAAACTATAATAATCACTAATTTTATGGAAATTTACAAGCTCACCTATCTTATACTAGTTGAAAACTTCTCTTATATTATGTGCATCATATTTGAGCTAGAATGATAGAAATTTTAGAAGCAAAGAATATATCCTTAAAATATGGCATATTTTATCATATGAAAATATTATTCAATGATACAAGATAAATTTAGAAAAGAATCTAGTGGCTCTTTTTCCTAATGAGTGTTATCCAACATTAAAAACGATATTCAAATATAAGTTTGAAATGAAGGATACAATGCAATTCCTAGGTAGATATGATGGGAGATCTATCACATGTTCCACTGAAAATGAAAACATGTAAGAATAATGTACAAATAATGGTAAAGATATAGATGTGAAAATGGTCACTTCAGCTATTATAAGGGGCATACATTTTAGTCACACATTTATAAAAACCATGTTTTATCTATGCATTTCACACTACCCATGATTCCATTCTTTACACTATATATTCAGAAGGGTATAATAGACCTTCACAACATAGGAATAGCTACAATCCAAAAGGTTCACCCCCTCACACAACTAGATGTATAGTTGGGAAACCAGGAACCAAACATGGGAAATAAACCTATAATAAATTACACTTTTCCCATATCCATGAGCCCCTCTTGTATTGTTAATAAAACTAGGAACCAAAATCATTTGGTTTTATAGTTGTTTCACACAATCAGTACTAATTATTCACCAATTAGGTACCTCTCTTGATGTGTCGAAAATAAAAAGCATTGGGGACCAAACCTAGACTAAAAGATTTGGAATCCTAAATAAACTATTTAGGAAATTATGTTGTGAAAAAATAACATTTTAAACTAAAATATATTGCATTAATACCTCATGAGAAAAATATTGATCTTACTCCCTCCCCATCACAGAACAACGCATCCCTGAGTGACCCTGATGACAGTTGATCAACATGAAATGACATAATATCTATCCCAAGTCTCATTATGTTCATGTTCATGCTACCATAAATGCTAAAATATAGTAACTAAACTACCATAAATATCCATCATCATTTGAAAATTGATATGAATAAGATAATCCTTAAAATAATAATCAGAAGTTAACTCAACATCATCGGAATAATAAGTATTAGATAGTTCATAGTAACAACAGTGAGGCCAAGAGACTATATCGTTCTATGAACGAAACCTATATGGTAAATCTATTTTATATGATTGTTTTCTTGAATCTCTAAAATACGTCATAGTGTTCAAAAAACCATGTTCCAACATCACTAGTATCTGAATACGTTGATGGAAAAATCTAGGGGAAACATGTTAGAATACCATATCTACATCCTTGAACTACAAAGGTTATTTGTGATGATTTGAATAATGATTTAATATAGATTTACTTATATCCAAAAAATTATTTATTATATATTCCCACTTTGATGTATCTTGAATTATATTTGGCCCCAAATGAAATACCTCCCCAGCCTTGAACCACCATATAGGTGATCATCACAACCTACTATGTGGGTAGTCATTAAGAGTCATATATATTGGGTTAGAAAGTATAACTATAAGAGAATATAGAATGTGGTAAATGATTCTCCATAAAAACTAAATAATTTAGGACACGTGGCCTTATAATGTCCTAAAACACATTTATATTACTATTAGTTTGACCATCGATCTGTGGATGGTATGTTATACTCCAATGTACATATAAACCTGAATCCTTCTACAACCCCTATGCCAACCACAAAAAGAATCGATCCTACCCGTATGATACGATGGTACAAAGAACACCATGAAGTCATATAATCTCCCATCGCTAAATCCGTCCATGTTTTATCTATTGAGAATGTATCTATAATAGGCATGAAGCGGGATACATTCATCAGTATTCTCATGATCACATATATTTCATCATTACCTCGATGGGATATTAGTATGCCCATTAAAAAATCTATTGATTAATCATCCCACATCCACTCTAGTATGGATAATGGATTTATAATCCAATTTGGCTTCTGGAGTTCTTCCTTTACCAACTGACATGTGGAACACAATATAAAAAAACTAGCTATCTATCTCATCATAAAAAGACATCAATACAGGTGGTGTATATTGTGATACATGTCAATAAATATAGATTTAAATTCCCATTTAAGATTTTGTATTCTTATATAACCTCATATAATATTTGTATAGGTGCCAAGACATTTCTATGAGTAGTCACGATATTATCCTCTTCAATGAAACAACTATTTTTTGGGCCTTTATCTAAAACACTTTACCTATGGACTAAGACATCAGGATCTAAAATTTGTATCACCTTCACAAGATTCCAAAGTAATTATCTCACAGTTAAACACATAATAACATGATTCTAGTCACACTATAGAACCTATAGATGAATCTTAGAAATAATATGTATCAATAACATCTCAATATTGTCATCCAGAATAGCTTGTGTATGAATCTTATGCCTCTTATCATAATCCAATTCATTTCATTTTCTAGATATCTAACAAGATCTGAATAAAAATATTGAAATAATTTAAAACATGAATGTTCTATGAGTTTTAGGTCATATTGAGTGGGTATGTATTTAAGGATATTTGTATCGGTGTATACAACTAACTATTTTACCAACATATAGTGTCTCTAATAATGTAATTATATAACCAAAAATAGTGACTCGAGAATGTGTATCTGGTAATTATGCTTGTTAGGCCTCAACTAATGAGACCTTTATGTCTTGAATCAGTATTTGTTTTACCAAAACTACTCCTATAACAATTCTATATGAGTAGAAGTAAACTATATATCTTCTTAATCGATCTATTTAATGGAAATATATTCCATTTTTTCAAGCCTATAACACTATACAAGTCATGATAAATCCTAGATATAAAAAATATTATATCGAGCATTACATAAGAAATATTGAATATCAAAAATGTTATTCGAATTGTCTGAATAATTTATGGTTCACACTTTCTATGGTTCCAAAAATTCCCTTTAATGTAGATATACTGTGACCCAAGAATGGAACCTTATCAACAAATAATGAGAATTTTATTGAAATTTCATATATCTTATTCACTCTCTATGTAATGAACATAATTTCAATGTGTTTGGCATGATTGATGGATGTGTGACTGTACACCATGATTTAATCAATGAAAAATGACATCAAGGAATATACGAACTATTGAGAATCCGCCTTCATCAAGACTATAAATATTGTTGGCATGCTCTTATGACTGATTGAAAGTACAAAATACTCAAAATCCCATATATTTATCTAAAAGTTGTATGCGGTATATATAAATTCCTAACTCGAAATTAATTATAGTCTGATAACTATTAAATAATTTAAAAGAACCTATTTCATTAGATATAGTCCAAGAAATCGTTTATACACTAAAGTGGGTAACAGTTCATAATAACAAGTATATTCAATCAGTTTTAATAAACACACGCCCTAAGGATCTCATCCACTACATTGAGGAAATTCATAGAAGAACCCGAGGGATATTTACTAGGACTTATAAACCTATTGGTTTCACAGTACTATATCAAGCTCTTGGATTTCTTAATGATAGTAAAATACATCATGTATGGAAGAATAGATACTATTAGTAAATATATGACTAAAAATATATTCCATAAGAATAACATGATGAACTCCTTGATCATCAAAAAAAGTATGAAATCAATGAAGACACTCCATGCAGTCCAGGGTGCTCTGTTACAGAATGAATTTCATGTGCATACCATTACCCATTGTTAACTTACATATCACCCTTATGGGATAAAAATAAAACTTTTGTTTATAATATTCAATATGTGCTTTATATGGAATAAATTCGTTCATCCTTATAATTACATCAATACTCATCATTCCATGGGTGAAAACATTCCATATGAATTTTTTTATACCATTACATAGATGGAAATACATGAATATTCATAAACATTCTCATCATACTACAAAAAGAGTATCTAGAGTCTACAATTTATAGATTGATTGAATTTCCAATCGATGAATACCCACTCAAATAGTAAATATAAAAGAATGTGACCCACAATGTTAATTAAAGAAGACACTAAAGTAAATGACTCAATAATTCTACATTGAGCTATATATATGATGGCACTCTAATTGTCATGTTCAGGTTGTACTATAAATATCTATCCCAATCTGTGACCCTGAACTACATCCTAATTACCATAAGTATATATGATCTAGTGGTGTTTAATATAGTAATACTATCTTTCTTACCCTTATAACCTTCCTCATATTATATTATTACAAGTCATTACCTGATGTTGAGTGCCTAATCCCACTCAAGAACATGGTTCTTTTGCAAAGGTTCTCTTACAAACCAATGGATGAAAGGTCCTACAAAATCACTAAATATGACCCATATTTCATTAATCATTGAACAACATCATCTCATATCTATAAAAAGGATTCACGAATCCTGATGTACCATGATGATGGAATACAAAAAAAAGATGACTTAGAGGAAACCTTAGATACCACTTTACTAACTTTTATATTCAAGACCACACTTTCTACTACTAAACAAATTTACACCAATTCATTGAACTAAACCACCTTCTCTCATATCCTCATCATCCCTCTGTCTACGATAAGAGATGAGGTCCTTGTTTAATATTACAAAAATATAAGTAAAATAGGAAACATTCAAATGAGATCAAATAGACTACCTAATAATAATCTTAAATAATCTCACTGTGGTAACTTCCCTACTAGAAATGTAGGTATAAAATGTTGGAGATCTTTAAAATGGTATGTGTAGACCATAAAAACATATTACCCATCTATAGAATCATAACACTCTTACCTAATTCATCTCTTCACATCTAAAGGTGTAAGTAATCATAGAAATGGGTCTATATGTATTTCAATACCAACCCGGATATTAATATGCCTATTTCAGAGAATCCCACCAATGATTGGAAGATACACAGAAAATATAAACCATAATGTTGACCCTCCATCCTTGAGGAATATATAAGTGAAAAAAGATGAAACAATATATTAAATATATAAATCATCTTCCATGGGTCCACCATCCCCCATAATATTAGGTGGATGTTCCGACTAGTATTCATGAGTCAACATTAGCATCGTTGGTGCCAGCTTTTGAACTCCATGCCTAGACTTCACTAACCACATTAAACCCTCTCTCATGTGGTTATTAGTGCTTATTTCATGTATACAAGGAGGATTCATTGGAGTAACAATTTGTGGAATCACAAGGGGTTTAGGAATTACCCCATTTGGTGAATGGCCATATTCACATTCCCAACACTCTTCGCGATGTAGTCAAGGAGTAATATATCAAAAATTCCAAGAATAATCCCAAAACAATATCCAACTATTGCAAGAATACTAATAGAAATCATGATATCCCAAATCCTATCTTTTAGATAATTGAACTGAATAAATTCATGTTTTCAAACATGATATGAATAATGGATCCCTACCTAAGAATCACAAACCCAACAACCTGCTATAAGTCGAAGGTAATGGTATGGTTCCAAGTTCAAATTATAGAGGATCCATTATATTGTGATTTTATAAGATGTTAGATAATATATTACCTTCAAATTGTAATTGAAATCCTAAATTATTGGTAAAAATTTATTTATTATAAATTATTCCTAAAATATTATACAATTAAAACAACTCATTTAGATGAGTCATTATTCCTATGATATAGTGTCCTATTATTTATTAGATAGAATTGGTTGTTCATGTAACTAAAACGAAATGTATTTCATCATTTCTTTGGATATAAGAATTCAAATATGATGACTTAATTATATGTAATTAAATTCCAAATTTATAATTGAACAAATTTTATAAATTATAATTTTCATACATTTTAAGTACAAAAAAATAACATATCAATTTGTGTATTAATAATTACATAGATCAACATGAGATTAATCGGTTAGTTAAGGTTCCACTATCATGGTATTATAGAAAAAATAATTTATTGTGATAAAATAGCTTGTGTAGTACAGTATTTTCATCTTTTACCTACAGGATACACTAGTAAATTTATCTATATTGTTATCAAGTCACTTCAACATGATATAGGAAATACATACAGTAAAATTTATGTGGCATGGATTATTTATATTATAAAAATCCATAAGTTCCTATATCGATTAGTGAGACTATAATTCATTACTATAATAGGTCAGGGGTAGGAATTCATAATCATAAAAAATGTCATATGTCATGCGGTCCACAATATGCTAAAACCAGTACAATGGTAACATAAAAAATATAGAACAACACATCCCATTCCAGTAAAATCAGTTTTCCCAACATGTGGGAAAGTTACACCATTCCAATGGCTCATTAAATATATTTGAATCATATAATCCCATGATACCATCCCTATATTGCAAGGAAATGAAATGAAACTCGTATTCCACTTTGTGACATCTTTAACTCAGTCCACTCCTTAGTGATCCGAACCAATTAACACATTGACTCAATCATGAATCCCCTTTTTCTAGAGGATTTTGATTATCAATGTGGTTCTATAGTTGTATATTGGAGAGAAATACCCTCATTTTTAATGTTCATCACAATAGTTTTTAATGAATAATTAGTGGAGATACAATTATAGAAATTTAGGGAAATGATAAACTTCGAACAAGGTAAATAAACAACAAATAAAAAGTATCATATAAAACATGATTATATTATGATGGTATGATATGATTTTGAGTAATGGGAATAAGGTAGTTTGAATAGAATATCACATACTATAAAATAGTTAAAAAATCAAAAATCAAAACTCCTATTTCTTCATAAGCATTCTGACAGTCCTCTATTTCTATACTCATTCGTACTAAATAATGTCAAGAAACCATAGTTGGGTGTTTCCCATTTTCCTTACCAACATCTATGGGTTATATCTTGGTACACAATTACGTATTTAATTGGGTTTGATTAATAATCATAATCCCACAACCAACTATTCCTTCTATTAATCTCGTCTTTGAATATATAATAATGTAGTGTGAAGGAAATAAGAACAAACCACTAAATGGTATAACTAATACCCATGTTGTACTTGGTTTCTTAGGGGATCCATATCTAATAAAATATTATTCATCCAAATATGTAATGTCTTTAATCATTTATTATTTTATTATATTAGTTCAAGTCTCGAGAATGAAA
The DNA here is from genome assembly GCA_963277665.1 of Viscum album. Lineage (NCBI taxonomy): Eukaryota > Viridiplantae > Streptophyta > Magnoliopsida > Santalales > Viscaceae > Viscum > Viscum album. The sequence goes on from OY728150.1 coordinate 199,011,822, forward strand.
CCCTGGCATGCCTATAAAATGATAATTCTATAGGGGATCAACAACTTCATTATCATTTAAGAAATAACTATCTATGAAAAAGTACTAGATTTTATAGTTTATATCATTGACTAAATCCAATTATGTTCTTTGACATAAAATATTTTTCATTGAATCAATTCATATCCTAATCCTGTCCAGGTAATATTATTTTAGGAATCCTGGTATCACTCAAGGATTAAAATAATTTAATATACCAAATATCATGAAATTTATTATCATAAAAAAAGTATCACCCATGATGAAATATAAATTCAACGAACTGGTAAATAAATCCATAGAATTACTTCTCATATCCTGAGTATTTACTTCTCAATAACATAATTTCATATTCTAGAAGGTCCTAGCTGTGGAATTCCATATCAGAACCTTGGTATCACCCTAAATAACATAATTCTGTTTATAAATCATTAAATTCAACATAAATAGTTGTCTTGTCCAAGTAGTTATGAATTATTACAAAAGTATCACCCATGTCATAAGATACTAAATTACCTAGGCTAAAATAATAATCCATACAATTTAAAAAATCACATAAATATTACTATCCATTAAATTTATAAGGGAAAACTCAATAAAAATGTTAGGTGGAAACATGGGACTCATGTGAAAAGGTATTTCAATTAACCTTTAATTTAGTTCATTTGAACATTTCATGCATAAAAGATAAGACAAACCCACTATAATGGTGTGAAATTATATAAAAATAGTAGTATCGTCATAGACAATAAATAACTCACTCGATAGAATTTTGCCTATATAAAAATGTGAAATGGGCAAGAAATATAATCCACACACCATGAGGGGTGGTCAAAGGAATTGTAGAAAATATAAAATATTGTACTTAGGTTTTTAAATACTAACTAACTCAATGGATCAGCAGTTTATTTAATTGTTTTAACTTTAATGTGGTGATGAATGGAGGGTCTAATGCACATAATGGAGGTAGAATACATATCCAACAAAGCTATTATGGAAAATTATATGACCTACTTTCTTATATCAGTGGACAAATACTCATCTAGTATCGTCACCTGAATTGATATGGATTGAGATATATTATAGACATAATATAAACACAATAAATGTAGAGAATATTAGATAACATATATATATATATACATATATATTATTCTATATCTTGAGAGAATATTTTTTTAAAAAATGTATCGAATTATTAAACATAATTAGGGTGATCCACCAAAAATAATTTCATTTCGATTTGAGAATAAATGAGGGGATACCTCAAAAAATAGGTATTGAATATGGGAGATCCCTCACAAAATCAATCATATGTGTAAATGAGGAAGATGAAATGATAAAATATGTAAAAGAAACATGAAATAAAATGGTAATTTCACCCTTTTTGATGGGGTTCATGGTTTCACAAAAAATATAAACTATGTTATAACTATATGTTGGGAACTATCTAAGAACCAAAACTGCACATGGTCTAGGTTTAGGGTTAGGAAAATTGAGGTCTGACCGTGCAGATCTAATATACAAAATTAACATCACATAATATAGTCAGGAGGATATTTTGGAAAACATTGGGCTATTTATTTAAAATACATTAGAAATAAATTGTATGATTTTCATGGACATGCCCATAGTCTCACATGACTAATATAACCATGATCCACCCTCATTTTTCCAAAATTCTGTTTCATATGGTAAGAAGAAATCATTTTACAACTATGTACCTTATCCAATATATCTAAAAGCTAGGAATCTAGGACCCAAACCAATTCTGAATTCTCTATAAAACTATGTGACATATTTAAGATTTTCTATTTAGATAAAAAGAAATATTAATGTAATATTTAATGGATCAGTACCTCATTAGAAAAATTTGGATATTATACATTCATATTAGGTATAATTATATTATCTTATCCAAATTTATGATACAATTTATATTTTGAAATTTGATTGAAAAAAACTACAACTCGTTAACCATAAAAAATACACACTGGGATCCAAATTTGAATGTTTTCTTATGGTTGATGGTTCTATCATTTTTAATATTTTTAAGGATATTCTCATATTGTTATTGGTTGTAAAACACTATATCCTTATATGGATAAATAAAATGTAGAATGATATTCGCCCAAGTCTGAACCACCACTTAATGGTCTGGAAAATGTCTCAGTTGAAGTGGATATAATCAAATTTTCAATGGTTTTATGGAACATAAATCTATAAAAAAATTAATTTAGATTATTTTTTAATAATTTATTTGTTTCTATTGAAATAATTTTTAATCACACTTTTATCTCATGTTTCATTCACAAAACACAGGTATTATCTTAATCGATTTACATAAATACTTAAATTAATTAAACGTTTTTTGTTATAATTAGATATCTTATAATTGAAATCCTAGTAAAAACATATTCGATTAGTTTAATAATTAGTGATAAAAAATGAATATTTTTGGGAAGATGGTTTTATGAATTTTACACCAAGATAAATTTTTGTGGGCATCAATTTTAGGGGATAAATTTTAATCATGATTATGGTTAACATAAACTAAAGAATCGCCCATAAAAATTAATATCAATGAATTGTGAAGATGAAATTTTATATTTTAAACATGTAATGATACCAATATTTGAAATATAAATAAACCCACATTGCATTATTAATTATTAATCTCTTTAAAACATTATATTTTAACTTCAAAACATATTTCAATACCCCACTTAGTTTTTTGATTTACTATTATAAAATATATTAATAGTTAACACTCTAAAAACTCAACTTGCCCATATGATATGACCTACGATCATCCTTATAAATTAAAAAATCCATAATTCATAATTAACAGATGGTACATGAAAATATTGTTTGGATGATCCAATAATAGATTTTTCAAAAAGATATTGGAAACAAGAGAGTAGTTTAATATTTATATGATGAGAAAATTGGTATGATTGGCCCACCATTGGACCATTATTTTTACTCATCACCCTAAATTAGAGAGTTGTTCATTAATGGTAAATTGTTTATTAGTGTTTACATTTCCTCATGGTTAAAATATTATTAATTTTATATTTGAATATAAGATACCCATTAATTTCAGATCAAAAATATAATTTAGAATTAATGATTTTTCATAGAAGTATATTTTTGATTACCTATATCTATGGATTATTTTTTATCAACAGGTTGTTCATCAGTGTTTCCCTTTACAAGAGTTAACATTTTTTACAACACATCAGAATGTGTGGGAAAAATATGTTATAATTGTATAGAAAGAATGATCATTAACCTTAAATATTTTTCCCTATATTATAATGAGATTCTATAAATTTTTATGACATATAAATGTTGTCAATTAATATGGAATTTCACAAAAATTAATTAATTTCCCCTAAAACCAATTTTATTTTTTGAGATATTTTTTTCTCGATAAATTAAAAATATATGGATGTTCCAAATTAATTTTTCATGAAAAAGTTCATATCTCATTTATATTATCTCTTTAAATGTTTAAAAAGGAAAATATAATATATGACTATGTATTTAATTAAAAAAATCATTTAAAATGTAATTTTAGAAGGTATTTGGGAGGTTTATCAGATGAAAATTGTTGTTCCCATTTCAATAATCAATACACAGAAAAATAGATGTATAATTTTGTAATAATTTAAAGAGTCTCTACAATATATCAATATAAACAAATGGAAAATTTATAATTTCAAAAAAGTATGTCAAAAAAATCATGGAAAAATGGTACAACCCTATAAGAAATGTTATATTATGTGATTAGATGAATAACAATTTGTGTGTGTTAAAATTTTTAAAACAAAAAATTTAAAATCACTTTATAGGATCGTCATTTCAAAATATGTTCTCCTACTAGTACTGGTAGGTCACCATCTCTATTGGGATTGTAAAAATAGTAATAAAAATGCCTTATATGTCAATGCTTATTGATGATTATATATTTATGAATTTAAATAAATAAGAATATATTATTTTGAGATCTACCAAATCAATAATTAGTTAACCATATATTATCATTCTCTCCACACCATTAATTTACTCTTTCATATTTCATAGAAGATACACTTTTTTTGTTAAAGGTTTAAGACACACTCTGGTAAGCTTCCTTCTTATTGGTTTATTACATTAATTTATATAATTTTTGGACTGTGCAATTCAAAAATTATATGACACAAAACATATTCAATATCAAAAGTATGAAAAAACAATCATCCATGAAACACATCCATATCCCTATGTAGGGTAAATATACCTTCATAAAGTAATCAATGAGTGATACTCAAAATGATATATCCTTATTTTCAATCTTTTTATAAATTATAGTAAACACATTTCATTATCATTAAGTGGGTATATGGTGGATACATTGTTGATTTAGTTATTATTTTTCATTTTTATCAATTCTTTTTATTTTTCTTTGTTATTATAATTAATTATCATCTGGGTTATTTTTTGTATTATTTTTTATTTTCTAATAATATAAATGATTATAGCCCTAGAATTGCATTTAGATATTTATAAATTCTGTGTATGTAATTGTAGGAAAATTATGTTATTTAATATATCTTCATGTTATTGTACACAATTGTGAAGTTTGGACCCTTAATAATTAATTTTAGGTATTAAAAAAGAATCAACTAATTTCATTCAACATTACAAAATTATTATTCAATACATTCCTTATTTGTGTACCATTTTTATATCAGTACCTGATTATCCATGCTTGATTCCAAATATTTTTATAGAAACAATAATAAAAATATTAAAAATACTGAAAATAATAAAACAATAATAATATGTGACCAAATATTATTTACATTGGGGAATGCCTCTGTGAATGGGTTTAAAATTTTTGATTTCAAATGGTGTTGGATAGATTTATTTGAGGTAATCCTATTTGTTGAGACAATATAGAATTAAATATGATTAATAAAATAAATTTGTAGAGAGATGTTTAAAAATATATTTCAAAGACCACATGGGGTTTAGTATATTGTTTTATACATGGATTTCATTTCATGACAGATTATATTTCATCTCCTTGAATAATTTTTAATAAAAAAAATTATAAAATCATTTACAAATAGAGAGAGGTTAAATATTTGGTGTCTTTATTTCATTGAAAACATTTCTATAATCAATCAAATTTACTATAAATGTTGAATCTTCTTGAACTATCGAATATATCTATAGAGATCCATCCCTAGCTAACATAGAGCCAGCATCAGATATCTATTACATTGGCATGATTACAAGGAATCAATCCCTAAAACACATATTAGTGTAGATTTCTTGGTAAACGAGATACATATATGAGAATTTTATTAAAAATGAATACATTGATTACAACATAAATAACATTGCGGATAACTAAAATACATCGAGTAAATCCACAGATATCTTTCATTTTCAAATTTTTGGATTACTGGTGAAATAGACATAAGGTGATCTGAAATGCTCTGTAAGGGAAAAAATATAGCAGAATAAATAATTAATAAATGATAATAGTCAATATGGAATGGTAAAAAACTCAAACACACATGCCAAGTAATAAATAAACATAATATAAGTGTATAGAAAATATAGAAATGTAATAACTAGAAACACAAGAAATTTAGATGACTAGATAAGGAAAAAATGGAATGGTAAGAAACAGAAACACATTCCATCTAAATAACCGAAAATGATAGGTATCCCTAGATATGTCGATGCTGAATCTGATGGAAAAATAATATCTAAATTCTCAAAAAAAGAAATTACTATTTCTCAAACATCACGTTTTCAAGTATCATGATAACTTACTGTCAAAATCATATTTATCCATTCCAATTTTAAAAACTAATTCATCATATGAAACTACCAGTGCATTGAGGGGCATTCATTAACTGGTCCCCATCTCCTAGGGCTTCCCTTAAACAATCCCCTACTAGTGTGTTTCATGTGTCTATAATTTCTCATATAACAGATAAATAATGTTGCTTATCAATTATCCATATTGAATAATGTATACAAATTTATCAATATTTCTCCAATAAATCAAATAAATGTCAAATAACATACTGTATGTATAATGGAAACAGTCTATGAAATAGTAATATCCATGACAAAAGAAATGCATACATTAGGAGAAATTCAATGTTCAATGTTTATAAGAGATTAAATATTTCAAGGGTATTATCAAATAAATAAATTATGTTAATGTTAATAATATCCTTTTCCATATTAATCATAAACCATCCATAGGATGAATAATGATGGTATCAATAAAAAAATACCATGTGATGTAAGATTAAGGGTTATATCCATTGTTGAAATTATATAAAATCATTTAAAAATATGTGTTAAGAAAATATCCTTGTCTTCTGAAAAACCCTCAGAAATTGAGAAGGATCCTTCAATGAAATGACGGTGGATGAATATGTACTTATCTTCCAAGGTAAAAAGAATATTCCATTTGTTCAAAAAAAAGTTAGAAAATTATTTATTATTTAATTAATAAGATGATTACTTTGAAACCTTTGTAAAAGAAAAAGGTTGAAAATGACTTTTCTTAATCATTTTACAAACCCTTTTGGAAACCTTCTTAATTATATATTTTTTTTTAAAAACAGGTTTCCCGAAAAAAGTGATATATAATGTCGGTTTTTATAAAAAACATATTATAAAACATTATTAGTACCAAAAATTGTAAAATTGGTACTAACACGTGAAAAGGTTCATGAATAACCAGATAAGAGTGACAGTGGTTATTGAAAAATCATTATATAACTTCCACAAATAGAAATTCCATTTAAATATCACAATGATTTGTCTTGATAAAGATAACCATTAAATATTCAAAATTATTTTACACAGCCATGAAATTTTTTTAAATGAATTTATTAAATACCATGAAGATAAGGGTTTATTTCTATTATACGTAATTTTTTATGTATGTAGACCATATATAATAAATAATGTGCACAACAATTTATTATATCTCATGAAATAAATATGAGACAATAATCCCTTACTACATGAGTAGATTTTCAGTTTGGGGATCCATGAATGGGTAAAATCAATTGAAATGTTTAAAATCATGAAATAATGGGGAATAATAATTTAATATATCAAATTGGTCTATAGATATTTTCAATCAAATAAGTAAGTAGTTGATATGGCACTAATCTCACCTATTAAAAAACTAAGAGGAAAATCTATTAACATTTCCGACCATTTAGTACCATGGTATCTATACTTCTGTATAGTGGATTAAAGTATAATAATAGCTAATAAAATAACAAAAATCAATTTTATAAAATGACATTTTATCATATTACAATATTATATTACCCATTTGTTTACACTCTTTCATTATTTTAACTATTTTGGGTATTAATTGCCCAGTTGCCTCATATGTGTTTTCACTTCTTATTTGTTGTTCTTAATAAAAATATAATGGTTTAATCAGATACTAAATTTGAGTCATCGAAAATTATAATATATATTCAGTACATATGTATTAATAATATTCCATAACATTTGGAAATTATAAATGAAGTGCACCGTTTGTGGAGAGGATATGTCCTACGTACGCATGAATGCTACTTCTATTTCATTATATAACAAAAACAATAAAAATTAAATGATACATTTTTATTTTATAATTTCCATTATCATATGTATATTATATATGTTTCATATTTTTCTTACAATCCGTCTTTTTACATTCTATATATGGAATTAAAGAGTCATATTGATTTGAGTGGGCGGTAGTCCACACTTCCTCCATTGAAATTTTCGTATATACAAATGATGAATGCAATGAGGTATGTTGGAAATAAAAATTATAGAATCATAAATAAATAATAAAATGAATACATATTTTATATAAATATATTTTCCATTATAATTTCCACCATGAGAGGAGGTTGGAATATTTATGAATCATTGTTTTGGGAGGCAGTAGTTCGCCGTACATAGAAACAATATGTTCATTACGCATTAAAAAGAGTTATGTGTAAGTGTTGGTATAAATATTAACAGAAAAACATACTATTATATTAGTGATACTTTATTTTCTATTAAATCATATGATAATAAGAAAATATGGAGTGGAGAAGGGAAATAAAACATTCAATCTTGATAGAATACATTACCATTTAATCGAACAACTTCTTTTGGTTTAAACAAAAATGAATCCATGGAAGGTATTATGCCCATAAGGAGGATTCTAGATATATGTATGAGATGTTTGGAGACCATTTGGGTAGATATGATTCTTACTTAATAGTTTTTATATGTGTGAGGAATGTGTAGAGTCGGTGTTCTTTTATAGGGTAGGAAAATTACTGAATTGGTGTTCTTAAAGAGATGTTGGGTGTACACAAGTTCAAACCTAATGAAATTCATAAACAATCACCAAAAATAATTAATTGAAGGTTAAAGGCCGAAATAAATTCATCCAATGTGTTTTTAAAAATATGATAGTTCATTTGGACCCTTAAATCTATGGTTTTAGTGAAATTTTTATCCTAATTACACCTTCATCACAATAATTAATTTTAATCACATTCATTAATTATTTTTTTGGAAAACAAATTTCATATTATTAGACCAAAATATTATTTTTATAATAATGGAATATGAATAATTATTAAAATTCAAATCACAGAACTGGAAAAATTAGGATTAATTCTAATCTAGTAGATAGACAGATTAACTGGTTTTAGTTGAAATGTGTTCAAACAATTATTATATTTTTTAATCAATTTAAAAGTTATATTGATTATAATGTAATAAATTATATTAATAGATTTTTAATATTTCAATTTTGTCTGTAAAAAAATTTATAATATAAATTAACATTAATAATTAATTAAACGAAAATGCAATTTTAACTAAATCACGATATTTTTCTCTATTCACTAAAAAATGATGCTTCTCTAAAAAACCCCAAAAATTAATCTTAAGTTAATATTAAGATTCTGTATTCTAAAAAACTACATTCTAAATTAAATTCATAAAATTTTCAACATTGATATTTAAATTAGGTTCTCCATTAAAAGGTGATAAAAATAAAAATATTGGTCTTATGTGATATATGTGGGTTTCTCTTATCCGTTTCATACCAAATCAATTGGATGATTATTAAAAATAATTTATTTAAAATTTAAATTATCATTTACATTAATATAACTCACTATTTATAATTAATTGAATCCATTAGGGTAAAATAGCTTTGTGAGCCTAAAAATCCATCTCAATAAAAATATCTATTTATTATTCAATTAGCTATTGTATTCACTACTAATTTATTTGAATCCAATAATTTATTTGTCTAATCCACATATTTTCATATTTTTATTAAAATTATTCATAAATTATAGTTTATATATTATTATATTAAATAATAAAATTTTAAACAGTTAACTTCTCCCCACCTAATTTTATTTGCATCATCAAAATTTAAAATCTATCACGGTGATATATTGTTTTATACTTACAATGTTTTAAATCCCACATCATGAGAATGGTTCGTAAGTAATCATATATAAAAAAGATAATTGAAAGTAAAAAAGGTCCCATGAAATATTATTTAACGAGGAGTATACGTAAGAGAGGATCTTTTACAAGTAGAGATGTATTCTTGGTAGAAAAACATACAAATTTATATGGATTGTTTAGGGAAATCCATCAAAAACAATTAAATGATCAATGAAATGTTGATGGCCTCAAATAAAAAAATCGATGATGATTTTGAAGGCCTTCTTTTCAACAAAAATTTATGTTTTAGTAAATAATTATATTTCTATTTCATTTTACCAATGTTGGATATTCCATTTATTTACCTAGAATATAACAAAATATTCTTATATGATAAGTTTCAATATCATATCAACAATCCCAACATTATATTTTTCTTCTGTAAAATTACAATTAAACACTTTTCACCCAATACAAATTTCCAATAATGATTTTTTATCCATGAAGATCTAAAAGATTTGATTAAATGATCATAAGGCCTATAAAAGCGTTATATGTCATACTATTTCTATTTAACTATCTCCAAAAATATATATGGTAAAAATATTTATTTTTAATCATCAAAATTGTTACTACTGGTTCATCATTAATATTAATTCTTAATTTTTTCAACTGAATCAACGAAAATTAAGAAGTAAGTAACAATGGTAACTCAGTGGTGTGAACCCTTATTTTTATTTGTTCATGGGTTCCAAACCCATGACCTTGCTGAATTTGATTGGTTTTCACCTAGCATAGAATTTTTTCATTTACAAATCCATATTAATATAACCTCCAAATATAAATATATATATGATGGATATCCTTAAAAATTATTTTAATTATTAAATTTAATTATAACTTGGTTTTTCAATAAATCCTCAATACATAAATACCTCTTCCAGTTTATTTCAACATAGGTTCTTCCTTGGTCTAGTGTTTATCTATAATATCATTAGATGGATATATAAATTAAGAAACCTTATATTCAATATAAAAATCCTTTGTTTAAACCTCAGTTACATGTTATGTATGTAATTCCATTATTATTGTTTCTAAATAAAAACTAGATTATCCTATGTATATCCTACATGATTTTAAAACCAGAGGCATAGTAAGGCACGTTGTCATGCACCAAGTTACCTTTAGTCAAAACCAAAAGACCTTATCTGAGTTGTTTCTCCAAGGTATATTTGTTCTATAACCATTTCAACTTATACTATCCTAATATTGATGTATTTCTAGAAAGACCCACATAATCTGTACTTTATAACAAATATAGGGTTTTCATTTATACTTATTCAAATTATACTTTATGGTTATTTTTATTAATCTAGGTTTTCTGAAATCTATATTCCATTGTTTCAACCAATCTTCCTTTGATACCAATAGTAGACACAAATACTCAGATATCCCAGAGCATATTTATGCTATAATGTACTTTGGTATGATTACAAGGAATCAAGCCCTAAAGGATAGACTCGATTATTAATCCTAGTAAACTAGATATGTAATTGAGTATTTTATTACAAATGAATATATTGATTAAAATATTTTTTTCATTTTGAAATTAATAACATTGAGGATAACTATAATCCATCTAGTAAACCCATATATATCTTTCATATTAAAATTATTGTATTCCATTGGAATGAAACTAAATAAGGGTGAGCTCAAATTATAATAATGGAAAAAATATAGAGGATGTAATAAAAAACAATGATAATTTTCAAAATTTTAAGGGAAATAATAGAAGAAACATTCCATGTAATCAATAAACTTAATGGGAGTGCATAAATAATATGGAAATTTAAAAACTGGAAACACATTCCACTATGTTAACTTTATATGGATAATAAATATGGCAAGGTATGAAATTAAAAAACATTCCATTTTAATAACTCAAAATCAAATATATCTATATATATATGTCGACACGAAATTCAATGGTTGAATAATAACTAAATTCCCAAAAAAAAGGAAATTAATAATTATCAAACATCTTATTTCCCATGAACACAGTACCTTAAACATCAAAAGATAGTTTAACAATTACAATTTGAGTAACTAATTCATCCCATGAGAATATTGAGGCATCGAAGTGGTGTCACTCATCAGTCCCTAACACATAAGGATTTATTTAAATGGTCCCCAACCCATGTATTTCATGTCCAAAGAATTCCACTTATTTAGAATAAACAATTATCCTTATCAAATATCCATATAGATTTATGTATACATATTTTTCAATATTTCCCTAAATAATCAAATAAATATCAAATTAGATACCCTATGTAATTTTCTAAAGTTTCTATGAAATGATAATATCCATGATAAATGAAAAGGATAATTTAGGGGAAATTAAGTGTTCACTGTTCATTAGAGACTCAATGTTTCAAGGGGACTACCTAATAAATCAAGGAAGTGAATCTGAATACTATCCTTGTCCAATTAAATCTTAAAACATATAGAGGATGAATAAGGATGGTATGAATAGATCAAATCATTGGTGGAGTAAAATAGAATGTTATCACCATTATTGAGATGTAATATTAATGTTTAAAATTACTCTTGAGTAAAATTTCATTTGATTTAGAAAAATATTTTTAAATTGAAATGGTGACTTCAATGAATGGATGGAAGGTGAATCTATACATGTCGTATTAGTTTAAAAGGCTACTCTGTTTGTACGATAAATGGTTTGAAAATTACTCAATAGGAAAAAAATATTCCTATAAAATATTGGAAATATAAAGAAGGGTAAAAATTTATTTTCACAATTATTTTAAATTTTTTTTGAAAGAATATTTAATAAGACATGGTTTTTTTAAATAAATCAGGTTCTCCGACTAATGAGAGGTATAAAGTCAGGTTATGTGTAAAACATTTTATACAAACATCTTAGTACCAAAGAGTGTTAAAATTGGTATAACACATGAAAATGATCATGAATAACATTATATGAGTGAAATGTATTATTTAATGTTTTTATATAACTTCTTCGAATGAAAATTTCATTAAATGATCATTAAGATTAGTCTTCATTAAAATAACATTTAAGCATTACAAAGTGACGCATAGCAATTTCTAAAAAATTTTAATCATAAACCCCATTAAAGGTAAATATTTAAGGAAATTATTAAATAAAATAATGATAATGGTTCAATTATAATATATTTCAATGGGGTAGGATTTAAACCATATATATGAAATTATGATTACAATAATTAATTATTCCTCATGAAATTAAATTGAGACAAGAATCAATTACTACTTGAATAGATTTTGCGTCAAGGGTTACATGAAAAGGGTAACATCAATTGAAACATTTAAGATAATAAAATAAAGGTAAATCATGATATAATATATAAAAATGGGCATTAGGTATAGAAGAAAATGAATTTTTTCGTGGATGTGACAGTAGTCTCACAAATTTAAAAATTGTGATGCAAATCCTTTACCTTATCCTTTATTTTTTTGAAATGTTTTCCCATATAGTGGATTAAAATATGCTACTAACTAATAAAAAAGGTAACTCCAGTTCATAATATATTATATTAACATATTAGAAAAATATATTACCCATTTGTTAACACTGTATCATTATTTGAACTGTATTGGGTGTTAATTGCCTAGTTTTCTGTAGTACGTATTGGCTTGTTATTTGTTGTTATAATTAAATATATAATAGTTTTATCATATCCAAAAATTAAATAATGAATAAATTATCTAATATATTCTGTAAATTTGTATTTATAATATTCCATATCATTTGGATATTGGAAATGTAGTGCACCATTCTTTGATACAGTAGGTCGTATGTACGTATGAACGCTACTTCCAATTTTTTTGAATTAAAAGAATAAGAACTAAATGATACATATGTATTTTATAATTTCCAGATTAATAACTATATTATATATGATTAGTAGGTTTATTATAACCAACCGTTATATGTTCTATGTATGTAATGAATGAGTCATATTGCTTTTAGGGGGAAGTTGTCCATATTTCCTCAAACGAAAAAAATCAAATTTACACATGATAGAAACATAAAGTTATGTTATAAATAAGAATTAAATAAAAGTAAATACTTTATAAATTAAATATATAATTTATATAAATATATTTTTCATCATAATGGTTGCCATGAGAGGTGGTAGGGAAAGTTGAACAATCACTGTTTCGTGAGGTAGTTGATCAATTTATATAGAAATAGTATGTTTGTTACACACTAGATGGAGGGTTGTATAAGTGTAGGTAAAAATATTAACATAAAAATATCCAAGTATATTGAGTATAATCTAGTTTCTATTAATTTTTTTAATAATAATAGTATAGGGTGTGTATAATAGATATGAAATTATATAGATTGAGAGAAGACAATACCTTTTAATCTCGTAAAATCTTTTTCATTAAACCAAGAAACATTAATTAAAGGTGTTATGAATAAAGGGAGGATTATAGATAGATTGAAAACAAGGTTTTTAGGATAATTGGGATAATACTGGTCATTCATAATAGGTTTGAGAGGTGTGATTAATGGATAGATGTGGTGTCCTTTTATGAAGATGAAAAACGAATCACTTTGTATTCCTAAGAATAAGTCAGATGTACACATGTTATAACCTAAAACAAGTCATTAAACACCCCCAAAACCAATTTATTGATGTTTCATGGCCTAAATATGGCCATAAATGGGTTTTTTAAGTGGATAGGTCATTTGTACCCTTAAACATAGGGTTTTAGTACATTTTTAATACTAATTAACAATTAATCACTGTAATTAATTCTAATCACTTAAAATAATCATTTTTTGTCAAAAACTAAGTTTATATTATTAGAAAAAAAAATTCATTATTACAATGGGGTTTTTCATATTTTTAAAATTTAACTAACAGACGGAGGAAAATTATGATTAATTCTAATATCATAGAGAGACAAATTAACTAGTTTTAGTAGAAAAATTATAAAACGATTATTATTTTTATATATTTAATATAACAGTTATATTGATTATAATGAACTATATTAAATTAATAGAATTTTATTTATCCAATTAAACTTTAAAACACAATTATAATATAACTTAACATTAAAAATTATTTAAACAAAAAGGAATTTTTTGACCAAGACACAATATTTTTAAATATTCAGAAAAAATGATTTTTCTCTGAAAAATACTAAACAATAATAATATTAAGATAATATTTACAATCTATGTTAATAAATAATGATTAATATGTCAAATTCATTCATAAAAATGTATAAACTAATATGTAAAATAGGTTCACCATTAAAATAAGGTAAAAATAAAAATATGGGTTTTGTGATAAATATTGGGTTTTCTCTTATTTTTTTCTTATCAAATCTATTTGATAAATATAAAAAATATATTTTATTGGATATGTAACATATTTATTACATTAATATGACTCAATAATTTTAAATATTTTTATCTTTATAGGTAAGACATATTGTGACCATTAAAATATTTGTCAATAAAAATGTTATTTTAACATTTAATTGTTTCTTATATTGTTTTATAATTTTTTTGTTATCAGTGATTTAGTTTACAAGATAATATAATTTAATAATTTAGTTAATACTATTTATAAAGATTGGTTTATCTCGAATTATATTAAGTAAAATTGTTTTAATTGAAGACTGTTTCTTCCAAAGACTCGGTACTCTGTATAGTTTAAGCCATAAAATAAGGTCGTTTTTTGGATGCTATGAAATCTATTGAGAAAGATCTATCTTGCGTGTAAAAAAGCCAATGTGGTTTTGTGTGAATTAAAAAATATATAAGATCTATTTCAAATGCTAAATATATTATAATGTATCAGGATATTACATTATTCACTTGGTGTCAAGTGTATTACACGTTATCAAACAGAAGGTTCTTACATTAAATTTTCATTGTCACAAAATATACATGAATTATTTTATGAGATATATTTTTTAGGACTAAAAATATTTAGGTGTGGTGGTGTGATATCACCATGATTCACTCTTAATTTTCACCTTTTTACCAGTGTATTGATATTTTTTTATTGAAATACCTTTTTAGCAATAATATAAATATAAGAGTTTGTTGAATTAGTTATTTTTAAAACATTTTTAAATATAAAATTAATTTTTTTTATATATTATGTTGATATTTATGTTTATTTGGAGATCCCATGATGAAATTAGAGATTACTAGCCTAATATACATGTAATCTGAAGATCATATGTTCGCTTTTTTGTATATTCTATAATATATGTACATAGAAATTGCTTTAGTTTTTATGGGTTGATCCATAAATTATTTTGATATGATTATTTACAATACATCCTTTCCCAATTTATCTAAATCATGCCCAAATGATGTTAATTTTCAAAAAATCTTTAACCAAATCATATAAATAGTGAAAAATGATATATTTAAAATATATCTAAATAATGAAGTCTAATACCATTGATATTAGCATGGAGAAAATCAATATTCCATCTAAATTTAATAGGTTTTTTCTATATTGATACGATTATGTTTTCATTTCTAAATTAAGGATCCCCTGTTGGCACATGAAAATATATGTGTAAAAACACTACCTCGCATTAATTATAAAATTCATCCATTGGAACATCATTTTCAAGATATAAAATGTGTTAGGGTTCATCCATATTAGTGAGGATTACGTTTCTTATCTCTTTATAGATGATCTATAACTCCCTATAAAAATAGGGAAATATGAAGTGGAGAAAGAAATTTAATTAAGACTAATCCTCATATTGATGGTGAGAAAATCTTTGGGTCATCATTGAATGTGAGATACTCATCAATTCATAGGATTTATGAAAAAAGTAATAATATGGGTTTCCGACATTTTCTTGTGTCATAATCATTTCATTTATTTGTCTTTAGAGGATTATTATAATTGGACTTTTATATAAACTGTGTTTTATAAAATAAATTTATTGTCATTGAAATTCTATAATAATTTTTCACATTGGTGAAAAATATTATTTAAAATGGAAGTAAAATAATTTTATTTATAACCTAAAAATTAAATTATAATTCTATTTTGTTTCCCAATAACCAATAATAATATGTGTAATATTGTTCATGTGTAGTCACATCTGATTTGGATGAAAATTTCCAATTAATCCACTAGACTAGACAACACATTTATGGAGAATGAAAAACATTATGGTAGTGAGACATTAATTGAATTCACTTATAAAATTACATATGATGATGAAGTGTATGTTTAATATTAATTCAATTTGGTTGAGTCTAATGACCTCTAATCCAAAATTGTTTAAATGACTGAAAATATGGAGTTATTGGACCTTATAGTTATGTCTCCAAATCATTGAGTGAGGAGAAATCTTGACCCAAAATTGACTACATAAAACCAACAAGAATAATAAATATTTGGTCTACTAAAAATTCCACAACCTTATCGGCCATGATCATTGAAAAAAAAGTGAGATAACACATGTCGTGTTCTAGGTTAATGATGACACTTCAAGACCTCAATGTAAAATTTCCTTTATTCTATATAAATTTTTTGAGAAAATAACAATCCCATGAATCACAATGGGATGAGGAATGATTATTTTAATAGTGCATTAGTGGACTAAATTCATGTCATATGAAAAAATAAATTCTAAATTTCTTAAATGGTCGTCTATTTAGTTGCAATTATATTGGAGAATTTTTTACTCTATTGGATACTATCATTATGCTAGATTGAGTATGAGGGTATACAAAAAACTAAAAATGCGTGAAATCCTAAAAAAATATTTAACTTTTAAAAAATACATTAAATATGGTTTAATGATAGATTATTTAAAATCCCAATTCTTTTAGAATTGTTATTTAATTATTATTATCATGAATATTCACTTATAAAAAATAAGGTATGTGAGGTCTAGTTTCATTTGAATACTACGTTTATAATATATATTAGCGAAATAAAAAATGAAATCCTTAAATAATTTTCCATAATGAGATCATAAATCCACATTATCTCCTAAAATTAAATAGGATAATAGGGAGAATAAAAAAGGGAAAGTTCCAAAAATCTCAATAAGGGAATAATCATGATAAGGAAACACAATATTTTCGTCAAAGGTGCAAGGATGGTATTAATCTGAGTATGATATACTCTGTGCTACCAAAAGTATGATCGAATTAGGAATGAGATTCTCAAATACAAGAGAGGGGGGTGAATTGTACATTTTAAAATTATTTAAGGTAATTTTTAGGATGGTTATGTTTACCAAGGTTAAACAGGATAATTCACAGACCTCTATGAGTTCTAAAGGATTTCTAGATTCTGGACAAGTGATTCCGGAAAAGAAAATTAACAAAAGTTACAAAGATTAAGATTCTATCTTAAAGCGTATAGAATCTTACAAAATCAAAGTACAAGTAAGGAAGTATAAGAATGTTATAATTTCCTTAGAAATAAAAAATTCAGAAGAAAAACATGTAACAAATACAAGTTAAAATTATCTCTTTTATCCCAAAGAGAAGGGTATACAACAACCATAAAAAAATTGTCCATTGATTTATGCTTTCAGAAAAGTATGTCTTACCCACACCTAGGTAATCCCTCGATATGAAGATCATAGTCTGTCTTGCTATTCCTAAAATCCCTCAACTATCAAGTATTCAACACCTATGTCATCCTCAGAAAGGAAGACCTAAACTTCAAAGTGTTGGAACATCTGTCTTCCTATCCCTGGAATCCCTCGATTGTAAAAATCAACAATCAGAGTCGCACGAAGCAAGTCTGCACATGGAAAAGTTTGAACAAGTTGGTCAAAAATTCTACACGCAGCTTTGAGAGTTGATAAGATCCTCTCTTGCTTGAAATCCCTCCAAGAAGATCCGATCACCAAAATTCCAAATGTTCTGATCACGTTCAAATGAGCTCATATTTATAAACAAATATCCAATGGTCGGCTCCCTCCTCCAATGGTCTTAATTCTCCTTGAATATTCTAGGGACTTGTACATATGTCACTCAACCAACTTCTAGTCAATAAATGAAAGCACGACATCGTTTTGTAATGAATCAAGTGTATGTATGAGTAAAACTGATGTTCAGAATGTATGAAAATAAAATATCGAAGCCAAACAAAAAAGGAATTCTAAGTCTATAATAATGATATATTCGGATTCTGTTTTATAAGAATTCGGAACCTAAATTCTGTAAAAATATGAAGTCTGAATTTCTAAGGAAATTTGGAGTGTGGTTTCACTAGAATTCATCATCTGAACTTATAGAGTTCGGAGTTGAACTTATTAAGAGTTCGTATTTGAACTTGTAAGGGTTCAAAATCAAACTCCTAGAAGTTCGGAATCAAACTCATAGAAGTTCGGAGTTGAACTCATAAAATTTCAGAGTCGAAATAGTATGAGTTTGTGTCCATAGTTCGAAGTCAAACTATATGAGTGTTTGTATCCAGAATTCTGATTCTAACTATATGAGAGTTCGTACCAAGAATTCGGAGTGGAACTTCATTAGAGTTATTATCCAGAATTCCGAATTGAACTTCATTAGAGTTTTTATCCAGAATTTGGAATGGAACTTCATTAGAGTTTGTATCCAGAATTAGGATTGGAACTTCATTAGAGTTCGTATCCAGAATTTGGATCCTAATACAAAATGCTTCATCTCTAAGTATTATATGATTCTATCGTTTTAGGAATGAATCCGATTTTAATACATAAGAAAAATATTGATATGAATAATGAAAATTTGGTAGGGTTAAATTCCTTTGGAAGGAAAATTTTCCTTATAGAAGTAAAATATTGATTTACTTATGTATAGGGTGTTTTTGATTTTAAAAACATGGAGTAGAAATTTCATAAGGAAAACCTTTTTAACTCAACAATATCCCCCTTTTTGGAAAGCGCAAACATCCTTTCGAAAAAGAATATAAGGACTTTGAAAATTTTCATTAGACTTTGAAATTAAAACTTATCTCCCTTTGCTCATAGATGATGGTGAATACAACTAACCCCCCCTTAGGCTTAGGAAATCTAAAGATTGTATTCTGGATTTCTAGAATGGATTTTTCATTAACATTATAATGAAAAACTTCATAATGAGACACTACCCCTTACTTAGGGATAGTTCATGACATATAAATTTTTTCGTCCCCCTTTTTGGAGTAGTTCTTTTTCATTCACCCCCTTTTTAATTTTCAAAAAGAATATGTGGGAATGGAAAAAACGATAAAGTACCTGAAACATTAGTAAAGACAACAAACAACACAAGCAACCACAAATTTCATTATAGTTGAAAAAAATTTTACAACAAAATGCATTACAACAAAAAATCAGATTTGCCAATTTGTCCTCCTTTTCCTGGGGGATTAACTTCATCAACATGGTAATTAACTTCTTCAAGTATATCTGGTCCTCATTATCTTGTTTCTATAAGGATTTAATCCTTTCATATTGAGCTTTTAGAGCCTCATACTATGCCTTCATGTCCTCTTCCTATATCTTCAGTAATCAATCCTTCTTTTCCATCATCTCATAGATCTCAATCCGGATATGTCTTTCCCCTTTCCAGTTTTGAGAAACCGAGTTAAGCATCCAATTTAGATCTCTTACCTACTGATATCGAGCATTTTTCTCAAGGATCAGCTTATCCAGACGATTCTTCATTTTTTCATCCTCGTTGTCAATATATTCTTTAACATCATTCTGAAAATGATCAAGCTCTGAAAAATCCGCATCGATTTTCTTTGACCATAAAGTCATCATGCTGCATGATTTTTTGTGGACCTCATAATTGATAAAAAAAATATGTAATCAGCCTAAATCTTCACAAACTTATCCATCACCATGGATAAGGATTCTCATTTCTGATTTAGCCTATGTTGCAGTATCTAGAATCTAGAGTCTGTAGTGGGAAATATCTGAATTGTGTCCACCAAATTCTTTAAAGACTCAAAAAAAACCATAACCCATTGCTAATGATTCTGAATCCGACATTTTTCTTTGGGATTGTTCCTCTTCAATTTCCACTAACTTTCTTCTTGAAGAGCCACCAACATCTTTCTTCATAATGATATCTTTTGTTAGGGTGTCCATAAGAACTTGTGTTCCCTTATCAATATTCGGAACAGCCTCATCGGGAGATTCTTCCTCATTTTCAGATACATGAACCATCTTATCTTCATCTGGATTATACTTCTCTGCTCCTTCTTCAAGAAAATGCTTCACATAGCTTTCTTCCTCAAATAAAACATTCTATTATTCTTCTTACTTGTCATAAACTTTCTGACCATCTTCCACACCCCCTTTCCTGGAGTGATAGGCTTTGAGGACTCATCCTCAGAAGTTCGGAGTGGAAGTTTATCTGATAAGTTTTCGTTCTCTTGATTATCTTCCACTTGTTTAATCAAGTCGTCTAGATCACCACTTCCTTCTTTTACTTCTTCTTCCTCTTCTAATTCCTCCTCTTTATAAGCTTTTTAACAACTTCTTTCTCACTAGGTTTTTCCGGAATGAAGTAGTTCTTACTAGGGGTATCCAGTAATGGTTCAAAAACAAAAGTTTCCAGAATGAGAATCTTCTCAGAATCTTCTTCTGTGGATTTCAAAAGAGATTGAACTATTTCAGTTTCAAACATTTTATTCTTAATCTTCTTCTCCTTTTCTTGTTTCTCTAACTCATATGCAGACTTTTCTCTTAAGGCCATAGCCTCATCAGGGTCTAATCCGAACTAAGGATCCCCTTATTTAGTTTTTTCCTTATCTTCTCTTCATTTAACACCCAACTCATCTGGATATGTTTTCTGTTTATTTTCTTGAAGAGGTGCAGATTGGGTATCCTTAGCTTTAGGGGTCTTGTCTATAGTTACCACTTGCTTCGGCTTCCTCTTTTTCTCTCCATTCATAGATGGTTCTGCTCTCTCTATATTTTCCGGAACGGCTTCTGCCTCCTCTTCTTGCAGATCGTAAAACTCACCTAAATCTTTTGAAAAAACATCTTTCATCCTCTTCAATGTTTCATCACTTATCAGTATCATCTTACAAATTCTCGTCATGGAAGTGCATGAAACCTTGAATGAATCAAGACACCGAATAATAAGCTTGGAGATAAGAGTAGGATACATAATAATTTGTTCTTTAAAAGTGCCATTCTTGATGTTATGAACTGTAATAAGAATGTGCCTCATCAAATTGAACTTTCTTAGATTTACCAAGAAATCCAAGATGTAAATATGACTTTTCTTTAGGTTATCCTTATCTCCTCTCCTTGATATTAAAAACCCTTGAACCCATAGCTGTAGAATCCAGTTTTTGGTGGAATGATGAGAAATATTTGATGTCTTGTCTCCTTTAAGTCCAAGGCATTCCATTTCATTCACTTTGATAAATCGTCCTTGCACATCTGGTAACTTATGTGAAAAACATTCTGCTTCACCATCGTATGAGAGACCCACCACGTTTGCAGCCTTGGTTTATGATAACATATAAGTCTTACCATAGCTCTTAAAAGAAAACATTTCTCTTCCATCTTCTTCATAGAAGGAAATAGACTCATAGAATTATACAAGCAAATCTGCATAAACAGCATCCTGATCCCTTGGTTTTGATACCCAAAAATCATCCAATCCATTGAGTTTGAAATTCGTGGATATTAAAGAATCATAATCACAGAAAAAATTTGGATGAACAAACCTTTCCTTGTAGACTAAACATTTTGAGATTGGCTTCATAGAATACATATCTTGGGAAGAGACTTCTATAGACATTCAGAATGGAGGATCACTAAAATATTCGAAACAGGGTTTAAGAATAAAGGTAGTGTTTCAGCACGGAAGAGCTTGAAAACGATGTGGGACAACAAATGGGGGTTCCCTTTATATAGGCGATGGAGCTGACATTTAATCTTCCAAAACAATCTAATGGTTGAAAATCTCTTTGATCTGGTCTGATAGTTGAAAACATACCCACAAGTAAATCTTGAATCTGATCTTTTTTGGTTTTAAAAACATTCAGATTTAAGAAGAAACGATTCTGAAAAAATATAAAAGAAAAAAAACTATCAACAACTAAAAATGACTAAGAAAACATAACTAAGGAAGTCATACATTTTGGATTGTCTTGGAAGTTTATTTGTAATAGGTGATATTCTTTTTGAAGAAAATTTGACTACAAAAAACTCACTACGAAAAACTCACTACGAAAAACACACTATGAAAATTCCCATTATGAAAATTCTCATTATGAAAATTCTCATTACGAAAATTACCATTCCAAAAATTCTCATTACGAAAATACTCATTAAGAAAATTCTCAGTACGAAAATTTTCAGTACAAAAACTTCATTACGAAATTTTCCAGTATGAAAACATCATTACAAAAATTTCGAAAGCCTCATTACGATTTTTTTTAAAAGATAACAAACAAATGTACTCCCCCTATTAAAATGAGTTTATTACTGTAAGGATAATGGTTCAACAAGATGTTAATGATGAAATATTACCTCATGGTTATCATTACTAACTTCTGTTTAATGTATTCAAATATATCGAAGGGTAAATATTTT
This sequence comes from Viscum album, assembly GCA_963277665.1. Classification (NCBI taxonomy): domain Eukaryota; kingdom Viridiplantae; phylum Streptophyta; class Magnoliopsida; order Santalales; family Viscaceae; genus Viscum; species Viscum album. Next base: position 199,034,949 of record OY728150.1, read on the forward strand.
CTGAAAATATCATCAAGTTAATCTTGTGTTCTGATAAACTGAAAAATGATATCTCTTTTAAGTGTGTGATCTCTAAGAGAGTGATGCCTAATGTCTATGTGCTTTGAATGTGAGTGATGTGCATGGTTTTTACTATGGAATATTGAACTTGTGTTATCACACAAAATTTGAGTCTTAGTAAAACTCACGCCTTAATCTGTGAGGGTGTGTTGCATCCACAACACTTGAGCACAACAACTTCCAGCTACTACATATTCTGCTTCAGTAGTGGAGAGTGCTACAAAATATTGCTTCTTGCATGAACAAGAAAATAATGAATCTCCTATGAAATGACATGTTCCAGATGTACTATTTCTATCGATTCTACATCCACCAAAGCCATCATCTGAAAATATTTTTAAAACAAAATCCTTTCCAGATGTATAAAATAGTCCTAGATCCATGGTTCACATTAAGTATCAAAATATTCTTTTCGCTACCTTTAAATGAGATTCCTTAGGATTTGATTGATATCTTGCACATAAGCATACTGGAAACATCAAGTCTGGTCAACTAGCTACCAAGTAAAGTAGACTTTCAGTCATACCTCTAAAATATGTTTGATCTACAGGTTTCCCAGTTTTATCATCTTCAACTGTTTTCGAGGTACCAATAAGTGTATTTATACTCTTAGTATTGTTATACCCAGACTTTTTAAGAAGATATTTAATATAAATATGTTGGGATATGTAGATTCCTTTTAATCTTTGTGAAATTTGAAAACCAAGGAAAAGTGTTAACTCACCCATCATACTCATTTCAATCTCATATTTCATTTGATCCATAAAGGAATCAGTTAAAGATTTTTAATTTCAACCAAATATAATTTCATCAAATAAATTTGAACAATCAAAACATTTTTCTTATCATTCGTTATAAAAACGGTTGGATATGCATTTAACTTAACAAAGATATTTTGAGGATGAAATCATGTAAGAATATCATACCAATCTCATGCGGCTTGTTTAAGGCAATAAAAAGATTTGGTAAGTCTAAAAACATGATCAGGATGTTTTTATATCTTCAAAGCTAGGAGGTTGTTTAAAAAACATCCTCTCGAACATAACCATTAAGGAAAGCACATTTCACATCCATTTGAAAAAGTTTAAAATGGAAAAGTGATGCAAAGGAAAGTAAAATATGAATAGATTTAAGTCTAGATAATAAAGCACTGTTTTCTTCATAGTAGATTCCTTCTTGTTGATTATAGATTTTAGCAACTAATGTAGATATATTTCTTACGATGACTCCATTTTCATCACATTTATTTCTAAAGACCCATTTTACTTCAATTATAGAAGTTTCCTTTGGTATTTCAACCAAGGTCCAGACATTGTTCCTTTCCAATTCATTTATTTCACCTTTCATGGATTTTATCCAATCATCACCACTTAAAGCTTCATTAGTGCTTTTTGGTTCTAATTGGGAAAGGAATTCTAGATGCTCTACTTTATTTCTTAAGGAACTTCTAGTCCTTATAGGTTGATTCACATCACCAATGATACTATCACTGGGATGATTCTTTTGAAAAAATAGTTTTGGGTTTTGTAAAACTTGTTCATCAACATAAGGTAGGAAATCATTTAGGGTAAATGTTTCAGAAGTATCTTCTTGAACATTTTCTTTATCGGAAGGATTTTCTCTCAAAGGTTGATAATAAGTTTTTGAAAACACATTTGAAGATGTAGGTTGGGTTTGTTTGAATACAAAAGGATCTGTTTCATCCAATTTGACATGTACGGTTTCTTCAACAGTGCATGTGTTTTTGTTGAAAACTCTATAAGCCTTATAGGTTGTTGAGTATCCTAGGAATCTTCCTTCATCAGATTTTGGGGCGATTTTGTGTAAGTTATCTTTATTATTCAGAATTAATACCTTGAAACCATAAATCATAAAGTAGGAAAGTATAGGTTTTCTACCATTCCATAACTCATAAGGGATTTTATTAAGAAATATTCTAATTAAAACATGATTTATTGTATTATAGATAGTACTTACAACTTCAGCCCAAAAATTTTTGGCTATAGAATACTCACTCAGCATGGTTCTAGTTATTTCATGAAGAATTCTATTTCTTCTTTTAACAACACCATTTTGTTGTGGTGTTATGGGTGCTGAAAATTTGCGAGTAATACCTTTTCTACTACAAAAAGCTTCAAAATCAGAATTTTGAAATTCTCCTCCGTGATCACTATGAATAGTTTTCAATGGAAGGTTTTTCTCATTTTTGACTTGGGCTCTAAAACTTTTGAAATAAGAAAAAGCTTCATAATTATTTTTCTAGAAAATAGACACATGTAAATCTAGTGTAATCATCAACCAAGACAAATACATATTACTTGCCCCCAATGCTTCCAGTTATTCTTGGACCAAAAAGATCCATGTGCACCAATTGTAGTGAATCAGTTGTTGTCACTTCACCGATTGATTTGAAACATGTTTTATGTTGCTTTCCATATTGACAAGGATCACAAACTTTTGAATATTAAAATCTAAGATCCATTATATCCCTAACTAAACATTTCATAAAAAGAATACATATGTTTGTAAGATTACAGTGTCATAACCTTCTTTGCCACAACCAGGAATGATCTTCCATTGAACTATGTCAAGGTAATTCATGGCTCGTAAGGTCTTCTAGGTTTAGTGTGTAAACATTCTCTTGCCTATGTATAGAAAGAATTAATTCTTAATTGGAATTATGTACTAACCACTTATCATTCCAAAAATTGACAAGGTAGCCTTCATCATATAATTGACTTATGCTGATGAGGTTGTGCTTAAATCCTTTAACAAACAAAACATTTGAAATCAATGTTTTTCCTAGAAGAATGATGTTACCTATTCCAATAACTTCTTTCTAGGAATTATCTCTGAAAGTTACTTTTCCTCCTTTCATCTTGATAATCTTTTCAAAATATCTTTTGTTACCAGTCACATGCCAGGAACATCCACTATCCATGTACTAAGTATAGCTGTTGGTACTTTCCCTAATTTCCTGAAAAAAGGAAAATGTTAGGTTTTTGGAATCCAGACTTTCATGGACCCAGAATTATGAGAAAACAAGATTTTGGGTATCCACATTTGTTTATAAAAATATGAATTATGAAAACCAAGATATTGGACTCTATTCAAGGAACAATTTTTCTTCCAATTCCCACCACTTTGACCAATAGTGCAAAAATGATCTCTAGAAGGAACAAAATAGTTCTTTTTGAAAACTAGTTTTTGGTGAGTATAACCTACTCCAGTAGTGTTTCCTTGAGGTTTAATTTGAGAATACATCCTGTCAAAATTTTCCTTACCAGAGGTATGCTTTTCAAGGAGTTTCATATGAGAAAATATTTCAGATTTCAGTCTAATGACTAAATTCCTATCCTCAGGAATCTTTTCCTTAGAGTTACATTTTTCCTCAAAAATTTTCATCTATAAAATAGCAGTCTTAAGATCTTTCTAAGTTTCTTCCTTAATAGAATTTTCCTTCTCAAGCTCTTTAGAATGTTTTTCTAAAATCTATTCTTTATCTCTAAGATTTGTTGTAAGATCTGAAATTTCTTTTGTAAGAATTTCTTCAATAGTATTTGCCTTCTATAATTTTTTATAAATTTTATAATTTTTTCCATCAAGTAACTTGAAAAAATCTAGAACTTCTTCATATGAAGGTTCTTCATTTTTTGAAATGAAATATCTTCATTAGAAGTACTATTTTCAGAATAGTAATTCTTATCAAGAGACAAATTTGTTAAAGCTTCGGCAGAGAGTACCTTGGCCATTAGATATGTATGAGGGAATGAAGTAATAGAAATGAATCCCATATTCTTCTGAGCTGATGAATCATATTCTGATGATTCACTTTTGGAAGAGTCTCCACAGCTAGCACTCCAAGTAGTATTATCTTTCATGACATTTATAGCTTTAGCTTTGTAAAACATCTTCATGTTTCTTTCAGAATGCCTATCTTTTCGTTCTTTTTTTAAGCAAAAGACAATTCGGTCTTATGTTTCCACTTCTTTTTCATTCATAGCATGTGACCTCTAAATCTTTCTTATCTTTCCTTTCCATCTTCTTATAGTTTTATTGGATGTTTCTCTATCCGGCTATCATGTTCATCCTTCAATCAAGATTAGCTAACTCATTTTTTGAGACTACACTCTCACTAGAATTGGATTGGATAATAACCTTCTTAAATTTCGATCTAGTAACTCTATCAGGAGTCTTAGATTTCATGTGATTTGAAGTTGTAGTAAAAGAAACACTACAATTACGATTCTTCTTCTTTATGTTGTCAATATCTCACTTAATTCTAGTTTCATGTTGAAGAAGGGTTCAAAATACTTCATCAAGAGAAATTTGACTGACCTTTCTATTTTCATCGATAACAGTTCTCTTTGATTCCCACTCATTCGGCATGATGTCGATGATCTTATCCACAAGAGCTTCATCAATCTAGTCCTTTCTCTCCCATTGATTGTAATCTATTTACGATAGTCATAATACTTTGTTGTACTTTTCTTATAGGTTCTCCATAAGGAAAATTAAAGCCATGATATTCTCCTTTTAACATAGCTCTTCTTATTTCTACAACATTGGATGTACCAAAATGTGTAACTTCATGTTTCTTCCATATACAGTTAGCGGTTTCACAAGTAGAAATATGCCTATATATGTTCCTAGTAATTGATCAAAGTTAACTATTGCATACCTTATAGTTGAGTTGGTATTCATGCTTTTCTTGATTAGTAAAAGAACTTACTTCCTTATCAGGAATCTTATATACAACAGTAAGCATAAAAATGTTATCTACCTCAGTATTGATAATGAAATTCATCATATGATCTCTACAATATTCATATTCATTACCATCAAAGATAGGTGGTCTGGTAGGAATAAGATTGTCTATGGAACCAACATTTAAACCTTCCATCCTTAAGAAAATATTTGGCACACAAACTTTTTATTAGAAAAAGATTTTAAACAAGTGAAATTATTCTAAGAAAGGAAAAAATTGTATCTCTAATCAAAAAGCGAATCCGAACTATGATTACGAATAATATGAATCCATAAAGTATGAATCCAGAAATTTGAATTTGAATAAGTAATTCCAAGAAATCTCTTCTGAATGTAATTGTTAGGATGGTATTACTCTGAGTATGATATACTCTGTGATACCAAACGTAGAATAAAATTAAGAATGATATTCTCAAATACAAGTGGGGGGTAAATTTTACCTTTTAAAATTCCTTAAGGGAATTTTTAGGATGGTTATGTTTAACAATGTTAAACAGGATAATTCAAAAGACCTCTATGAGTACTAAAGACTTGCTAGATTTCGGAAAAGTGGTGCCAGAAATGAAACATAAAAAAAAGTTACAAAGATCAAGATTCTACCTTAAAGAATATATAATCTTAATAAATCAGAGTACATGTAAGGAAGTATAAGAAAGTTATAATTTCCTTAGAAATACAAAATGTTGTGGATAAACTTGTAACAAAAACAAGTAACAAGAAAAATTCATTTAACCCAGAGAGAAGGGTATCCAATAACCTTGGATAAAGGTCCATTGATTTATACATTCAAGCAAGTCTATATTACCGACAACTGGTTAAGCCCTAGATATGAATATCTAAGTCTATATTTATATCCCCTCAATCCCTCAACTATTAGGTAGTCGGCACCTCTGTCTTCCTCAGTAAGGAATCCCTCAACTATTAGGTAGTCGGCACCTCGGAGTCGCATGAACAAAGACTGCACTAGGAAAAGTTTGATGAATCTATTCAAACATTTTCCATGATTCTTTGAGATTTGATAAGATCCTATCTCTCTAGAAATTACTTCAGGATGTTATAATCACAAAAATTCTAAAAGTTATGAGAATGTTCGAATGAGCTCTTATTTATAGGTGAAGCTCCAATGGTAGGCTCCATCCTCCAACGTTCATAATTCTCTCTGAATTTTGGAGGAACCCTTACATTTGTCACTCAACCAATGCTTAGTCAATAAATGAAATCATGACATCGTTTTTTAGGGGAAAAAGTGTAAGTATGAGAAAAAATGATGTTCGAAATGTAAGAAAACAAAAGTTAGAAGTCTAACAAAAAAGGAATTCGGAGTCTATAATAAAGAGATATTCGGATTCTGTTTTATAGGGATTCAGAACATAAATTCTGTAGAAATCCAGATTCAGAATTTCTAAGGATATTTGGAGTCTGGCTTCACTAGAATTTAGTATCTGAACATATAGAGTTCAGACTCAAACTTAGTAAGAGATCAGAGTCAAACTAAAAATAATTCAAAATCGAACTCATAGAAGTTCGGAATCGAACTCATAGAAGTTCGTAGTCGAACTCATAGAAGTTCATAGTCAAACTAGTAGGATTTCATATCCATAGTTCAGATTCTAACTATATGAGATTTTGTATCCTGAATTTTGAGTTGAACTATATTAGAGTTCGTATCCAGAATTTGAAGTGGAACTTCATTATAGTTGGTATCCAGAATTCCGAATGGAACTTCATTTGAGTTTGTATCTATAATTCAGAATGGAACCTCATTAGAATTTATATCCATAATTAGTATTGGATATTCATTAGAGTTCGTATATAGAATTTTGATCCTAAAAAAGAATGCTTCATATCTAAGTGTTATATGATTCCGAGGTTTTAGGTATGATACCGATTTTTATACTTAAGAAAAATATTGATATGAGTAATGAAAATATATAGTAGGGGTAACTTTATTGGAAAGGAAATTTTCCTTATAGAAGTAAAATATATATTTACTTATGTATAATGTGTTTGTGCTTTTCAAAACAAGAAGGAATGGAAAAGTCATAATGAAAACCTTATTGACTCAACAAAAGTTATAAAATTATATAATATAATAAATGGATTTTGAGTAATAAAATAGAAGAATAACAGTATGAAAATGGTATCATAATAATATAAAAACATAATAAATTATGTAGGAATAATAATCTTACATAATCCTAAGACATGGTTAAATTCCATTATATTCTTCAATTTTATTATAATTCCTATAAAGGATTTGGTTTAATCCATAATTCATGTGGGAACCACAACCTTTCAATGTTAGAAATTGAGTATGGTTTGTGCTTTTGGTCAAGATTCAATGGTGATTAGAAACATATAGGCAAGGCTTGATTTTGGATTGGTGCATCAAAATATGGAAAAGTAAAAACGTGTGCGCAAGAATTTGATGTTCATGAAAGATGATGTTCCGTGGAAGAATCTTATGCACCCAATGTGATGTCAAAAGAGGATTTTTTTCACTCATAAAGAATCATGTATGCACCAAAAAATACGTGTCGGAAACAAGCATATAGGGTCACTGAGGACTATAAATTGGTGGCTACCCCCATGTACGACTTAAAAACTTTCTTGAGAAAATCTGGTTTCTTTGACGCGTGATTGATTTTTGTGAGAAAGAATTGCAATGAGTAAATCGTGCATGAAAGGTGTTCCTTTAGTATAAAATGAACTTGTGAATACTTTTGTGAAGTTGCATAAAATATAAGGTTTGAATGAAAATTAGTGGTTTCTTAAAATTCAACTTGCGTAACATATCCCAAATCTTGCACAAAACTTCAGGTATTGCGCGCAAGTATAGTGGTTAAAATATAACATGCTTTTGAATCTCTGGTTTGTGTAATCAGTTTATTCAAGAGCATAAAATCATGAATTTGTTGCAAGAAGTGTATATCGCTAAATATAGATAATGACATAACTGAAAATCAATTCAAGAAACTTTCAACTTGATAAACGGAGTGATACTTCTCTCAGTGAAGTGAACTAGGGGTATTCGATAAAAGTGATATGAGGGAGACAATAAGCTATCCTTGAACCAATTGTAAAGGCAATGTGCATAGCACATTGTGACTTTGACCAAACCATGTAATACATAATCTTTTGGACAATATTTTATTTAGGTATGTCAAACACACTTTATTCATATGCTCCTTGGACGTAGCCCTTATTGGTGAACCAATTAAAACTGGTGTTTCATCTCCCTACATGTGATTGGTTGTTTTCTTTTCATATCATTCATATAGGATTAACATATTCCTACCATCGTGGAAAAATTATCATTAACATTAAAAGGAAAATTTGACACTCTGATTCACCCCTACCCTCTAAATGTGTTATAGGGTCCTATAAGTGGAATCAGATGGTAAATGTTACTGGTGTTAGATCTATCATTTTTCATAATGGAGACTACAACAAATCCTCGGTAATCCCATGCTTAGATTGAATTTATTTTCATATTTTGAATTATAGAATGAGATCTCATCTAAGATACCTTGGAATGGATGTCCTCTTTGCTATTGTACAAGGAATAGGTGTTACTGATCCAACAAGGCTCATTATAACTGATACAAAACAGATAGGTCTTGAAGTAGATGCTAAACCTCAGAATGCTCTAACTCTGGTTTTTTTATAAGATCTATCCAATGGTAGTGAGTTTAACCTCTGCAAAGTATATGTGGGATAAACATGAAAATATTTATGAAGGAGATAGAAAAGTGAAGGAGGAAAAACATCAAGTCATTAATAATATGTTTGATGATCTGAATATGAATCCTGATGAGAATGTAAAATTCTTCTTCGATAAAATTACTGAAGCAGTGGGAGAAATTTTATCTCATGGAGTGGAAATAAAAGGCATTTATATCGTAAAGAATATATTGAGAAGACTTCTTCCACTGTAGAATGAAAAGTTGTTAGCACTTGAAGAAATATATATCTAAACTATCCAAGGACAATATACTAAGCAGTCTAGTGGAATATGATATGAGAGTTAAACCAAAAGATTTCACGACTAGTGTTAGCAAGGAAATGGTTTTCAAATCCAAGTAAAAAAAGAAAATTTCAAGAGATTGTGTTGGTGATGATTTTTAGGAAAAAGAAATTATTTCTCTAATTTCAAGGAATATTAAAAAGGTAAAACTAAAATTTAATGGTAGGATGCCTCTGGAATGATTTAATTGTGGAATTCTTATGAACATTGCCTCTCAATGCCAGTGAATGATTGATGTTGAGGTGAGGGAATCAGATGACATTGAGAAGAATTGGAAAATTTATTTTCCAAAAGGGAGACTTCAAATAGAGAAATAAAGTATTGAAGAATATTTTTTTCTATGAAGAGGTAGAAGATGATATTGAATTCTATGAATAATAAGAAATAGAGCTTAAAACTGGAAATCATGCTCCCATGATAGCTACCATTGAAAAGATAGAACCTTCAATCAATAAAGGAAGATATAATCAGATGACTCCTATGGTGATCCCAAGGTGAAAATTAAAGATTCCTTTTCCAAGCGTGACAATAAATGTCAAAGATGAAATAATAAGAAATAATTATTGGAAGAGTTATCAGAATATTCTGATGAGATTGAAGTTGAAATTGAATGACTATATGAACATGTGAGATTATAGTCTTCAATCCATGAAAGAAGATATGGAATTGAGAAACTAAATCATATAATCAAAGAACATGAAAATATCATCAATGACATTACGTCTATACTGGAAGAGATGTCCAAAGCTGTTGAGGTTCCTGATAAAGCAGTTGTTACCCTTAAGAGTAAGCATAAGTTTCAATCAACCAAAAAAGATCAAAAGAAGAAAATTCATTTCGGAAGATTCTCAAATGTATAATTACTTTTGAGATCCTTGTGTGGTTCAGATGTTGTTGAACAAATCATCAGTGATCAAATGCACTCTTTAATGGGAAATAGTTAAATTGGCTGTGAAGATGAGACATCAAATGTTGGACATAATGTGTGCCAAATTAGAGACACATTGAAAGTTGGACATGTTGAAATGTTGTCTGAAGTGCTGAAAATAAACCATGAATCGAAACTAAAATAAGAACTAAATATTATCCTCAATCATTCCAAATTGACATGCAGTACAACTATTTTCCCATTGAAGAAGGAATGAGGAGAAACAGAACTGAGAATACACTTCCTCTCATGATGTTTCAGTTCTATGACTATATGGGTTATACGATGTCATATAGAAAAGAGGGAAGTAGCTATATGAATGGGGAAAATTAGGGAATTCCAAAAAGGATTTAGATTTCATATCATTAATATTGTTGAATAAATAGTTTCTATGGATATTGTTTTCACTATTCTAACATTTTCCATAAATCTTGATATTGTAGGTAGTGGTATGATAGGATAAATTTATACTACACTCAGAGACATGACAATACTCACCCTCGTGATGGTGTTGTTCTCACAGTGATGTTTTCTCCTCTGGAAGAAGATTATGGGTATGAATATTATGATTATGAGGATGAATGACTAGGAATTCCATCAGTGTCAAATACCCAATACAATATGTCATGGAAAGAAAAAAAATATTGAGAATTCCAATCTTGGAGAATTGGATCTCAAAGTTACAAAAAGCAGCAACATCTGGAATCTTGAGAGTGGATGATCATCCCATACGATATGAAGTTATGACACTTTAAAGATAATTAAGAATAAGGTTTATGGAATAGTGAGGTTTGGAAATGATGGTGATTTGAAGATCAAAGGCACTGGAAATACTCCACTGGCCAAATGAGAGATGAATAAGACTGAAGTTCTTTATGTGGAAGGCCTACTTCATAATCTCCTCAATGTGAGTCAACACTGTGAGTAAGAGTTCATAGAATCCTTTAATCAAAAGGATTCACTATAAAAGTTGAAATAGAAAATTATCTCATGAAAGGCTGCAAAACAAATGAAAAATTATATATGGTTGAGAGTAAAGAGAACTCTTGTTAAATTTCTGTTGAAGATGAAAAATAACATATGGAATCGAAGGCTATGGAAGATTAATTAAAAACATGGAAAATATATCAAAGATGAAGATAGTCATGTATATCCCGATTTAGAAATGTGAAGAAGAAAAGACTTTTCATTCATCTATTCGGGGGAAGCTTTATTGTACTTTATATCTGCCAATGAAGAAATGAGAATAACATATTCTTGATCTCATTCATACAGACATATGTGGCCCAATAAGAATTTTTGGAACTCATGTAGAGAGGTACGCCATCCTTTTTATTGATGATTATAGTAGAATGTGTAGTGTATTGGTTATTCACTAGAATCACCATGTACATGATTGAATGAAAACTTATTTCCAAATTGCCGAGAATGATACTGGATGGAAAATCATAGTCATGTGATCTCAAAATAGATGGGAATAACAATTCATTGATTTTGGGAATTACCTGAAAAAATAATGAATACGGCATGAGGTAGTATATGTGAGAACTCCACTAAAAATAGAATTATTGATTTCCAGAATTGACAGGTCTTCAACACGGCCAAGAATATGCTAATTGAGAGCCATGTCTCTCACTATTTTGGTAACAAAGCTGTTGAATCTACAATTCACATTCAATGTCGAACAGGGATTTATATGGGATAAATGAATAGACCATATAAATTTTTTCATGGAAGGAAGTCTTCACTGAAATACATTCATGTTTTTGGTAGTAAATGTTATATCTGAACCAAAGAATAGAATAAAGTGATGTATGGTGAAAATGAAGATGAAGGAATATTCCTTGGATATCCAATGAACAACAAATATTATAACTTATTCTATACATTGTTAGAAAGGATAATGGAAATCAGTGATGCTAATATCATAGAAGTCAAAATCCTGAATGATTCAAGGAATTCCTATGCTGATTAGATAAAAAATGATGAAGAATTTGAACATGGATAAAATCCAAATACATAAATATATTATGGTTTTAAAAACTCTCAAGAGACACATCTTGATGTTGAATTAGAAAACAATTGTGAAGTTGAACCCATAGATGGAGAGAATTCGAATGAACCTCAACAGAGGAATTGAAGAGTAGAAATTGATTAATCCAACATCATTGGGGATTGGAATACACCCACACAAATGAGGAGAATGAGTATTAATCCATAGTTTTTATTTCTCTTAGTAGTGGAACCATCATCGTTTGAATATTCTTTAAAGGATGTATTATCGGTGAAAGCCATGGATGCAGAGTTTGATCAGATATAATGAATCAGACGTGGGATCTAGTCCAGATACCCAAATCTCACAATGTGTTTTGTAAAAAATTTATCTTTAAGAACAAATATGATGATAATGGTATTGGGATCCAAAAAATGTTGTGACTGGTGTGTAATGGATATTCACTGATTATAGGTGTTGATGTTGTGGAATCCTTTTCATCAGAAGCAAGACTAGAGTCAATCAACAAATTTATAGCCTTAAAAAACCAAATAGGTTATAAAGTTTATGAAATGGAAATGATGAAAAAAATTCATAAATGGATTTTTGGAAGAATAAGTCTACATTAAACAACCCATGGAGTTCTTTCATGAAAATTATTAAATGAAGGTATCGAAATTAATGGAAGCACTCAATAAAATTAAACTGGAACCACTGGTGCGGTACACTTAGTTGCATTATTTTCTAAGAATATTGAATTCAAAAGAAGACGAGTGGATCACATCCTCTATGTGAAAATTTCCCAGAAAGACCGGTTCATGGTTTTGGTATACATGGATGATACAAATTTTAGAGGAACTTAGCAAGGATTAGTGGAAGAATTCACCGATCTCATTAAATCAAAATTTGAAATGTCCTTGATTCATGAACTCGCATGCTTATTATGGTTGCAGGTGACTTAGAATATGGATTACACATTCACATCTCAAGAAATGTAAGCATGATAAATGATAAATAAATTCAATATTAAACATTCAAACCCAATGGAGACACTAATTGTGGTGTGAACAAAACTCAAAAATCCTGAGGATTGGACGTAAATGTATCCCACAATGTATAGGAGAATCCTTGGAAGCTTACTAAACCTGATAGAAACACAACAAGTTTTTGTCTTTGTAACATGCTTAGCATCCCGATTTCAGAGTAATCCAAAGGAGGAACATATGGTGATCGTGAAAAGAATCATGAGTTACATTCCATGTAACTAATAATTAGTGGTTATACTTTTCCATAGGATGAGACAGTGAACTATAAGAATTTTATGATGATGACTGGGCTGGAGTTGTAGTGGACCCAATGTCCATGATTGGTGGAGAATTTTATATTGGTAAGAAATGTGTAGGATTGTTGTGAAAAAAAATTTTATTCCCTTAGTATTGATGAAGCTGAGAATTTATTCGATACATAGGAATTAACTTAACTACTGTGGATAAATGAACAATGGATAAATATTGGTGACGTGGTGAAACAACCAATGGTGATTTAATGTGATAACAAGAGCACAATTGATCTTATGAAGAATCTTGGTCATCCTTCTAGAACAAAACATATTCAAATAAGATATCACATTAACTATTAAAATGATGAATATTGTGTGATTAAAATATATCATGTAGGAACTAATAAGAAAATGGATGATATCTTGAAAAAGACACTCTCAGTAGCTATGCTTGATAAAAAATAGTTGAACCTCGATGTTCGGCCAACTTCCAATGCATTAGAAGGATAATAAATTCCCATATCCTCTTTTATGATAACTGTTTGTAATATGTTTCTGAATTTGATGAATTTTTATTGGGGAGATGTAACCCATGGGGTTTTGGATTTGTACAATGAACAAATACTGCTCTTTGGGTTTATTATCAACTAGGGAGATTGAAAAATATAAGACATGTAATGGACATGTAATTCGTCTCTGAAATAATGAGAATTCATGGTTATGTGGAGAAGGAATACATTCAAGACATGTAATAATTCTTTGAAACAGTAAGAGAATAGCTTGGGAGTCCTCATGAATTACAAAACATGGGATCCCAATTCCAACTTCCAACTTTTTTTTACAGCAGGCATTGCTCAAGATAGAGGTATATTTTTAGATGAGTTGATTCTTGCATATCAGTTGCCCTATTGATTCTTTCGGGATATTCCCTACAAACCCAAAGGATGAGATTGTTGGAACCATGGTTGTTATATGCCCTAAATGGTGTATGGTTAGGTTTTTTTCAATAATCAGTAGATGTTCAGGATTTTTTCGATGAAAGAGATCATAATGTTCAAGGACTCAATAGTGGCAATGGAAAAAAGTGCACGCAAGAATTAAATGTGCGTAAAAGATAAAATTTTACAGAACAATATTAAACGCCCAATGCGACCTCAAAAGGGGTTTGGCATGCTCATGACGAATCTTGCAAGCACCGAATAAGATTCATAGGAAAATTTTGGGAAGGGACATCGAATACTTTAAATAGTTGAAAAAACCACATGAAAGACTGAAAACTTTTCCAATAAAAATATGGTTTCTCTGGCATGCGAAATAATTGCAAAGAGTAAATCATGTGCACAAGGTGTTCATTTAGTCTTAAAATAATATGTAAAAACATTGGTGTAGTGGCGCGAAAGTTAACAGTTGCATGAAATGTAGGGGTTTCATGAAAATCAACATCAACAACAAACCCTAAAAATTGGGCACAAATTCAGGTATTGCGCACTGGTATAGTAGTGATATTTTCATAGGATTTGGAATATATTATTTGTGCAATCATTGCTTTCATGTTCATCAATTAAAGACTTCAAAGAAGGCAATGTCTCGTGATGAATAGAGATAATGACTTCAATTGAAATCTATTGAAGTGACTTACAAGTTGATAAACTGACTATGAATTCTTTTATGACAGTTAGTTAGGGGGAGTTGACGGAAGTGATCTGAGGGATGCAATAATCTATCGTTCAACTAATTGTAAAGGTATTTTGTCTCGCAAAGAGTGACTGTGATAGATCCTTGTAATCCACAAAATTTTGAAAAATAGTGGATTTAGGTACGACCGACACACTGATGGCATATGCTCATTGTATGTAGCCCTTAGTGGTAAACCGTGTAAAACTGTTGTCTCATCTCCCTTAATGTGCTTGTTTCATTTCTTTTCATATATTTAATATAGTTTTACATGTTCCTACCAACGTGGGAACAATATCTGTCCCATTAAAAAAAAATTGACACCCTGATTCACCCCTCCCCTCCCATGGTGTTCAAGGGTCCTATAATCCCATTCAAAACACATCATACGAAATAATATTTACCAAATGAATTAGACATCCATCTCGATACACCCATTACAACATGTAAATGATTTTTTGTGCATAAAATGGAATTCAATCTTATGGAATAAATATTGAAATTATATTTAGAATAAAATATATCGCATTAGAGAAGAACATTAGAAATATAATACCCTATAAAAGGATGGGATAGTTGGTTTTTAAAATAATTTATAGAAATATGTATAGAAACAAAATCAATCCTTGTCATTAAGTAGGGGGATATATAAAGAAATCTAGTTATATAGGTAATAGACATTACCAAATGAAAAATGTGGTTTAGAGAGATCCCTTACCATGAGTACAAATTGTATCATGCATTCATTATCTTATTTAATAGTAATTTTATGATAATAATTTTATTATTTTGGATAATTTTTCATGATTAGTGTTCTTTTATATTTAATTATATAATTATTTAGGTTTATGTCATACGTTTTGATGATATTCTTCTCATATGCCTAAAATCACATAGGTAAGTTGATTGGGGTAAATGATATTAAGAATTAAACGTCTCTAGAATAATAATCATGAAAATATTAAATAAACGGATATTACATATAAAATTTAAATAATATATAATTTATTTTTACAAAAAATTAAAAATGTTATTATCTTAGAGATGGTGGACAATATGTATGCATGAGTAATGTTTCTATATTTCTACAATCTTGATATAAAGTAGTTATGTATTCATTTATTAGTATATTATGACCATTACAGATAAAATATCATACTATTTATTTAAATATAGTTATTTATACCATTAATGTGATTCTATAATTAAAAATTAATAACAACTTTTCATGGGGTCCATAATTAAAAATCTAATCGGTTCATGGGGTAATGATCATCCATACACGTGAGTGATGGTTTGTTAACCCATTTGATCCTAGAGGAGATGGATTTGGGACAGTCTGTTAATATAATAACATTTCATTTTTAGGATGTAATAATGTATTTATAATATCATATTTGAAAAATATTTTATGGATGTTGATGAGAAAAACAATAACATTGGGTTAAGGATGTTACATGTTCGTGGAACTTCATACGTTTTATCCTAAATCAATCTTGGGAGGTATTTATATACAAACTGAGAATTATACGATGTAATATTATAATTTATAATGTTATATTATTTGTAATTGTTTTTAACCAAAATGAAATTATTGTCTGAAAAAAATAGTAGAGAAGGTACCCTAATAAGAGTGAGGAGTGCCATTTTTATTAATACCCAAATCTATTCGATAGTGGGATGTCACATTTTTAAATTAGGTTCCAATATTAATAAAGAAAACGAGTGTATATAAGAAAAGGTCTTGAAAACCCTACAAAATAAATAATTTACAATTTTTGAACATGTTTTTCCTCTTATCTATATGGTTACTCGTATTTATAAATTTTTTATTGAATGTAATACGTAGTTTAATACCAAGTTACTTTTTCATTTAAGTCAAAACCTAAAATGATACCTATTAGATAATTATGGCTAGTTGATTTTATATTTGAAATCTAATTTTTTAAATAAAACTTATTATGTGTGTGTAAAATTAATATTTACACTAGATCATGTAATTTAGATAACCTTAGTTTAGCCAAGACAAAATTAATTCAGTTTTACAATATTTAATATTTATTATTAAAAAAAATAAATTTTAACATATTATCTAAATTTAATTATTATGATGTAAATATTTAATCCATTTTAATAAATTTAGTTTTTAGAATTTTTAGAAATTAAATTAATAATAAACCTGAAATATATGTAGAAAACCCGTTTGTAAGGAAATGCATTTTTCAAGCATAGATAATTATATATTTACTATATGACTACAAATAATATTTATATGAATTGAAATTAATATAATATATATTTAATATAAAATTTTAATTTAAATATATATTTATTAAGAGTTTTTTAAATAGTTAAAATGGATAAACATTATGCACTTAAATGAATTATTTACTATATTTTTTTATGGATAAAAAATAAATTTATACCACAATCCTGAAAAATGATGATACAGCTAAAATTAGTTGACTTATTCTAAATAAAATTTCTTCTTTTGAAATTAGTTTAAAACCCATATAAAATGGTTCTTTTAAATATCAATTTTAGTGAAATGAAATGAAAGAGTTTTGACATTATTATTTTCACTATACACTAAAATGTATATCATTTAAGAAAAATCAATATATTTAAAACTATGTTAAGCTTAATTTTATGATTTAAAAAATGAAGTTCATTTTTCAAAATAATTTTATAACATTTCCATTTCATAATTATAACATTTTCTAAAAAAAATATTTAAATAATGTTTATGAAGAAAAACATTTACTTATTTGGAAATAAAATGGAATCATTGAAATTTGAGTTATTATTTTAATGGAAATAATCAATCAAATTATATTGATAATAACCTATCAATTTAATTGATAATTTATTGAATCTTATTAATACCCACATATTTATAATTGATGTTATAATGATCATATTAAAATAATCATGGCTCATTTAAGATCAATGTTTCTTTTTTTATATTATTTCAAACAATGATTTTTTAAATGAACCTAATGTGTTAAATTAATCCCCCATTTGTAATTTCCTTAAATAATTTTTATATTTAATAATAATATAAAAATTTTTAATGGTACTTATTCTATATGGATTTTTCTATTTTATAGATTTTACCTTGGTACTTATGGTTATCCATATAAATTTAAATATGCGAGTTTTCTTATTGCGTAGAACTGTATCTCTATTTTCCATGATATTTATAAGTTTTTTCCATTAGAGAGATCATTTTCCATCTATAACACCTCCATATATAATACATGTGAGGGAGAATGTATTAATTTTATCATGATGAATTCAAATAATATTTTATATACTATGGAAATGGTGGGTGGGAGTTCTAGTCAACATGACATAGCTCTATTGTGATCACTAATATCAAAGGGGTCAAAGTAACTTGGGCATAACATTCCATTCTTCCGAATTCCAATGACACTGTTCGATGAAAATATACATATAATAACTTTTTCCCAAATATCCTAATCTATCTCCTATCAAATAATATTATCATATATGTTCTTTCAACTATGAGCAGTCAATATGTGTTGATGCATGGTATTGGTCATTTCTTCTATTTACTCCAAAATATAAGGTCCAAAAGGTTTCATTTCCAAACTTCATCCAATAAATCTGGTGATGAACATCTCTTCCCATAAACAACTTCTTTAGGATCCATCTTGATGCTTCATTGAATTCCCTTGTTATATGTAGAATCATCTATAGGAATATCTGGATCCCATCCTCCTTTGAATTCCATCGAGCATGCTCTAAAGTTATCTCATTATGTATGAATAGTCATCTAATACATTCCATTAGAATTTGGATGATAAAATGTACTAATGTTCAACTATATATTTAAATAATATTGTATGATCTTCTATTATAAGGAATAAAATATTAGATGTCATTCAGATATAATCGTTAATGGTGTACCATGTATCCTAACCACCTCTCTTATGTATATACTTAAATGATTATTGACTATTAAGTCCATTTTATTTTCAATGGTGTTAGAATAAATTGTATGATTATTCCCACAACCCATGTGGAATTATTTTCTCTTGAATTATTTGGAAGACCAGTTATATTACACATATAGTTTATCCCATTTACAAATATGATTGGGATATAGTATTATTATCTTCATAGAATTTTCCCATTATAACATTACATTATAACATACCAGACACATTAATGTATATATCATGTTCTCCTTCTTCATTTTTCGATAAAATAGTGCTTTAAGAGGTTGGGATACATCTTCATTCAACTTGGGTGGATAGATAAGGATATATGATATGCATCATTTAACAACTCCTCATTTTTCATGGGTTATGACATTACACAATGTTGTGAAAAAAATCATCTAACTTCATCTTCTAAAACAATTAACTCTATGAATTTCCCATTTCACAATAATTCCGCAATATAAGATTCAACATCATTATTTTTAACATCTTTTACCTCTTATAGAAACGAAGTCCGATAAAATAGATGGGAATGGAATGTTTATTTTCATTCCATTATTATTCCCCTACATAATCTTTCAGGTCTAATTATATTGGACCCACTCTCGAATCACATCGATGTAAATGTTACCATATCCATTCTACATATAGAATCTTGAGTACTATTAAACTTATCATGATGTGGATGAGACTAATAAATCATAGACCTTGATTATATAGAGATATCATGGATATTCTGTATTATTCTACTTATATAGAACCAATCAATATAAGAAAATATTTATCTTAAAAAAAATTATTCATTGGAATGGGTGATACACAAAGGTAATTGTAAATAAATCATAAAATATTTATTAAAATATTATTATCTGACCATTACTACATAAACATTAAATTGGAATTCAAGAGTAGGATAATCTACTTTATGAGATATATCGAAAATCCCTACTAAATAAAAATTTATTAATTATTTCTTAGGAAATAAACATTCAATAATGTTTTAATGTTATATTATGCAAGAAAATTGATTTCCTTTAAAGGGATTTATCTTGATTATTGTGATAAAATATTATAATAAAATTTTGACCCTTTTTTAAATTTTGTTTAATAAAAATAACGTCATTTATCAAATAAACATATTAATGTTATTTTAGGGTGAAATTTTTACATTTCCCCGAAATGTTTTATTTTCACAGGAAAGGGAAAATGTTGAATTTAATTGAACATTTTATTTTGTTTCAGGATTATAAATATTTAAATTTATGTTTTAAAAGAGGATCATAGTATAAT
Organism: Viscum album; assembly: GCA_963277665.1. NCBI lineage: Eukaryota > Viridiplantae > Streptophyta > Magnoliopsida > Santalales > Viscaceae > Viscum > Viscum album. Next base: position 199,054,935 of record OY728150.1, read on the forward strand.
TATACCTCTTATTTATTAAATATTCAATTTTTTCATTTGAATAAATTTGATTATTGAAATTAGTACCAAGAAGACTTTTTCATACATAAAAGGTATTTTCATGCAAAATAATTTTTTAATGCAGTCAATTTTTATATTACAAAATTATATTAAGAATTGATGGTGAATTTTATTAATTAAATATATATTATAAATTCAATAAATTTATTTAATCATTCATCTAATATTTTACTATGCATGGGATAATAATCAAAACAATTTTATGCTTAAAATTATATTTTTTTTAAATCATCTTTTATCATGTATTTACCACTTATTTTATAATTTATTTCGTCCACATAGAGTTATTTAATTTGATAAAATGGTTTTGAAATATTTTATGAGGATATATTACAAAAATATAACACTTTTTATCAATATTAATTAGAACTATTATAAAATTTATAAAATATTTTTTGGGTAAATCGGGAAAATCTAAGATAAAACAAATTAATAGACCATACATTTTCAAAAAAAATCATATTAAAAGAAGTCAATTATAACCTTCTAATATTATGATTTAAATGTGTTATTTTAATGGAAACATAGAAATAATAATTTCATATATGATATTTAAAGCCTAATATGTTACAAAATGTCACTCCCAATGTTTTAAATATCCCCTCTATGATAAATAGTGGAAAACACATTGATTCCATAAATGTTTCTATTTTGAGATTAGTGAGATTATTTCCGTGATAAAAATTTATTTCTAATTTTTTGTAATTATATAATGACCATAAATGAATAGGTATCACTATTGCTGTATTTCCCCAATTAATAAAATAATATGTCAAACTAATTTAAAAATATTATGAGTAAAACATTATGAATAATTAAATTTGTTAAAAGAAGTTTTTAGTTGAATATGAAAGATTACTATTATTTTAAAGTATTACATATTAATTCCATGTTTTTATTCATTTATTTTAACTCAATTTTAAGTTTTATTTTTTTTAATTGTATTTTACTAAAATAATATTTTATTAGATTACAGTGAAACTTAAAAATATTAAATGAGGAATTAGAGATTTTAACTTGTCAAATATTTTATTGATTAAATATTTATAAATAATTTATTACAGTTTATTTATTTAAATAAATTTATATATTTAAATCTTGTAGAAATTACCAACGGTACCCATCCCCTCAATTATAAAAGGGCACCTCTCTTTTCACTTATACAGACCACATTGAGCCATATATTCAACAAAACTCTACCAATTACTCTTAACCGATCAATTTTTTATTATTTATTTACCTCCTATAAATATTTTATATTATTAAAATGATAATATGTTAATTATAATAAATATAATGAATTTTTTACATAAGTAAGCTTTTTCACCCTCCATACATCAATTGGGATGTGAAAATAAATTTCTTTTGAACATATGAATTACTCTCACCACCTAGTGACACATAGTATTTCACATAACCATATGTTCATGTTATGTATTATGATGTTTTTAATGTTAATACATTATACTTACAATGTAATACCCCGACCCTAGTTACCTTGATTCGGTGCATTATTACATAACATTAGCATGATCAAAAAAGATCATGTCTCGAAAAACCGATTAGTTTAGTAGACTTGGAAACACTAGATATATTCATAAATTTTACATTACATTATAATGTGAAAACTACATCAACATTTTATCTCCACACTCATATCCCCTTATACTATCCCTGTAGGTCATTCATAAAATACTTCATCCCATCCTGGGAAAAATAAAACATAGAAAGGGGTGAGCTCAAATGCCCAGTGAGGATAACAATATATCGGAAGATTTCATAAATAAGCATAAACATTTAATGAAATGTATAACTAAAAAAAAGCCTTTTAAACATTAACTTCAGCATAATATGGTAGAAATAAAATGAAATAATTCCATTTACGTATTCACATGGATATTCTACTAGTCGAATAATCACATGCAATATCAATAACAGCTTTCATAATGATGGAATTCATAATTCCAAACTATCATAACCATGTACCCAAGGCCTCATATCAAGACTAAACATTATATTTTTTCAATGCCTCGTGCCAAGACACTAGTTTGTCTCATGATACCTACTGATTCATTGAGGAGCTATAGAGGGCTCCACCAATCATATACTAAGTCCAATGCATTCCCATATGAAATGGTTTAAACATAACAGAAACATTCGTATTATAACTAGAATATGAAATTTCAATACTTTCTCCATAAACCACGAATGGTATAAAAATAACACATCCACATTCAAACATATCAAAAAAAACTTCAATACAATGAGAATGTTTTGTATCATAATAAATCAGCTTCCAATAAGATTAAAATCCATCAATGATGTTGACAATGGTGAAATCAATACTATTTGAGAGAAATATCTCTTTTTTTGAAATCATTTAAAACTCACATAATTATAAAATAAAACATTTACTTTGAAAATTTTCTTATAATCTTGTATGGGAAGCTTCTAAGATTTTACAGTGGTGGAAAATATCCGTACCCGCTGTATAAGTTAAAAAAAGACATTCTTACCTTAATTTATCGAAAAGGTTAAAAAGGTACTTGTTTGGAAAATGATGTAAAGATTCCTATATAAAAATCTTATAAAAAGTCAAAAAACGGTATATATTACTTTATACCATATTCTATAAACTAGTAAGAATGTTTTGAAATACATTTTTAAGAATCATGGATGTGGATGATAAAGAGGTCCTAGTAGATAATTACATATAAACAGCCTCGAATAATGAAGAGATTGTGAAATAAACCCTTAGCTTTTACTTTTCCTTGATAGAGTGTTGGTTAACCTCCTGTATAATATTTAAGTAATTTTTATTAGATTATACATGAATCATATAAGTAAATATGAAATCATATTTGATCTTTAAATATTTCTTTGTTAATAATATTTTAGTATTATTGTTGTTTCGATTGTTAACTGATTCATTTTCCTTTATATGCTTAGTTACGTAAGCTGCGTTTGTTATGGATAGTTTGTATCTTATTCATATACATAATTATATCAAGTCCATAAAAATTACTTTTAATCATAAAACTAGAATTATTCTTGAATTGATATGATGGGGAAATTAATCTCATCGCGTTGGGGGCACGGTAATCCGTACGTACGCATGAATGCTACATCCATTTCATTTTTCATTTTAAAATGAATCAAAACCAAATGATAAATAGGTATATTATTATTACAGTGTAATATAATATCATATATGTGTTACATATGTTCATTAACACCATCCTTTATACGTTTCATGTATGGTATGAACATGTCATATCACTTTGAGGGGCGGTAGTCCGTATTTTCTCAAATGAAATTATCGTATATATATACAACATGTAACAAATAATGGTATATTATAAAATGGACTTACAGAAGAATATATATAAAATAAATATCATTAATATCATATTTAATTATATTTCCATCATAATGGCCACCGTGAGAGGTGGTAGGAGATAATTAAACAATCATCGTTTCGTGAGGCGTTTTGTTCTCATCCACAGAAACATTATATTTTTCACCCATTATATATAGGTGTGTGTATGTTTAGTTATAATACTTCTCATAAAAATATCCTAGTATATTTATGATATTGTTTTTTTTACAAAATAAAATAATAAGAAGAGTTTAGGGGTTGGAGAAGTAAAATAAAAGAAAAGAAGATAAGAGAAATCGTTACATTTAAATTTGGTAACTCTCTTTGGTTTGAACGAAAAAGAACTCTTGAAGTTCCTTATGCCTAAGGTAAGGCTTCTAGGAGGAGTTGAGGTATGTAGGGAGATTAATTGGGTAGATTTTGGAGGATCCAAAAGTCTTGAGAGGTGTGAGGAATTGGTTAGAAGTGGTGTCCTTTTATAAGGGGGGGGATCTTTAGGAAAAACAAAAAGTATTAATTTATAATAAATTCATATTCGATTCATAATGGATCCAATGTAGAATATTCAAAGTATATGGTGGTTATGGGTCGAAAAAAACTGCACCAATAGATTTTAGATAGGTTTGGTCACTATAGTAACATTTTCTTTAAGATTTAACTCTTAGTTAAATAGTTTGACATTTATCTTGTCTCTTTGTATTTTTATATTATATGGTTAATAAATATACAATATTCATACAAGAGACATCCAAGTGGTCCATTAATGACAAACCTATCATGATATAATTATTTTGGACGAACCATAGATTTTTAGGAATAGAATATCAATTAATAATATAATCATTGTTTTAAAAACACCTTTTTGTCAATTTTGACACTATTTAATAATTGATTTTTGTTAAAGTCTTAATAACATTATTAATTAGAACCAAATTCATTTAATCAATCCTAAAATATCATATTAACCAATAAAATTCTTTGAATTTATTAAATTTTCCAAATTATATTTATTTGGGTATTTATAATATCAATTATGTTAATATTTCATTAATAAGGTAATTACTGCATCATCATTATGTCAAAATTAACTTAATAAATATGATGTCTAAAAATTATAAAAAAATACCATGATGTGGGAAAGTTTTTTTTTCAATTAATATTTATAGTCTAAAATATAACTTATATAACCCCATTTAAAAATTAAATTACTATTGTTTGTGTCATTTTTGTCTTTACATTAAATTAATTAATCTAAAGAGTCATTATCACTCACATGTGGCTCCATGGGTTCCCAAAACCGACCCAAATATTACACTGGTCGGAAATGTATCAACTAATAATGTTAGTACATTTTTTAGGATAATTTAGTATTATTATAATATTATGTTTTACCCTTATTTACCAGATTTACACTTTAACCATGGTAAATAAAATATTTACCGAAGTAATTATTGAAAATGTCTAAAGATAAAAGTTACCTATTTACACAATTTGTAATTCATGATTCCAAATATGGAATCCATAGTTCTAAATTAAAAACACAGAAGTGGCAGAAATTAATTTAATATTAATTCTAGTTGTTAAAACAAAAAGCGTGTTTTTAAGAGATAATAACTATCAAAAGATTGACAGTTGTTTATGTCTTGTTTATATGTGAAATTATTTCCAAGGAAAAAAATGGTATTAAATGGTAAAAATATCTTAGTAATATACTTTAAAACCACTCAAATTAATAATTTATCAATCTTAATTAGTTTGATTAAAAACATTGTTTTTAATTAAAATTTAGTAATTTTCATTATTCATCATAATATAAAAGTTATATGAAAAGTACCAAACTTTTACCCTAGGATAATTTCGATATTCCAATTCCAAAAATGATGTCCATTTTGAGAGATAAAATTTAAAAAAATTCAAAAAGTGGGTATTACTATTCAAAACGGCGGATTTGATTGGTCACGGTGTGTAAGAATCTCGAAGTTGTGTACAATGCAAGCTATTGTATTATTCAAAGGGAAACATACCGTGGAAGCGTGGGGTGTTACATTATCCCATACTTAAATAAATTTCTTCCTTGCAATTTGAAATTTTTCTTCGCATATAAAATGATGAAAATAAAAATATCTTTGTGGGAAAACTCACATAGGAAATTGGGTTAATAAAATTTAGTCTTAATAAGTGGAAAAGAGAAATTAAAGGGTCACCACCAATTTTTGAACTTGATTTGGAGAACATTGGTGGAAATTAGAGACTTATAATTGGAGAAAAAACATAAATATTTATAGGGACTGATTGAGGTCATCAGTCACAAACAATTGTAGAATTGAGGGCATCAAATCCATTAATCTATGATAATTTAAAATATCATTGGTTCAAAAAAACATAAAGTATTAGGATAAAACGTTTTTGGTTTTAAGATCCCTTACCTAATGTTTATGAATTAGTTTCATCATAGATTTATAGAAATATATATACATATATATATATATATAGCTGATAAGTAGAGTTTCATCATTCAACTAATTTCTACAACAAACTCATCCTTCACTCCAAAAGGTAATAGAACTCAAAACTATTATATTTATCCTAATCATATAAGGACCCTAACATTTATATATATCATTAAAATGAATAATAACAATTTTTAATTACCAGGGACTTCATGCAGGCTAGTGGTAGGTAATAAAGGCATGTCGCACTACGGTTGTAGGTTCGATTCCTACAGCTTTGTCTGAGGCGACGGGTTATCACCCGACCTACAGGTTGTCCTTTTCCTAAAACTATAGTATCATAATATTCCAAAAATTGATCATAAGAATTTTTTTTAACCATAAACAATACTATCCAAATATCAACTTAATCCACTCCAAACATTATAGTTATCCAATGTACCTCTATCCAGACTCTCTGTAAAATGTATCTAAATTCCAAAAACAATTGTCACATCAGATTCCCCATACAAAGTAAAGTTTATCTTATTGTCACATACTGAAAATATGATTACGTTAGTCATATTAATACCTTTATGAAAACAACAAGTACTACAGCACAATCTTTATATATATCACATTATTCTTATAACCATAATATAATCCTTGAGTCCAAAATCACAAATACATTAATTATTCCACTTCAACATTATTAACAGCATAAGATTGGCCTTGATCCTTTTTCCATTTCTGAGTTACGTTTCCTTGGCACTTAGGGAATTAATTCACATAATTCTCCCTTTCTCTACAATAGTAGCATTCAACATTGACTGCATCTTTCTTTCCCTTTCAATCACGAACCTAGTGACCTTTTTCTCTACACTTATAACAAACTCGCATTCCCTTTAGGACAGTTCCATGGTGGTTCTTCCCATAGTTATCACATATGGGAAAATTCTTCCGTTCCCTCTTCCCATTATCCATCGTTCTCTCCTCCATCATTTTCATATTTTTCTTCCCTTCAAATCAATAGGGCTCAAAGAATTCATTACTTATCTTATTAACATACGATATTATTTCTTCATATTTTTAGAATACATAGGAGACTATTTACCTTCTAAATGTTGGATTAATACTGTGAAAGATATGATACTTCTTACTATTTGTATCATACGTATTTATTGAGTTCAAATTCCTTTTTCTGGGAACCATTTCTATACAATAGCATAATCTAGGCCAGTTTATAAATTGCAATGAATAATTCCAAACTTGTAAAATACCTAACATAAATTGAATGGTTTATGGATATAATCCATAATCATAAAGATGTTTTCATTAAGGAATTGAATACTCATAAACCCTTAATAATGATTTGTAATTAAAATTAGAATTATCCTAAGCATATCCCCCGAGAGTGTCGTAACCAAGAGTGCAGCAAGGCCCATTGTCGTGCACGAGTACATGTTCGAGTCTAGCTCAAATTTCTATTTTCGGGTTTTACCCCAAGGTACATTTTTTCCATAGCCTCCCTTACATTCTTGTATCCAGACATGGATGTATTGCTTGGAAAACTCAGAAAATATCTACAATACCAATATTCTAGAAAGTTATTCTACAGCAATCCTCAAAGTCCATCTTAGATCTATGTGCTCTTATTAGAGTTTATCTAAATATAGCTTCCACATTTTGTACTAAAATTACTCTGATACCAACTGTAACGCCCTGAGCCCAATTACCCAGATTCGATGCATTACTACAAAATATTGGCATGATCACAACAGGTCATGTCTCAAAAGATAGATTAGTTTAGTATCCTTGGAAACAATGGATACATTAATAAATTTCACATTCCATCATAAAGTAAAAACAACACCAACATTTTGACTCCACACTCATATCCCATTATACTATCCCTGCAGTTCATTCATAAAATACTTTTTCACATCCTGGGAAAAACAAAACATAGAAAAGGTTGAGCTCAATTGCACATTAAGGATAACAATATTCCGATAACATTCATAAATAAGTATAAACATTTAAGGGAATGTATAACTAAAACAAATGCCTTTTAAACTCGATCTTCAGTATAAAATCGTAGAAATAAAATTAAATAATTCCATTTACTTATTCACATGGGTATTCTAATAGTCGAATAATCACATGAAATATCAATAACCACTTTCATAATGATGGAATGCATAATGCCAATCTATCATAACCATGTAGCCAAGGCCTCATGCAAAGACTAAAAATAATATATTGTCAAAGCCTCGTGAAAAGTCACCATTTTGTCTCATGAGACCTACCGATGCATCGAGGAGCTATAGTGGGCTCTAACTATCACTTATTAAGTCCAGTTCATTCCCATATGAAAAGGATTAAACATAACAAAAACATTAAAATTAAAACTATCATACTAAATGTCAATAATTTCTCCATAAACCATGAATGATATAAAAATAACACATCCACAGTAAAATATATCAAAAAAAATTCAATACAATACGGATTTTTTGTATCATAATAAATCAACTTCAAATAAGCTTAAAATCCATCAAAGGATGTTGACATAGATGAAATCAAAACTATTTGATAGAAATAAATATTTTTTTAAAATCATTTAAAAGACACATAATTATAAAATAAAACATTTACATTGAAAATATTCTTATAAAATTCGAAGGGATGCTTTAAAGATTTAAAAATGGTGGAAAATAGCCACACCTGCCGTATAAGTTAAAAAAAGACATTCTTAACTTAATTTCTTGAAAAGGTTAAAAATGTCCTTTTTTAGAAAATGACGTAAAAATTACATTATATATTTCATATAAAAAGTCAAAAAAAGGGTATAAATGGCTTTAACCCATATTCTATAAAATATTAATAATGTTTTGAAATACATTTTTATGAAACATGTATGTGGATGATAAAGAGGTCCCAGTAGATAATTACATATAAAAAACCTCAGATAATGAAGATATTTTGAAAAAAACCCGTACCTTGTACTTTTCCTTGATAGAGTGTAGGTTAACCTATTGTATAATGGTTAAGTCATTGATATTAAATTATAAAATAATATTATACATAAATATGATATCATATCTGATCATTTAATATTTCTTTGTTAATAATATTTTAGCATTATCATTGTTTCAGTTGTTAACTGATTCGTTTTCCTTTCTATGCTTCATTACGTAAGCCATGTTTGTTTTGGGTAGGTTTTATCTTATTCATATCCATAATTATATCAATTACTTAAACTTTACTTTTAATCATCAGACTATAATTAGTCTTGAATTTATATGATCGGGAAATTAATCTCATAGCGTTCGTGGAGACGGTAATCTATACGTATGCACAAACGATACTTCCATTTCATTTTTCATTTTAAAAGGAATGAAAACCAAAAGATACATTGGTATATTATTATTATAGTATAATATAATATCTTTTATGTGTTACTTATGTTCATTAAAACCATCCTTTATACGTTCCATGTATGGTGTGAACGGGTCATATCACTTTGAGGGGCGGTAGTCCGCACTATCTCAAATGAAACTATTGTATATATATACAACATGAAATGCATAATGGTATACTATAAAATGGAATTATAGAAGCTTATATATAAAATAAATATCATTAATATCATATTTAATGATAGTTCCATCATAATGTCCACCATGAGAGGTGGTAGGAGATAATTAATCAATCCTCGTTTAGTGAGGCGTTTGGTTTCCATCCACAAAAACATTATGTTTTTCAATAATTAGATGGAGGTGTGTGTAAGTGTAGTTATAATAACTATCATAACAATATCATATTATATTTAGGAAACTGGGTTTGTTACAAATTAAATAATAATTAGAGTTTAGTGGTTGTAGAAGTAAAATAAAACAAAAGAAGCTAAAAGAAATTATTTCCTTTAATTTGGGTAACTCCCTTTGGTTTGACCCAAAAAAGAACTCTTGAAGTACCTTCTACCTAAGTTACTGCTTCTATGAGTATTTGATGGATGTAGTGAGATTAATGGGGTAGAGTTTTGTTGATAAAAATGTCTTGGGAGGTGTGAGGAATTTGTTAGAAATGGTGTCCTTTTATAAGGGGGAGGATGGGCTCTTTAGGAAAAACATAAAGTATTAATTTATAATAAATTAATATTCTGGTTCTAATGGCTCCAAAGTGTATTATTCAAATTATAACATGGGTATGGGTCGAAAAACACTCATACAATAGATTTTAGATAGGTTTGGGTCACTATAGTAACCTTAGCATTTAGATTTAACTCTTAGTTAAATATTTTGACATTTACCATGTCTCTTTTATATTTTTATATTATAAAGTTATTAAAATTACTATATAAATCCTAGATACTCAAAAATGGTCCATTAATGATACACCTATCATGATATAAGTCCTTTGGCCGAGCCTTAGTTTTTTGGAAATAGAATAACAATTTATAATATAATATTTGTTTTAAAAACTCTTTTATGTCAATTTTGACACTATTTAATAATTGATTTTTTTAAGTCTTACTAATTTTATTAATCGGAAAAAAATTCATTTAATCAATCCTGACATGTCATATTAACCAATAAAATTAGTTCAATTTATTAAAAGTCTAAAATTATATATATTTGGGTATTTATAATATCAATTATTTTAATATTTCATTAATAAGGTAATTACTGCATCATCATTATGTCATAAATAACTAAATTTATTTGAGGTCTAATAATTATTAAAAAATACCATGATCTCAGAAATATATTTATATTTACAATTAATATTTATAGTCTAAAATATAACTAATATAACCCCATGTAAAAAATAATTTACTAAAATATATTTGTTTGTGTCATTTTTGTCTTTACTTTAAATTAATAAATCTGAAAATTCATTATCACTCTCAAGTGGCTCCATGGTGTCAAAAAATAGACCCAATGATTCCCATTGTCTGAAATGTATCAACCAATAAGGTTAGGACACTTTTTAGGGTAATTTAGTATTATTATAATATTATTGTTTAACCTTATTTACCGTATTTACCCTTTAACCATGGTAAATAAAATATTTACCAAAGTAATTATTCAAAATTTTTAAAAATAAAAGTAACATATTTACAAAATTTTACCTCCTGATTCAAAATATGGAATCCATATTTCTAAATAAAAAACACAAAAGTGGCTGAAATTAATTTAAAATTAATTCCCGTTGTTAAAAAAAAGCGTGTTTTTAAGAGATAATAACTATCAAAAGATTGATAGTTGTTTATGACTGGGTAAAATGTGAAATTATGTAAAATGACAACCATTTTATTAAATGGTTAAAATATATTATAAATATACTTTAAAACCACTCAAATTCATAATTTATCACTATGAATTATTTTGATTAAAAAAGTTGTTTTTAATTAAAATTTAGTAATTTTCACTATTCATCAAAATATAAAAATTATCTGAAATGTACACAAATTTTACCCTAGACTAATATCAATATTATGAATCCAAAAATAAAGTAAATTTTGAGCGATAAAATTTATAAAATTTCTAAAAGTGAGTATTACATTTCATAACGGCTATATTGATTGGTCGCGGTGTGTTAGAATCTCGAAGTTGCGTACAATGAAATCTATTGCATTATTCAAAGGGAAACAAACCATGGAATCTTGGGGTGTTACATATAACATTATTATACTTATTTATGGATAATATTTTATCTACCATCTTACCATACAATCATTTGGAAGGTGATAATCTCGATCGTGCGTATGTGTGTACTGCCACATCCACAATGTATTGTGATCAGTTTTTCATTTTTATTTTCATTGGACTTTAATAAGTATATATTCAATTAATTTATAGGGTTTCTATGATATAATAATAATTATGGTAATTTTTTTACTATATACCTTTATTATGTTCCATTAGTCAAAAAGGGAAGCATCGTTTATGCGTACAAACAACTTAAAATCTTAATGAACAATGTAATTATTTTTCTACATACATAATTGAAAAATGAGTTTTATAATGTATTTAATGTTTATATATTATATTTATTTCAATATTAAAATTATATATATCAAAAATCCATTATAAAGAAATATGAAGACTACCGAACAACAATGTACGTGAAAAAGAAAGAAATATCCCAAAGAACAAAAATTTTAATGATGAATCAGTAACAAATAGGTGATAAAGGGTTATAAGAAGATCATATATGATTGGATATATTTATATATATAATTATTATTTAATAAATTTTTTATATTAATTTTCTATTTATTATATAATAGGTTCAACAATTTATGAAGGATGTCTGAATAGAGTTGAGAGATTTCCATCTCACTTTTACATTATTGGGACACAAGCCCTATTCACCACATGTTGATTTTTATGGTGTTTATACCATTGATTAATTCATGTTATGATTATTATAATTAATATTATGGGATATATATATAATTCTTGTTCTTTAATTGTATATTTGACTTAATTTTTACCAATGTGGTTAGGGTTTATTGATATAATCTCATTATTTATTGGGTTTTTTTGGATTATGTTTCCATGGATAAAATCACATAATTTATCTATCAAGAAACTCATTAATTTTATTCATCACCAATTATTTCTTTAAAATACATGTTTTTAAATCATTTTCCACACCATACATATTCAATATGCTAAACATATTATATAAAGGAATCGCGACATCATTTATCACTTTGGTGAAAAAATAGTTTTTTTCCAAATTAATGTTATCATAGAAATATTTTGAAGAAGGTTTTTATATAATAATATGATTTTTAATGTATTTTTGAACCATTTTTAAAATGTACCTAAGAGTTTAAAATAAATAAATATTTTTATTTTCAAAACAATGTATTTTTTGACATTTTACTTTTCATGAAAAATAAATGTTTTCTTTTAACATATATGGCATGAACATAACATCCCTCCATCATGACTACCTGATATTTTAAAGCACACATTAAATTAATTACATTTTATTTTAAGAGAAAATTATTTTCAGGATGTTTTAAAGATAATTATTTTAATGTATTGATTTCAAACTAGAAATTTTATTTTCCACATGATTGATTTAATTGTATTTTAGTGATATATAAATTCATCCCAATTATTGAAATTGATTTGTCATTATATTTATTGGGGATATTATCAAATGATAACACCATTATTATTTATATAGATTTTCAAATTTTATGATGATATTATTTTTATGAAATCCATTTATTATACATTATTATGCTATTATAAAATGATGAAATGTTCAAATTGTTATCATGCCCATTCTTGTTCTAGGGGTTATGAAATTATGATATTTTTATGAAAAATATTTCTTATCATGGATTTTTATGATTAATGTATTATGAGACTATTAAAAATATATTCATGGGATTAATTATATGATAATTTATATGTTATAAACAATGATTATTGTTATGTTACAACCAAGGATTCTAGTTACATTATAACCCAAGAAAATGGTAATATTATAAAGAAGTATGGGTGGGACCAATATCTATATAAAATTAGTTTTGTAAGTTTAATATATCATGATGTAAATGTGGCTCAAATAGGGAGTGATCCCAATTCTGTAAGGTACAATATACACTATGATAGACATGGGAGTGAATGATGACTAAAATGTTGGCTTTGGGAGTTAAACCATTCCACAATGATGGTTTATGAAATGACCCTTCATATATAAGGATGTTATTATGTGTGGATATGTTTATTCCCAAATTTTATATCGTATGTCAAGAACCAAGACGAGTCACCATCCGACACAACACCAGAACCATTTAGTGGCATGGCTCTAAGGGCATTCCGGATTCCCATGGGATGGAAACATTTTCACAAGTATACATACTATTACATGGGAATGATTTAACCAATACCATAATAAAAAAACCATCAACCTAAATAAACAGAAACTAAATATTGGTAACAAAACAAGGAATAAAAATTTTCAAAATATAATGTTTACAACCATGAACATTAATTCTAAGGGAATAAAAAAAAGGAAAACAATTATCCATCCAAAACCTCTAAGTAATGAGATTTGAAATATCCTCATGTCACCGCCATCGAGATCCAAAGACATATCCCCATGGAACCCAATTTTCCAACACTACACACCTTTCATTAACTAGAAAACAACAGAAAAAAATATATACACACCAAAAAATTTGTATGAATGGTGTGATCCAAATCATAGTATGATTACACCATTATATATATAATCCATTGTAAACCATTTTCAATATAGTTTAAAATTATCTTATAAATTAATTCTTTTAAAATCATTTCTAAGATAACGATTGTGAGAAAATGGTTTAAAGAAATGAAAATAAAGTACTTAAAAATAAATCCAATACATATCCATTATTTTAAAATAGAAAAGAATTTGTAAGAGTTCACTCACAAAAACATCCACACACAAGAGGTCCACTGTATGATAATAGTTGGAACCCCTACAGATAAAGTAAATCACCAGGGTTAAATACCATAGTTTTAGTCTTTCTCGAGTGGGACCCTAGAACCTCATACAGTGTAGAAAGGTGGAATATTAACCACAAATGTCATTGTCCTCAATCACAGTCACTAGAGAGGGAAAGCACCTAAATTTCTAGTTTCGATCATCCATCACCATAGTTTTGTTAGTGTTGTAATTGTCAATCCATCTAAGTGAAATAGATAAAATCTATATCGGTATCACTAGAACACTAGTCCTATTCTACCAACATCGATACCTTGGATTTCCTTATGCTCAATCCCATTTCACTTATTATACAAAACCCAAATTGTCAATACACATTCTATGAATTATAAAGATACCGATAAATCACTATTTTTTATAAAACTAACCACATTCCATTATACACATACCAAAAAATATTTTAAATACATTTAAAATCACTTAAATAATGTCAAATATACTTCAGATAATGAATAAGAGAAACACACAATCTACCAACAAATTCCATGGGCCAAGCCCCATTTTAAATCTAGTAAAAAACTAGTGTCAATTTTTAGACATTCTTTTCATCATTTAAATAATGTACACATCATATTAATGTGTGAACAAAAAAATACTCACACAAAATTAATCCATTTCTCCATAAAAAACTAATTTTAATATGCTCTAACCATAAGTTCATTTAAAAAAAATTCAACAACTTCCACGCACTACGTGAAACCCTTTTTTTAGAAATAACACAATAAAACGTTATCAAACATAACCTTAAAACCATTATTTAAATCCACATTCAACATGAAAGCATTCCAAAACACACAAAAAATATATTTCACACCGCACAATTTATCTATAGAACTAGATTAAATACAAAAACATGTATATTAAAAAATATATAAATGGTAATGCATGGATCCCCCAACCCCTCATGAACCTTCCCGAAAATAGTGTGAAATCCTATCATCCACTCAACTACCCCATAATAATGAAAACATAATCTCTAATGAAGGATATAGAACCTAAAAACCCATGACTAAATACCTAAATTTAAACCATAATCACGGGAGAGATGAACTCCAGTGGAAAAGAGGTAAAAACATATAAGAACGAGGGAAAACAATATAGAATACACTTTCAAGAGTGTTCTTAGAAGAATATGGGAATAACCACCATGAATAGAGATATCAGAGGGATCCATGAAAGGGATATGGGGTTCCTATGGTGTATGAGATCAAGGGATAAAGAAACAATAAGGTTTGGTGGGTTTAAATGGATATGGGATAGAAAAACACCCAAATATTTTAATTACCAGGCAGACTGCAATGTTTATCAAATCGTGTGAATACTATGAAAACACCTATACTAGTGGAGAAGTATACCACATGGGAAATACACACTGTCTAAATAATTGTGCATATGTCGCGTAGTCTCTACTAGCCATGACCCATACCTACCGCACAGTTTGGAATTAACCTACTCCAATGTTTAAATAATGAAGGATCGTTGGGTTAGATATCTCCAAATGTGATATCCTACTACCAATCCAACACCTGGAATTAAAATAATGTACTAAAATGGGGTGTTTTAAATAGAATCCCCACCATAAGGAATAACCTAACACCTAAGGTGGTACATGGACACCAACTTGCGTAGGCCCAAATGTACTCTACACCATAACTAATTATAAAATATCAATTTAATCCCTAGTAATTTCAGTGAGACCAAATGTAGAGACCTGAAATGTCCCTATATTTTTTTAAATATTTGGGAATTTTACAAGTCCACAATAATTGACGGCCCGTGATTCTGAGGCTCAATGTTCCTGGAATGAATTTCTGAACATTTATTCAAGTACATTCGGTTAACGTACAAGCGGGTTTTTCTAATTTTTGAATTGGTGCGTGGAATTTAAACATGAGGGCACCGTTGAACTTGTAGAACCGATATTCACATAATGAGATATTCACCTCGACTTTAGTATCTCGAGGGTGGAAATTACCTTTTCAAATATTTGTGAAAAAATAAAATAAAATAAAATGATGTATCCTTCACCATTAAAGAAGATGAATTTGGTGTTGGTGACCAGTGCCTTCAGTTGGCACCGGCAGAACTCGAGAACTGCCGACAAAGGCACGATGCACCGCCGCCCTGCGGCCTGCACGCCCCGCGGTGCTCGGTTGTCCATGGCCATCGCCACCAGAGAGCCAACCCATGGATGCCCCATTCCAGTCGAGCCACCCCGTGGCCTCTGCCCTTTCGGTCGAGAGGTCAAGGCTGCACTATGCCACGACCTCTACCCTCTTGCCGAGCCACCCCGTAGCCTCCTCCCTCCCAGCCAAGCTGCCCTGGATAAGCCGTACTCTGGCCTCGTGCCCTCGCAGATACCTCCACGGCCTCACGCCGATGAGGAAAAGCTTCCACGCGGCCTCATGTCGTCCATGGTCGAACCGTTGTTGCCTTCTATAGCCCCCCCTGACATACGGGACCGCCCAACGGTCTGAGCAACCAACACGGGCCGGGGCGGACCAAGTGGGCCATGCCACCCATTGGGCTGGGACAGACCCAAGGGGCCAAGCCAGAACCAGCGGGTGGGGCCGGGTTGACCCGAACCGGGTTGGCCCAGGCCGGGTCATGTTTGTTCGTTCCGACCTTGTTAGAAAAGACTCGGTCCAACTTCGACCCATTTACGCATCTTTAGTCATATCTATGGTAGCAGGCGTCCATTTGATGAACCTTCTATGGAACTGGGAACCTTGGAGCGAGACGGCCCCTTTGGTATACCCCAATGGAGATTCATATAATGATGGAGAACGGTCGGTTGGATCGAGCATGAATCCAACTGGGCCCTCGGGACTAAAAAGCTAATAACTCATAGACTGGGCATCAGATTGACATGTCGTCTGTTGCGTTGATACCCCTATTATGTGGAGGTACATTGGGATACTTCATCATGGGACATCGTGGATGTTTGAGTATTGACACGTGGCTTATGAAGCAGACCCTCCAGGAGATGAGTAAGCTTAGAGCGGGAACCTAGTAGCTGGCTGTGATGAGAAGATTGAATTGTGATCCTGTGGGGGTCAGCACCTAGTGATTCTGTGTGGGTCATCAGCTAGCGATCATGTGTGGGTCACCTCCTAGATATTCTGTGTGGATCATCTCATAGCGATGTTGTGTGGGTCAGCTCCAAGTGATCCTCTGTGGGTGAGCGCTTAGTGATCATGTGTGGGTTAGATCCTAGAGATCCTATTTGGGTCAACTCCCAGAGATTCTATATAGGTAAGTAGAAGAGCCTCATAATAGAGTATATTGGTTTAATAGTTATAACTAATCATATCTAATACTGTAAAAAAGTTATACCTGGTGTGAGCTGAGTATGTACCCGTGTGGTACATTAATTTGTGGTAATACCTTGGTGGTATTCTTCTATGTGGAATACTTTTGTGTTACTTGCCTTCGTGGTTTCCCATTATTTTTTGAACATTTGGGCTTTGGGATTTGAATTGGACTCCGTTTTTTCCTTATGATTGATAAAGTTCTACATGATAACTTAGGTATATGTATGGGCATTTACCTAGGTCAAGTTGTCACTAGATTACATGCTTTTTGGATTATCCTTTGTGGATTTTTGTGAGACCTTGAGGGTCTTGGGTCCTTATTGTGTATCATTATTCTCACCCCTGCACGGAATATGCCCACACCTCATTGTTTTGGATGAAGATGAAGGACAACGTTGATTGAGGTTGAGAGTACCAGGACTGGACGATGGTCAGAGGTGGACCATATGATCTGTCGGTGTGCAAAGGAGAAGGGTGGACATGCAGTGATGTGGAGGCGATCTGTACCTACACTTTTGGTTGGAAATATGAGGATGACCTAGTATCTTCCTCTCTTTTTCTTCAGTTGTACTGTATTTCAGTTGTACTTGTATTATCCTTGTTGCGCTTGTATTCTGGGCCCTTTTTACTTTTAGCACCCTTTTTGATATATTGTTGACTTGCGTTAATATCATGTTGTATTCTTGGTTGAATGTGGTTATAGGTTATAAAGGAAATTCCTTCCCAATTTTAGGGAATACACATTTGGTTCTAGTCACCATCCCCTAGCCTATGGAAGACAGGATTGGGGTTAGTCAAGGCATGGGCCCCAGGGGACGGGTTGTGACAAATTGGTATCAGATGAGTCAGGTCTACCACATAACATAAGACATTGATTATTCTTTTAACAAAAAAAGTGTTAAGTGTATTGAGTGTGGTTATCATTTATAGGAATCCGGTGTTGGTGCGGCGGCCGACATATCCATACACCAAGCCCTTGACTTCTGATTTCTGACTTAGCGTAAGAAAACACTAATTGTGTGTGTGTTTCCATGTTTTTTCTTTATGATGTCTTGATTCATCTCACCATGTATAAAATATTGACCATGAAACACCTGATTCTTTTCAGGATGTCTCCATGAAGACTTCCATCTAGGGTTTTGAGTGTAGTATGCACTGACACCCCACCAAGCGACACGGCTTTAGAGTAGGGCCCCTTTCCAGTAGAGGCACCAACTAAGGCAACAACGGTAACAATACCCATTGGGCCACCAATTCCACAAGCCCCTACATGAAAGGGTGCACACAGGTAGAGCGCGTTGCACAAATTCCAATGCTAGAGTCCACCCATGTTCAGGGGAGAGACAGACCCACAAGAAACTGAGAATTGGATGGAGGCTATGGTGAGAGTCTTCCGACTGGTGGGGAAACCAGCCGATCTCATGGTGATCCTTGTCGCCAGCCATCTAAATGAAGCAGCAGGAAGATGGTGGTGCTTGATTCTCCAATTTCATGATGAGGTGACGCTTATCTGGGAAGACTTCAACAGCCTATTTCGGGTAGAGTTTGTCCCAATGACTCTTAGGGAAGTGTGCATACAGAAGATGCTTCATATGAAAGAGGGCAGCATGACTGTATCTCAGTACTCAAAAAGGTTCACTGTCCTCTTACGCTAATCCATAGATATGGTGCATGACACATTCTTTAGGGATGAAACCATCGAACAGGGACTCAGTCGGGAGATCAGGTATTTGATGATGTCACTCAACATCCTGATGCCAGTGGGGGTGTTCGAGAGATCCCACATAGTGAAGAGTTTTCTTGATGAGCAGTCACCATCAGCGAGACCCACCACTGGATATCACATAGTAGTGTCTTCTGCAGCTGGCAATAGACAGATGTCGTAGAGGTCCAAGTGGACCTGACCTACAGTTGGATGACTGCATGACTCAGGATCGGTTGTGTTGGGCACCCAAGTCAGAGCTAGTCATACTAGGAGTGAGAAGTGTTACTCATGCGATGGGCATGGACACATGGCTCATGACTATCTGACCAGTTGTACGGATGATCAACAGACAGTTGACGCACCCCCCAGGTGGAGAAAATGGATTGCTTGAGGTGGTCCACAGGGAGCAGACAAACCTAGTAGAGGAGTTGGCCATGCAGTTGGATGTGGTTGATGATTCGAGATGTTACCGCCGCCACCACCAGGATGTCCACCCTAACCGCCGGGAGCATGTGGGAAGGGGCAAGCTTAGATACAGACAACTTAGGCCTACAATCATGGTGAAGTGGAGATGAGACATGGTATGATATATGTCTACACCTTTTTATCTGTTGTACTCATAGACACAGGTGACAATAATTATTTTATTTCCACTGCCCTCGTTTGGAGCTTGGTGATTCCGATGGAGACGTTGGCTCGATCTTTATGGATAGAGACTCCTATGGGAGTAGATTCGATGATTATGCACTGGATCCAGCAGTGTGAGCTAAATCTAGGAGGTGAGAGCATCAACAGGGATCTTCTAGTAAGAGCATCGAGGCCTTATGACGTCGTCTTTGGAATGGACTAGTTATCTACATTCCATTATCATATTGACTCTATTAGGCACAAAGTGTGGTGTGTCACCACAGATGGGACCAGGTTTACCTTTACCGGAAAGAAGGGAGCCCTCGGAACATAAGATGGACATACCCAGAGGTGAGTCTAGCTGATCCCTCATCAATTTTCTGGCCTTACCCTCAGAGACGATGATGTGGAGAGTCTGAGCTATCTTGTAGTGGTGGACCAGTACATAGATGTTTTCCCTAACAATGTTCCAGGTTTACCTCCTCACAGAAAGGTGGAATTTTACATAGAATTATAACCTGAGACAACACCAATATCTACACCAGCATATCAGATTGCTCCCATGGAGCTTCTTCAGCTATGGGTACAGCTATAGGACTTGTAGGGTAAAGGAATCATTCAGCCCAGTCTATCTCCTTGGGCAGACACAATATTTTTCTCCAATAAGGTGGCTGGGAACTTGGGGCTTTGTGTTGACTATAAGCGCCTGAACCAGGTTACCATGAAGAACAAGTACCCACTTCTAAGGAATGGCAAACTCTTTGAACAGGTGAAGTGAGCATGGTGGTTCCCGAAGATAGACCTCATATCAGGCTATCACCAGCTCAGAGTGTGAGATGAGGATGTGCAGAAGACTTCTTTTAGATGTCAGAACAACCACTACGAGTTCTTGATTATGCCTTTTGGCATGACCAACGCTCAAGCAGTGTTCATGGAACTTATGAACATGATCTTTCGGCCATACCTTGATCACATGGTAGTATTCTTAATCAATGACATACTGATCTACTTGACTACTGAGGAGGAGCATGCCTATCATTTGCAGGTAGGATTGGACACACTCCGAGAGCACCAACTTTAGGTTAAGATCTCGAAGTTCTAGTTCTGGATCTGAGAGGTTCACTTTCTGGACATGTCATATCAGAGGCTAAAGTTGCAGTAGATATAGTGATGATTGATGCGGTACTTTCTTGGGAGCCACCCAGAAGTGTGAAAGAGGTATGATGTTTCCTAGTTTTTTTTGGATACTACCTGAGAATTGTTCTAGATGTTTTCAGAGATGCATAACCACTATCAGCATTGAAGAAGAAGGGGAAACCCTTCATGTGGTCATTGATATTCCAGCTGAGTTTTTAGAAGCCGAGGAAGAGGCGACTAGTGACCCCATCATGAGGCTTCCAGAAGATGGCATAGGGGATGTAGTCTACTGCGACCCATCAAAGACTGGACTTGGATGTTTCCAGATGGTGGAGCAAGCAGTGATCACATATTGTTCTCGATAGCTGAGATAGAAAGAGCCGAACTATACTACCCATGACCTGAAGTTAGTAGATGTGGTCATCAACTTTAAGATAGGCCTATATTACTTGATGGTAAAGCATTTCATAGTCTACTCGGATCACAAGTGTCACAGGTTTATCTTCTCTCAAAAGGACATGAACCTGAGATAGTGATGTTGGATTGAGTTCCTCTAGGACTACGAATTCAAGATAGTCACTACTCATAGGAAGGGGTAAATTGTAGCAGATTTACTCATTAAGAGATCTGGTATTCAGCTGCATGGTGAGGAAACAGAGTAGCTAGCCTCCATGCAAATTTCCTTTTTGGATCAGGATGTAGTAGTTTTTCTTCAGTCTCTTACAGTCACTCTCACACTTCTTCAGCAATTCAGGGAGGTACAACGTGGGGACACTATCTATGAGGCACGACGTGCTTATATATCCACATGACATGAACCTGATGGATTTTTTAAGGGTTGGGGCCAGGTCATCCTCTTCAGAGGATGTACCATGGTATCGGTGTCACATCAGGGGGAAGTGTTGAGGGAGTGGCACACTTCCCCTTTAGCGGTACATCCAGGAGCGGTGAAGATGTACCAGGATATTCGACGATAGCACTGGTAGCTGGGAATGAAGATAGCATTTGCAGAGTTATTCTCTCGGTGACATACATGTCAGCAAGTGAAGGAGGAGCATGAGGTACCATCTGGCTTGTTTCGGCCTTTAGAGGTCCCTGATTGGAAGTGGGATGGGATATCCCTGGGCATCATGACAAGACTTCAACGTACATCCAGGGTCCATGACTCAATTTGGGTGATTTTCGACGGACTCACCTAGTCAGCCCACTTCCTACCGATTAGAGACAAGGGTTCAATATAGTGGTTGGGACACCTCTATGTGCATGAAATTAGGAGGTTACATGGAGTACCCATGATGATTGTCTTCGATCGTGATGAAATTTTTACTTCCCGGCTATGGAAGAGGTTGCTGGATTCTTTCGAGACGTAGATTCGCTTGAGCTACGTCTACCATCCTTAGAAGGATGTCCAGACTGAGTTGACCATTCATACCCTCAAGGAAATTCTACGTTCATGAATCCTCTACTTCTATCGAAAATGGTAGGATCACATACCTTTGGTGGAGTATGCATAAGACAACAACTATCACTCCACCATTTGGATGGTGCTTTTTGAGGCGTTGTACTGGCGACCTTGCAGATCACCTTTGTGCTAGACTGACCCAGGGAAGTCAACACTCGTGGGACCAGAGATGGCACATGCTACCACAGAGAATGTACTGCTCATCCAGGAGCAGATGAAGACTGGACATAGCAGGTAGAAGTCATAGGCCGATAGGAGACAGAGACCTCTCGGGTTCGAGGATAGCGACCATGTCTTTCTATAGGTCTTACCTCGATGAGGTTTGTGAGATTTGGCTGAGCCGGAATGTTATCTTCGAGATTCAACAAAACGTTTATAGTCTTCTGCAGAGTTGGGGAGGTGGAATATTGGTTAGCTTTTCCACCTCATTTGCACCTGGTGCAAGACGTCTTCCACGTATCCCAGCTGAGGAGATACGTGCACAAACTTTACATCGTCATTGACTATAGAGATCTAGACATCAACGATGGGGTTACGTTTAATGAGGTTCTAAGAGTGATTGAGGATAGACCAGAGTGGGTCCTTCATGGGTGGTCGATACCTCTAGTGCAAGTTCATTGGTAGAACGAGATCCTACAGGAGAGAACATTGGTGAGGGAGGCTCAGATTTGTGCTCCATACACCCACTTGTTTTCCTAGTTTTCAGTTGTGGCTTACGGGGATGTAAATCCCTTAGGTGGGGAAAATGTAAAGACCCAGAATTTCTATGTAATTGTTTTTAAATATATGTGAATTTTATGAGTTTGTAAAAATTAACGGTGCATGATTCCAAGGCCCGGTGTTCCCGAAATGAATTTATGATCATTTATTTAGGTGCGTTCAGTAAACTCATGAGTAGGTTTTTCTAACTATTGAATTGGTGCTCATAATTGAAATTTGATGGCACCGTTGAACTCGCTACACCTGTATTTTCTTAAGGAGACCACCATCTCGACCACAGTAGGTCGACATTAAAAGTTATATTTTCACATATTCATGATAGAATAAAATTAAATAAAATGGATTATACTTCGCGATTAAAGAAGACGAATATGGTGATGGTGACCGGTGCCAGTGGTTGGCACCGGTGGAACTCAAGAACCACTGACGAGGGAACGATGCCCCACCGCCCCGTGGCCTCTGCGCCCCGCGGTATTCCGCCATCCACGGCTTCGTCATGCTGCCCCGCGGCCTCGCCACACCACCCTGTGGCCACCACCATCTTGGATGAATTGCTCCCGACAAGCCCCCCCCCCCCCCACGGCCTTCGCCCTTCTGGCCATGCCGCTCTGGCCGAGCCGCCCCGCTGCCACCACCATCCTGACCGAGCTGTCGTGGCCAAGCCGTCCTATAGCCTCGAACCCTCGAGGCACCCCCATGGCCAAGCCGCATTGCAGCTGAGCTGCCCTGCTGCCTTGCGCCTTCTGTGGTGGAACCCCCATGGCCCTCTGCAGCCCCTTGCGACATGTCGGACCACTCAGAGGGTTGGGATTCCTAGTGGGTCGGGCCTAACCCAATGGGCTAGGGAGACCCAAACCGGGTCGGCCAAGGCTAGGTCGGTCCGGGTCAGTCCAACTGGGTCGAACTAGTCCCAGTCCGACATCAACCCATTTACGCATCTTTGGAAATATCTTTGGCACCAGGTGTCTGTTTGACGAACTGTATGTGGCGCCGAGAACCTTGTAGTGAGACGGTCCCCTTGGTATAACCCACTAGAGATTTGGATAAAATTGGAGAATGGTCGGTTGGATCGAGCACGAATCTAACCTAGCCTCGCGAGACTAAATGACTAATAACTCACATAACGGTCATCTGATTGACGCCTCGTCTGTTGAATTGAGACCCCTATGACATGGTAGTCCTATGAGATACTTCTTCTTGGGTATTCATTGTTTTTGTAGTATCGACCAGTGGATTTTGGAGCAGACCCTCCCAAGGACGAGTGGGCTAAGAGAGGGGGCCCAGTATATGGCTCTAATTAGAAGTGTGAATAATGTTCTTGTGGGGGTCCACACCTAGCGATCCTTTTTGGGTCAGCTCCTATAGATCGTGGGTGGGTCAGCTCCTAGAAATCATGTGTGTGTCATCTCCTAGTGATCATGTGTGGGTCAGATCCTAGAGATCATGTGTGGGTCGTCTCCTAGCGGTCCTCTGTGGGTCGTCTCCTAGAGATCCTCTATGGGTCTGCTCCTAGCGATCCTCTGTGGGTCAGCTCCTAGGGATATTGTGATGGTCAGATCCTAGCGATCATGTGTGGCTAAACTCCTAGAGATTTTGTTTATGATATTAGCATAGCCTTTTATAGATATAAGATGATTCAGTCGTTATAACTAATAATCTCTAATATCATACCTAAGTTATACCTGGTGTGAGATGAGTCTATACTCGTGTGGTACATTCCTTTGTGGTAATACCTTGGTGTTATTCTTCTATTTGGTGTACCTGTGTGGTACATGACTTCATGGTTTCCCTTCCTTTGGGGAATAGTTGATCTCTGGGCTTTGAATTCGACAATGTGTTTTCATAATGATTGAGATGGGTTTTCTTGATAACTTTGGTATATGTATGGGAATATACCTAAGTCAGGTTGTCACTAGTTTACATGATTTTTGTTTTATCCTTCATGGATTTTTTGGAGACCTCGAGGGTCTCGGGGTCCCTAATATATATCGTTATACTCACCCCTTCAGAGGCTATGCCTGCACCCTGTTGTGTTGGATCTAGATGTCGGACAACGCTGATCGAGGTGGAGAGTACCCGGACTGGAAGGTACATAGAAGATGACCATACGGCATGTGAGTACGCAGAGGTGATGGGTGGGTTGGGCATGCTGTAGAGGCGATCCGTACCATTTCTTCTGGTAGGAACCTGGATGACAAACCAGTAGCTACATTTCTTTTTCATTAGGTGTATTTTATTATAGTTGTAATTTTACTATCATTGTTGGGCTTGTATTCCAGTCCCTTTTTTACTTTCAACACTCTTTTTGATATACAGTTGACTTGCGTTCATATCTTGTTGTGCTCTTCGTTGCGTGTGTTTAAAGGTTATAGAGGTAATACCATCCCAGTTTTAGGGAATACACCTTTGGGGATAGTACCCATCCCCTTGCATATGGAAGGCAGGCTTGGGGTTAGTCATGAAATGAGCCCCGGGTGATGGGTCATGAGACCCATGGTGGGTCTCCCAATTATAAGAACTGTCACGGACCAACCTGGGTCAACCTGGAATCTGTCACCCGAGCCGGACCGCGATAAGGGTCGATGTGCATTCCCGATCCTCCCTGGACAGTGAAAAGTTCCTAGGGCATCAAGAAGGTGATGATGGGAATGATTTTTCCCAATAAAAATAAACATAAAAAAAGAAGAATAAAAAAATATTAGCCCAAAATAAAAAACCAAACAAAATAATTAAATAAGAACTGAAACAAAATATGATTACCACTATACTTCTTCTGACCCCATGGGTCACTCTCTGATCCCAAGACTCAACATCTCCCCCGATGATAATGAACAAATTGAAACCACCACTAGAGACTACAAAACAGAATGATTTATAGGCGCAGGTATTAAAACGTAGTAGGTGTGCCCAAGTAATATATTCCCACTGAATTTCCATTAAATAAAGAAACACTAATTTCATGATTGAAATACTATATATAAACGTATGTTTTTCACACAATTTTTCTTCTAAATCCAATCATAGTTTATTTCCATTTATACCATTCAAAACCATATTCTTCCCCAATAAACAACCATATGAATTTATAATAGAGAGGTGAAATTATAGTTATACTAGGGAGAGTCAGTATAAAACATTTCCAAAACATTTTTCTATAATTATTTGAAAAAACTCTATCTATTTATCTATAAATGACAGTATTCTAGAAGAAATCTCAACAACCATACAACAAGGGAAATGGGGAATAACACACTTGAGTAACTATCCAACAATGCATCAAAACATTCATTCTAGTAGACATGGATGAAACCTAAGAGATCGAGAATAGTCTAAAACATACTATGCGTGTGACTCATCTCGAAGGCGTTCCCTACCAATTGTTATCATAATACCCAAATGCCCAATCATCGCTCTACCTGGCCGAATCGAGAGGACCAATCCCATAGTAATAATAACAAAACAATTCCAATTATATAGGTCTCTAGCATAATATAATCTAGTGAAGCAATCGTTCATCTAAAATTTTATCGTTATTCTAGGTACCCATGTTCAAACTAAAAAGGTAGGGTGAGTAAAAAAATATTATCCTAGAAATCAAACACATTCATTTTCTTAATACACCACCAAAAAAAACATCACAAAATCACCCCTGAATCACTCCAAGGTATTTTCACCCTCCTACCTCCAACCATCATCATATGAGTAGGTCCTATATCAGGACAACTCATTCTCATCAACATCCTACAAGGAAATAGGTACAAACCAAAGAGGGTTTTAAAAGTAATTAATTTTACAAAGTACCAAACAGGACTCAAGAAAACACAAAACACTAAATCATATCCAAAAAAACCAACACATGCCATTACATTGAAAACCAAAAATCCAAATGAAAATCCATTAAGAAACTCAATTCACTAATATAAATCTGATGCACATTGATAAGGGCCAAAGGGGAATTTTGAAAAACACTTAGTGAGAACATTTAACCAAATAATTTCAAGCAATTCATATAGAAAGGTTCTTACTTTATTTCAAAATATGCAATTATTCAAAAATCCTTAAATTCTATATATCATTAAATAAAAATGTAAAAACAAGAAATAAATAATTTTTTTATTTATAGGCTAATGCATAGGGAAACCTACCACAAGGTGGAAACCTACGCACAACTTCAACACTAGGCACTTTCAAACTAAAATATTCTACTCTCCCACTAAGTATATTCCCATTCACTTATATGTTTGGACACATATCCCTTATGCACACACCCACATGTCCACAGAAAAGTGAAAGCAGATCCTTACACATATGCATATATACATATTCTAGTCACCACTATCCTACATATGCTTTTTCCAATATATATATATGTGTGTGTGTGTGTGTGTGTGTGGGCACACCTTGCCGTATACATGTATATTCAAAGCCATCGAATACATTACATATAATAGGGGAACCCTTCATATATATATATATATATATATATATATATATATACGTACCTATCAATATATAGGTGAGTCGCCTTAGACCCGTCGACTCCCAACAACGAAGCATGGACCAGGTATTTCACATATAATTTAATAAAATAACAAACACATAAGCAATATATAAAACATTTCAATATAACACCCCAAGGTTCTGCACCAATAACCAACCCATTTATTATAACACGAGAGTCAGTCACATAAACAATAATTGTGAACTATAATAGAAGGGTGCAATAAGGGAATGAATCATCACATCAAATTGGCCAACCGGGAGTTCACCCATTTCATATACATTTGAAAATATGCTTCCAAAACAATAAGAAATTTCAAACATAGCTTCAATGGAAGAAATAAACATTTATAAGCATAACCTCATAATTAATGGAAATCCCAATTCCCACATTATAAAAATAAAACACCCTTTTTTTAGGAAAATCCCATTAAACATAAAATAAGTCTACTATTAACCCTTTTGGCCAAAATCCCAATGGTCAAGTGCAATTCAAAAATATTAAACATCCTTTGGAATTTTTATCTAACATAAATGATGCATCACATTCAATTTCCATAAAACAACTTTTTAAGAGGCCAACAAGGCATTTCCAAATGAGATAAACCACTCAAACATTTCAAACCACCATTGGGAAGAAATTTAACAACCCCAATTGATGCAGTATGTAAAACCAATAGAAAACAATAAATTTCATATCAAAATACAACTTTAAAATTAAACGTTTCATCAATGCTACCAAAAATGGTTTTCACACCACCAATATCATTCAATAAATCATTTAAATTTTTTAAAAAATGGACCAAATAAACACCACATTCACCTATGTCAAATCACCCAAATTACCTTTTTATGTTAAACGCACACCAAAACCATATTAAAATGTCATCTGAACCCCTTGATTGATATTATAAAGAAAATTTACAAGAATAGAAACACAACCAAGCCTTACTAAAAGAATTTATATATTTAATAGAGCATGTTTCAAACAATCATTCCATATAAAAATTGAACTCAAGTTAATCAATTACAAAACAACATTCGTATCGATAACCTAATGCCGAGAAATAAAAAATAATAATACCCTAAATGTAAATTAAACCACATGACTAAATTCAAGAATCATCAATGAAAAACCATGGAGAGCCAATTTCACATGATGGATGTTTCTAAAACATCTTTTGACCGAACCCTATGAAATATAATCAACCTAATCCAATCAATAAAAAACACCCCAAACACATTAGGGATTCACAAAACTAGGAAACCCAAAAAATCAAGGTAAAAAAGGGGTACTCACCAGAGGAGGATGAATCCACCAGAGGGAGCGCTAGAGGAGGGGAGGAAATACTGGTGAAGGTCGGGGGGAATTAATCGAGAGGCTACACAAGAAAGGGGTTGTTCAAGGGAGAGGTGCGGCGTGTAAAGATGGTGTGGCCTGAGGAGGTTCCAGTTAGAGGAGGGTCGCATTCTAGAAGAGTATGAGGAGGTTCCGAAGGCCCTTGTTTAGTGAGGGGGGTTATGTGGAAAACATGATACATGGAGAGAGAGGGGAGGTCGGTTTACCCAATCGAGATGAAGGGGAGGGATATGGAAATGAGGGAAAAAGAAATAAATATGATGAAAATAAAATAAAATAAAATAATATAGATGATTAATAAATATTAATAAACCCAATAAAAATTATAATATTCACTAATATTAATAATATTAATATTCATATTAACTTAATAATAATAATAATAATCATAATATTATTATTATTATTATTAAATTGTTTTCCATTTGTTTTATTTCATTTCATTTTTAGTTTAATTGAATAAATTTTTAAACGTAAAGAAACCAAAAGACAAATAAATGTAAATAAGTAAATAAAAAAACCACGAACGCAAGATACCGGTCAGGGTTTCATAATTATCTCCACCACAATGACATTATACCCCCAAAAAGTAACACAGCCCAACAAGGAATCAAAAACATGTTCGAATCTGAATGAGTCCAACAAAATCATAAACTATGTGTGAATTGTCACTCCACCATTCACACCAAACCATCTATAAGGGAAACATAAATGATAATATCTATTGGGAAATGAGGGGGGTTATATGCACCACAAGAACCAGACATGGACAACCAACATTGAGAATCTCAACATGGGTAAAAGAAGAAATGATAACTTGATCCAAATACAAACCCATCAAGAGAGAAAAAATCTCACACACAAATGACCACTCTAATAAGTAATGACATGATTCATGGTTGGTCTCCCCACCATCTAAGAACTGTCAAGCTTATGGTAACTAATACAGACTGATACAGGCCTAACACAAACTAACGAATGAACACATCACACAAACCAGACCCCCACCACATGGGTTCCCCAAAGAAATGCCCCAAAAAAAGGAAGACCAATCCCCTTTTAATTATATCCCAAGATTCATGTGTTTCCAAAAATGATCACATTCTAATATAAGAGATGTTCACCAAATGAACTAGCCATGAAAGAGATACAATCTTCTTGAGAGTCAGCCATAAAGATACAACCTTCCAAAATTACATTTGAGGAGGAAAAAATACTTGAATTAAATGAAATCAAGATCATCATACCTTATTACATCCAATGTGGGGTATTCAATGTACAAAGACCACAATGAATAAATGAGACCTCTAAGAATCTTAGAGTAAATCAAAACCATCGAATATGAGGGATCTACAATCGATAAATTTAAATCATCCCTATATCATCACTGGAGGAAACTGTTCGACCACAGTTCCCAACAAACAATGATTCCTAATGGCATGAAAATAATCACTCTGAAACCTATGGATGGAGATCTAATTCTTTGAAGCATCTGCTACCTCAACAGTTAGAAGCTGAAATCGGTAGAGACTCTTTCTGACAATGCATCTATTAGAAACTCTCCAAGTGTCCCAAATAGCCACCCTAATGACAAGCCTTCATAGGATGATGACAAGGAGAATTAAAGTTCCCTAATAGGCCACAATGGAATCAAATAAAGGAATGGTCTTAATAATAGAAGATGGAATTAACAAGAAGTCTTCTCTAAAACAGGTTCATCTGATTCTCTCTACTCACTAGACTGGGAACAATTCTGAACAAAAAAACGATCCTTGAACCATAGACGAAGACACCATTTAAGAGAAAAATTAACCGATTCCATGGAACTACCTCTATAGAAAGGGAATAAACTCCTTGAAATTCATGATTTAATAGTTTAGTATTCATTGGATTCGCTAGACACTCCTGAGGTCTTCCACATTCCCCACCATCCCTTCTTCAAGTACGGACATTCAGAAAAGAGAGGTCATAAACACCTTCTCAAACATCTCATCACACATGCTGATGAGATTATCTCCTCCAACAATACAATGTTGAACCCTCAAATAAAATCAAGCAAGCACAAACTCTCATAACATTTGGTGTTTCTAATAACTTGAAAACACCAACAATATCATCAAGCCAATAATATACATTAAATAGTTCACGATCACCACCGAAGATAGTCAAAAACCAAATATAATTCAATTCCACCACTCCTCTAATCTTCATGGAATAACCAAAAACAATAAGATACTCACTTGAAACCTCTGGGAATTTTCAAGAATCATACTAAAAACAAGATAATCAAATCCGAATCAAAAATCATCATAGATCAAAATTCCACACATCAATCACATACTAACACTAAAATGAAAACAACCATTCTGACCAAAAATTTATTATTTCAAAACCAATAAACCATGAAAAAAGATACCAGAAATGATAAGAGAATACTGTCAATTTCTCACTCATATTTCCAGATATTTAACCTATTTTTTAAAAATAATTTTTCCGAAAACGAAACAACTTAAATTTCAAACATTGGTATCCCATGAAGTCTCACATATACATACACCCTTTTTCTAGCTCATGCACCCATCCACACATACCACCAAATATCCATGTGCCACAAGCGTACCTCTTTACATGTGATCCCTCCTTGGAATTCCAACGGAAAATTTGTAACACATCTCATTTTCAAAAGTGATCATTCTATGTAAATCACATATTCTCAACCAATTTGAAAATGAAACATATCATTAATCTAACAAATTTCAAAATTCCCAAACAATTTCCAATTCAATTTCCCAAAAGTGATACCAAGATCCTAAAAAAACATCCCAAACACCTCCAATGTATCCCTTTGAAACCACACATTCCATTAAAAGAAACCAATTTCCATTTCAAAACCAGTTTCTACTCCAAAACCACAATCCCTTTGAAAAAACCCATTTTATATGAGCAATTATCATTTTTTAAATCGAATCAAGTCATTCAAAACTTATCCCAAACATAAATTCCATAAAAAATCCAAAAAATAAGGGGCTTGTAGCAATAACACTTCGTAACACGGCCTAACAGAACAAGCTTTAAGTGAGCATTAACCACAGGAAGCATCTTGAACTCTCCACTAAGGTTGTACATGGGTCACTACTCTATGAAAGCCTACCGCGTAACACTGGCTCCCTTCATTTTTCCTCCCTCATCCACATAGACCAATCCAAATAAATAAATTTAACTTCCAAACTAACCCTTGTAACTTGAGTCTTAGGACAAGATATGGTTCAGGACATCCTTCTCAAGCCTAACTATAGAGTCACAATACACATAATCACTAAGATACCTAACACCCCAAATAATAACGGCTTATTTTGATACCATTTTTTCCCTAACCATCTAGGATAGACTAGGAATCAGTAACCCGAGCCAGGCAGCAAGAAGGCCTGAGAGGCATTCCCAATCCTCCTGGGCTAGAATAAAGAGCCAAAAGCTTCAAAAGTGTCAATATGGGAATGATCTTTTCCAATAAAAATAAACATAAAGCAGCAGAATAAAAGAATAGTATCCCCAAATAAAGAACCCAAACATAATAACTAAAAAATAACTAAAACCAAACATGTTTATCACTAAAATCCATGTGACCTCCTAGGTCACTCTCTGATTCCATGATTCATCGTAGCCCCTGGTGATCAAGATCAAACTGAAACCTCCACCTGAGTCTCAAAATTATAATGATGTATATGTGTGAGTATTGAAAATAAATATGTGTTCCCAATTAATCTATTCCGAACACATTCCTTGAAAATAAAGAAACATTAATTTCCGGTTAGAACTATAGTATATAAACGTATGCTTTCAAACATTTTTCCCTCTAAAGGAAATCAACGTCCATTGCCCTTTTCTCCATTCAAATCCATATTCGTCCTAAGAAAAATGATTATGCATTTTTAAAAATAGAGATGGAATTATAGTTATAATGGGGAAAGTGAGTATAAAACATTTCCAAATACTTATTCCATATCAATTGGAAAAAACATTATAATTTTATTTATAAACCACTGTATTCCATAATAAAGCTCAACAATAATCAACAAGGGAAATGGGAAATAAGACTAAAGAATAACTAGCCAGTAATGCATAAAAACATTCATTCCAGAATACATGGGTGAATCCTAGGATCTTGTGAATAATCTAAAACATACTATACATGTGACTCATCTGGAAGGCATGTCATTCCCGATGACGTCATAATGCCCAAATGTCTGATCGTCGCCCAACCTGGCCTGATCGAGGGGCCCAATCCCTTATCAATTATAACAAACATATACACCTTATTTGGGACTCTTGCGTAATATAAACATGTGATGAAATATTTTATCGAATTCTTTCTTAATATGCTAGGTTCACAGGATCAAACTAAAAACGTAGGGTGAGTCAACAAATACTAACCTAGAAATAAAACAAAATAATTCTCTTCTTACACCGCCAACAAATAGTCATCAAAATCACCCCAAAATTTTTCCAAGATATTTTCTCCCACTTCCATTCATCCATCAAAACATTTTGGATGTCCCATCCGAGGACCAACTATTCTTTTCCACATCTAACAAGGTAATAGGTGCATCTGAAAAAGTAGTTTCAAAGTAATTAATTTTACAAAGTACAAAACAAGCCTCAAGTAATCACTTAACACTAAATAATTTCTAAATGAACTAACACAAGACATTACATTGAAAAAAAATGCACATGGAATCCCATTTATGAATCTCAACTCCCCACTTTAAATCTGAAGAACATTTCTAAAGCCACACTGGGGATTTCATGAATCACTTTCTAAGAAAATTTAATAATATAATATCATTCAGATAAAATAGAAATGGTATTAATTTATTTTACAATAAGTAATTATTCTAAAATCCCTAAATTACTAACTAGAATTAGATAACAGTTTGAAAAAAATGAAATTCATAATTCATTAATTTAATTGCTAATACATAGGGAATTCTACCTGAAGGTGGAACCAAGCCATCCACTTTGGCTATTGGGGATTTCTATCTAAAAAATGATACTACCCTACAATCAATATACTGCTTAACATATATTTAAGGACCCCTATCCCCTATTCACACTCATACAAGGCCATGAACATGTGTAAGGCGATCCTTACAAATATGATTATACGAATATACTGCTCACCACTCTCCTACAAATGAATGTTCATATATATGTGTTGTAACTCCTAGCCCTATACATGTATATTCACTAACATGGATGGAAATACATGTAATGGGGGAACCTGCATGTATATATATATACATAACTATAAATAGGCATGTGAGTCACCTTAGACCCCGAGACTCCCATCTTTGATGTAAGGACTGTGTGCTGCAAATATTATTTAATAAAACAATTAAACACATAAATAATATATTAAAAGTTTCGAAATTACACACCAAGGGTCTGCATCAATAAAAAACCTATTTACTATAACTCAAGAATCAATCACAGAAACCATAATAGTCATCTAAAACTGGAGGTCTCAATTAGGGAAATCAATATCACATCACAAGTGCAAACCAGGCCTTCAACAATTTCATGAATATTTGAAAATTCATTTCCAAAAAAATCTAAAGGTTCAAGCATAGCTCCAAAGGAAGGAATAAAAATTTTCCAGAATAACCCCATAAATAAAATTAGCCCCCATTCCCACTTTATAAAATTCAAACACACATTTATACTAGGAAACATCCTTTAAAAACAAAATAATTCCACTCCTAAGCCATTTGTCCAAAAGCCCAATGATCAAGATCATTTGAACAAAAGGAAACAACCGTTAATATTTAAATCGAACATAAAGGATGCATCGTAACAAATTTACATCATAACACATTAAATGAATCCAACTGGGATTTTTCACAAGGGATTAACCGCTCACATATTTCAAACCAACAATTGAAAGAAACTTGAAAA
This sequence comes from Viscum album, assembly GCA_963277665.1. Classification (NCBI taxonomy): domain Eukaryota; kingdom Viridiplantae; phylum Streptophyta; class Magnoliopsida; order Santalales; family Viscaceae; genus Viscum; species Viscum album. Next base: position 199,090,103 of record OY728150.1, read on the forward strand.
CATGAATTGGTGCAACTGAAAATACGCAAAGAAACACTAAATTTCATGTAAAAATACCTCTTTAAAATTAAACACATCATCAATGTAATCAAGAATAATTTTCCTACCACTAATAACATTCAATGAAGAACATGAAAATTTATAAAAAAAAACCAAATAAACACAACATGCCTTTATGTCAAAAACCCCAAAATTCCCTTTTTAAGTTAAATACCCACCAACACCATACTAAAGTATAATATCCCACCCATGCATGATCTAATAAAAAAATTCACAAGTCATACAACACAACCATTTTTACCAAAAGTTTTTAAATCAAAAAAAGACCAGGTATCACACAATCCTACCATATAAAATTCCAACACAACCTAATCTATTGAAAAAAAAACATTCACACCAAAAAAAATTTCAACAACACAAAAATCAAAAACCTGCTAAATTAAAATTATTCCAAAAATAAGAAATTGAATAAAACTTACCCAAAATTAATGGAAATCCCAATTCCCTTGAGGGATGTTGCAAAAATGGAACACAAAAGAACCCGGTGAAACCAAAATAACAAGATTCAATAAAAACCCCAAAGAAATTAGGTTTTTTCCAAACCCTAGAAACCTGAAAAATAAAGGAAAACTACAAAAAAAGGGGTACTCAACGGAGGAGGGTGAAACTACCAGAGGGATCTCTAGAGGAGGGGAGGACTGGCAGACTGGGGGGGGTCATGAAGTGGGAGGCTGCAGAAGAAAGTTGTTGTGCACGGGAGTGGTGCAGCATGAGGATATGGGGCGACACAAGGAGGGTACATTCGGAGGAGGGTCACTGAAAATAGGAGAAGGAGGAGGAGTAGGCACCAGAGGCCCATATCCGATTTGGGGTGTGGGTCATATAGATAGTGTGATAAATGGAGGGGTAGAGGAAGTCAGTTTGCAAAAGGGATAGGAAGGGGAGGGAGAGGGAAATATGGGAAAAATAAATAAAAATGAAGAAAATAAATTGAAAATAAAATAAAATCATACTTTAATAACCAATAATAAACCCAATAATTATTATAATATACACCAATAAAAATAATATTAATATTCATAATAGTATAATAATAATAATAATAATAAACATAATAATAATAATATAATTAACTATAATAATAATAATATTATTATGAATTTTTTTCCATTTATTTTAATTTATTTTATTTTGATTTTAATTTAATATATTTTTAAATATAATGAAACAAATATAATAATAAAGTTATAAAAATAATTAAAAATAACCATGATCGCAAGATACTGATTTAGGGTCTGATAATTCTCCCCACCAAAAAACATTCTTCCCCTAGAAAGTCACCCAACCAACCGAGGAATCAATCCTGAGTTAGAAACTGAATATGGCCAGCGAAATCATGAACTCAGTGTGCCCTTTCACTCCACCATTCACACCCGACATTCTCTAAGGGAAACAACAATGAGATGAGACATTGGGAAATAAGGAGGGCTCTCCACACAACAAGAACATGACTAGCACATCCAACATTGGGACTCTCATCATGGGCTATCTATAGAACTTTTAACTTGAGATAATGAGGAATCCATCTACACAGACAAAAAGTCCCACAAAAATCAACTATTGTAGAAGGAATGATAGGATTCATGGTTGGTCTACCAACCAGCTAAGAACTAACCAACTTAAGCTAACTTGTATGGACTGATACATGCCCAACACAAACTGACCCATGAACACTTCGTAGAATCTAGACCCCCACCACATGGGGTCCCTGACGAATGAACACAAACTGAATGGTGGGAAAACACGTATTCCTTACTGACCAAGAAACATGTGACTCCAAAAAACGAAAATTTCCTAAAACAATAGCAGGTCACCAAAAGAGTTTGCCACAAAATTTATAAAATCATCTTGAGACCCACAACCATGAAGAAACAACCATCCAATCTCGAATTAAGGAGGCACAACTACTAGAATTAGAAGAAAAGTAATCACCACACCTTCTTACAACCAATGTGGGGTATTCATCATTAAAAGAACAAAATGATGAAATAAGAACACTATGCATTTTATTGCCAAGAAAAACCTTCAATGAAGAGGGATCTATAATAGTGAAATTTAAGCTGTTCCTATTTCAGCACTAGAAAAAAATCAATATAAGGTGCCCCACACCAAACGATTCTTGACTATGAGAAAAGTGTCACTACAAGACCTATGGCTGTAGCTCTAATGTCTTATAGAATCTACTTCTCGCGCAATCATGAGCGAACATTGGTCAGGACTTATTTTGATTGTTCCACTAGAAGAACCTCTCATTGTTTCCCGAATGAACAGGCCAATGAAAAGAATTCATATGATGAAAATAAGTCAATTTACAATACTCAACCCGTCCAAAGAAGAATAAATCAAGATAGTGTCCCAAAAAATAGAATATGGAATTAACAAGAATACTTTTCTAAAACAGGTTATTATGGTTCCCTATCCTCGTTGTATGGGGAACCTTCCCAAACACCAAAGGAATCAGTCTTTGAACCCTGTATGAAAAACCCACATAATAGAAACTTTAACCGATTTTAAGATGCTACATCTAGGGAAATGGAATCAACCAATTGAAATGCCTAATGTAAGCCTTTAATATTTGTTGGATTTTTTATACCCTCATTATATCTTCCATTTTCCTCACCTTCACATCCTCAATTATAAACCATCAGATGAGAGTGGTCTTAAATTTTTTTAACACATATCTTCATGAAAGACAATGAGAATATCTCCTCCTACAATCCAAATTTGAACCCTCAAATGAACTCTAACCAACACAGACACTCATTGCTTTGGGAGTATTCAATAACCTGAAAACACCAAGAATTTCCCCAAGCCAGTCTGCTGCCTTCGATAAAGCACAAACACGATAGAAGATGGAAAAATAAAAGAATTCAGTTCAATAACTCCTCCATGAGTATGGGTATAACCAAAAACTATAATATACTCAATAGGTACTTCTAGGAAATTTCTGGGCATCATACTCAAAAACAAGACACAAAAATCAGAATCTAAACTCATCATATATCAAAATTCCACACATCAATCACTAACTAAATCTCAAAGGAAAACCACCATTCCAATAATAAATACAGTATTTTAAATCCACAAACCCGTGAAAAAAGGTACCAAACATGAATAGAGATCACTAAGCAATTTCTTAGTCCATTTTTAAAACATTAAAAATACTATTTTGAAAGCCAATTTTCTGAAAACAAAACAACTTAAATATTCACAGTTGGAATCCCATGAAATTTCACATATAAATATACCCTTGTGAAAGCTCATTCACCCATCCATACATACCAAAAATTATCCATGATACACATTCATAACTCTATATGTGACCCCTTATAAAAATATTGAGGTTTAATTCAAAATACATCTCATTTTCAATAGATTTCATTCAACATAAAGTGCATATTCTCAAAAAAATTTAAATTTCTATTTATCATTAACGTAACAGTTTTAAAAATTCCCAAAAATTTTCCAATTCACATTCCAAAAAAGTGTTAACAAGATCCCAAAACAACATCCAAAAGACCACCCATTTTTTCCTTCGAATCCACAACTTCAATTAAAAGAAAACAATTTACATTTCAAAACCATTGTTTCACAGCAAACCCACATTCCCTTTTGAAAACCCATTTTCTATGATCCATTTTTAATTTTGAAATCCAATAAAGACATTAAAAACTAATCCCAAACATAACTCACATACAAAATTCCAAAAATAAGTGACTAGTGGCTATGGCAACCAGGTAACATGCCTTAGTATACCATGCTCGAGCATGCCTTAACCATAGAAAGCATATTTAATCATGCACTCGATATGTACATGGGTTGTAAATACTGGGAAGCCTGCCTCATAACACTAACTCACTTATTTTTTCATCCCACATCATTAAATACAAAGACAAATAAGAAAATTCTTATCCTAAAATAGCCCTAGAAACTCAAGTCTCAGAATGAGCAAGTGTTAATGATTTCCTTCCTACACCTACCTATAGAGTCTAGACACCCCAAATCACTAAGCTACCTCACACTGAAAATAACAAGGCCTTCCTAAGATATAAATTTGTTATGGACCAACCTGGGTCAACCCTATATCGATCACCTGAGCCGGCCTGTGAGAAGGCCAGAGAGGCATTTTCAATCCTCCCGGGCTGGGGACAAGCACCAATGGCATCAACAGGGTAACGATGGGAATGATTTTTCCCAATAAAAATAATCATAAATCAGTGGAATAAAATAATATTAACCCAAATTAATGAAACCAAAAAAAATAACTAAACAAGAACTAAAACCAAACCTGATGACCACTAAACTCCATGTAACCCCATGGGAAACTCTCTGATCCCAAGACTCAACATCCCCCATGGTTATCATGATCAAATCGAAACCCCCACCTAATAATAAATACAAGAACAATGTATATTCATGAGTATTAAAACTCCATAGATGTGACCATGTAATCTATTCTCAATTCAGTTCATTTAAAAAACAAATCATTAATACCACATTTGAACTAAAATATATAAATGTATGTATTTCACATGTTTTTTCCACTAAAGAAAATCACAGTCTATTTCCTTATTTACTATTCAAAACCATATTATTTCCCTCGATGTAACCATGTTCATTTTTAAAAGATATATGACATTATAGTTATAAAGGGGAGAGTTAGTATAAAACATTTCCAAAATGTTTTTTCATAAACATTTGAAAACACATTAAAATTGCAGCTGTAAACCAAACTATTCCCGAAGAAAACTCAACGATCATACAACAAGGGAAATGTGGAATAACCTAGAGGAGTAACTATCCCACAATGCATCAAAACATTTGTGCCAATAGACATGGGTGAAACCTAGGAGCTCATGAATATTATATAATGTACAATAAATGTGACTCATCGTGAAGCCATTCCCTACCTGAGGACGTCATAAAGCCCGAACGCCCGATCATCGACCAAGATGGCCTGATTGGGGGGCACAATACCATAGAAATAATAACAAAAATATCCCAATGATATGGGAACAAGCATAATATAAACTAGTGCTGAAATCATTCACCAAAAATGAGCTCACTATGCTAGGTTCCCATGTTCAAAAAATGGTTTGTTGGACAACAACAACTAACAAGCAATCAAATTCATTAATTTTAATCCTACACCATTGACAAAAACATCACATAATTACCCCCGAATCAATCCACGTGATTTTCTCCCTACATCCAACAACCAACAACACATAAGGGAAGTCACATCTGAGGACCACCCATTCCCATCCATATCCAACAGGCAAAGAGGTGAATCCAAAAGAGGGTTTTCAATGTAATTAATTTTACAAAGTACCAAACGTGCCTCAATCGATCACTTACACAAAATCATTTCTATAATAAAAAACACACCCCATAAAATTGAAAACCAAAAATGTACTTGGAAACCCAGTTAAGAAACTCAATTCACCACTTTAAATTGAAATCACATTTATATGTTCCAAAGGGACTTTTCATGAAACACTTAGTAAGCACATTTAATAAAAAAAAATTCATTAAATTAAAACTGAAATGGTCTTAAATTATTCCACACAAATAAATTATTCAAAAATACCTAAATTACTAACTCGTACTAAATAAATGTCAGCGAAAAAGAAATAAAAATTTTCAATATAAAGGCTAATATATAGAGATACCCACCTCAAGGTTGAACCAAGCTATCCACTTTGACAATTGGCTCCTTCTAACTAGAATTTGTTGTTCCCCCACTAAGTATAAGCAACTTCATATATATATAAGGAATTCTATCCCATATGAACATGCTTGCACAACAATGAACTTGTTATAGGAGATCATTAAACATATGCTCATATGCATATACAAGTCACCACTCTCATATGTATGAATTTTCATATATATACATGGACACACCTATGCCCATACATTTATATTCACCACCATGGATTACTATACATTTAACCGAGGAAACCGCTTATATATACACTTACCTATGCACATGCAGTTTAGTCGCCATAGTCCCAGCAACTCCCAAACATGAAGAAAGTTCCACGTTCCAAGCATATAATTTAATAAAAAATTAAAACACATACACTATCTATTAAAAATTTCAAAATAACACACCGAGGGTGTGCACAGATAACAAACCCATTTATTATAACACAATAATCAATCACATAAATCATAATCGTTATCTACAACATTAGGGATCAACACGTGAAACCATCATAGCATCACAAGTGCAAGCCATGCCTTCACCCATTTCATAAACATTTGAAAATCCATTTCCAAAACAATCTAAAATTTAAAACGAAGCTCCAATGGAAGGCATAAACATTTACAAGACTAACCACATAAATCAAGGGAAACCGCATTCCCAAATTTTCTTACTAAAACACCCCCTTTTATATTTAAAAACCCTTTAAACACAAAATAAGTATACTCCTAACCCATTTTCCATAAACACCAATTATCAAGTGCATTTCACAAAAAGGAATGATCTATTGATATTTTTATCAAACATTAAGGATGCATCTCATCCCATTTCCAACAATGAAATCTCAAATAGGAAAACCATGAATTTCCACAAGTGATAAACCGCTGCCATATTTAAAACCTCCATTTGGAAGGAAAGTGAAAAGACTAATTGATGCATTATGAAACACCCATATAAAACACATAAATTTAGGTCATAATATATCTTTAAAATTAAACACATTATCTATGGTAAAAAAATGGGTTTCCACCTCAAATATCATTTAATAAATCATTTGAAAATATATAAAAACATAACAAATAGACACCACATTACCTTATATAAAAAACACCCGAATACCATTTATATGTTAAATTCACACCATCTCTAGACTAAAATATAATCTTCATCCCTACCAGGATTTAATAAAGAAAACACATAAGTCATAAAAAAAACCAAGCCTTACTAAATTAATTTATATCCGAAATAGACTATGTTTCAAACAAGCATTCTATATAAAAATATAACACAATGTAGTCTATTGGAAAACAGGTTTCACACGCAAAAAAATACCGACAACTCAAAAAATCATAAAAAACATAAATTAATATTAAACCATAATGTTGAAATTGAAGAATACATACCTAAAAACCTTTTAGAGCCCACATCCCTTGATGGAAGTGGCTTAAATTTTCCTCAAAAGAACCCAAATAAACCTAAATAACATGATTAAATAAAAACAAAACCCCCCAACACATGAGAGTTTGGACATACCAATGAAACCCACTAAATTTGGGGAAACCACAAAAATGGGTTACTCACGAGATGAGGGTCCAATGACCATTGGTAGTGCCAGAGGAGGGGAGGATTGGATGGAGAAGTGTTGTCGTGGACTGGGCAGTCACGCAAGAAAGGGGTCGTACAATGGAGAAGTGTGGTGTAAAGAGAGGGGGTGGCGTGAGGAGGGTCCGGTTGGTGGAGGGTCGCATGCTGGAGGAGGGGATGGAGGCGCCAGAGGCCCTTGGCTGGTGGGGGGGTTCATTTGAAAAATGCAATATAGGGATATGGAGGAGATGTTAGTTCGTATGAGTGATATAAAGGAGAGGTAGATAGAAATTATTGAAAAAGAAATAAAAATGATGAAAATAAAATAAAATAAAATAAAACCTTAAAAATAATAATAAACCGAATAAGAATTATAATAATGTACCCAAATAATACTATTATTATTCATAATAACCTAATAATATTATTAATAAAATGACAATAATATTACTATTAATCATTATAATAAAAATATTATTATTAAATTTTTTAACATTTATTTTATTTTATTTCATTTTGATTTTAATTTAATAATGTTTTAAACATAATGAAACCATAAGGAAAATAAAAATAAATAAATAAATAAAAATAACCATCACTACAAGATACTGGGATGAAGTGAGACAAGAACACACTAGCAATCTTACCTGACTAGCATGGACCGACGAAGGAAACATGAAATGTGATAGCTTAGGGGATTCCAGCATGACCTAACCTCCCCCCACTAGGGACACAATTAACAAAAATCCAAAACAAAAAAAATATTATGTGGTTCACCACCCGTACGGGCATTACCATCCTCAGATGTGACCAAATCGAACTATGATTGAAAAGTACCTACAAGTCAATTTATACATGAACATCCATAAATAGATTTAAACCCACAATGGTATAAGCACTAAGGATAATGAAATAGAATAACCCATGATTCTTTGTACTGAAGGAGAAACTATTTTTTCAATAAACTACAATATGGAGGAACATGGTCCTCACGTCTCTTTCATCCAAATGTCACTATAAAAGAAAAAACAACCATGTGGGAGGATTAATGGATCCAACCACTCCTACAGAAGAAAAACACTATAAAATATTCTTTTAAAACCCTAGGGTCACTAACTAAACACTATATTCACTCCTCAACATATTGTTGGAGCACTTTTGACTGATGAATTTCTGGCCTCGTAGTCAGGCACCGAAACCCCTAATCAAAACTCCGTCTTCTGGTGCCACAATAAACCATACCGCAACTGAGACAACCCCAATATTCCCCACACACACCTACACACACATACCCACACATGACACTCTCACTAATGAATGTGTTAAAAATATTCCCATGTGCCACCCTTTGTTACTTTTAATGGGAGACATCGGGGGGATATGCACACATAGAATTCATAATCACCTAAAATTGAGGAATCTGAAATTTTATGAAATAAAGAACACTTCTATAAAAAAAGGTTCTCAGTATATTACACAACCTTCATCTTTGTATTCTAGTGGAAAAAATACCCCCAAAATCATCACCATACATGACTATTTCAACCGATAGATAAATTACAAAGGGAGAGACCATAAACCGAGTCCTGAAGAGCCTGAAAATCCTGAAAACATCCACAAAAACATCCTATAACAAAGTTTTCCAAACTTATGGTCTTAAAACCCTTGAATAGAGGAAAATGATGAAAGTTTCAAATACCATTTTAAGATAGTGGTAAACACCAAAAACCTAGACAGCTTCCACATTCCCCACAAGATTTTACTTCACCGCTTCCTGGAAGGATCTTCAGACACAATAGTATCAAACATCATTCATGATGACTCGGAAAACTAGAAAAAACTAATTCTTCCATATTCACATCTCACATATTCAATCCCAATATTAGAGGACTCACTTAACAGAGAAAAAAAATAAGAATCACATTATGAATTTCTAAAAGAGATTCCTTAGGAATACGAAATAGTGGACCTTCCTACAATGAATCACCAATGTCCATACATCAATCGTGTGTTAGATTTTTTGTAGTGGTGTACACTAGCTAATAAGGAAAAGCCTCGACCCAATCAAATTGGTACATTATCCAAACGTTACAAAAACTAGAACCAAAAAAGAAATGGAAACCATCACAAAGGCACTCTAAAAAACTTATAAAAAAGATCCACTAACAAAAAAATCAGACCAACATACTAACAAAAAACATGCCTGAAATATTTTTTGAATGAGAGGGGTTCTAGAATTCAAACCACCCTACAAAAACATCTATAAATAAATAAATGTTACACCACATAATCAATGGTTATGAAAACAACTAATATTTTTATGAAAACATGTTTATAAATACAAAAATGACTTGTGGGTTCACATTTACCAAGATTTCCTCATGTGTTTTACACATTCATAATGTCATGCCACATCAAGCACCTATCCACTTCCCACACATAACATATGCATGTGGTCACCTATGAGAAAAAAAAGTTCAAATCAAAACCATTCACTTTCAGATGACTTTAATATTCATCATTATCCATATTTAATCTATAAACTCTTTATTTTTACTCATGTGTTCTCAATTAAATTAGGTTCCCAAGACCATTTATAAAATAAATTTTCATTGAATCATTCACATTTTTACAAAAAAATCATTTTAGAAAATTCCACCGATTCAATCTACATTCAAAACTATTATAAAAACATGCTTTTCCATAATTTGAAAATAAATCATTTCCACATTAAAATAAATATCTCTTACATTATTCAAATGAATTTTTTTAGATTAATTTTCATACCCCATGGAGATATAAGATAATAAAATAGTAGATTAATATCTATTGGTGACTTGGAAATATGGTTTGTAGCCATACACTAATCACTCTACTTTCATTACAAGTTTTAAGGACAACATCCACAACTCCACATGGGTTGATAGGCCCTGTGTGCTCATTGGGACTATTGACCCAACTCCAATTTCATTTTCCAAACAAATAATAACAACAAGAATCAATTTACTCAGATGAAACCTGACATCCCCTCGTCACTTGAGTCCCATCATGAGGTGTTTTGGACTAGCACCTTACACATAATAAGAAAATTGAGTTCTGATAATCCAATCACTAGTCTACCTAGACTCTTCCACAAGGATCAATACACAAAAGAGAACATCCTACTTTGATACCATTTTCTCAAGAACCAAGTTAGGTCTCAATCCAACCCATCACCAACCCAAATTAATGGTCTGGCTTAAAGGACGTTACAGATCCCCACGGAATAGCAACTAATGCCTAGGTATCAATATTATAAAATGTGAATTATTAAAATGATACCATAATAATAAACAACCAAAAACATAAATAAATATAAATTAAAGAGTGAAAACCAAACATGGAATCAAAAATTATTAGATTTAATGTTTACAACCAAGAACGTAAATTCCAATGGACTATAACAAAATGTAAACTAAAATCCATCCCAAACCAACATATAATGATAAGAGAAATATACTCTTGTTACCACAAACAATATCCACAACAAGATCCACTAGGAACCCTATCCCCCAACACTACACGCCATGCCTTTACATGAAACCAACAAACAACTATAAATAAATACCCCCAAAAGTGGAAACATGGTGTTATCAAAGGCACAGTAGGATGATACCTAGATAAAAAAATTCCATGCTATAATATTCTAAAGATATTCTAACATGATCATTTAAATTAAATCTATAAAACAATCAAAGAAATCATTTTTTAGTAATCATTTTAAAGAAAATAAAAGAATTAACCTACAATGAAAAACAATACATATCCATTTTCTTGATAGGAAATTGAATTTATAAGTGTTAACACACACCCACACATCCCCACACAGATGTTTCATCATGTACCGATGGTTGGAAATCAAAAATATAAATTAGAGAACAATTGGTAGATCCCCTAGGGTTAATATAGCTCGAGTAGTACCCTAGAACCATTTTCCTCAGCGAATAGTGTCATAGTAACCCCAACCATCAGTGTCCACATGCACAAGCCACTATAGAGGAGAATCATCCAATGTTCTAATGTTGATTATATATCATCATAATTTTCTTATTTTTGTAAATGTCTATAAGATCCCAGTTATTATTCATAATGAATGGGTTTCTTCTTATCAACTTCCTTGAATGTTTTTTAGAAAATAAGGAAAATGGGGAAAAATCACAAATTTATGGGTACACAATATGCACATTTCTACACACTGTGTACTTTGGCAGTGTGGGATGAGAATATAGGACGTGTAGGCTTGTCAGTGATTCAGGTTGTAAAAACTAACACCACGCCAAGTACATAGTAATACACGTCGTGTAATCAGTTGGAAGGTGAACAGTAAGGTGGTGGGAGTAGCCGCCAGCTGAATGATAGTCCACGCCATGTAAATCGTATTACACACCGTGTAATTAGTGGGAATATGAAAAGTATGGTGGTGGAGAGTTTCCGGCAGTGAACAGTTAAAAATAAAGTACATGCAGTGTACTTGGGAGTACACGCCATGTAGTTATGTTTTTTTCTTAAAACATGCAGTAGCCTCCTCATTCACAAGAGGAGGTAGAAAACATGTTTTGGAGCTCAGGAGAGAGGGATGAGGCATGGTGGAGCCCCCGATCGCACATGAGGAATATGATTCTTCCGAATTCGATCTCGTTTGAACCGTGCGAGTAAGAACTTACCTCTCCATGAGTCTTTGCTGCAAATTCATTCTCTAAGGGATGTTATTTGAGTTCGAACTGATAAATATTTATCCTAGATCTATGTCCTTCTAGGTTGTTCCAGAAGGCATTATTCACATATATCGATTAGGGGAGATCGAGGTAGGTGGTCTTGTGTTTATTTCTAACTGTTGAGTTAATTTTGTGTACCATTGTGCTACGCGCCTATGTTTGGGGTGTTGTATGGATGATTTCTTAGTTTTTATGATATCTATAATTGCATAGACAATCTAATGAACATTTATAAAATGTTTTTTGGGATCGCTACATTGTTCCAGGGCCACCCGAGTGTGCATTCCCCTTGTTATCTGTTTGGACAGGATACCCATGGGTATGCCGTAATGATAGAATGATTTGAGTTCTCCTGAGAGGAAAAAAATTTATTAATTGAATATTCATTGGGCTTAGCCCGATTAATTTCTTAGTCAGAGGGAAGTGTTTTGTTTCTCCTGAGTTCTAGATACTGATTCTCCTGAGGGCAAGGTATTTATTCGCCTGAGGGCAGGGTACTGATTTGCCTAAGGGAAAGGTATTGATTCACCTGAGGGAAACATTTCTTATGCCTGAGAGAAGTAGCTTCTATGCTTGGGGGAAATATCTGGTATGCTTGAGGGAAAGGTTCTGATTAGCTTGAGAGAAAGGTACTACTTTGCCTGAGGGAAATGTTCACTTGAATAATCATTGTGGTGTTTTTCTTGTGTTATACCTTCCAAGATAAATCACAGGCTTGGTATTGTTAGTACCTTCTATTTATTAGTTTTCCTGTTATAGTTTTGTTGTGGAATTGTACAAGAGATTATTGTTTAAGGCCAGGTCTCGAGAACTTATAATTTAATTATATTGAATTGTTAAATAATAATTAAATGGTAATGGAACAGGTAGGAGTAGTTTCTTTTGAATACTTCCTAGCTTACTACGTTTTTTTACTGCACACTGTTGTTGGTCATTTTTACGGTCAGTTGGGGACGGGACTTTGGTGGTTACCCACTGGGATTTATTTCTCACACCCTGTTGGGGTCATGTCTTGGGCCTAAACAGATTATGTTACTAGAGGTGCTGATAAGGGAAAGAGTCCCTATACAGGTATTTGATTATTGTAGAGGAGTGGGATAACATGAGGCCAAGCTTAGGCTTGCGATGCTGCTAAGTTCTAGTTGCACAATTTTGTTTTGTTTTGCTGTACTTTGTGATGTATTGTATTTTGTTGTACTGTATCCTGTTTTGAAAGCTTTCTTAGAAATAGGACATATTGCTTCATCATATATGTATGACTTTTGGTTATCTTTTTCTTCAGTACCGTTATCTATTCAACTTTTTATTGTGTATTACTTCCACTTTTGGGTATGTTTATATTTTTCCGCTGCACTACACTTTGAAAAATGAGGGAATATTTTCCCCACTATCAGACCTAGGCCCTTACTGCTAGTCGGCATCCCCTTGAATTTGGGGAAATGCGCTTGAGGTCCTGTGACCAACCGAGTTTCTGGGGCACCCGTTGTGTGGCACCCGGATCTGGGATGTTACAAAGTGGTATAAGAGGGATTTTTTTAATTGACATACTATTTAGTGCTTATAGTCAGGGATAAGACCGAATTGGTATTTGGTAATAAGTTGTAACTGGGAATAGTTAACCCATGTACAAGGAAACCCCAATCTACCTCATTAAATTGCAATTTTTATGGTTATGCAATTTTACTGTTGATTTGATTTTCACTGATGGGTGATGCACTTGTGGTGTGTTGTTTATAATTTTATAATGGGTTCCATTTAGTTGCAACCCTATGAGATGATGTTATGTCATCTCAAGCATCATTTAGTAACATGTTTGAATCACATTCCATGCATAGTTTTCATGCCATGTAGGTGCATTAGAGATTGCATGATGTTGTGATAGATGTTGTGCTATGAAATGCATGTTGTTTTGATAGGTACCTTGATAAATCTGCCTATTGTTGATAGGGTATCGGTTCATGTTATGGTTGGGTTTATTGATTTTGATCATTGGTTCCTAAAATTATGGGCTCTCTTGGACCGGAATGTAGCAGATCATGATCCAACTTTATGTTTAGTTTGGTACTATAATGTTAAAGTTCTGGTGTTAAAATTTGATTTTAGAGGAGTATGGGCCCCAACAGATCGGAATAAGGAATACTAACGCTTGAAATTAAAGAAAAAAAGGGGTTCTAAAGAAGTTTCAGATGTGTACTGTCTAGAAACCCAGACAACAGGGTGTGTGGTTCTATTAACACATTCCATGTACTCATCTGTTCCGGAAGAAATAATTTTTTTTAATTAGACTCCATATGCTGTAATCTCACGTTGTTTAGTCTCTAACTGTGTCATATGATGTGTGGGAAGAGACACAGGATAGGGAATGTATTTCGGGAACACGTCATGTACACATTGAACACACTGTGTAATGTTGAACCTGTGTTCAGCCGTGTGACTGAAAACACGGACGTATGAACCTTAAAATAAACACGCAGTGTCTACTATGAACAAGTTGTGTAGTCTGACCTTGGTACCCAGCCGTGTAACTAACAACATGGGTCATAGTTATTCTTCAAGTACACATCGTGTCCATCTGTAACACGCCGTGTATTGTTAGCCATGTAGCCAACTGTGTAGCTAACAACATAGGTCAGTTGGGGCTTCTTAGTACATGTCATGTCCGTCTGGAACATTTCCTGTAGTAAACCTATGAACATAGGCCGTGTCACAAACTAAAACGGGCCGGTGAAGCTTGACTAGTACTAACCATGTACTAGTGGGACACGCCTTGTAGTTTTGACCAGGGAGAGACCTTGTTAATTTGGTCTTGTGGTCGGGAAAACAAAGTCATGTACATACTGTGTACTAGTGTAACACACCATGTATTTAGGGTTGAGACACACCCATACCAGCGTTAGAAAACGACCATGTTTGGGCTTATGGGTACATGCCATGTAGTCTCTTTTTTCCAGATCTTGGGTTTTTCTTTATCCTTTTTTGGTTGGCACCTTTAAACGGAAAAAATAACCTTGAAATTAAATTAAACTAAGGCATGTGTTTGACCATATAGAGTCATGTCGCCGAGAAGAACAAAAGTTATTTTCCAGGATAGTGGCGATGATTATACTCCATAAATGGTAGTCCATGGGATACCAGTGGATCATCCTGCTTTTCCAGATGCGGCACCAGCCATTATACCGGATGCAGGTGCGGATGCGCAGTTCAATGAAGGCTTCATGCAGTTCATGTAGAACTTCCAGGGAGCATCGCTAGTTTCCACACCTATGGTAGAGCTGGAATATATATTCTAGTAGCAGCATCCGCCTACATTTTCAAGGGATGGCAGACGATAGGCTGTAGAGTCTTGGTTGGGTTCTATGCAGACGATCTTCGACCATCTGGATATGCCTCTTAGGAGGATGTTCAAGCTCGCTACATATTTGATGCATGATTCCACCTAGAGATGTTGGGATGTTACCACCCAGACCGAGAATCACCGAGACATGGCATGGGATGATTTTCATGCAGCCTTCTTGGAATTTTTCTTTCCTAAGATTCTTATGGAAGATCGAGCTCAAGATTTCATGAATTTGGAGTAGAGATCCATATTAGTGATGGATTATTCTGCCCGCTTCACTGAGTTACAATGGTTTTCACCTGTTCTAGTGGTTGATGAGACATTGAGAGCTAGAATCGTTGATGATGGTCTTCGATATGACATCAGAGCACTGGTGAATGTTTTCAGGATGCCTACAGTTCATGCTATTGTGAACTAGGAACAAATCACATAGCAGAACCTACGGGAAGCTATTTGTGCAATCTAGGTGTTTTCGGCACCAGTCTCGGGTACTATTTCTACTGGAAAGAGGAAGAGGCATATGAATTTATCACACTGTGGTTAGACTAGTCATAAGAATTCTTCAGGTCGCTAGGTCATGTGCTACTAGTGCGGGAAGGAGGGGCACGATAGACCTCAACGTCCATGTGACCCAGTGGAGTGCCGAGTTTCCAGAAAGATTAGTCATAATAATCTTATTTTCAGGGAGTTTCCACCAATTACTAGTGCTAGGGGTTCTGTAAAGACACCACATGCGGCAGAAGGACCAACAATATCTTACCAGTCAGGGAATTGGAATGTGTTAGGATGTTCAGTCTGAGGTGATGGTTGTGGACATGGTATCCAAACACCATGATCTTAGAGGTAGTAGGGTGGGTCAGCTCAGGGTAGCCAGACTATGTAGCAGGGCTACGACACTTGATAGCATATGCAGTGCAGCAAACCCCATAATAGTATGATCCTGGACCTTCCACTGTGAGAGTTACTATTCTAGTGGCTTCTATTTTTTCTTCTGTACTTTTGGATATTGGGGCTACACATATCTTTATATCTGTGTCTATTGTGGAGGGCCTTGGGCTATGTGTTTCTTCATTTTCTTCTGATATCATGATGCTATACACTGCATTGGTAATTAGAATGCTGGTGTGCGTCAGTTCAAGGAGTTCCCCCTTGAGGTTGGTGGGTGTCACTTCCTTTGAGACCATTATCTTTTAGAGATGACGAGCTATGATTTCATTCTTGAGATGGTCATGTTTATACCCTTCCAAGACTTTTTGGACAGCAATCATCTCAGGGTGAGTGTTATGTCACCATAAAGAAGAGTGTTTCTATAAAAGGAAGAATGGGAGGTCCAGGCGAGCCGAGCTGGACCCGAGAATTATGAGTGAGGTGGAGTGATGGCCCAGATTGCAGGTTTATATCTCCATGACCATGAAAATTTTCAGAGGGATTTCCCTCCCTTGGTAAATAATTTTAGGGATGTCTTCCCAGACGACTTTTCAGGTCTACCTCTGGAGAATGAGGTGGATTTATTTATTGAGATTGTGCCAGGAGCGACACCAGTGTCCATTCCACCATATAGGATGTCTACACCAGAATTGCAAGAGCTCAAGATGCAGTTAGTGGAGTTACAAGTCAAGGGTTTTATCAGACCCAGTATTTCTCCCTGGGGTTCGCCTGTCCTTTTATCTAAGAAGGTAGATGGTACCCTCATACTCTATTTGGATTTTTTGAAACTGAACAGGTTTATGGTTATGAACCGATATCCGTTACTAAGGATTGATTATTATTTTGATCAAATTTGAGCACCACGAGTGTTCTAGATGATTGATGTGAGATCTTAAAATTATCATTTTTTCATTGGACCATCAGACATACCACTTATAGATTTTCGGAGAAGATATGATCTATATGAGTACTTGGTCATGTCGTTCAAACTCGAAAATTGCGCCAGCAGGTTTCATGTCTCTGATGAATCATGTGTTCCACTCATATATATATTCTTCTGTGGTAGTCATAGTGGATGATATCTTGGTGTAATCTCACACTCAACATGACTATTCCACCCATTTTGAGATAGAAATGAGTATACTAGGGAGAATCATTTATATTCTATGCTCTCAATGTGCCTATTTTGGATGGACCAGACTCACTTCATGTGTCATATTATCTCAGAGGGAGGAGTTGCGGTAGACTCGGAGAAAGTGAGAGCAGTAGATTCCTGGAAGCATCCTAAAAACCTATATGAAATACAGTGTTTCTTGGGTCTGGCTAGATACTACATGATATTTCTTCAAGACTTCTCTTGGTTAGTAGTGCCATTGACATGTTTGACTGGGATGTGTATGATGTTTGTTTGGTTAGAACCTTGCGACACAGCCTTTCAGGAGCATGAATGTTCTCTGAGGCCAGTCAGTTCCCCTCATATGGGTGCTATGGAAACAAGGCTAAGTGCATGATGAATCTTGGGAGTAGGAGACTGACGTACATGCTCAGCGTCCATAGTTGTTCTCAGCTACCTCGCTTGGTAGGTAAATTCGTGGACGATTTGCTTTAGCGGGGGACGTTTGAAAGAACACAGTTCGTATTCTTGAGGTATGAGTTTCTTCTTTTCCTCTACCATAAATGTTTTTGAGAAAATAATGAAAATGGGGGGAAAATACAAAACATAGGGGTGCATGCCGTGTACTTTTCTACCCCCGTGTAATTTTCTTCACACAGTGTACTTTGGTTGTGTGGGATGAGAATACAGGTCATGTTGGCTTGTTGAAGATTCAGGGTGTAAAACTAACTACACTCCTTTTAATTAGTAATAAACGCCATGTAAACATTTGGTAGGTGACCAGTAAGGTGGTGGGAGTATCTGCCTGCGGAAAGAAAGTACATGCTATGCACATAGTATTACACACCGTGTAAATAGTCAGTAGATGAACAGTAAAGCGGTGGAGAGTGGCTGCCAGTGAACAGTTAAAAATAATGTACATGTCATGTACATTGGAGTACACATCGTGTAGTTTTGATTTGTCACATAAAATATCCAGTAGCCTCCTCATTCGGCAGAAGAGGTAGAGAACTCGTTTTGGAGCTTAGGAGAGAGGGTCGAGGCTTCAAGGAGCTCCTGATTGCACATCGTGAATCCGATTCTTCCACAGTCGATCTCTTTTGAACGGTGCGGGTAAGATCTTCCATATCAATGAGACATTACTTCCAATTCTTTCCATAAGGTATGTTATTTTAGTTTGAATGAATAAATTATTATCCTAGATCGACATCCTCATGGGTTGTTTCAGAAGGCATCGTTCACATATATCGATTAGAGGAGATCGAGGTAGGTGTTCTGGTGTTTCGTTCCAACTTTTGAGTTGATTTTTTGTTCTGTTACGCCATGAGCCTATGTTTGGGGTGTCGTATGGCTGAGGAATTAGCTATTAAGAGATCTATAATTTCATAGATAATCAAATAAACATGTATAAAATGATGTTTGGAATCATTTCCTTGATCTAGGGCCACCCTGAGGGTGCATTCCCCTTGTTTATCCATATGGCGAGGATACCCGTGGGTATATCGTGATGATAGAATTTTTTGATTTTTCATGTGAGGAAGTATATTTATTACTTGCTTATGTGTTGGCCTGGGACTAGTTACTTTCTTAGCCTGAGTGCAGTGTTTTGTTTTACCTGAGGATAGGGTACTGATTCGCCTGAGGGAAAGGTATCGATTCGGCTGATGGCAAGGTATTGGTTCGCCTGAGGGAAAGGTATTGATTCGCCTGAGGGAAATATTTATTATTCCTGAGTGATGTAGCATCTATGCCTAAGAGAAATATCTGGTACGCCTAAGGGAAAGGTTCTGATTAGCCTTAGGAAAGGTACTGTTTATCCAGTGGGTAATGTTCACTTAAATATTCACTATGGGGTTTCATTTTGTTATACCTGCCAATCTAAAGCACATTCTTGGTATTATTATTACCTTCTATTTGTTAGTTTTCCTATTGCAGTTTTACTATGGCATTATACAGAAGATTGTCGACTGGGGATGGGTCTTGAGAACATATAATTTAATTATATTGAATTTTTAAATAATAATTAAATGGTAATGGTGCTCGTAGGAGTAGTTGCTTTTGAGTACTTCCAAATTTACTGCATTTCATTATAGCACACTATTGTTGCAAATTTTTACGGTCAGTTGGGAACGAGCCTTTGGTGGTTTCTTACTTGGATTTATTTATCACACCCTATTTGGGTCATGTCTTGGGCCCAAGAAGATTATATTACTATAAGAGTTGATAATTGAATGTGTCACTATACAGGTACATGATTGTTGCAGAGGACTGGGAGAGCACGGGATCAAGCTTAGGCTTGCGATGCTACTAAGTTCATGTTGCACTATTTTGTTTTTTTATACCTTGTGATGTATTGTATTTGATTGTAGTGTATCCTATTTTGACTGGTTTCTTAGAAATAAGACATATTGCATCATCATATATGTATGACTCTTGGTTATCTTTTTCATTGGTTTTGTTTTCCTTTCATCTTTGTATTGTTTTTTCATCTACTTTTTGGTATGCTTATATTTTTTAAACTACGATATACTTTAAAAAATGAGGTCATAGTTTCCCCACTATCATACCTAGGCCCTCGCTGCTAGTCAGAAGACTCTGGCGTTTGGGTAAATGCTCTTGAGGTCATGTGACCAACCATGTTTGGGGGCACCCATTGTGTGGCACCCTGATCCGGGATGTTACGACATCAATCTAGCTAAGTGAAACTCGGGCCATCCACTTTTGAATTACAAGAGTAGTTCTCCTAGTTTTCCCACTTAGATATTAAAGATTCCCTTATGATCAATCCAATTTCGCATGTTACACAAAACAATGATTTTCACAGACACATTTCATACATTCTAAACATACCAAAAAATCAATATTTTCTATAAAAAAAACTACATTCCATTTTACACACACTAAAATTTTTCTCAAATAAATTTAACATCACTTATAGAATTCATAAATCTTTTACTAGAAAATTACAATAGTAAAATACAATCAATCTAATAAATTGATAGGCGAAGAGAATTTTAAAATCCACAAAAAAAAAGATGAATTTTGAAACATTATTTTCATCAGGTAAAAATGTACACTTCTTTTTAAGGGTGAATAATAAAAACCATCAATCCAAATTAAATAATTTATCTATTGAAAACTAGAATATAACATTACTACTCTAAAAATTCCTTAAAAACCCCATTCTGAACCATCCACAAAAGGAAAAAATTCTTTTTTAGAAACAACACATTAAGACATACACAAAAATGAACTTACCAGTTTTTATGTCCACATTCAACATGAATGCATGCAAAAACAACCCTAATATATATTTCTCACAACAAATTTAATCTAAAATGCAATTTTAAATGAAAAAACAAGAATACAAAAAACATCTATAAATGTTATGTCACATGACAAACTACATCTCCTGAAGAACCTTATAGAAAATGATTTGAAATCCTATCTGTGCCTCAATCACATCACATAGTGGAAAAAATAATTAATAATTAATAAGATAAAACCCAAAAAAATCCAAGATTAATACCCTTGATAAGAACCCCAATCACAGGAGAGAGGAACCCTCATAGAAAAAGATGTAAAAATCTATAATAAATATGGAAAATGAGAGGGAAGACACTAAAATGATTGTTCCTTGATGAATCTAGACCAAAAAACACCAATAAAAGATAGATATGTGGGATCCATGAGAGGGGGAGGGTGTAGCTAAGTTGTCGATGCTGAAAGAGGGGGATAAAAGAGAGGTATGGGGTTTAAATCGGGAGGGGTGAGAAAAACACCACAAAATTATAATGACCGGAACACCGCACTGTTAGTCCAAATATTTTTTCAAACCATACAGAGATCGTGTTGCCAAATATGTTTTAGGGAAACACCAATCACACATTATATTTAAATCATTTGAATAAATTTTTAGAGGTCATGTTGTCACTTCTGGTCTTGACCCAGACCTATCGTGAAATTTCCTAGTCTAATACATACAGTCACTCCTAATCGTGTTCCAACCTCATGCTAAAACCTATTAAGACCTAATTTCATACTTTTCTAAAAAAATCAAAATGAAACCTAAAGGATCAAGCATTAACATGTACATATAGGAAGAAGACCTCATAATTTTAAACCTTCCACACCTGGTTATCATGATAAATGTTTGAGCACCCGACCGGAACTTGAATAAAGGAAAACATAAAGAAATGGGTGTGTCATTATTTTTCAATTTTATTCTCTCATATATCATGTTATTTAATTCTTTACTGATCCATAAATTATGAATTTATGTTATTTATTACATGAATTTGGATAATGATATTTGATATATAAGGAATTAATTTAAAATAATTGGCTCATATTATCATACTATTATATTCATGTTATGATCATGTATTCAATGATATCTCCCTTTTTTAACCTTACTAAGGATATAAAATCCCCATTTCTTGTATTTACATTACCATAGTTATAATGAAAGGTAATAATTATGATATGTATTTGAAGGATTCCAGATATTAAGAACTTAGTTGGTGTAGATTTAGATATTTTAATTACATTTTGATTATGATTTCAAGTTTGTAAATTCACTATACAAATACAATTTTTGGGTTGCTCCTTATATTATTTAATGAATAGTCATATATTATAATTTTATATTGACGTATGTAATGTGTGAGTCTATATAGTGGGTATCGGATAAAGGATTAGTTAACCATTTGAAACCATATTGAGAAAACATTAGTGGTAACAGTAGAAATAAGTCAAAGTATAAGATATAATCCTGAATATTTAGTTTGACAAAAATTAATAGATGATAAACCTAAGGTTTCATAAAATATGGTTTCAATATTTAGACATCATAAAAATTATGTTTTAGGGTTATGTGGTTTCCCAATATTAATATTATTCCACATGCAATATGTAATTTTAAATGGACAGAACCCAAAGTAATCATTTTAATATGGAATCTAACAGTCAATGGAAATACTTTCTTCCTGAGAATCCTATTTAATTAATATTTTTAATCTAATGAATTAGTATTATTATTAATCATATATTTTATTATATGATCAAAAATATCAACATTGATGGGTGACCATAAATATATAATAAGACATGGATGGAGTTTAATAAAGGCGAAGGACAAAATAATATTTATATTATAAATTATCTACAATGTTGGAAGAACCACACAAATAAATGTGTTAAGGGAAGGTGAAGAGTTTTTTTAGTTATTAAACAAGGGACATGAATAATGTAATTTATAATGAAAATTTAATTTTCAGTTAAAATATTGGAAGAGGATAATGGCCTCTATAAGTATTCTTGAAAATTGAATATTTTATTAGTACAATGTATGCGCATTGTGAAAATCAATGTACTATAAGGAATGTTCATGAAAATAATCATTAATGTTATACAAGTTATGGGTTTAAAAAGGATGATAGAGGGACTATGATTGATTTATAAAAGGTTTTTTTATTTAAAATTTTTTATGTATGTTAAATGTAAGAAACATATTTAAATATTATTTGATGAATCTTATGACATGATTAATATTTCATATTAAAAGAATAAATATATTAAGGAAAAAAATGTGAATCTTAGTTAATAGTTTTAGAAGGATTTTGGATTATTGGAGTGTTTATATATTTGGATTAAAGAATTATGTTCTATAAGTGTAATACTAATGATAAGGTAGTTAAAAATTCATAAAACATCTAATGATTATTCCAGAGTGGGTTCTCTATAAGGATTTGAAATCATCTATTGAATTTTATGAATAACCAGTAAATTTGAATTTTTATTAATGTTGTATTTTTGGAAAACACAAGATTATGGGAAACTTAATCCTTATTATGAGTCTAATGTAATACTAATAATGTTTAGTTTTTATATGGAGATTATTGATGTTGATATTATTGTGGACCAGTAAATTCATTACCAGATGGAAAAATAATTCATGTCATATTTTAGGTTGATTATTGATATTTTTTGGATTTCGATAGTATATTCAATAGTTCATGAACGTATTTAGGTAAAAAAGAAGTTATTAATTCTTGGAATCTACCGTCTATTCATGTTCAGTTAACATAAATGTTATGGATACCATCATGAGTTTATAATGTTGAAGTTGATCATATGTTCAATGTTCCAAACACCACCTGTTATGATTTTAGTTTTTTGGATTTTAATGTTATTGGAATCATATATTGGATAAGGGGAAGAATAATATATTATGGTTTGAACCAACCTTAGACGTTGATATATGATTTAATGATTTGTTAAATATATTCAACATGATAGTTGTATGTAAATATTTATGATGTCTGAAAAGTGATTAGTATAAAATGTAATATTTTAATAGATAATTATGTTCTACAAGAGTATTGACATTCATATTTCTATATATGTTTAGTTCAGGATTTTTTGGTGATTTTGAAAATGTTAAAAGATTATATAATAATTTATCATGGTCATTGATAAAATTTTGTAGTTGATCCATTGGGATGAGGTATACCCATTGGTATACTTTTTGATGTAACATGGATTATTATTTTGGAATAACTTAGTTAAATGATTTAGAATATGTAAGATTAATGGTATGATATAACCTTTTAGATTTAAACATTATAAAATTTTGATGATACTATGCTAATTATCGTGTTGGAACCCAATGTTTTATTATTCACATGATTGTTTATTTATGTTGAGAATTATCTTGTGAAAATCGTTATTTGTTTTTGTTAACGCATAAGGATTAGTTCAATATCTTGAATTTTTTCTAATTTGATAAGTGTTGAATGTAGTGATTCAAGAATAAAAACATTCATCTTGAATACTCATCATTTAGATAAGTAGTTTATAATGGGGTGAAATTTCATTAATGTATAAAATTCAACATTTCAATTTCGTATGATTTCTTATGTTCTTTTTATAGATAGAAAATGAATTATTCCCTTTCATTAAACTGGCATCAAGAAAAAAATTCTTAAAACCATTTATTACAAGGAATTGATGGAATTTTAACCAATCAATTGTTCATAGTTTTTTGGTTGTTTACACTCTTCTAACTATTTTTTTTCCACTCTCTATTTGTCCACGTGCTTTAGATTTATATTCCAATTCCCCATTTTAAATTTTCACTAATTTTATATAATTTGGAAATATATTTTTTTGTGAAATTTGTACTTCCCTTTCTCTCTTTTTAAGGAGATTTTTTATGAAGCCCTGTGAAAATGTTGGTTTTAAACAACAAATTTTTCAAATATAAAATCTTTTTATTTCCAAGGCCAAATTGATATTCTATAGATATAATTTATTAAAAGTGCATAATGTACACCCTAATTTTGATAAAATATTCCTCATTTATTTTTTTCTTTGATAGATTAAGTTATATTAAATTATGAGTTTAAATAAACAACAATATATTAATAAAATATTATTCTGTGGAAATACAGAGTAATTCATTTAATTTTTTGGTATAAATAAGACTAAAAACACTATGAGATACAAAAAATTATCATACAAACTATATATTTATTTATTAATTATTAGTAAATAAACATTAATTTTTTTATTAACGTTTTGTTATTAATTAAATAAATATTTCCTTCCAAATTATTTTATTGATTCTTTTCATGAAATATTATAGATAAATTTTAAAAAAATAAAAAATTATAATTCAAAAAATAAAATAATTTTTGAAATAATCATATAAAAATTAATTTAGGGTGTATTGTCATTTTTTAATTCTTAGAGAATATTGATTTTTAAATGAATGGTGAAAAAACAAGATTTTTTTGGGATATGTATATTTTTGTATCAGGTATGTAAAAAGTTAATTATTTAAAAAATTGTTCTAGATTTAATTTTTTATATTTTTTTTTAAAATAATATAATTCTGTCTATTGGAAATAGTTTCAATTTTGAATTAATTATTTTAAAAAATATTTTTTACTAAAATATGTATTTTATTAAAAAACATTTTTTTATGTCCACAATGTGGTTACATAATAATAAATTTAAGTAATAAATATTTTTGAATGATATAATTGATATATATATTCACATATTATTCAATAAAAAAATAAAACAATTTAATAATTTTATTATGCTTGGGATATGAATAAATATACCTTATTATAAATGAGTTATTTTCTAAAACAAATTTCATCAAATTATTCAAATTTATTTTAAAATTAATTTCTTCCAAATATAGGTTTTTAATTTGATAAAATTTATTATATATTTTTAATTAAGAATTTTATATTTTATTAATAATAATTATTAAATTTAGTTAAATATGAATATTAATCAACGTAAAATGTATCATCTCTGTAGATGGAGAGTTAGGTTACGCTTGGTTAGACATAACAATAAGGGAATAAATTTTCATCTTAATTATTATTTTACGATGGAAATTAGACTTTTGTCACTATAGGATCTATTATTCTAATTTATTGGACACTTTTCCATGAAAATTAACTTTATAATATATAATACAATGGAGGTTTCAAAATGGAACTCTTTTTGTTTTGAATATATATTCTTTGTCCACATAGAGAAAAAGTTACATTTGAATGAATAAAATATTAAATTTTTAGAATAATGAATTTATTACCATGATAAAAATTTATTTCAAAATTTTTATAACTATATAAAGACCTTAAATAATTATGATGCACTGATACTATATTTCTCTAATTAGTAATAAAATTCAATTACCCTTATAAAAATAGTTAAATTAATATAATTTTATTGAGATAATGTTTTCCCAAAATTTTAAAAATTAATATAAATAATTTTTTATTTTAATATATCATATGTGAATTTTAAATTGTTAATTTTTACTCTTAAGTCAAATTAAATGAATAGTGTCTAGATTGACAATAATTATAATTTATGAAAATAATATGTTATTATATTACCAAAAAATAATAAAAAATAAAAGAGGATAAGAGGGAATTTTCTTTGGATGATAATAGCATACCTTTCCAAACTATAGGAGATTCAAAATCATTTTATATTAGAATGTATTTAATCTATTTCAATTTTTTAGGAACTTCCCATGGTGCCCCTCCACTTAATTATAAAAGGTCAACATTCTTTTCTCTTCTATAAAAAACATTGAACCTTCTATAAAAACCATCCTATTATAATATATCTTATATACTCTCATGTAATCAATCTATATGTTCTATAAATCACAAAAATTCAAATTATAGAGCCCTTGAGAGTGTTTCTAATGGAGCTATTTCAATGTATAGTTAATCACCTTAAACGATATCTTCTTAAAAATTAGTCTTTTACCTCCAAAAAAATCTACTATTTTAATTATAAAATAATAAATTAAATATCATAAACTTACTAAAATATAATTATGATTGTGAGACCACCTTTATTCGCCATCATTCCATCAAAGGTGATGTCAAAATATACATTGTTTGTATGTATGACATACCATCTCCACACAGTAAGGCAATTAAATTATCATCAACATATTTTATATATAGTTATTTAATGGGTTTAATATTTATATATGATAAATATTATGTAATTATTATTATTTAATAATAATATAAAATATATCTTGTCATATTATACACTATTTCAGTGTGATAATATTGAGCGTGGGTTGATATGGACGATGAACTCCGTGAAGTGAGTTGATTCCTTTTTCATTTCTGATTTAGAAGGATTCTAATAAAGATATATTTAATGAATATATATGTATATAATATATATATATGATATAAAAATTATTCTATAATTTTGATTTCTTATTTAACTATCTTTCTCTGGATCTTTTGAAAAAAGGAAACATTGTTCATCCGTGCGTACATCCATCTATCTCCACGAATTATGTAATTACTTTTTCATTATAAATCATTTATTAATGACTCTAAACAATTATATAATGAATATATCTTATATTTATATAATTATAAACCTTTTTTAATTGATTTATCCATTAATAAGATATGTTTATGAAAACCACCTAACCAATACTGTCATGAAATACAAAGACTATATAACCAGGACTAATGATTTTAATAATGAAGTTTCAAAATACATGAAAAAGTTTATAATTACGTCATATATAATATTTTATATTTGATTTTAGTTTATTAGTATATTTATAATGAATATATTTTTTTTGTAATTGATTTTATAAATCATTCAAACAATGTTAGACCAAAGGTAATCATATATCCTCTCAATTTTATTTAAGTGGGACACATGCTATGTATACCCATGATTAATTTTATCGACTTTATATACTAACCATAAATGAATTTTAATATTAATATCATTAAAATTATTGTTTATAAATAACTATAATAATTTCATTCAGTAATTAGAATTATTACTTAAATGTTACCAATGTGGTAAGGGTATATTTTTAGTGAATTATTAGTTGTGTGTATTTTTTTATTATGGTTTGGATGATGAAATATTATTATCTACCTCCAAAAGAATCAATAATATTCTTCTTCTAGGGTTATTTATTGAATATAATTTTTTTATTAATTTTCTCCACCTTATGTACTTAAGACGCCAAAAATATATTTTTAAGAAAAATTGACTTCCTTTCTTTATGAGGTCAGAAATGTTTTTGTCCATATCCATGTTTATCTAAAAATTTCTTATAGAATCATATTAATACTATATTATTATATTTTAATTTAATTATTACCCATTTATTAATATTTACCGAACATATTAAAAAAACCATCGTTACATTTGATGAATAAGGTACTTTTGAAATTTTTACCAAAAAAATGAATGTAATGTTTTATTTTATCTTATATGTAAAGAACATAATTTATCACAATGATGACCAATCTATGTTTTGAAGCAAAATTTTAATGTTATAATATATATTCTCAAATAATATATTCACTAATTTTGTGGAAATATGTTTATTTTAAATTAGTGATATAAATATCGGAAAGTTAATTTCAACCGGAATTATTTAATACTCTTTTAATTGTATTTTTATTCAAAAAATAAAAAAATCATGATTTCACTAATTCATTACTCGGGATAAGATCCAAGAATTACATTCATATCCATTATTTTCATATATTATGTTAATGATTAATATTTATTTATGAGACTATGTCCTTTTCAACAATTTAGGCTATTATGAAATTGCAGAATATTTATGAAACCTGTTCATTTTTTATTGGAAAAGATATGATGAATTCATTATAAAACCCATTTGATCACAATTATTGTTATATAATGAGTTTTTGGATCATATAGAATACATATGAACTATTTTTCAATATTTCAATGTGGTTCTATTATAACATGTGACATCCTAGACCCGGCTGCCCCTCAACCCATGCCCCGAGCCCGATTGGCCACCGGAACCTTGGCTCATCTCCCCGTAGGACCGGGGCTTCCGACGAGCAGTGGGTGTGTAATGGTAAATGAGTGTGGAGATTGTAACCCCATGGAAGAGTACACAATGATATTGCAGCAAAATAATATAAATAGTGGAAGCACAACCAATGGATAAACAGAAGAAAAAGAGAAACATACAAACCAAACAACAGTAAATGGAAAACCCTGATATATGCACAAATGTCACATAGGTAGTGTGTGATACAAAATGGATGCATGGCATGCCAATACAATGGAAATAGATGGAAAACATTCTATATAGTAATACAAAAAGAGAACAAAAGTAGTACACGAACATTTCTAGCCAAGCTCGGTCCTCTGCTCTGGAACTCCAACTAGAACATATATATATCAACAACCTGACGCAGGACGCTTTCCCCTACTCGTACCTGCAGTAGTAAAGTCTACACAGATGCCAAGGAGGCGGCCTGGGTAGGGTGTGATATAAGTCTCAGTAGGCCACCACCAACGAGGTCTACGTGTAATCCAAATAGGTGTTCACAAAATAAACAGTGTCTGGTCAACTGCAAGTAAATAAAGAAAAGTAAAAAACCACCTTCCCACTCAGGTTCAAGAAGGACACCTGGCGAGTCTACCTGCTTCAGCTCATGGATGGTAATCTGAACAATCACCAGAGTTACAAGTACATAGATATAGGATATCACCAGCATGAGGGAAACTTGCCTCTCATTCATGCTTCTCACATATGTATAATCATCACTGGCCCAAGGTATGAATGTATCTCGTCCATAAGCACAGTAACTGGAATGGGGAAAGAATGCTTCCCACCCATAAAGGAGATATAGTCATGATGTATAAATGCTTCCCATCCTGTTACACAAATATTTAGCTGGAACAGGGTAAGAATGTTTCCCGCCCACACACAAAGATTCATCTGGCATGGGACAATAATACTTCCCACCCACACACGGAGATTTATATGGCATGGGGTAGGAATGCCTCCCACCCATACACGGGTTTTCAAAAGCACGTCAACACAGTATGGAATAACCATTCACATCACAATATATAAGGCAATCCATCTTATATCATATCACATTAACAAAACATGGCATTTCCCAATAACGTTATGAGGAAAACATACATATCAATTCATTAAAGGGTTTGGGCTATCTCATCCTAGCCATCCCCCTACCATTTCATATTCCAAACATGGAAAATTCCCATTCAAGACATATCATTAAGGGCCATGGTGAAAAAGGCCAAATCATAATGCATAACACCTATGGTTGACAACTCCCGGTCCACACCTCATTTAAACACCCTAACAAGGTTAGATTCATCAATCTCATACCATAAGGGTCATCTAGATATGAAGAAGTTAATATAAATAAAGGTTTTGATGAAATACAAACCACAGCCTGATGATAAAAACTCAAAAAGGATAAAACCCGAAATGGAAACCATGTGACCACCTACATTAGAGTTGTAGGCATAGGATCACATGATTTCGACCTCAGCTTTGCAGTAGGTTGGAAGAGATCTTAGTTCTAGAAAAATTCTTTCGAAATAGGGAATATGAGCCTAAATCAAAATAGAGAAACAAATACCAAGATTCACCGAGGAAACCGGGTTGCGTGAGGTCAACCTTACCAAGGTTGATCCAACGCCTTCGACGGATCGAAGAACGGATGCCGGATGAAGAAGCAACCAAGAAAATAGAGGGAGGAGGATTTGGAGCTCAAGGGGGGATCCTTCTCTGGTTCTGTCCATTGGAGGAATAAAGAAAAGGTTTTGGGCTTTTAAAACAATTGAAGGGAAAAATGGTCATTTTACCCAGAACATGGCCGCACGGTTTTGGCGCAAGGTTTACCAAACCGTGCGCAAACAGTGCGCACCTCACTGCCTCCCAACCAAGGGCCACATTGTTTAGGAACATGGTTTATCTAAACCCTGTACAAGCCATGCGCACCTTCCTACCTCCAGACCAAAGCCACACGGTTTGTCTAAAACCATGCACAGGTCGTGAACCATTGACTGAAAGTCCATTTCTCATACTCCTAGGCTCCGAACCAACCCCGGACACTCCCCAAACCTTCTTTAGGATTTTACAAACATTAAACAATCTCAATGGAAAGATTTTAAAGAAAACCTAATGATCTGTACATATGCCAAAGAGTCGGTTTATTACAAACTCCCCTCCTTAAAGCTACTCATCCCCGAGTTGGCCTTCCAAGGGTACATAGGTGTCATAAATGAAATGATTTGGCCATTGTAAATGTATATCAGTCTCTTGCTCCTAGGTCTCTTCTTGTACCCAATTGTGATTCCATTTCCCTCGTACAAGAGGAACATACCTGTCATGGAGTGTCTTCACACGCCGGTTAACAATTCGCATCGGATAATCCTCAAAGTAAGAATCCATATCCAATTCAACATCATCAGGGTGAATAGCATGATTCAGATCTAAAAAGTACCAGTATTGTTGAGATACATGAATAACATCATGAATGGCCTTGTATCTTTGTGGATGTGCAATCTGGTAAGCTACTGGTCTGATCTGCTTCATTACCTCGAAGGTTCATATGAACCTGGGTGAAAGCTTTCCTTGCTTCCGTATATGTCTTTTCCCCAAACTGGGTGAGACCTTCAAGAAACCTTGTTCCCAACCTCAATCTCAATAGGTCACTAGTGCTTGTTACCATAGGACTGTTTTCTAGAATGAGCTGTCTGTATATGCTTCCTAATAAGCTATAACTTCTTTGTAGTCTCCTACACAAGACGTGGTCTTGGAACAGCTGCCTCCCCTACTTCAAGACATCACAAAGGAGAGCGACAAGGCCTAGCATATAAGGCTTCATAGGGAGCCATCTCAATGGTATCCAGAAATATATTGTTATAATAGAACTCGACAAGAGGAATGGGTTTCTCCCATGAACCTCCAGAATCGAGAACACATGCACGTAACATATCCTCTAGTACCTGTATAGTCCGCTCGGTCTTTCCGTGAGTCTGCGGGAGATTGGCCATGCTCAAAAGTACCTGCCTACCCAAGGCCTTCTATAAACCCTACCAGAACTGAGATGTAAAATGAGGATCTCTTTCCGAGACAATAGAACGAGGTTCTCCATGGAGGCGCACTATTTCCTTGACTTACAGAGTTTCCAAGTCATCAACCGTGAAGGTCTCCCGCACAAGTAAGAAATGAGAGACCTTCATCAAACGGTCTATGATAACCCATACTGCATCATTTCCATGAGGTGACCTGGGTAAACTGGTTACAAGGTCCATAAACAAATCCTCCCATTTCCACTCCGGAATGGACAACAGCTGCAGAAGCCATTCCAGATGTTGATGTTCTGTCTTCCCCTACTGACAGTTGGAACAACGTGTGATAAAACTGGTTATCTCCTGCTTCATGATAGGCCACCAGTACTGTCATCACAAATAACGATACATTTTGGTGATTCCTAGGTGAACTGCCCATGTTGAGGAATGGAATCCCTCATCACCTCCTCTTGGATGTCTTCTGGTACCCACACATGCCCATGAAACAATAAAGTATCACCTTTATCCATGGTCTAATTTGAAGAGGCATCATCGACGACACTTTCTCGTAAAACAAGGCCTTCTGGATCAGATAACTATCATTCCCTGACACATTCCAAAAGAATACATGTCACCACTAAGGATGAGAGAACAGTTTTACCCTAACCATTATGAGCATAAATGTGAATCTCTAAAAATAGGTCCATTAGCTTCCACTCCTCATTAGATTCTCGAACCACTTGTGACTGAGTTTTCCGACTCAGCACATCGGCAACTGAATTTCTGTTCCCAGGAGTGTATGCCAGTTCGAAATCAAAGGACTGAAGGTACTCGACCCACCTATATTGCCTTTGATTTGGATCCCACTGATTGAAGATATATTTGAGGCCTTTGAGATCAGTGAATACCACAAAATTCTCTCCCAACAAATTGTGTCTCCCACACTGTAAGCAATGCATAACCACTACGAGCTCGAGGTCGTGCGTCAGAAAATTCCATTCATGAGGCTTTAACTTAGAATAATCATACACAATGACTCTCTCTTCCTACATCAAGACATCTCCAAGTTCGATACCTAACGTGTCACAAAATGCCGTATAATCTCTTCCTGGCTCCATTAAGATTAGTTTTGGTGCTGACGTTAGTCTACCCTTTAGTTCTTGAAAATCCTCTTCATAAGGTTCTGACCAATCGAATCTCACCCCCTTTTTGGTCAAACCTGTAAGAAGTGCTAATAGGCATGAAAAGTCTTGAATGAACTACATATAATATCCAGAATTCCCCACGAAACTCCTTATATCAAAGATGTTATTGGACTGCTCCCAAGAAATTACAGCACTTACTTTCTCAGGGTCAAATGAAACTTTAGACTTAGAAATAATGTGACCCAGGACGTGAACCTTACTTATCCAAAAGTGTCTTTACTGATCATAGAATAAAGATGATGCTCTCTTAGTGTATTCAACACGATCTCATGATGGGTTTCATGGTTCTGTCTCGAGCGTGAATAGAATAAGATATCATCCACAAATACAACCATAAAAGAATCAAGGTAATAGTGAAAAATCTGATTCATAAGAGCCATAAACACCGTAGGTGCATTCGTAATCCCAAATGTCATGACTAGGTAATCATAGAGACCACACTAGCTCTTGAATGTCGTGCAAGGTATGTTCGAAGTCCTAACATGCACCTGGTGATAGCCCGACCTCAAATCTGTCTTTGAAATCACTTTTTCTCCTCAGAGCTGATTGAAGAGGTCGTCAATTCGAGGTAAAGGGTACAGATTATTACTAGTCAGATGATTTAACTTACTATAATCCACGTAAATATGAAGGGTACCAATTGACTTCTTATAAAAGAGAACCGGTGATCCCCAAGGAGAAGTACTGGGACGTATAAAGCCTTTTTCTTCCAGGTCCTCCAGCTGACAATTGAGCTTTAGAAGTTCCTTAGGTTCCTTCCTATATGGAGGAATGGTAACTGGTACAGATCCTGGTATAAGATTAAGAGTAAACTCCACATATCGCACTGGAGGTAGACCAGAGAAATCATCAATAAAGACATAACTGAAATGCTCCACCACCAGAGGATAAACAGAGGGTTGTAACCCTTGGTCATCGAGGTAAAGACTGGCAACCTGTGGCGTGAAACCACCTATGATCTTGTGTTCCAGTCCAGCTGGTGTCGTACTAAGATCCCATTCTCCCTTATTCATATGAGTGCCACCCTCTGGTGACATAAACGCCACCCTCCGACAATAGCATTCAATCTGGGCCCTATAGGGAACTAACCAGTCCATCCCGATTATTACATCAAAACCTATCATATCTAGAACATACCAGTTCTACATGAATAGGTAACCACCTACCTCGAGGGAAAAATTCCGAAAAGGACGAATTCCCTCTGAATGTATACCAAATGGGATATCTAACCTAATCATTCAATGATATTACTCAACATCGAGGCCCAAACATCCAATAATCTTTTCCGATATAAAAGGGTTAGGAGCGCCTGTATTAAACAAAGAAGATACTAATGTAGAGGAAACTAGAACCGTACCTTATATAGTATATGGTCTTGTGTACTTATCCTATGGTGTAGGCTCGACTGTATACAACTGGCTGGTACCATGACCCTTAGTCAAAGGCAGGCTAAAATGAGAAGACCTGCCCTACTGGTGCTAAGAGTCTTACGCCTGATTACCACTGCCTTGACTGCCGCCATGACCTGATCGACCAGCTATATTTCAGCCGCCTTACTGACGTGATCTTGCCAATCCACAACCAGATCATGGAGTAGGTACAGATCCCTGCTCACTAGGCCCTGGGGGAAATGTCCTACAGAAACGGTGGAGATGACCCAAACTACAACACCCTATGTTCTCCACTAGATTTCACGTACATTGCATCCTCATATGTTCTGGCACCCCACATTGGTGACATATAGGAGTACCACCTAAAAAATGGTCTGACCACCACTATCACCATGAGAGTCCTCAAAACGCTGCTTCTTCCAAGATGCAGATCAACTAGAACCCTTAGGTGCAGAATCGCCCTAGTTCAAACTGTCTGATTCTCTCAAATTCCTTTATATGATCAAATCTTTATTGGAAATTTCTGAAATTGTCGTCAATCTAAACATGTTAACCTACGACTGAATGGCATTACACAGCCCATCCTCAAAACTCTTAGTAGTAGTGAGATCATCAGCATCTAGTGTAGGAGAAAAACATTGCAACTCAGTAAAACGTGCCGAATATTCCATAACTATCATGGTCCCTTGTTTCATATTCATAAACTCCCTAGCTCTGTCAGCCCTCAATGTCTGGGGAATGAAATAATCATAGAAGACTATCTGGAAATCAGTCAATATCATATATCACTGCTGTCCTGACAGGGTGATGACATCCCACCACCTCCTGGCTGATCCACGTAGCATATAAGCTGTGAGGTCGACCCTCCGGTCTAGAGGAATCTCAAGGTGTTCAAATATTGTCAGAATAGCTTCCATCCCAGACTCCGTAGCATGTGGTCCGCCATCTCCCGTAAATGTAGGAGGATGTTGCGACTGAAACTCATGGGTCAACTCTTCCATCTGCGGGGCAGGTCGCAATCCACCTTGTATACATTGCATCATATGCGAGAATCTCTCATGGAACTGGGCATCTACTGCCATCTCAGGAATAGAAAGAGGAGCCACGAGTGGATCAACATGAAGATCATCTGGAGTCTCAGGGCCCAACACCTCAGTAATGTGATCGTCGCCTCTTTCAGTGTGCACAACTCGAGGATATCTCGAAGGCATAATGCTACAATGCCAAATGAATGTCTCAAACGAAGAAACCAACATATTAAAGGATTAAAAGTAGAAACTAGGACAAGTACAAAGCCTTCCTACCCCTAAGACCACATATCCACACCCATATGCATTCTTAGTAAAACCTATAACTGTTCCAATTTATCTTAATCTAGTGACATGGCATTTCCTAGACCATAAGGGCCCATACTCATCACAAACGAAAAGATGACACACACTTGGATGTCATTTATCATTTACTTGGGCGAATCATGTATTTGAAATTCCGTTTTATGAAAATTATTCATTGAGTTGGAATATCATTTTCCGATCCATAAGGGCTCATACTCCTTATAAACCAAAGAGTGACACCCACAAAAACCACATCATTCCTTAATTCACAACCTGTAAGAAGGGTTAGAACAGTTTCCCACATATTAACAAGGCATAGAAATAAACATCAAGAAATGCTTGGAAAAAATTTATACGTGGCATGGAACAATGCATGGCATAATCATATTGTGCCAATCGTGATTCATGTTCTAAGGACCCTCATTTCATTGGGTCAAACCATGAAATTCAAATTCCAACATTGAAAACCTAAAAAACATCACAAAACATGTGAAGCACCCAACGGTGAAATGGTATCAACAGTAAATAGCAGAATCAATAACAACATAAAATAGGAATCTTGGCCCATACCCCCAACATGGGTTCGTGACGCCCAAGCATGGCTCAAGGAAAATCCCCTGAGCATTCCCTGTCCCCAAGTCTATCATCACCAAATAGTAAATTAAGAAAGAAAGAATCCTCTGATACCATTTTGTGACTTCCTGGACCCGGCTACCCCTCAACCTGAGCCTCGATCCCGGTTGGCCACATGACCCTTGGCTCATCTCCCCATAGGCCAGGGGCTGCTGACTAGCAGCGAGGGTGTAATTGTAGATCAGTGGGGAGACTGTACCCCCTTGTCAGAGTACACATCGGTATAGCAGCAAAATAATAAATTTAGCGGAAGCAGAACCAATGGATAAACATGGGAAAAAGGGAAACATACAAACCAACCAATAGTAAAAGGAAAACCATGATAAATACACAAAACAAACATAGGAAGTTTCTGATACAAAATGGATGCATGACATGCCAATACGATGGGAATTGATGTCAAATATGCTATAAAGTAATACAAAAAGAGAAAAAAAAGTAGTCCATGAGCATCTCTAGCCAAAGATCAGTCCTCTACTATGGAACTCCAACTAGAACATATATATATCAACAACCTGATGCAGGGCCCTTTCCCCTACTATTACATGCCGCAATAATGTTTACACGGGTGCCAAGGAGGCCGCCTAGGTATGGTGTGAGACAAGTCATAGTAGGACACCATCAATGGTTTCTACGTGTAATCCAGATAGGTATTCACAAAATAAACATAGTGTGGTCAACTGTAATTAATTAAATAAAATTAATAAACAACCCTCCTGCTCAGGTTCCATAAGGACACCTGGCGGGTCTAGCTACTTCAGCTCATGGATGGTAATATAAAAAATAACCAGAGGTACAAGTACATAGATATAGGTTCTGAATGGAATGAGGTAAACATGCCTCTCATCCATGCTTCTCACATATGTATAATCATCACTGGCCCAAGGTATGAATGTCTCTCATCCACTAGCACTATAACTGGCAAGTGGAAAGAGTGCTTCTGACCCATTAATGAGATATAGACACGAGGTATAAATGCTTCCCATCCTGTTACACAAAGATTCAGCTAGCACGAGGTAAGAATGGTTCCCACCCACACATAGAGATTCATCTGGCATGGGGTAAGAATGCTTCCCACCCACACACAGATATTCATCTGGCATGGGTTAAGAATGCCTCCCGCCCATACACGGGTTATCACAAGCATGTAAACAAAGTATGGAATAACCATTCACATCACAATATATATGGAAATCCATATTATATTATATCACATTAACAAAGCATGGAATTTCCCAATAACATTATGAGGAAAACATACATCTCAATTCATTGAAGGGTTCGGGCTATCTCATCCTAGCCAACCTCCAACCATTTCATTTTCCTAACATGGAAAATTTCCTTTCAAGACATATCATTATTGTCTAAGGTGAAAAAGGCCAATTATTAAGGTCTAACACATATGGTTGACCACTTCCGGTCCACACCTCAACTAAACACCCTAAAAAGTTTGGATTCATCATTGTCATACCACACGGGTCATGTAGATATGAATCAGTTAATATAAATATTGGGTTTGATGAAAGACAAACCACTTCATGACTATTACAACTCAAAAAGGTGAAAACCCAAAATGGAAACCACGTGACATCCTACCTTAGAGCTGTAGGCATAGGCTAGCTTGATATCGACCTCAGATTCGCAGTAGGTTGGAAGAGATATGAGTTCTTGACCAATTCGCTGGAAATAGGGCATATGATCCTGCATCAAAATAGTGAAAAGCATACAAAGATTCACTGAGGAAATATGGGTTCATTAGGTAAACCTTACCAAGGGTGATCCAACACCTTTGACGGATTGAAGAACAGATGCCAGATGAAGAAGCAACCAAAAAAAAGAGAGGGAGAGAGGTTTTTGAGCTCAAGGAGGGCTCCTCCTCTGGTTCTATCTGCTGGAAGACGAAATAAAAGGGTTTAGGCTTTTAAAACAATTTATGGGAAAAATGGAAATTTTACCAAGAAAAGGGCTGCACGGTTTAGGCGCATGGTTTTCCAAACCATGTGAAAACTGTGTGCACCTCTCTGCCACCCGACCAAGGGCCGTAAGCTTTAGGGACACGGTTTACCCAAACCGAGCGCAAGCTCTGTGAACCTCCCTGCCTCAGGACCAATGGCCGCATTGTTTGTCTAAATCCATGCGCAGGCCGTGCACAGGCTGTGTGCCATTGCCTAATAGCCCATTTCTCTTACACCCAGACTCCAAACCAACCCCAGACACTCCCCAGACCTTCTTTAGGTTGTTACACACATTAAACAAGCTCAATGGAATGATTTGAAAGAAAAACTAATGATCTGTACCTTTGAAAAAGGGTCGGGTCATTACATAACCAATGTTGGTGGTTATGTTTAAACCAAGGATGGTGTTTTCGTTATAAATTAGGATGGTGTCATGTTATGACCTAGGACAGGTGGGACTTACATTTCCATCTAATGAATTGGTTAAATATTAATATTTCATTCAATTAAAATGGTGGAATGGGGATTTAACTCATTTATCCAATGTACATTTCCCACATTGATTTTATATGAAGGTAACTATGAGTACTATGTTGTTTTAGTGAGTTAACCATTTCCACATTAATTTTCTTTTCGATGATCCTTTCATACTATTGTAACAATTTTCTATTCAAATGTGTATTCAAAGACATATTCCTTATAATAATTTTATGCTACAATGTATCATGTTGTTTGATTCATTTATGATCCATGCCATATGAACTACCATGATTTATGAGAAGATATAAGATTAGGATATATTATATAGAGGGTGTGAATTTAAAATTTTATGATTCTATTATTATACTCGTCTATTCAAATTATGATCCAATGATCATTGATATCTCCCTTTTTCCCTTACTGGTTATATGATCTCTCCAATTGTTATGTTTCTTTTCCCCATGTTATAAAGACATTCCAAGATTATTATATATCAAAGAAGGATTCTAGTTATGAATAATTTTGAGGGAGATGATAATGGTCTGTTATGAAAAATCATTTTATGTCTAATGGTTTCCAATAGATCTAGACTAATACGATTCACGCATAAATTTTTCTTTTATACAATTAATATTATTTTACTAATATGTGAAATCTACATATGAAAATTATTGGTCATTGTAACTCCTATTTGAATATATATTTGAGGCTCTTATGATCCATATATATTCCACACATCTTCCCATAGATATGATTTCACAAGATTTTCTATGTCGGTATCACTACAACCAACTCCAGATCATGTGATGAATATTATTTTTTATGAGCATAAAAATTCATCGAGTAATATGATATAAAAATTTCTATTTTAATTATTATGAATCCCAATTTTTTTATGAATAAATATATACCAC
Source organism: Viscum album (assembly GCA_963277665.1). NCBI lineage: Eukaryota > Viridiplantae > Streptophyta > Magnoliopsida > Santalales > Viscaceae > Viscum > Viscum album. Next base: position 199,129,919 of record OY728150.1, read on the forward strand.
AACAATATCCCTACAATATGGTAGTGTGAGTGTTTCTGGAGTGAGAAGCATCTTTTTTAACCCCTAAAATTTATATTCACATTTATAGTTCTGGAAATTATTTATTCCCTTTTTTGTTATATTGTTTAGTGGGTTGTAAAATCATGAGAATTTTCTCAGAAATCATTGATAAAACACACCCCTTATAAGGAAACTATATATCACTATTACATAGGTTAGTATAGTCCACTGCTCAAATTCCATTTTTTAAGGGTCTATAGTTATCCCTTTACTATTAATTATATTCAAAATAATGATACAATACCTATCCATGAGTCACATTTACTCTAATATTAATAGAGATTTTATGTTCTCAATGTATTTTGTATAGTACGCAATTTCTTCTCATGATCCATCTATCATTTATAGTATATTAACATATAATAAACAAACACAACAACTAATTATTCCTGGTAAATTGTAAAAAAATATTTTCATTATTTCTATAACTATCTATACAGAATTGGTGAGTCTAAAATGAATCATTATAAAATCAGAGTGTCCATACTTTTTTTAGATGTGGTTTTTTCTAATATCTACCTTTTTAACGCTTGATTACTAGTATCTTGACTGATGGTCCACCTTAAAAAATAAAGGCATTAATTTTGTTTATCAAACAAGTCTTTTATCCATTTCATGGGAAATTTTTTCATTTTTATGCTTTTTTTTAGATCAAAATATTCAAAATAGGGGAACATTGACCCATCCTTCTTCTTGCGGAAGAGGATTGGCACACCCCATGAATAAGAATTTTGTTGTATAAATCCATTTTCCATCTTCTCATTGCACTATTGATTCATCTCTTCCATCTCAGTGGTATCCATAATGAATGAGTCGTAAAAAAGGGAAGAGATTCCAGTATAAATCTGATTGAGAGCTCAACCTCTTGTTTAGGAGGAATAACATGAAACTTTATAGGAAAAACATTAGTATATTATCTCACAATGTAAATGTCTAGAATAATTAATATCTTCTTTGTCTTAATAACATTCGAAATATTTATTTCATATAATTTACCAACATACAATAATAATATCAATATTCAAATAGATATTTTTCCTCCACCAAATAGATTATATAGAATCGGAGGATTACATTGGATATCAAGATTGAAATCCCCTTGATTATAGTTTATTCTGGATTTATATAAGATATTCAATCCATGACCAATATAGCCTCAAAAATTGCTAATGTAATTTAGAAATAATTTTTTGGAAGGTTATATAAAAATTATTGATAGTGGAGGAGTTACATAGTTGGGATACAACCATTGCATCAGTTTTTATCATAGAAAGAAGAACCCCATGTTTTCAGCTAGTTTCAGAGTAGCTCTACTAAACATTATAGATATAATAGATTAAATATAACAAGAATCAAAAAGGGAATTATCTACTAATGAATATCTAACTAGATTATCTATCTCTAAATAATTTCTGGGATCCAACTCCATAGTAGTGATAGCATATTCATTTCCATTATCTATAGGCCATAGAGGATGTGTTATTAATTATCTCCAACAACCCTTCACTTAGGTAATTGGATCGCATAATTCCCCATTTTCCATCTAGTTGAAAATTTTTACAACAAGCTGTGTGTCGGTAGGGAAATTATATCATTCATAGACATTAGTTGGATCTTTCATATTGCATTGGTATTTATTATCATAATTCCACTATTATAGTAATTCAAATCATATCCTTGACCCCTTCATATAATTATTAAGACATTTCTTCTCAAAATATTGAAAATATGGAAGGTGGTTTTTCATTACTCCATGGAATTTATCCATAGATCCTACCAAATAAAAATACATTTAATTATTTTTCTCTTAAGGACCATGAGACCAATGAAAATATGAATCCCCAATGTTTTCCTTCATGGAATGACGTATTGTCACCTAATAGATACCAATGCCTAGAATTTCAAAAACATTTCATATAATTGGATGTAGTCTAATAAAAAAGAGGTTCACCTTATATTTATCATTAATGATGAAGTTGTATGGATAACGTGTAACTCATGTTGTTTTTTCCTCAGACACACTAATAGACTCTTATTCCTTTTGGTTTAGTTTGACTGACTACCTATCTGTCTTAAGACTGATATTTCAGGTATAAAAATTATTGAAAACAATTTTAATAACTTCTTCTCATTCTATGGAATCAATATCCTTTTTTATGTCACCCTGACCCAAGTGGACTTGATCTGGTGTATTCTTTATTAAATTTTCATAAGATACATACAATCGGATCATATAGGTTTCAATAGTTTATTGTTATTTTTAAAATAGATGCATACATAACTCTTTAATTATATTTGAAAACAATTACAACATACTTTTTTTTCAAAAATATAATTATTCTGACATGCATATTCTTGCATATCAGTTATATTAAATGGCATTTCTATCATGAAAAATAAAATTGGTTATGTTTTTTGAGGAATATTTATAGCCTATGGAAGACCCTAGGTTGTCTCTCAATTGGATTTGATTGGTTTTGAGTGTATATTTTTAATAATAAGAACAATAGATGGGGTGATTTTGTAAACAATTTTATGAAATAAACTTAACGTAAAGAGTTGTAATGTTTAAAGAAAATGTGGATTTTAAAAAATATGAGATAAATTAGTTATCATTGGTAAGTTATTAATGATCTTGAAGAGTTCCTTGTTCTCAATTGGTTAATATGTTTTTTTTGTAATCCTTTAGTTCAGGGATTACCAAGATCTTGGTTCCCCTCTTTCCTCATAAAATAATTCACCAAGAACCACCCCATGAAACAACAATAGTGTTGTCAAGGTTTGGAAATAAAGAATATAGTGGTTTCAATCAAAGCATATAGAAGTATCATGTATGTGTGAGAGAAAGTGGATGCTTGTGTTGTCCAATCAGAATAACACAAGATTCCCACCAGAATCTCAACCCAATTGGTATTGAAATGAGAATAGTTTCACATAATTAAACTAAATAAATGAATTTAGAGAAGAAGAATAAAAACATTAAACATAAGTTAAATAATTCACACACAAATAAAAAAATATAATATAAGGTGTCGGAACTCCCTCTTCAAGTGTCTATCTCCCTCACAATGATCACCCACCATTTAGATCGACATCCAGAGTGGGAGGAAGCTCTTGTGGAACTCCTTCTTCATTATTGATTCCCATATGAAGATAGGGCCTTCCAGAACATCAAGGATGAATATGATACTCTTATTGGACACCCAAATGCCAAAGCATCCCTTATGATTCAAACCTACAAATGGGTATCTCAGGGTTCCATTTTAAAGGAAAATGGGAAGGAGGTTTTGAGCGCATAGATTTATTAAAACCACATTTCACATGTTTTTCCATCTAAAAAACGCCTTATAATTCTTTAGAGGAAGTAAAAAAAAGGTGTATCCATACCTATTGGTAGTCTCCACCAAATTTTTGGCACAATTTGGAGAACTAGTGCCTGAGATATGGATAGATCACAACACAACAAGTTTGACATCTAGCATATTTGGTGTACTTGGAATATCAAGTTGGTTGGGACAATAGATGGCCAAATTAATATTGGGTTCATGAAGATTAAATGTAATCCAATGAGTTATGAACCATCTCACAAATTTTCATCAAATTTGGATTCAAATATCCGGAGAAGTGTGTGGATCTGTCCACTTGTGTGCATGGATCTTGAGCAGTTTGGTGCATTTTTTTAGACATCATCATGGGTCCTCAAAATCACCTCCTCTTACAATGGAATCATACAAACAATTAACATAGAACTTTTTTATAGTGATAAACACAAAATAAATTAATCAAACATGGAATGAATTTTTTTATTTATTTTTATAATTTTCAATATAAACCATGTTTGAGCACAATGGTTTTAGGGTGAAAATGAAACAGTGAATCATGGTGTGATCAAACCCCACAACTAAATGTTTTCACTCTTTCGAAAAGATACATTTTCTCAGATTATAAATGTAGATATTTACAACATCATAATTATTTAACATTAAATTAAAATTTCATTCTTGGTATAAATTTGATCAATACCAAAGTCACTCTAAGGAGTTATTCTTAATGATCATTGAAAAAGGCATCTAAAAAATTGTATCCAAATGAAATTATAAGAGATGCTTGATACCAAACAAAGAAAATAATTCAAAATTTAATAAAATCACAAATTCTCTATTTATGTGTGTGACAACAATTTCATGCCATTCTTTCCACTTTTTATCGAGTAAATATAATTTATTTTAACAATTATCTACTTACAAGATCCTTTCCAGCTAACTTGTCAGAAATCATTTGCAATTAAATTTCAAAACCCACTCACATAAGCATTCCTAAAAGTCAAACCAAAATCTCCCAACCTAGATATCCCTATAAGTTTTACATTTCTTCACTCACCTCATTTTTAAATTTTTCAAAAGTTTCACTTGGAACAAATCTCAAAATATTCTCCCAGCCCCCGTTTGATCTCCTCACAACACAAAATTGTAATAGATAAAATAATATTAATGATCGTAGAAGCATTGTTTTTAAAATGACTAGTATACAACCTTTTTTTAGGGTGTACAACAGTAGGATAATAGGTACACACACATACGTCAATTTGGTACATTTTTCAAATAGATTGGATAATGAACGAACGAATGGAAAAATTATTTTTGAATGTAGAGAAAAAATTACTTAACTTATATTTACCTTCCATTAAGTAAGAAATTTTCAAACATCACAGTTGGGTGAATAAAATCCTGGATAGATTACGTGACACAATTTTCCATTACACTATTAAAAAAAGGGCACCATTCTTCACAATAGGATCAAAATTATACAACCATTTCATTCATCGACAAAGAAATAAATTTCTAAAGAAAGGCACACCATTGTATTGAATTCTTTCTGAAATGAACATTTCATCAGATTTTTTTATTGAATGATAAAAAAACATGAAATACAAACATTCAACATGAGTTTTCACTAGCTTCCATGGTTAAACTGACATCATTTTCCATGATAAATAGGGAATAAAAAATTAATATTCTAGCACAAAGGAGTGTGGGAGAGAATGAGGCAAAAGTAACAATGCTATTCAACATGCTAAAAAGAAAAAAATAATAAAGATGATGAAAATCAAAAACAGACCCATGAATACCTAAATTGTTCAGTGTCATCCCTGTAAGAAAAGAGAATATGGAAGGGATGGATAAAACCTAGTGAATTTCATTCATATATTTCTTCCTGAACATGTGGTTCCTCTATCAAGGAATCTTGAATGTATTCATGGAATTTCTTCATCCACTACCCATAGATAGTGGAGGTTTTCTTGGTTTCTTCTTTTTGAACATGGATAACACTAAATTGAGAGACATTAGTAGTAGTGTATGGTCCAAAGTAGTAGGAATGAAGCTTACCTTGATACAAAGTCAGCCTTGCATTGTAGAGTAGGAACTTCTGCCCAATGTGGAACTGATGGTGAAGGATTAGAGAGTGGTGGGCAGCCTTGGATCACTCCATATAGTTCCAGGAGTTATCATATGCATCTCTTAACATTTCATCTATCTCTTGAATTTGCAACATCCATTGAGAACATACATAGAAACTATTTTAATGGTATTTTATGATGGCCTAGTAAGACCAATGGTAAATCTCAACATGGAGGTGACAAATCTTTCAAAATACAAGATGATATGGGGACGTTCCAATATAAATTTTAAAGACAGTATGGTAAGCCCATAATGAATTATCTAGTCTAAGACTATAATATTTCATTCTGGGTTGAACCAATTTTTCAAGAAGTTTATTACCAATATATTTAGAACCTCTTCTTTACCATTGGTATATGGGTGATTTGCAGTAGATAGAAGGCGACCAACCCCATACCGACGCAAAAGAGAATGAATTTTTCGGTTTCTGAAATCAAAACCCTTGTCACAGATGATGAACCTAGGTAAGCCAAACCTACAGAAAATTTGGGTTCTAAAAAATTCCACAACTACCTTAGAATAATTAATCCTTGTATCTCTTGTCTCTCCCCATTTTGACATGAAATCAACTGCCATAAGAATGTACAAGTTCACGATGGAAATGGGGAATGGCCCCATAAATTAAATACCCCAAACATCGAAAATTCCATTTGAAGAAAAGTGTTTTTGTGGAATATCATTTCTTTTAGATGAATTCCCCATTTATTTGATAGTGAGGAAAGGATTTATAGATTTCATGGGGATTCTGAAATCATGTGGGCCAAAAAAAAATTGAATCGAGGACCTTGCGAGTAGTCTATTGGGGACTAATGTGGCCCCCAAAAGAAATAGTGCGGCAGAATTAAAGGACAGACTGAAACTCACTATCGGGAACCCAACACCTGTGTACATGAATACTATTGATGTTCCAAAGGTTGGGGTCATCCCAAATGTAACAATGAGACTTATGTTCTATATAGTCTACCTGGTTATTGGGGAAATTAGTTGGAATTCAATATTCTACCAAATAATTTCCAATTTTTTCATTCCAAGTAATAGTATCTTGCACTCCATACAATTTTTCATCCGGAAACAGGTCATTTATAGGAATATAGGGATATTATTCAAAGCACAAGGATGGGATTATCCTACTGATATGGTCATCCACCACATTCTATGATCTTTTTTTATCTCTAATATCTAAATTGAATTCTTGAAAGAGGAGCATCCCGCGAATGAGAGGTGGTTTGTCTTCGAATTTTTTAATGAGATACCGGAGGGATGCATGGTCAGAGAATACAGTGAATTTGGACAATAAAAGATGTGAACTAATTTTATCCAAGGAAATCACTATGGAAATGAATTATTTTTCAGTTGTGGGGTAGTTTTCAGGGCAGGGTCCAAAATACATGAGGCATATGGAGTGTCATGTGTTGCTCAATTCGACCGATTGTGAAAAGACTACCCCAACATCATCGTTTGAGGGATCAAACAAGAGTTCAATGCTAAATCCCATCCATGTGGTTGGATTATAGGGGATGATGTGAGATTCTGTTTTATCTAATTAAAGGATTCCCCACATTCTTTATCAAAAAAAATCTATATATTTTTTAGGAAATTTGGAGTGGGAGAGTGCAATTTTAATAATGTCATGAATGAAATGATGGTAAAATCCAGCATGACCTAGGAAAGTCTGCACATCCCGTACATTTTTTGGGGAATTTAAGGTAATAAATGACATCCAATTATGATTTATCTACTTGGATACCATCCCTCGAAATGACATGTCCCAAAACTATACCTTGTCGCACCATGAAATGAAATTTCTAATAATTTAATATGAGATTCTTTTCAATACTGTGATGTATGACTGAATAAAGACTACATAAACATGCATCAAAAGAGGATTTGTACACAGTGAAATCATCATTGAAATCTTCCATGAAATTATCTAGGTAATCCAAAAAATTACTAACCATGCATCGATGGAATGTACCCATAGCATTGTACAAACCAAATGGTATCCTCCAATATGAAAATGTTCCAAAGGGGAAATTCAAGGCCACCTTTTCTTGATCCTAGAGGGCAATATATATTTAAAAATATCCAGAATACCCATCACGAAAAGAGTAATGGGACTTACCTACTAGCCTCTATAGCATTTGTTCACTGAATGGAGAAGAGAAATGGTCCTTCCTAGTGTGTTGTTTTAGTCAGTGATTGTCTATGCAGACACACCAACTCTTCTTTACACGAGTTGGAACCAAATAATTATTTTTATTTTTTATTAATTGAAGGAAAATTTCTTCAGGAACTACTTAAACGGGAATGACCTATTGACTGTCAGAGATGGGGTAAATGATTCAAGCCACTAATAATTTCGTTACATCATTTTTTACAAATTCTAGGAGGTTTGGGTTCTCTCGACGTTGTCCCTGCCTCATCGGTTTTGCCTCATCATTTAACCATATATGATGTGTACAAATTGATGGGATAATACCAGGACTGTCAGCAACTATCCATCCCAAGTCTTGTTTACAATCCCTAAAACGTTCACGAATTTACAATTCATGCTCATAGGGCATTGAACTAGAAATGATTATGGGAAACTTGTATCCATTCTCATAATATGAATGTTTTAATTATAAACACCGTTGTTTTAGTTCCAATTCAGTTGGATTTTGGATTGATGGATGTGTATGTGAAAATAAGAGGTCACTAATCTCTACTAACTACTCAATGGTATCATCTTTAGATGAGTAATAATATTTTACAAGCATAGCAGTATCATTGATGGTCAATCGATCCTCAGTGCTCATGAAATCATCAATCAACAAACATGGATTACATTTTTCTAGACCACTACAACAAACAACGCATGAATAACTTCATAGAATTTATATCAATGAAGAAAACTCAAAAAGTGGATCAGGGGAATGAATTGATAATTTTTATGGGATTGGAGTACATCAATAGAATAAATACAGAGTGATGAATGTGATTTTTCAGGGTGTTTCATGGCATCAAGGATGTTGAAATGGACTATGAAACCACCAAATTCAATAGATAATGAACCATTATGGAAATTAATTATGGTTTTTGATGTTTTCAAGAAGGGACTCCCCAATATAATCATGGAATATCCATTCATCCTTTCATCCACCATTTCATGCACATAAATTTCAGTAGGAAAATTTTAATTTTTAACCCTCATAGTAACATCATCTAACACACCAGAGGGGTGTGCGGTTCTCCGGATAGCCAGTTGAAGAAAAATTCAAGGAGGCTTCATTTACTTAAACCGCAATGTCGAGTAAATAGAGTGAGTCATCACATTTATTGAAGCACCTAAATCATGCATAGAATTAGAAAACAAATACCCCCTATGGTGCACAAAATAGATAATTTTCTAGGAACATTTCATTTGGTGGGAAGTGATGTCTCTATCAATGCTGAAAAATTCCTCCTCATGTGAACCTTTTCATCTCCACAATGTAACCTTTGGAGTGTACACATCTCCATCAGAAACTTCTCATATCATAAAATTTGTTTAACTATATCAATCAATGGAATGTTTACCTTCACGTTTTTGAATGTTTCTAATATTTTTTTATCTAGTTCAGTTTGCTTTTGATTACTAGGTTGGGTTTCTATTTTGAGAAATTGAAGAGGAATGGGTTGGTTAGGATAATCATTGACATAAACACTCTTAACTTTGGATGGGATTCTATCAAGATATGTTTTTTCAACATTTGGAACATTTTTAATGGTTGGGATAAAGGTGTCCTTAGGAGGGGATGACATCGGTGGAGTATTCATTTGACTTTATAGTGGTTTTCCACCAGTAAGGGTGATCACATAAACATTACCCTTATCTCTAGGGTTGGCTAATAATTGAGATGGTCATTTAACCGACTTGTGACTTTGAATTTCCCCCACCGAGTTAGCTAGTTAGCCTAATTGGGTTTTGAGGTTTTGTATGGATTCCTGGGTGGTTTGCTGGAATTAGAGATTGTTAGAAGCCATTTCTTTCACCAGATCTTATAGGCTACGATTATGTTTTTGAAGGGGTTGTTGTAAAGGCCTTTAGGGTGGATGAGTATTTTTTGTGGTGGTGGTGGATGAGTACTCTGAACCTGTTGGTCCCATGGTTGTTAAGGTTGGTTTGAATACCCCCTCACCTTGCCTATAGACCTCGTTGTATTTTCCCCAAGATTTGATGGATATTATGGTTCTTGACTAATGGGTTGGTTATAGGGGTGTCCTGGAAAGATTGCTTCACAACTCTCAGAAGATTCTCTGAATTGGGGAAATTGGTCAAAGTAGTGGGGGTCTAAAGAATATATACCACAATGGATGGTAAGACGTGTATGGTATTTACCTTTGGAAAGAGCATGTTGTCTTAGAAGGGTACTTATCTCTTCAAAAATTAGGTCCACCTTCTTCCCAAATTTGGTACATTTCACCTCATAGACACCTCGAATGGATACACTGGACCATGTACCCAATTGTTGAGTGTTCTATTACATGTTCTCAATCAAGGTTCTTGCATCAATTGGGGCCTTATCCACTATTTCACCACTGGCATCATCACCAATCATATTTCTATCAATATGGATTAAACCTTCAAAAAAATACTGAATTAAATGGTGTTCGCTGATTTGGTGTTGTGGGAAACTTGAACAAAGCCTTCTAAATCATTCCTAATATTCATGTAGTGTTTTTACTTGTGATTGTATTATAACACATATTTATTTTCATATAGTTATAGAGTGGTATATTGGGTAATATATTTCATGAAAAAGAAGTTTCATGTCCGTCCAACCTCTAATTAGTGAACTAACATAGTAAATCCGATCTTTTGTAGTATCATCTAATGAGAGAAAGAAATTCCATAAGCATTACTTGTTCATTATCCATATTTGTAGGTCTTAATGTAGAAAACATAGTGTGGAATTCATTTAAATTCTCATGTGTAACTTATCTAGGAAGTCCATGGAATCATTGTAATATTTTAATTAAACCTAATTTTAGTTCAATGTTGGCTACCTCTACTTGAATTTGAATATAGGTGTGTTGGATATCAACATCAAGTGAGGTTAGTTATTTTAATATCCAATTATTTTCAGTAATGTTATGCAAGTTTATTTCAGTTTAGATTTTGGTTCTGGAAGAAGAATTGGATGGATGAGGAAGAGTGTCGATGTTTTGTGTGTCCTCCTTCGAAAGGTTCTCTTATGTGTCTCGGTGTCGCTGATGTAGGATTCTCTCCGGTTCGGGTTTGAATGTATCAAACTCTCCTGGATTATAACCTTTCATTCACCAATCCTACACAAACAATAGATCACAATACAAAAAAATATGTATAATAACATTATAAAACAAATATATGTTCCCAAAATTTATGAAAAAAATATAAAAAACACACACTAAAACCAAAAGTGCTCCCCGATAATGGGTCCAAAATTTGATTGCACTATCATGACACATCAAACTGATTATTTTTTTGGGTTGATTTATAGTATAGGGAAGACCCTAAGTAATCATTCAAGGAGAATTTATAGGTTTTTAGTGTGAATTTTTAATATGAAAATCAAAAGTTTGGGTGATTTTCTTAACAATTTAAAGGATTTAATTTATCTTAAACAGTAGTAAAGTTGAAAGACAAAGTGTATTTTAAAATATATGAGATAAATAAGTTATCATTGTTATGTTGCTACAACACTTGGAGAGTAACTTGTCCTCAATTGGTTATTATGTTTTGTTGTAATCCTTTGGTAGAGGGATGACCTAGATCTAGTTTCCTCTCTTTCCTCTTAAAACAATGCACAATAAACCACCCCTTAACACAACAATCTGGTTTTTATAGTTTGAACACCAAGAATAGATTGAGGTCTATCAAAGCATATTGAAATCTCTTGTATGTGTGAGGGTAATTGGATGATTGTGTTGTCCAATAATAACAACTCTAGATTCCCACTTGATTCTCAACCCAATAGGTATTGAAATGAGAGATGTTTCACTTAATTAAACTAAATAAATGCATTCAGAGAAGAAACATATAATGATTAAACATAAGTGAAATAATTCAAACACCAATTACACAGAAATAGTACAATATAAGGTTCTATAACTCCATATTCAAGTGTGTATCTCCCTGGAAATGATCACACATCGTTTATCTCGACATCGGGAGAGGGAGAAAGCTTAGTTGGAACTCCTTCATTATTGATCCCCCTATGAGGATAAGGGCCTCCAAAACTTCAAGGATGAGGAGGAGACTACTACAGGAATCCAAAATGGTAGATCATCACTTCTGGTTTGAATATAGCAATGGGGATCTCAAGGTTCCATTTTTTAAGAAAATGGGAAGGGGGTTTTGAGCACAATGATTTATGAACACTTTTTTCCACGTGGGATTCCACCTACAAACAGCCTTATATCACATTGAAGAAAATAAAATTGTTGTCTCCCCACCTAGTGGATATATTCACAGAAATTTTCTCACAATTGGAACAACTAGATCCTGAGATATGGACATATCACAACACACCACTTTTGAATTTGTGTAGATTCGGTGTGCTGGATTGATCAGGAGAATATCATAGATGAGTCCACTGGTGTGCATGGATCTTGCGCAGTTTGGCCCATTTTTCATGGACATCATCATGGGTCCTCCAAATCACCTCCTCCTACAATGAGATCATCAAAATAAGTAACATTAAACTTCTTAACAGTGATAAACCCAAAATAAATGATTCATACATGGAATTAAATTTGATATAATTTTTATAATTTTCAATATAATATATGTTTATCATATTTTAGGGGTGAAAATGAAAACTTGAATCGCGGTACGATCTGTAATCATCATGGACTATGTGGAAAGGAAACAAAATACGGGTGATATCAAATGATAATTACATGTTACGAACAATGCAATCAATCATTAATCAATAATAATAAATAATATGGTAAGGTATAAAACTAAAAACACTATCCATGTAATCAATAAACTAAAAAGAAAGTGCATCCCAATAAACTATTTATGTGAAATTTGTGAGGATAATAATAAATATTGGAATGTAAATAACTAAAATATCATTTCATAATCCATAACATAATTATAATAACTAGATAAGGATTAATAAATATGTAATGTTAAATAAATTAAAATAAATGAAATTTCATAAATCACTAAGAATAAATGGATCAAGATATATTTCCATTTCAAAAATATAATGGATAATAAACTCTACATTCATAATGAAGGAAATCATTAATTATTGGACTTCCTGTCTCAGACACATGATATCCACACAATCAAAATCTAAATATAGGTTAAAACTATTTGTTACAAACCCATTGAGTTTTGAAAACAGATTTTATGCAATCTTAATCATTCAAAAAATAGAATATTAATGCTTGGATGTGTTTTTTATAGTCTTACAAAACCTTTGTCATTATTTTCAATGAATTCATCCAATATTGATTAAATTATTTAATTCACAGAAAATGTGCCCTACCATCAAAAGTCGGTATTCAATAGAGAATACAATTTCACAATATTACAAAAAAAATTAATAACATTAAACGTAGAACACTATATGTAAAAAAGATACTGGATTTCAGAAACTTACATATCCATGATAATGATTTTGTATATTTAGGGGACATGTAATGTTTAGTGATTACAGGACTGTGAATATTTGATAGGAATGTTAATGACAATAAACTTGAATCAAGAAAGTGAAGGACAAAAATTTTCTTAGTGAAAATGATCATAAAACACACATATAAATAACAAGGATGATATCAATAAAAATATACCCATTAAAGAATGGATAAAATGTTCTTTCGAATGAATAATAGAAATAAAAAAATCACTAAAAAAATTAATGAGGAAAATATCATTTTTATTTTAAAAATAACTTTTAAAACTAAAAGGTCACAAAATATTATTTAATACATTCCATTGATAATATTTTTTGTAACATATAATGGAGTCATTAAAAAAAATTTAGACTCGATGGATAAAAATTTTCTTCATTCGAAATATGTTAAAACAAGTTTTTTCTTTCACTTTATCAGCAAAATCCATACATGCATTATATGTAAAATTACATGAACTTTTTATTCAAAAAGTTTTTTAAAAAATTCAAAATTATTAAATATTCTTTTAAAAAATAATTTGAAAAAATATAAAATAATTTTTGGATTTTTTTAGAAAAAACTATTTTTGAAGAAAACAGATTTCTGAACAACAGTTTAAATATATTCATATTTCAATAAACTATTTTTCTCATTAACATTTAGAAAGAAATAGTATAAAATTGTAATAATTTATTAAAATTTCCTGAAAACCCATTAAAGAATTATATTAATGAGTATATTTAATGAATTTTCCAATAATTTCCTTCAATGGAAAATTACATATAAACATTCTTGATTAAAATTAGATTGTGAAATATTCTAATCAGAATATCAAAACGTTGAGGTGAGAATTAATCAATGAGTCAATTATTATGATTCAAATGTAAATACTCTTAAAACATGTGGTACTAAAACATATTTTAATAAAAATTTATTGCACACATAATCATATAATATAATATTTGGAAAACAAGTTATATTGCGTAATGAAAATAAATTGAGTTATGAAATAATTTAACACTGGTTAAAATTTATGTCAAATACCATTGGATGAAATAATATAAATTTCAAAAAATTATATTTGGAAATATTAATTGGAAATGGTATTTCATGTAAATGGGTAATTATATACACCACATAAATTACATTATGTGGATTACATTAAAATATTCCACAATGAATAGAAATTGAGAATAAGTACCTTATCATGACAATATCAATTATGTGGGTATTAATCAATGAACTGATTATTTTTAAAATTTCAATTAAAAAATAATAAATTGAAAATAAATAATAAAATAATTAATTGTAGTTTCACACATTATCTAAGCATGAAATTATCAATGTTTTATAAGTATTAGCAAATCGATGGAAATTCAATAAAGACACTTATTACCTTATTCACTCATTTAGTTGAAAATTTTTTAAAATACAATATATTAATTATAAACATGTTATAAAATTACTCAATTACCATATCAATATTTAAAATATCATATATTATCCTTTTATAACATGTAATTGTTTATTAACAAATAGTATTTCATTATTCTCATTGCTCTGGGTGTTAATTGCATTGTTTTCTCATGAGTGTATTATTACGAATGATCTAGTTCTTGCACATATTATATTATTCCATTATCTCAATAATAAAAATCATTACATATTTATCATATTTATAAATGAATTATACATTTAATTCCAATCATGAATGATGTTTTTGAGAAATAGTTTATGTTACAATCATTAAGACGGAAAGAATTAAATATGCTTGAGTAACGTTTCTATATTACAATGATCATTGTAGAATGAAGGTAATTAATACAATATCTCTCTGTACTAATGATTATATAATATTGTTTACCTCTAAAATTTTACATTGTTGAGCCAATGAGACCATCATTTCTGAACAGTTCCCAATGTTTTTGTTCATGGAACCGTAATCACCAAATGGTTCTGTATACATATGGAAATTATTTTCAATGGTATGAATTCATTAGGTGTTTCAGCTGATGATTCTTTAGAACATTCATTAGTATAGAGGATGGGAGGACAGGTTCATAGAACACATTTGGGGGGAATTATTTCCTTCTCTCGAACTCTCTTATTCATTTATGATATGATAATGAATCCATCATTTATTTTCAAGTATGATATATATCATCTTAGAGCTAAAAATAAATTAATAGAATGTATGGAATTCATAATCATCTATATGTATCCAGGGATCTTCATTTTTTGAGATATATCTATATATTTATTCAAGGTTCTCTAGGAATGATTTCCTCTAAAATAGTACATATAAATTATTTAGTTTTTGTAATAGTGAATTTGGTTCCTAAACCTCTTTGTGGGGAACAATGATGTCTATTTTCATCTAGGTAGCTAAATGTGACTCTATAATTTATCTTCATTAAGGATGAGGGTAAATGTTTTGATTTTGGGATCGAACCCATAGATGGGATTCCTATATATCCTTGTGAAACAAATCAGATGCCACATATATTAGGGCTCCATAATGGGACACATAATACATTTTATGATCATGTGGTAAGGAGTTTATAGTACAGTTTAATTTCTTGTTGAATGGTGGTCTAGCAGGAAGGTGCTGTTTAAAATTTTGGAGTGAGACATATGTTGAAGTAGGATAAGAAACCTGGATGGTATACAAGATTCCATGTTAAATTAAACCCTTCCTTGAGATATGATCAATAGAGAATATGTTTGACATGGGTGTTGGGCTTATTCCTTAGAGAGGATTCCTATGTATAATGTTTTAATAAGATTAAAATACCAGATAGTTTGGAATGACTCATATCATAGTATGCCTCTTTGATAAAAATAATTTGGGGATTATTCTTTAAGAGGATTCCCTTGTAACATTTTCCATGATGTATTTCATAACACAAAGTGATTTTGGGGGCCTAAAATGGATATTAATTCAAATTAAGAAACTCATATTAAGGTAAATATGATTGATGTTCATTCATGAAGTGGATTCCTATTGAGAATGTGGCTTTGGTAGGCATCCCTTGTATCCTCGTTACGGCTGGAGTCACAGTTCTCATAGTTCAATATATCATAATCCTATAAGGGATGAGGTAAATATGTCATATAATTATAATGACTTGGACTCAATGATAGAAATGAAAAATACATGGCCCTTATATCCTAATGGAGTTATTTTTGATCTCTGGCCATAGAAATTCATCCTATGTATCTTTGTTATAGGAGGAATTAGAGTTCTCTTAGTTCATTCCTTTTTAGGGATAGTGTGAGTGTTGTGATCATCACTAACCTTTATGAGCACAGGAGTGATGAATGTTTTTCAGAAACCAGATCATGGGAAAGATTAAAAAAGAACATTCATCTATCATTGGTGGAAGAAGGGTAGGAGGATAGTGGAATAGGCCTGGGAAAACTTGGGTGAGTCGAGATATATGAAATATCCCTCTCTTCAATTTATATTAGGCAAGGGTCTAATGCGATGAATAAAGGTAAAAGACATCATGGTGATAGGGGAGAGGGATCATGTACCCATCAACTCTATAACTAGCGCTAAAGAGATAGGGAGGTAAAAAATTGAATCCTCCTACATGAAAATATATGTGTTTACACTATGATGGGTTCCAGAAAATCGGTCACATAGTGAGGGAGGAGTAAGTCATTCCATGTCAAAAGGAAATGAAAGAATAATCCTCATCATCCCTATTATACACCATATCATCTAGATCATTGAGATGATAAGGGATATATAGAGTCATATCCCTAGAACCTGATAGCGGGAACTCCTCAACATTTTCACTAGGGAAACAGTTCTCATGACTATTGGGATATAAATTTACATGCACCCTGAGAACCCTGACTGACCAACTAAATATCAATGTTAAACCCCTATCCATAGGAATATAAACCAAAATTGGAGGATATAATAATAGGCCTTTAGCCAAGGATATGAATAGCAGAAGGTATATATTGATACTTAATAAGGATTCATTATAGAAATAGTTTCAATAGATGCAATCTCCCTTCCACGAGTGGCTTTGAAGGAGGCCTCAGGAATGGATCGTGCTTGATGGAAGGTAAGGATAACCAAGGAGGATCGAACATGGGGTGCTCCATGTTAGTAGGCATGGGATAAGTATGGATCACCATGGGCACTGAAAATCTTTTATGACATTTATTAGGAGAGACTCTACTCATGATTTCAATGGACATCAATGGTTTTACGATAAATGATTTAATAATGTTCTAGTTTGATGATGGGAGACTCACGTTAGTCCTATTTTTTAGGGTTTTGATTGTTTAACTGCACATGTGTTATTTTATTTTAAACAATTAATGGACTTAGTCTAACTATTCCCCTTTGATTCCTTATCTATTCGGTGGTATAGAACAATATAGAATGTTTTGAGGGACTTGAGAAAAGCACTAAGGAGATCAGAGAAATAATCGTCCATCAAGGGAATTTTTCCATTCAAAAGTATACCCTAATTTTTGGATTATTGGAAAATATAGGACCCTGGGTGAACATGTATGTTCATGAAAGTGGGTGGGGCACAAGAACTTGAATGCCAACGTATTTGGGGGGGGGGCAGTGGTGGAACTCCACATTAGGGAATTGAAATTTTTGTCTGTCATCATCTATTTTCTCCTCATATTTTTTAATGTATTTACTTTTAACATTTTATTCCATGTGATAAAAATGTAGTGTCAAAATATACCCCCCCCCCTCAGGATTGGATATGATCAAAGAAATAAGGTATAATCCAGAGAAAAATGGATTAAAAGGAAAATTGAGTCATGCAATAATCCATGCTTTTTTGTTCTCTCATGTATTTTGCACATGCTCTTTGTGATAATAATATTCCTCCCCTATATATAGGTCCATCATTTTAGTGGAAAACTCTCAATACTTGGAATTCATAGCTCTACACGCGTATTTATACCATGAAGACATTTCTGTCAATTTCCTTGGTAAAGGATTCAATTATGTAGATACAAAATGTATCTGGATTCACGACACATAGTCCAAGGAAGTTTTCTTGTGTGACACACATTGTAAAAGACACTTTCACACCATAATTCCTTTACAAATGTAATTATTTCCTCAATTACATTCCAAAATCAACCTTCTCTAAAATTAATTTGATATTTATTTTAATGTTCGGTGGATTCCAAGAGGATTTCAACTGCTGATGAACTGGCTTATAAATGGATTGAAGATATGTTGAAAATTGTGGACATGACTATTGTGACATTTGTGATACCACCCTTCTTTATCTGGAAGTATATATGAAAAATTGTCACCATTATTTTCCGAAGAGGGAATGTCTACCTCTTTATAGTTATGGCCATATGTGGTAACTCCTCACGCTATATCGATAGAACTATCATATGGATTCTTGTTTCCTAGATCGTAAAAATATCTCATCCACCAACATTTCTAATTATAGAATATATATTAATTCTTGGATAACATCTAATTATGTTTCAGGCATCATAGTCCATGTGAACTAGATCAGAATCCAAAAACAGTTGAACTCAAGCCACATTGAAATTCATCCATTTTCAAGATTCATAGACGGATCAATCATAGGTCTTGAGGGAAGGTTTGGATTATCACCAAGGAGTGGTTGTTATGCCTAACTAGATGTGTGAGTAATGGGTGTGTCAAACAAATGCTGATTTAAATCAAGATGTGGAAGGTATTGAAATTTATCAGACCTCGTGGGTAAGGCAGACCTTTGTATATCAGAATGAGTATTGTGTGCCTGAGTTGCTGAGTCAGTGGATTACATAGAAAAATTCATTTCATCTAACACAATATATTTGGCGCTCTGATCCTTAGATATATTTATGATGAGTTAATCTATCCGAGAAAAAAATATAATGACACTAGAAACATTCCCTCTTTAGTGAATGGGCTATTGAAAAGGGCTAGCGATATCAAGGAGGAAGATCCCCCACAATAGGGGATATTCATCCATATATGTGGATGGAAAATTTCTAGATGAATAAAGGGGGAGGCCCCTCTTGCAAATTTCCAACAAGATTTCATAATGTGGGGAATCTAATTGTAGCAGTATCCTTCTGGTTGATGATTGAAAAAGTATATTTGGAAAAATGATTTTAAATGTCCAGACCAATGGTCCTTCCAAGGCTAGTATTTCAGTTATTCTGTACATGTTGGCCATTATTTTCCTACATCCTATACGTGATTCCAAAGGTTGTATAAGGAAAAGAATATTTTTGTAGTGGCCAATCTATAATAGAAGATGATAGTAGTGTTGGCCATCACTATATTGGACAGAATCCATTAGAATCTGCTATATATTCTTATAATGAAATATCCTTTCAGAGTTGAGGGACCATTCTATGTTTTATAGGGATGAATCATGATTATTTTTAGGAAATATGCTATGCATATTGGGGTTCAGGTCCTTGGGGTATCATTTCAACCATATGTCCAAGGTATTTCTGAAATTTATCCCTTATTCTTGATACATCATGAAATTCAGTCATGTATGAGTATATTCAAGGAGTTTAACATCATCCCATATAGGAATCCACCAATAGGGATGTTTTTTTATTACAGAATGGATATCATCGTGTTGCGATCCCACATCCATGCCTTTAGGGATGGTGTATTGGTGACTAAAATTGATTAATAGATTATATGATTGGCTTTTCTTCCATACTGTATTTCATTCCAATTATAATTCTTAAAATAAATTACAATATCTCCCTTTTTGTAGATCATATAAGAGAAGAAGATAATGGCATAATGACATCTATGGAAAATCACGACTATGGAAGTGACGGGGGTGGTGCTCAATATTCCTCCAACTGATGTAGCTAGCAGATTGACCATCCGGTAAGAAAAAGCATGAATTTTTCCATACCTTGAAGTAGTGTCGGAAAATGTAGTTCCTCAGGTTGGAGTTAAGATAAGGATAATCAAATATCCTAATTATTTGGATGGTGACTTATCTCCTTCAAAGGAATCATAGACCCATTTAGAGGGAAAGGATGACGAGGTTCACATTTCATTAAAATGATCTCCTGGACGTTATATTGAACCCAACTAAATCAAGAGGGATAAAACAAAATCACCAATTGATGTCACACCAAGGTGGTGTTGTTTTCATCACCAATATGATAGTCGGGTTACATTTTCTCATCTTCAATCAATGATGGAATGAGTTGGGATGACCATGAAATTATGGGATGTAAAATCGGCATTGCATCATGATGGAACTTATTCAGGCAACGTATGACTAGAGGCAGTCCAAACGTGGAATTATTTTTAAAGTAATTATGATTCTATGTCGGAGAAACTATTTGAGGGGATTGCTATTCTAGTAATAGGAGATCTATGAGCCTCCACTACTATTTTTTTTGAGGTTAAACATGCTATAGTGGAAATTCACTTCTGAGAGATAGAGATTCTGATCTATGAAACTGACCATTAGGACCTTTCGACTGGATGAGTGAAGGGTATGATAGAACATGGTGCTGTTGAGGGTATTGATAATTTATATTATGAATAATGAAATGAATATTTCCATCCTCAAGATATAAGTTTTTTTCTTCTCAAATAATTTCAATGTTGAATTTATATTTCCACCAAAGCATTATTTCTCAAGGGGTATACCATTATAATTTTTAGTTGGCTAAGTTAATTTTGACTGAGGACCCGTCTCCTTGGTATAGCCACAGTGGTTTCCGTATTGGGGCTACTGGGTCACCTCCGGAATAAGGAGAGTCATTTTTAGGATTATAGGCATTGGCGGATGATATGGTGGATGAATTCACACATATAATACCAGTTTTTTGGGAGGTTTATCTTTTTTCTCCCTTCAATAAAATGAAGAAGAATGAAAGACGATGGGTGAAACAATTTTTTGTACACTATTTCAGCATGGATTAGTCATCCTGATGTCATTTATTTGGGCCTCATCTAGATCAAGTGTTTAAACATGATTAGACTATAGTAACTCATTCTGTTTTTTCCTTCATGTAATTGAAAAATGAGCCCCCATGAAGAAAGGACATTGCTTTCGACCAAGTGCAGATTTCTTTCAGGTAAACAGACACTTCAACATAAGATGCTTCTTGGCTAGAGATAAATTATATATTTTTGGAACTACACCCATCAATGCTATAGTGTGACATGAGTCATCTGGTGAGTCAAATGTATTTCATAATATGTCACATGTTGATGATAGATTTTCACTTATTCAACATTTTATGTTCGTCTCAAGCATTAAGGAATCCTACAATGACAGTTACAGAACCTATGGATATCATTGAGATGGCTATTTTAAAACCCATGTTTTTAGAGGAGGGTATGAACAAATCAATCCTTGTGTTTCCATGGGTGATATTAACACATGTATTGGGATGTCAATAGGATCCATGATTAATGTTTGAATGTATTTTTATGAAATACACGAACATACTAATATTCCTACTACATTATATGAATTTGGGGAACTATATATAGAACCTAATGGATATGAGCATTTATTTTCCATCTAATGAATCTTGTTAGACATGATTCTCTAATCATGATGGGTCTTAATGCACAACTTATTCCATGTAAAATACTATAGTGATGGTGCATTGATATGATTTTTAAATCACCATCAATCCCATTATTTAGGGGGAACTATCATAGGTAGACCATGGAACATGAAACCTTTAGAGGCTCATCTTCTAGATCCTCGGAAGACCCTGGGGTGTTTCCCTCCGCAAGAGGTGCTGGCACAAACTACTAAATATGGGAATGTTGGGGAGGAATCGTTTCCAGATGATGATCTATTGTAGGGTAAATGTAATAATATGTTGTGATTATACCTCACTCTTACTGTTTTTTAAAGCTAATGATGATTTTAATTCATTATTTTATAGTTATAATCTTCTAAAGCCTGGTATGAGGTAAAAGCTTCTTCATCAGCTTGACCAGTAGTGGAAGGTGAGGAAACCACTGTTTGGGGGTATAGAATAAGGGACATTTTTTGAGTACACTGATTCTAGAGTTCATATATCCTTATGATAGTGAATCTGAATCATATTCAGATTTTCAGAATACTCTCTGTATCACACGTCTCAATGATTGGAGAGATGTATCAAAGATAATCTCTGAGCCACCTCTTGAGGAAGTACCTACGCGAATCCCATGGCAATCAGTTATGATTGGAATTTGGATATTCTATGTGTTTGATTAACATCTTATATACACTATAGTTAAAGAGACTATCCATATTTGGGTGCAATAGAATAATATAATGAACTATATCATAAAACATAAGCAACATGTCAATGATGGTGATTTTTGAGTGATTTTATACTATGTAGAGGCCAATCTCCACACAAAACTAGTAAAAGTTAAACCCCAAATGAAGGAGTAGACCATTGAATTATCTCTCCTTCAATAATAATTTGATGTCTCTCTAAGGGAACACAAACCAAATTATTTTTCAATGGGAAAAAACCAAAAATAATGGATAACTGCCATTTTTATTTCTAAGAAACACTTCATTAGATCATAAATAGAGAAGTTGGTCAACAAACAGAACTTTATCAAGCGGTTGATGGAACTCAGGAAGTTTTCAAACAGATCAAGACTTACGTTGAAGCCCTCATGTATAATATGGGGGAGATAATCAGTTTTATTAATATTATTTTGATTTTGTTCCATGAATTAAAAGGAATATATTTCCAATCATATATGTATTCATCTCTTCATGCTTCTTATCATTATAATGCCAAGGATGATTTTTAGATAATTGCATAATTATATCATCAAATAATAATTACAATGATTGGGATGAGGGATATTCATAATTTACCGAAACTAAGGGGACTATTGAAAAACGTTTGGAGGTTACTATGGTTACATGGTAAATTCTACAAACATAATGTATTTTTTATCATCAATCATTTTTTATCTAAGATCAATATGAAAGAGTATTTCTGGCTGAGACTTGGATTTTACATTGGTCTCACTTTTTTGGGTTTTCATCATTATAATGTTTTTCCATTAAACTTTTATTAACTCGATAATGCCTTAACCATACATAGCATTGTTCTAGAAAGATGATATTGAAATTTTTTCATGAGTACCCCTTTGGGTTCATTTACTAGGTTAGTAGAATACCTCTTTTGGGGGGTAGTTTAATGTCAAGAATGGCATACTAATAAAACCCGTGGTTTAGGTCAAATAGAATTGAACATGAAATTTCAAATTATAACCCAAACTAATCGTGGTGTCTATGAATGTTTTGATATTCTTTAGATACTTCCATGGGGATTTCGTGATAATGGTGGGATCATAAAATCTAAAACATAGTATTTAAAAATATATACGATCTCTCTTAAGAATGACATTACAACTAGTCGACCAACCTGTTTTAAGGCTTGTATTATGAAAAGAAAATTGGAGAACGTACTACATTGTCAAATAGTGTGAACATTATGATGAAATGCACACAATGTGGGTGACTTATGCAGGGTCAACTAGGGAACATTCTGCATTGTAAGGTAAATGGGTTTCCATGAATTCCCACATTCATTTAAAAATGAATAAAGGATGTTTATGATTTTGTTGCCTTAAGACCACAGTGGGTGGATTTTCCAAGAAAATACATCTGAGAATAAATTAATCATATGTATAGACATAGGCATTGAATACAATGACACTCCTACACGAATTTGATGTGTAGAGGAGGGAATATTTTTTCAGAAAGAGGATTTCTGATATTTTGTTATGCAGTTTAAATTCATTCATTATGGAAATTATTTAATGTACTTTAAAGTCAGTTTGAAAATACATTATTCTATATGATTAAAATTAAAGCATCAAAGACATTATGTTACACTACTTAAAGCCATGCAGTAAGGATGTTATGGGGTTATAATTTGAGGTCATTTATCATTGAACAATGATTATATAGTTTCCCTATTCATGATAGTTTTTTTAGAAATATGACACTATAAAATGGTATGTAGGGAAGTAGTTGTAAGATATCATGTGGGGTTACAAGACCCAAATCGTGATATAAGAAAATGCACTTATGGAATTAGAGGAGTTATCTCCAAAGAATGAAGTTACAACATCATTACAAACCAATTATGGGGATTATTTTATACAAATCCAATTGCGGCATGTACTTCAAAGTTAATAGTTGCATCCTTAGGATGGTAATATTATTATGGGGGAAACATATGAAAGGCCAAATAGGGTATATTATTCATGTTGGGAAAAGAATCTCTCATTAATTCTTTCATTCTAGGGCTAAAATCAGATGAATATTTCTCGGTATTCAGATATTCTAGGCAGTGAGTTTGTGTTGTGGAGAAATGTTCATAAATAAATAAGGGGTATTTTCAGTAATAATTTCCAATAAATTAGGGTAATATTCTCTTAATAATGGTATGACTAAAATGTAATAATTATGGTGCATATTTTTTTATGTCATACGAACTGGACCATAATATTATGGAAACAATGGATAGTATGTATTCAAATGGCCCAAGGTTATTCCTACATTACATGAAAAAAATGAACGAAGAGGGGATTGTGAACAATTGACCTATCAGGAATACATATCCTGATAGGAAAATTATGTTTGGGACTTTTTTGATGTCCAATTGTAGAACATACACAATTTTCTGGTAAAGGAAATTTTAGTTATAAAAAATTATACACCTAGAAGCTGGAAACTGATTATGAAGATCTAAAAGTATTCAATATTTGGAGTATAACATGTGAAAGGTGAAATGTCCAATGAATAAGGGAAACATTCAAACTGATATTTGTAAAGACCCGTAAAATTCAAGGGAAATTTTTTCTTAATTTTCTTTAAAATTTTACAAGAGCGCGGTTTCAGACGGCACCTGATTCCGAGGCCCGGAGTGCCCGGAATCAATTTCCGAAGTTTGGCTCGGGTACGTTCAGTGAACGAACGAGCGGGTTTTCCTAACTTTTGATCCGGTACTCGGAATTGAAATCCGAGAGCACTGATGAATTCGCAGCACCGATATTCGCTTAAAGATACCTTTTCGGAAGTTGCGTTTGTTGCAGGTTGAAAGTTAGTTTTGGGGTTTTTAGTTTGAGTTAAATAAAATTTGTGAAGAACAAATTTTATTATAACTTGATAAAACCTACCAAAGGGGGTTGGAAGTGGGACCCACACCCACTTAACCTCCCTTGGGAGGATTAAGTGTGGTGGGGCCCACACGAACCCCTAAACCTTTCATTTTCTCTCAACTCCCTTAACGCCTCAATTAATGACTTGAGTTACTTATTTAATTATGGGAGTTAATCCTTTTGAATTTCAAACATTTGAAATTCTAGTGTGTTATGTGTTAATAAAATAAGATGTTGTCTTATTTTATTTTGGTTAATTGTTTGTCTTCTTGAGAGGTGGAGAGCTTTTTCTTCTTCTTCTTCATCTCTGACGAAGATCACGAAGAACGCTCAACTTGACGAAGAACGCTCAAGCCCCGACGAAGAACGCCGCTCCGCTCTTCTTCGTCTTCCGTGTCAACAAGTGGGAACGCCGCTTCCTCCTCGGATTCCCTTCGTCGAAAAAAGAAGTTTCGCCAACGACGTGTCTCTTCGGACGCATCCCTTCGTCATCGGATTTGACGAAGGGCTACCGCGACGCCCGACCTCCGCGACGTCGTCTTCCGCGGAACGTTGACAATCTTCGAACCTTATACCCGAGGTAGGGGTCGTTGATTATTGTTTAGTTATTCTATTTTTGATCATGAATTTTAGCAAGTCTAACGTGTGGCTTTGGATTATTTAAAGATGCGTTATTGCTTAACGTGAGGGGGCCGGACCGCATGAACACGGCCGAACCCCCTCCATCGTTCTTGTTGTTTATTCTTGCGGGTGGAAGCAAAGTGGCGTGGTGCCGTCGCACCACGTGGATAATCGTGAATTTATTTTACGCGGCGCCGTCGCACCACGCCGAGGAAGAATCTTTAAGAACGCGACGCCGTCGCGCCGCGTTGAAAGGAATCAAGGCACGGTGAAGGGGCGCGGTGCCGTCGCACCGCGCCGGACGACGAACACCGCGGCCGGTTCCGGGCCGCGGCGGGACGAGGAGACCGCGGCCGGTTCTGGGCTGCGGCGGGAAGAGAAGACCGGCGGCCGGGCCGCCGGCGTCGGAAGCCGAAGAGGGGACCGGAATTTCCGGTCCCGTTGGAGAAAACCGGCCGGCCAGCTGGCCGGCCGGATAACGTTAAACTGGGGGAATTAATCCCCCGGCCAGCGCATAAAAACCCCCCTCTTAAAGGGGGGGCAGTTTTCATATAAAGGGGGGGGGGGGGCAGCAGCCCCCCGGTTTTATTTCCAGCCGTCCCCCTCGTGCGGGGGCCGTTTCTTGCAAATGGCGCGGCACAAAGGCCGCACCGCCTTTCAATCAGCGGGGGCTTAGCCCCCGCGTGCAGCCACCTCGCGGCGCCAAGCCGTCGCGGTCCCCCGCGCCGCCGCGCCGCCGCGGCCCCCCGCGCTGCCGCGCCGCCGCGCCGCCGCCGGCCGCCGCCGCCGGCCGGGCCGCCCCAGGGGGGGTCGGGCCGGGTCGGCCCGGACCCGGACCCCCCCGTTTCGAACCAGTTCCGGTCTCTTGGCCATATCTTGAGCCTCGGACCTCCGATTGATGAACCGTCTAAGGCAACGCGATCCTTGGATCGAGACGGTCGTTTCGGTATATCGCACTCAAGGTTTCGGATTACTTTGAGTTCGGCCGGGTTGGTTTGTTCACGAAACCAACCGGGCCTTCGGAGCGGAAACACTCATATCTTGAGCTACGAACGTCCGATTGACGCGCCGTCAGTCACGTTGTGTTCCTCTTAGTGAGACGGATCTTTTGGCATACTCCGCCCGAGGTTTGGACGTAGGTGGAGTACGGTCGGGTTAGTTTTGCCTTAAAAACCAACCGGGCCCCGGAGACGAAAATGCCAATAACTCTCAGACCGGGCGTCCGATCGACGCGCCGTCTGTTGCCTTGAGTTCCTGTTGACGTTACGGAACTTTTGGATACATCAACTCAGGTCTTTGTGACAGTTGATGTATCAGCCTCTCGGCTCGTGGAGCGGACCCTCCGAACGAGCTTGATGTGTGCGGGAACCCTAGTGCTGGCTGCGACTGTTACTGTGACTACTACTGTTACGACAGCTACTGTGACTGCGACGACGACAGTACAGAGATCCTGTGTGGATTCGACGACGACGACTACAACACTCAGCGATCCTACGTGGATCAGTGCTACAGGTCCTGTGTGGGCCCGATCCTGTGTGGGTCCTTGCGCTCAGCGGTTCTGTGTGAGCCAGCGCCTACAGGTCCTGTGTGGGCCCGATCCTGTGTGGGTCATTGCGGGGGTTAGTTACCTATCGATCCTTCGTGGGTCCGACGACTTAGATGGATCAGTGGTCATCTTTATCGTCCTTGAAGAAGTATACCCGTGTGAGCTGAATCCTATTGCTTTCCTGTGTTGATTGTGTTGTGCAATCCTGTGTGGATTACGTTTTGCTTTCCTGTGTGATATACGTTTACTTTCCTGTGTGGACTGAGTTGTACTTGGGCTCGGAGGATAGAGCGTATTTGAATTGATGACTTAGGTATATGTATGGGCATATACCTAAGCAGTGTCGGTTATTACTTCATGATTGTTACTTTTCTTCGTGGTTTATCCTTTGTGGATTTGAAAGACCTTCAGGGGTCTCGGGGTCCCTACTGAGTAGCTTATACTCACCCCTGCACGGGCTTTGCCCGCACTACGTTGTGTTGGTTGCAGACGACGGACATCGTTGACCTTAGCTGAGGCTTACAGAGCGGGACGATACCCGGAGGTGGACCACTGGGCGGGACGTGCTCGGAGCGGACGGCGGGACCCGTGGAGCAGAGGAGCTATCTGTACCCACCCATCAGGTGGGATTTCCAATGGACAGCTCGGAGTAGCGGATTTTACTTTTCAGTTGCTGTTTTCCCTTTCGAGTTGTACTTTACTTTCAGTTTGGGTTTGTATACTGGCCCATTTACTTTTCCGCACTTTCAGTTGTACTCTGTTTCTGTTTAGTGTTTACTTTCCGCTTGTTTACTCTGTGGTGTGTGTTTACTTTACAAAGGAAATGCCTTCCCTTTTTACGGGGATTTACGCCTTGGTGCTAGTCGCCAGCCCCTGGCCTATGGAAGGCGGGCTTGGGGTAGTCACGGCACGGACCCCAAGGGCGGGTCGTGACAAATTGGTATCAGAGGAGTTCGGTTCTACCGTGAACTCTGATCTTTTCTATGTGAAGCAATAATGTATAGCGTATTGAGTGTGGATATCAGTCCAGGGAGTCCAGTGTTGGTGCGGCGGCCGACGTATCCGTACACCAGGACCCTGACTTCTGATTTCCGACTTAATGCACAAAAACATTGATTGCGTGTGTGTTTCAAAGATTTCTTTGTGATTACTTATATCAGCTCACCAGGTATACTGTTCTGACCGTGGCGCACCTGTTTCCTTTTCAGGATGGCCCCACGACGACAGCCAGCTAGGGTTCCGAGAGTCGAGCGTGACGACAACCCACCGAGCGACGAGGCCTCGGTGCAGGGCCCTTTTCCAGTAGTGGCACCGGCGGTAGCTTTACCCGCCGAGCCCCCGATGCTTCCAACAGCAGCCGCTGACGATGCACGTCGCCTCAGCGCACTGTATGAGTTTCAGCGCCAGCGACCGCCCAGGTTTCGCGGGGAGACAGATCCCCAGGCAGCAGAGGACTGGCTGGAGGCAGTGGTTCGAGTGTTTAGGCTAGTGAGGACACCAGCAGACCTCATGGTGATCCTCGCTGCGAGCCTACTACACGCAGCAGCAGGACGATGGTGGAGCTTGATGCTCCAGGTGCACGATGAGGCATCCCTACTTTGGACGGACTTTGAGAGCCTCTTCCGCTCGGAGTTCGTCCCAGCCACCCTTCGTGCGGTGCGTATCCAGGAGCTTCTACAGCTGCGGCAGGGCAGCATGACGGTCGCTCAGTACTCGGCGAGATTTACCGATCTCTCGCGCTACTCGACCGACATGGTACGAGACCCATTCTTCCGGGCCCGGACCTTCGAGAAGGGTTTGAGACATTAGATCAGGGCATCGCTGATCTCCCTCAGCATACCGACTTAGACAGGAGTACTGGAGCGGGCTCTTCTGATCGAGAGCTTCCTTGCTGAGTCTACACCAGCACAGCGACCCACCGCAGGGCGGCACGTGGCAGAGTCATCTGCAGGAGGCAGTCGACGGATGACTCAGGGGTCCAGACAGACCAGACCTTCGGGCAGACGATCTCAGGGCACTGGCTCAGCAGTGCGGGGCACACAGCGAGGAGCCAGTCTTCCGAGAGGCAGACAGTGCTACTTGTGCGGCGGGCAGGGCCACATGGCTCGTGACTGCCCGACCCGCCGTGCCGAGGAGCAGCAGACGGTTGAGGGACCACCGAGGCAGAGGAAGAGGGGCGACCATGGCGGTCCGCAGGGAGGAGGCGGACGAGGAAGAGGAGCTGGACGAGCAGCCGGTGGTGGCCGACGCTTTGAGGCTCTACCACCACCACCACCAGGAGGTCCACCCCGACCACAGGGAGCTGGCGGGCAGCGACAGGCACAGCTCCAGGCAGCAGAGGCCTACGACCACGGCGCACCCGAGATGATTCGAGGTACTATCTGTGTCTACTCCACCCTTGCTGCAGTTCTTATAGACACAGGAGCGAGTCACTCTTTCATAGCCGCTGCCCTTGTTCGGAGCTCGGAGATTCCGACAGAGCCGTTGGCTCGATCCTTACGGCTAGAGACTCCTACGGGAGCAGACTCGACGATTACGCACTGGTGCCGGCAGTGTGAGCTTACTCTAGGAGGCGAGAGCTTCGGCTGGGATCTTCTTGTAGCAGCGTCGAGGCCTTACGACGTCATCTTGGGCATGGATTGGCTATCTACGGTCCATGCACAGATTGACTGTTTTAGGCGCAAGGTGCGATGTGTACGCACCGACGGGAGCAGGTTCACCTTCACCGGCGAGAAGGGAGCCTTAACAGCACAGGATGGACTTCCGCGGAGGAGAGGACAGCCCATCACTCATCAGTTGGCTAGCCTCATCCTTGGAGCAGTTGACGTGCGGAGTCCTGGTTTTCCTGCAGTGGTGGATCAGTTTGCGGACGTTTTTCCCGACGACGTTCCAGGGCTACCTCCTCGCAGAGAGGTAGACTTTTATATTGACTTGTACCCCGGGACAGCCCCGATATCCACACCAGCATATCGGATGGCCCCCGCTGAGCTTCGAGAGCTACGGGTACAGTTAGAGGACTTGCAGGGCAAGGGGTTCATCCGACCCAGTGTTTCACCCTGGGCTTCCCCGATATTGTTCGCCAAGAAGGCGGACGGGAGCTTGCGACTTTGTGTTGACTATCGTCGCCTGAACCATGTAACAGTGAGGAACAAGTATCTGCTACCGAGGATTGATGACCTCTTTGATCAGCTCAAGGGAGCACGGTGGTTCTCGAAGATAGACCTCAGGTCAGGCTATCATCAGCTCAGAGTCAGAGACGAGGATGTGCAGAAGACGGCCTTCAGATGTCGGTATGGCCACTATGATTTCTTGGATATGCCTTTTGGTGTAACCAATGCTCCAGCAGTGTTCATGGATCTCATGAACAGGATCTTTCAGCCATACCTCGATCGGTTTGTCGTGGTCTTCATCGACGACATTCTGATTTACTCTACGACAGAGGAGGAGCACGCCTATCACTTGCGAGTTGTTCTTGACACACTCCGAGAGCACCAGATTTACGGTAAGCTCTCGAAGTGCCAGTTCTGGATACGTGAGGTCCACTTTTTGGGACACGTTATCTCTGAGGCGGGAGTTGCAGTGGATCCCACGAAGATTGAGGCTGTGTTAGCTTGGGAGCCACCCATGAGCGTGACTGAGGTTTGGAGTTTCTTGGGACTAGCTGGATACTATCGGAGATTCGTGCCAGAATTCTCTAGAGTTGCGGCATCACTCACAGCTTTGACGAAGAAAGGGAAACCCTTCGTGTGGACAGACAGATGTCAGCAGAGCTTCCAGGAGCTGAGACAGAGATTGACTAGCGCACCTATCTTGAGGTTTCCTGAGGAGGGAGTAGGGTACGTAGTCTACTGCGATGCATCAGGGACCGGACTCGGATGTGTTCTGATGCAGGAGCGGGCCGTGATCGCCTATGGATCACGTTAGTTGAGGCCGTATGAGCAGAACTACGCTACCCATGACCAGGAGTTAGCAGCAGTGGTCTTCGCTCTGAAGTCATGGCGACACTATCTGATGGGAGAGCGCTTTACAGTCTTTTCCGATCATCAGAGTCTCAGGTATATCTTCTCGCAGAAGGACCTGAACCTGAGACAGCGGCGATGGCTCGAGTTCCTCCAGGACTATGACTTTGAGATAGTCTATACTCCTGGTAAGGGGAACGTAGTAGCCGATGCCCTCAGCAGGAGGACGGGCATTCAGCTACTTGAGGAGGCGACGGAGCAGCTAGCCTCTTTTCAGATATCCTTCGTGGATAGATATGGAGCAGCCTTTCTTCAGTCTCTCACAGTCACTCCTCCACTACTGCAGCGGGTCAGAGAGGCACAGCGTGAGGACGCTGACTGTGAGACACGGCGTGCACAGATATCCTCGGGACAGGCACCTGATGGTTTCTCCCTTGGAGCAGAGCACGACATCCTTTTCAGAGGACGTACCATGGTACCAGTCACCTTGCGAGAGGAAGTGCTGAGAGAGTTTCACACTTCTCCTTTGGCGGTACATCCTGGAGTGGCGAAGATGTACCAGGACCTCAGACGACAGCACTGGTGGCCGGGCATGAAGAAGGCTGTAGCAGAGTTCGTTTCTCGATGCCTCACCTGCCAGCAGGTGAAGGCAGAGCATCAGGTACCAGCAGGCTTGGTACAGCCCTTGGAGGTTCCGGAGTGGAAGTGGGACGACATATCTATGGACTTCGTGACTGGACTTCCACGCACATCCAGAGGTCACGACTCCATCTGGGTGATTGTTGACCGACTCACCAAGTCGGCACACTTCTTACCCATCAGAGAGTAGGGCTCAGTAGAGAGCTTGGGACGTCTCTACGTTCAGGAGATTGTGCGGCTCCACGGCGTGCCATCATCTATCGTCTCCGATCGAGATGCCCGCTTTACTTCCCGGCTTTGGAAGGGGTTACAGGAGGCGTTCGGGACGCAGCTACGTCTGAGCACAGCCTTCCACCCTCAGACGGATGGTCAGACGGAGAGGACCATTCAGACTCTCGAGGACATGCTCCGCGCATGTGTCCTCGACTTTGGTCGTAGCTGGGAGGACCACCTACCATTGGTGGAGTTTGCGTACAACAACAGCTACCACTCCACCATCGGGATGGCACCGTACGAGGGATTGTACGGCCGACCTTGTAGATCTCCTTTGTGCTGGACAGACCCTGGAGAGTCAGCACTCGTGGGACCAGAGATGGTCCAGGCCACGACAGAGAAAGTCCAGGTCATCCAGGAGCGGATGAGGACAGCTCAGAGCCGGCAGAAGTCATATGCTGACAGGAGGCGGAGGCCACTAGAGTTCGAGGATGGCGACCACGTCTTCTTGCGGGTCTCACCTCGACGTGGTATTCGGAGATTTGGCCGAGGCGGCAAGTTATCTCCGCGCTTCATCGGACCCTTCCAGGTCCTCAGCAGGGTTGGCGAGGTGGCTTATCGTCTGGCTCTACCACCTCAGTTGCACCGGGTGCACGACGTCTTCCACGTATCTCAGCTGAGGAGATACGTGCACGACCCGATGCACATCATTGACCATGGGGAGCTTGACGTTGACGATGAGGCGACTTTCACGGAGGTTCCGGTGGAGATAGAGGATCGACAGGAGCGGGTCCTGCGTGGGCGATCGATTCCTCTTGTGCGCATCAGATGGCAGCACGGGAATCTCTAGGAGAGCACATGGGAGCGGGAGGCTCAGATGCGTGCTCAGTACCCTCATTTGTTTCCCTAGTTTTTGATGTAACTTTACGGGGACGTAAAGCCCTGAGGTGGGAGTAATGTAAAGACCCGTAAAATTCAAGGGAAATTTTTTCTTAATTTTCTTTAGAATTTTACAAGAGCGCGGTTTTAGACGGCACCTGATTCCGAGGCCCGGAGTGCCCGGAATCAATTTCCGAAGTCTGGCTCGGGTACGTTCAGTGAAAGAACGAGCGGGTTTTCCTAACTTTTGATCCGGTACTTGGAATTGAAATCCGAGAGCACCGATGAATTCGCAGCACCGATATTCGCTTAAAGAGACCGTTTCGGAAGTTGCGTTTGTTGCAGGTTGAAAGTTAGTTTTGGGGTTTTTAGTTTGAGTTAAATAAAATTTGTGAAGAACAAATTTTATTATAACTTGATAAAACCTACCAAAGGGGGTTGGAAGTGGGACCCACACCCACTTAACCTCCCTTGGGAGGATTAAGTGTGGTGGGGCCCACATGAACCCCTACACCTTTCATTTTCTCTCAACTCCCTTAACTCCTCAATTAATGACATGAGTTACTTATTTAATTATCGGAGTTAATCCTTTTGAATTTCAAACATTTGAAATTCTAGTGTGTTATGTGTTAATAAAATAAGATGTTGTCTTATTTTATTTTGGTTAATTGTTTGTCTTCTTGAGAGGTGGAGAGCTTTTTCTTCTTCTTCTTCATCTCTGACGAAGATCACGAAGAACGCTCAACTTGACGAAGAACGCTCAAGCCCCGACGAAGAACGACGCTCCGCTCTTCTTCGTCTTCCGTGTCAACGAGTGGGAACGCCACTTCCTCCTCGGATTCCCTTCGTCGACAAAAGAAGTTTCACCAACGACGTGTCTCTTCGGACGCATCCCTTTGTCATCGGATTTGACGAACGGCTACCGCGACGCCCGACCTCCGCGACATCGTCTTCCGCGGAACGTTGACAATCTTCGAACCTTATACCCGAGGTAGGGGTTGTTGATTATTGTTTAGTTATTCTATTTTTGATCATGAATTTTATCAAGTCTAACGTGTGGCTTTGGATTATTTAAAGATGCGTTATTTCTTAACGTGAGGGGGGCGGACCGCATGAACACGGCCGAACCCCCTCCATCGTTCTTGTTGTTTATTCTTGCGGGTGGAAGAAAAGTGGCGTGGTGCCGTCGCACCACGCGGATAATCGTGCATTTATTTTACGCGGCACCGTCGCGCCACGCCGAGGAAGAATCTTCAAGAACGCGACGCCGTCGCGCCGCGTTGAAAGGAATCAAGGCACGGCGAAGGGGCGCGGTGCCGTCGCACCGCGCCGGACGACGAACACCGCGGCCGGTTCCGGGCCGCGGCGGGACGAGGAGACCGCGGCCGGTTCCGGGCCGCAGCGGGAAGAGAAGACCGGCGGCCGGGCCGCCGGCGTCGGAAGCCGAAGAGGGGACCGGAATTTCCGGTCCCGTTGGAGAAAACCGGCCGGCCAGCTGGCCGGCCGGATAACGTTAAACCGGGGGAATTAATCCCCCGGCCAGCGCATAAAAACCCCCCTCTTAAAGGGGGGGGGGGGGGCGGTTTTCATATAAAGGGAGGGCAGCAGCCCCCAAGTTTTATTTCCAGCCGGCCCCCACGTGCGGGGGCCGTTTCTTGCAAATGGCGCGGCACAAAGGCCGAGCCGCCTTTCAATCAGCAGGGGCTTAGCCCCCGCGTGCAGCCACCTCGCGGCGCCAAGCCGCCGCGGTCCCCCGCGCCGCCGCGCCGCCGCGGCCCCCCGCGCCGCCGCGCCGCCGCGCCGCCGTCGGCCGCACCGCCCCAGGGGGGGGGGGGGGTCGGGCCGGGTCGGCCCGGACCCGGACCCCCCCGTTTCGAACCAGTTCCGGTCTCTTGTCCATATCTTGAGCCTCGGACCTCCGATTGACGAACCGTCTATGGCAACGCGATCCTTGGATCGAGACGGTCGGTTCGGTATATCGCACTCAAGGTTTCGGATTACTTTGAGTTCGGCCAGGTTGGTTTGTTCACGAAACCAACCGGGCCTTCGGAGCGGAAACGCTCATATCTTGAGCTACGAACGTCCGATTGACGCGCCGTCAGTCGCGTTGTGTTCCTCTTAGTGAGACGGATCTTTTGGCATACTCCGCCCGAGGTTTGGACGCAAGTGGAGTACGGTTGGGTTAGTTTTGCCTTAAAAACCAACCGGGCCCCGGAGACGTAAATGCCAATAACTCTCAGACCGGGCGTCCGATCGACGCGCCGTCTGTTGCGTTGAGTTCCTGTTGACGTTACGGAACTTTTGGATACATCAACTCAGGTCTTTGTGACAGTTGATGTATCAGTCTCTCGGCTCGTGGAGCGGACCCTCCGAACGAGCTTGCTGTGTGCGGGAACCCTAGTGCTGGCTGCGACTGTTACTGTGACTACTACTGCTACGACAGCTACTGTGACTACGACGACGACAGTACAGAGATCCTGTGTGGATTCGACGACGACGACTACAGCACTCAGCGATCCTACGTGGATCAGTGCTACAGGTCCTGTGTGGGCCCGATCCTATGTGGGTCCTTGCGCTTAGCGGTTCTGTGTGAGCCAGCGCCTACAGGTCCTGTGTGGGCCCGATCCTGTGTGGGTCATTGCGGGGGTTAGTTACCTATCGATCCTTTGTGGGTCCGACGACTTAGATGGATCAGTGATCATCTTTATCGTCCTTGAAGAAGTATACCTGTGTGAGCTGAATCCTATTGCTTTCCTGTGTGGATTGTGTTGTGCAATCATTTGTGGATTACGTTTTGCTTTCCTGTGTGAAATACGTTTACTTTCCTGTGTGGACTGAGTTGTACTTGGGCTCGGAGGATAGAGCGTATTTGAATTGATGACTTAGGTATATGTATGGGCATATACCTAAGCAGTGTCGGTTATTACTTCATGATTGTTACTTTTCTTCGTGGTTTATCCTTTGTGGATTTGAGAGACCTTCAGGGGTCTCGGGGTCCCTACTGAGTAGCTTATACTCACCCCTGCACGGGATTTGCCCGCACTACGTTGTGTTGGTTGCAGACGACGAACAGCGTTGACCTTAGCTGAGGCTTGCAGAGCGGGACGATACCCGGAGGTGGACCACTGGGCGGGACGTGCTCGGAGCGGACGGCGGGACCCGTGGAGCAGAGGAGCTATCTGTACCCACCCATCCGGTGGGATTTCCAGTGGACAGCTCGGAGTAGCGGCTTTTACTTTTCAGTTGCTGTTTTCCCTTTCGAGTTGTACTTTACTTTCAGTTTGGGTTTGTATACTGGCCCATTTACTTTTCCGCACTTTCAGTTGTACTCTGTTTTTATTAAGTGTTTACTTTCCGCTTGTTTACTCTGTGGTGTGTGTTTACTTTACAAAGGCAATGCCTTCCCTTTTTACGGGGATTTACGCCTTGGTGCTGGTCGCCAGCCCCTGGCCTATGGAAGGCGGGCTTGTGGTAGTCACGGCACGGACCCCAAGGGCGGGTCATGACACATTGGTATCAGAGGAGTTCGGTTCTACCATGAACTCTGATCTTTTATATGTGAAGCAATAATGTTTAGCGTATTGAGTGTGGATATCAGTCCAGGGAGTCCAGTGTTGGTGCGGCGGCCGACGTATCCGTACACCAGGACCCTGACTTCTGATTTCCGACTTAATGCACGAAAACATTGATTGCGTGTGTGTTTCAAAGTTTTATTTGTGATTACTTATATCAGCTCACCAGGTATACTGTTTTGACCGTGACGCACCTGTTTCCTTTTCAGGATGGCCCCACGACGACAGCCAGCTAGGGTTCTGAGATTCGAGCGTGACGACAGCCCACCGAGCGACGAGGCCTCGGTGCAGGGCCCTTTGCCAGTAGTGGCACCGGCGGTAGCTTTACCCGCCGAGCCCCCGATGCTTCCAGGAGCATCCGCTGACGATGCACGTCGCCTCAGCGCACTGCATGAGTTTCAGCGCCAGCGACCGCCCAGGTTTCGCGGGGAGATGGATCCCCAGGAAGCAGAGGACTGGCTGGAGGCAGTGGTTCGAGTGTTTAGGCTAGTGAGGACACCAGCAGACCTCATGGTGATCCTCACTGCAAGCCTACTACACGCAGCAGCAGGACGATGGTGGAGCTTGATGCTCCAGGTGCACGATGAGGCATCCCTACTTTGGACGGACTTTGAGAGCCTCTTCCACTCGGAGTTCGTCCCAGCCACCCTTCGTGCGGTGCGTATCCAGGAGCTTCTACAGCTGCGGAAGGGCAGCATGACGGTCGCTCAGTACTCGGCGAGATTTACCGATCTCTCGCGCTACTCGACCGACATGGTACGGGACCCATTCTTCCGGGCCCGGACCTTCGAGCAGGGTATGAGACACGAGATCAGGGCATCGCTGATCTCCCTCAGCATACCGACTCAGACAGGAGTACTGGAGCGGGCTCTTCTGATCGAGAGCTTCCTTGCTGAGTCTACACCAGCACAGCGACCCACCCGCAGGGCGGCACGTGGCAGAGTCATCTGCAGCAGGCAGTCGATGGATGACTCAGGGGTCCAGACAGACCAGACCTTCAGGCAGACGATCTCAGGGCACTGGCTCAGCAGTGCGGGGCACACAGCGAGGAGCCAGTCTTACGAGAGGGAGACAGTGCTACTCGTGCGGCGGGCAGGGCCACATGGCTCGTGACTGCCCGACCCGCCGTGCCGAGGAGCAGCAGACGGTTGAGGGACCACCAAGGCAGAGGCAGAGGGTCGACCGTGGCGGTCCGCAGGGAGGAGGCGGACGAGGCAGAGGAGCTAGACGAGCAGCCGGTGGTGGCCGACGCTTTGAGGCTCTACCACCACCACCACCAGGAGGTCCACCCCGACCACAGGGAGCTGGCGGGCAGCGACAGACACAGCTCCAGGCAGCAGAGGCCTACGACCACGGCGCACCCGAGATGATTCGAGGTACTATCTGTGTCTAATCCACCCTTGCTGTAGTTCTTATAGACACAGGAGCGAGTCACTCTTTCATAGCCGCTGCCCTTGTTCGGAGCTCGGAGATTCCGACAGAGCCGTTGGCTCGATCCTTACGGCTAGAGACTCCTACGGGAGCAGACTCGACGATTACGCACTGGTGCCGGCAGTGTGAGCTTACTCTAGGAGGAGAGAGCTTCGGCTGGGATCTTCTTGTAGCAGCGTCGAGGCCTTACGACGTCATCTTGGGCATGGATTGGCTATCTACGGTCCATGCACAGATTGACTGTTTTAGGCGCAAGGTGCGATGTGTACGCACCGACGGGAGAAGGTTCACCTTCACCGGCGAGAAGGGAGCCTTAGCAGCACAGGATGGACTTCCGCGGAGGAGAGGACAGCCCATCACTCATCAGTTGGCTAGCCTCATCCTTGGATCTGTTGACGTGCGGAGTCCTGGTTTTCCTGCAGTGGTGGATCAGTTTGCGGACGTTTTTCCCGACGACGTTCCAGGGCTACCTCCTCGCAGAGAGGTAGACTTTTATATTGACTTGTACCCCGGGACATCCCCGATATCCACACCAGCATATCGAATGGCCCCCGCCGAGCTTCGAGAGCTACGGGTACAGTTGGAGGACTTTCAGGGCCAGGGGTTCATCCGACCCAGTGTTTCATCCTGGGCTTCCCCGATATTGTTCTCCAAGAAGGCGGACGGGAGCTTGCGACATTGTGTTGACTATCGTCGCCTGAACCAGGTAACAGTGAGGAACAAGTATCCGCTACTGAGGATTGATGACCTCTTTGATCAGCTCAAGGGAGCACGGTGGTTCTCGATGATAGACCTCAGGTCAGGCTATCATCAGCTCAGAGTCAGAGACGAGGATGTGCAGAAGACGGCCTTCAGATGTCGGTATGGCCACTATGAGTTCTTGGTTATGCCTTTCGGTGTAACCAATGCTCCAGCAGTGTTCATGGCTCTCATGAACAGGATCTTTCAGCCATACCTCGATCGGTTTGTCGTGGTCTTCATCGACGACATTCTGATTTACTCTACGACAGAGGAGGAGCACGCCTATCACTTGCGAGTTGTTCTTGACACACTCCGA
The DNA here is from genome assembly GCA_963277665.1 of Viscum album. NCBI lineage: Eukaryota > Viridiplantae > Streptophyta > Magnoliopsida > Santalales > Viscaceae > Viscum > Viscum album. The sequence goes on from OY728150.1 coordinate 199,169,144, forward strand.
TAGCACCAGCTTTACGGTAAGCTCTCGAAGTGCCAGTTCTGGATACGTGAGGTCCACTTTTTGGGACACGTTATCTCTGAGGCGGGAGTTGCAGTGGATCCCGCGAAGATTGAGGCTGTGTTAGCTTGGGAGCCACCCAGGAGCGTGACTGAGGTTTGGAGTTTCTTGGGACTAGCTGGATACTATCGGAGATTCGTGCCAGACTTCTCTAGAGTTTCGGCATCACTCACAGCTTTGACGAAGAAGGGGAAACCCTTCGTATGGACAGACAGATGTCAGCAGAGCTTCCAGGAGCTGAGACAGAGATTGACTAGCGCACCTATCTTGAGGTTGCCTGAGGAGGGAGTAGGGTACGTAGTCTACTGCGATGCATCAGAGACCGGACTCGGATGTGTTCTGATGCAGGAGCGGGCCGTGATCGCCTATGGATCACGTCAGTTGAGGCCGCATGAGCAGAACTACGCTACCCATGACCTGGAGTTAGCAGCAGTGTTCTTCGCTCTGAAGACATGGCGACACTATCTGATGGGCGAGCGCTTTACAGTCTTTTCCGATCATCAGAGTCTCAGGTATATCTTCTCGCAGAAGGACCTGAACCTGAGACAGCGACGATGGCTCGAGTTCCTCCAGGACTATGACTTTGAGATAGTCTATACTCCTGGTAAGGGGAACGTAGTAGCCGATGCCCTCAGCAGGAGGACGGGCATTCAGCTACTTGAGGAGGCGACGGAGCAGCTAGCCTCTTTGCAGATATCCTTCGTGGATAGAGATAGAGCAGCCTTTCTTCAGTCTCTCACAGTCACTCCTCCACTACTGCAGCGGGTCAGAGAGGCACAGCGTGAGGACGCTGACTGTGAGACACGGCATGCACAGATATCCTCGGGACAGGCACCTGATGGTTTCTCCCTTGGAGCAGAGCACGACATCCTTTTCAGAGGACGTACCATGGTACCAGTCGCCTTGCGAGAGGAAGTGCTGAGAGAGTTTCACACTTCTCCTTTGGCGGTACATCCTGGAGTGGCCAAGATGTACCAGGACCTCAGACGACAGCACTGGTGGCCGGGCATGAAGAAGGCTGTAGCAGAGTTCGTTTCTCGATGCCTCACCTGCCAGCAGGTGAAGGCAGAGCATCAGGTACCAGCAGGCTTGGTACAGCCCTTGGAGGTTCCGGAGTGGAAGTGGGACGGCATATCTATGGACTTCGTGACAGGACTTCCACGCACATCCAGAGGTCACGACTCCATCTGGGAGATTGTTGACCGACTCACCAAGTCGGCACACTTCTTACCCATCAGAGAGCAGGGCTCAGTAGAGAGCTTGGGACGTCTCTACGTTCAATAGATTGTGCGGCTCCACGGCGTGCCATCATCTATCGTCTCCGATCGAGATGCCCGCTTTACTTCCTGGCTTTGGAAGGGGTTATAGGAGGCGTTCGGGATGCAGCTACGTCTGAGCACAGCCTTCCACCCTCAGACGGATGGTCAGACGGAGAGGACCATTCAGACTCTCGAGGACATGCTCCGCGCATGTGTCCTCGACTTTGGTCGTAGCTGGGAGGACCACCTAACCTTGGCGGAGTTTGCGTACAACAACAGCTACCACTCCACCATCGGGATGGCACCGTACGAGGCATTGTACGGCCGACCTTGTAGATCTCCTTTGTGCTGGACAGACCCAGGAGAGTCAACACTCGTGGGACCAGAGATGGTCCAGGCCACGACAGAGAAAGTCCAGGTCATCCAGGAGCGGATGAGGACAGCTCAGAGCCGGCAGAAGTCATATGATGACAGGAGGCGGAGGCCACTAGAGTTCGAGGATGGCGACCACATCTTCTTGCGGGTCTCACCTCGACGTGGTATTCGGAGATTTGGCCGAGGCGGAAAGTTATCTCCGCGCTTCATCGGACCCTTCCAGGTCCTCAGCAGGGTTGGCGAGGTGGCTTATCATCTGGCTCTACCACCTCAGTTGCACCGGGTGCACGACGTCTTCCACGTATCTCAGCTGAGGAGATACGTGCACGACCCGACGCACATCATTGACCATGGGGAGCTTGACGTTGACGATGGGGCGACTTTCACGGAGGTTCCGGTGGAGATAGAGGATCAACAGGAGTGGGTCCTGCGTGGGCGATCGATTCCTCTTGTGTGCATCAGATGGCAGCACGGGAATCTCCAGGAGAGCACATGGGAGCGGGAGGCTCAGATGCGTGCTCAGTACCCTCATTTGTTTCCCTAGTTTTTGATGTAACTTTACGGGGACGTAAAGCCCTGAGGTGGGAGTAATGTAAAGACCCGTAAAATTCAAGGGAAATTTTTTCTTAATTTTCTTTAGAATTTTACAATAGCGCGGTTTCAGACGGAACCTAATTCCGAGGCCCGGAGTGCCCGGAATCAATTTCCGAAGTTTGGCTCGAGTACGTTCAGTGAACGAACGAGCGGGTTTTAAAAACTTTTGATCCGGTACTCGGAATTGAAATCTGAGAGCACTGATGAATTCGCAGCACCGATATTCGCTTAAAGAGACCTTTTCGGAAGTTGCGTTTGTTGCAGGTTCAAAGTTAGTTTTGGGGTTTTTAGTTTGAGTTAAATAAAATTTGTGAAGAAAAAATTTTATTATAACTTGATAAAACCTACCAAAGGGGGTTGGAAGTGGGACCCACACCCACTTAACCTCCCTTGGGAGGATTAAGTGTGGTGGGGCCCACACGAACCCCTAAACCTTTCATTTTCTCTCAACTCCCTTAACGCCTCAATTAATGACTTGAGTTACTTATTTAATTGTGGGAGTTAATCCTTTTGAATTTCAAACATTTGAAATTCTAGTGTGTTATGTGTTAATAAAATAAGATGTTGTCTTATTTTATTTTGGTTAATTGTTTGTCTTCTTGAGAGGTGGAGAGATTTTTCTTCTTCTTCTTCATCTCTGACGAAGATCACGAAGAACGCTCAACTTGACGAAGATCGCTCAAGCCCCGACGAAGAACGCCGATCCTCTCTTCTTCATCTTCCGTGTCAACGAGTGGGAACACCGCTTCCTCCTCGGATTCCCTTCGTCGACAAAAGAAGTTTCGCCAACGACGTGTCTCTTCGGACGCATCCCTTCGTCATCGGATTTGATGAACGGCTATCGCGATGCCCGACCTCCGCGACGTCGTCTTCCGCGGAACGTTGAAAATCTTCGAACCTTATACCCGAGGTAGGGGTTGTTGATTATTGTTTAGTTATTCTATTTTTTATCATGAATTTTAGCAAGTCTAACGTGTGGCTTTGGATTATTTAAAGATGCGTTATTTCTTAACGTGAGGGGGCCGGACCACATGAACACGGCCGAACCCCCTCCATCGTTCTTGTTGTTTATTCTTGCGGGTGGAAGCAAAGTGGCGTGGTGCCGTCGCACCACGCGGATAATCGTGCATTTATTTTACGCGGTGCCGTCGCGCCAGGCCGAGGAAGAATCTTCTAGAACGCGACGCCGTCGCGCCGCGTTGAAAGGAATCAAGGCACGGTGAAGGGGCGCGGTGCCGTCGCACCGCGCCGGACGACGAACACCGCGGCCGGTTCCGGGCCGCGGCGGGACGAGGAGACCGCGGCCGGTTCCGGGCCGCGGCGGGAAGAGAAGACCGGCGGCCGGGCCGCCGGCGTCGGAAGCCGAAGAGGGGACCGGAATTTCCGGTCCCGTTGGAGAAAACCGGCCGGCCAGCGCATAAAAACCCCCCTCTTAAAGGGGGTCGGTTTTCATATAAAGGGGGGGCAGCAGCCCCCCGGTATTATTTCCAGCCGGCTCCCACGTGCGGGGGCCGTTTCATGCAAATGGCGCGGCACAAAGGCCGCGCCGCCTTTCAATCAGCGGGGGCTTAGCCCCCGCGTGCAGCCACCTCGCGGCGCCAAGCCGCCGCGGTCCCCCGCGCCGCCGCGGCCCCCCGCACCGCCGCGCCGCCGCGCCGCCGTCGGCCGGACCGCCCCAGGGGGGGGTCGGGCCGGGTCGGCCCGGACCCGGACCCCCCCCCCCATTTCGAACCAGTTCCGGTATCTTGGCCATATCTTGAGCCTCGGACCTCCGATTGACGAACCGTCTACGGCAACGCGATCCTTGGATCGAGACGGTCGTTTTGGTATATCGCACTCAAGGTTTCAGATTACTTTGAGTTCGGCCGGGTTGGTTTGTTCACGAAACCAACCGGGCCTTCGGAGCGGAAACGCTCATATCTTGAGCTACGAACGTCCGATTGACGCGCCGTCAGTCGCGTTGTGTTCCTCTTAGTGAGACGGATCTTTTGGCATACTCCGCCCGAGGTTTGGACGCTGGTGGAGTACGGTCAGGTTAGTTTTTCCTTAAAAACCAACCGGGCCCCGAAGACGAAAATGCCAATAACTCTCAGACCGGGCGTCCGATCGACGCGCCGTCTGTTGCGTTGAGTTCCTGTTGACGTTACAAAACTTTTGGATACATCAACTCAGGTCTTTGTGACAGTTGATGTATCAGCCTCTCGGCTCGTGGAGCGGACCCTCCGAACGAGCTTGCTGTGTGCGGGAACCCTAGTGCTGGCTGCGACTGTTACTGTGACTACTACTGCTACGACAGCTACTGTGACTACGACGACGACAGTACAGAGATCCTGTGTGGATTCGACGACGACGACTACAGCACTCAGTGATCCTACGTGGATCAGTGCTACAGGTCATGTGTGGGCCCGATCCTGTGTGGGTCCTTACGCTCAGCGGTTCTGTGTGAGCCAGTGCCTACAGGTCCTGTGTGGGCCCGATCCTGTGTGGGTCATTGCGGGGGTTATTTACCTATCGATCCTTCATGGGTCCAACGACTTAGATGGATCAGTGATCATCTTTATCTTCCTTGAAGAAGTATACCTGTGTGAGCTGAATCCTATTGCTTTCCTGTGTGGATTGTGTTGTGCAATCCTGTGTGGATTACGTTTTGCTTTCCTGTGTGGAATACGTTTACTTTCCTGTGTGGACTGAGTTGTACTTGGGCTCGGAGGATAGAGCGTATTTGAATTGATGACTTAGGTATATGTATGGGCATATACCTAAGCAGTGTCGGTTATTACTTCATGATTGTTACTTTTCTTCGTGGTTTATCCTTTGTGGATTTGAGATACCTTCAGGGGTCTCGGGGTCCCTACTGAGTAGCTTATACTCACCCCTGCACAGGCTTTGCCCGCACTACGTTGTGTTGGTTGCAGACGACGGACAACGTTGACCTTAGCTGAGGCTTGCAGAGCGGGACGATACCCAGAGGTGGACCACTGGGCGGGACGTGCTCGGAGCGGACGGCGGGACCCGTGGAGCAGAGGAGCTATCTGTACCCACCCATCAGGTGGGATTTCCAGTGGACAGCTCGGAGTAGTGGCTTTTACTTTTCAGTTGTTGTTTTCCCTTTCGAGTTGTACTTTACTTTCAGTTTGGGTTTCTATACTGGCCCATTTACTTTTCCGCACTTTCAGTTGTACTCTGTTTTTGTTAAGTGTTTACTTTCCGCTTTTTTACTCTGTAGTGTGTGTTTACTTTACAAAGGCAGTGACTTCCCTTTTTACGGGGATTTACGCCTTGGTGCTAGTCGCCAGCCCCTGGCCTATGGAAGGCGGGCTTGGGGTAGTCACGGCACGAACCCCAAGGGCGGGTCGTGACAATATTGGTCTTGATTTTGGAGTCCCATGCATAGATCTGACTCATATGTAGAATGGGGACATCTCTTATTTACTTGGATAGATCTATAAGGAGAGGACTCAAAATAAAATCTCTGACAATAATATTTAGTTCTATGTGGGAGAGGAGAAATTTATTTACCTCACTAATATGACTATGCTTTATGTCTTGATCTTCAATATGTATCTCAATGGAATGAGAATCATGACGTATTTAGTTTTATAAGTGCTATGTTTTTTGATTTCAAGATGCAAGGATGTTGGTAGTGTAGTTTAGGGTCTTCCGGAAAGGATGTTAGTGAATCTATTGTGGAAATGAATATTGTGGCTAGACTAGGGTGTACAGTCCACACATAACTACATTTCCTTCCCGAGAAAGAATCAATCCATATGTAATTATAATTGATATGAGTTCATGCATCAAGTGAAACTCAAGTTGGATCTCCCTATAAAGATATGACTCATACATTAGAGAGTATTGGGATTTTTATATGTTTTGTTTCGACATGACCCTTTATTTTATATCTGATAAACACTACATATGTCATATGAATGATAATCAAGCCACATTTAGTTATTTTCTGGACTGTTCATTTTAATATCATGCGGTAAATACATATTGTATTCCTTCTATGGTCATGCAGTTAGGACTATAATTGTTTCAATTTGAATAGATACAGCTTAATTATGAAGAGAGGTAATTTACCAAACTGCTAAGCACAAGTGAGTTGTGCTCAGTGTGTTAAATAAGGAGTGGTATACTTTTCATTTATAAAAAAGGTAACACAATTGAAGGATCATGAAACTTAAATTAGGTATTGGACATCCCCAGAGATAGAATACTGGCATTGTTATGTTTCTCATTAGGATGAGAATCAAACAGTACATAGTTGTTTAGATGACCAGTAGTTTAACACTATTAAGTATATTAAAGATGATCCGATGTTAAATGGTGAGGGTGGACCATGGTTTAAAACCCATGTTTCATTATATATCCCATTGGGATGAGAAGAAAGCCTCACATGATCCTTTACGGGATCCCTGTGTATATCAAATTCATGCAAAATCTGTAATGGGGCTATTTAAACATTGCAGGTGGACCTAGGATTAGATATTCACACATCTCAACATATCTAAGTTGAATGAGAATAATAAAACACATATTTAATTAAAATAATACCTTTCTAAGTCAGATCCATACAAAATGATTGGGGGATTTCCTTTTTAAATCCCGATTAGACCTAGGATTGGAGATTTGGGCATCACTATTCATCTCAATGGGATGAGAATAAATCCATATATTGTTCTTATAAATGGTTCCCCACACTAATCGATGTTTGATGTGAGGTGTAGGGATTTAATATTTCTCATATATTTTACCAAATAATGGTTGGGTTCAATGCAAAATATGGAATGAGAATCAATTCATATGATCAGAAAGAGTTCATAGTATAGATTTATTTCATAAAATGGGGAAGGGGAAATTGTTTTTTAATGGTCATGGATGGGACTATGATTTGAGATCTAGGGGTCAAAAAATATCTCTTTTTAATTATAATAAATCCCCACATAGTTTATGACCAACCATTTAGTTAATCGTCATTTGGTAAGGACAAGGGTCAATGACATAAAGAAACATTTCATCTGGACTAGGTGATAAGATACATGATTCACTGTGTATCATTCGGGAGAATGAATCAACCCACATGAATTCCCTAGAGTTATTCCCCAATCAGGATAGATCCAAACATCGAGTGAAATGGATTTGAAGTTCCACGTGGGAGTGGAAATTATTTTAGTGACAGATATGCATGGAAGATACTCATATTTTGAAAGACCAAAAGGAGGGTATAATCACAGTTTCTTGGGGATTTATTAACTTCCAAAAAGTATTATGTTAACCAGACAATTTAAAGTAATGTAGTGAGGAAAACTGGTGTTATATAGTGTAACATCTTGCATCTAAGACCACATGTCATGAAGTTTACCATCATGTGATAAGGATGATAATACTCATAGGTTTATCATTTTTCAACATTTATGCATATGGTGTTATGTAGTTTAAAATCCCCATATAGGATAAACCCTATTTAATCACTCAATTTACTTATTCAGAAAAATTTCATTTTTTGTAGTTTAAGTGGGTTATCTATCCATTGAGATTAAGGATGAAGCTAAATTAGAGTGATATTATTTATAATGAAATGTCCATCCAACATTGGAAACTTTTTTCCTAATATCATCATTGTACTATGGTCCAAATCCAATTTTACTTCATGGAATGAATAGTGGCACACATATATATTAAAATCATTTGCAAGCGGATTATGATAGACATCCAAGCGATATAGGGTATTAAATATCCGTTCATCCAATCACTCCAACTCATCCAGTCATTTCAAAGATTGTTCTTATATGGATAGATGATTATAGATGAAAAAATATAGTGATGTTAACTAGGAGACAGTGGGTATGTCTTTTTTTTGTTCAGTATACCAGTGAGTACAGGGTTTCTCATGTTGCATTATGGGTTGTAGTCTGGTAATACCATAAGGAATAAAAGAGTTTATTAGTCTAATATTTCTTACCGTTATCCACCATTATTTGGATTACACTGGATATGGTCTTGTTGTAAGCCTCTAATTTTGTATTATCTACTTCACAATAGTGATATTAACTGTTAGATTTGATATTGTCTTCTTGATAAAACATTTTCACCACAGTACAATAGAAATTTGTGTTGTTTTCTATCAATATGGAATAAGGGACATCAGATCTAGAAATAATATTTCTTCTAATGAATATAAATATGATTTTGGTTATGAATTCCTTGATGGGGTTTGTATAATCCTATTAGATAAAGAAATAAATTTCATTAAGGATTTAATTAAACTTCATAGTGGTAGTAAGAGGATAAAGTCTCAATACATCCATTACCCTTGTGGAAAATGGGAAATAGTATTTAATTATATGGAGAAACTCAAAGTGTTGGTTGATGAATTTGGAATTCACTTGGAATGGATGACTCATCATAGTAAATTCTGTCTAATCCTGTGTCATCAAAGGCTAACAGTATACAACCCATCATATTTGATTAAAAATCTAAAACCCTACTTGGTGGGAACCACCTGATCCTACATGTAATTCTTTAGTTATAGCCACAATCTCTTCTACATAAACTAATTTAAGAAGTATTACATCAAATAAACTATTGTTGAAGACCATATAGTGATTTAGGCCATCATAAAGTGTGAAATTACCGGCTTGTCTCTAGATTTTATCTCTTCCAACCCTATCAATGGAAGTATTAATCCATGTAGATATTCCAATATGGGAGTAATCCATAGTATGGTAGGACCATATAGATCATGTATGAGGCTCATTTCTTTAATTTATCCAATTATGATGTGAAAAAAAGTGGTTCCATTATGAGGTGGGGGAATAATGATGACTGCTTCATCCTGATATGGATATTGAAAATCTGTAGTTGCATTTCCCAAAACAAAAAAATGGGTATTTTTTAACTGCAGAACATAAGTGAATTTTGGTTCTAAATGGAATTCAAACAATAAACCTTATACTCAATCAATTTGGGTAATTTTCTCAACTTTTCTAAAGGTGTAATCCCCATTTATTATCACTATTATCAACTTTGATCCTTCTTTTAGTTCTAGGTGGTTTGATATTATTTTATGTTCCATTTCTTGGATAGTGTTCAGAGCCTCATATTCTTCATCTTTGTTGGTACAACATTGTGAGAACAAGAAGGAGTATGATGACACTTCTTCCAATGGGATAATATGAAAAATTTCTAAACCTACTTTTTTGAGCATAGGGTCTTCCATTCCATTTCATGTTATACTATTAGAAGAAATATAAAAATACATTTCCCTTTTTCAGGGGATATATTGAATAGAAAATTTTTCTTCATGGGGCATACCACTGATAAATTTTTTCTCTTCTACAGGTTGTTGATCAACATGGAAATAATCCAAGGAATAACCTTTGATTGTTCCTTGAGGAACAAACTATATATCAAAATGTAACAGAATAACATCCTATCATGTCATATGTCTGATTAGTATAGGAAGACTGAGGGTAAATTTGAGTGGGTTATTATGAGATACCAAGTAGACCTCGTGATACACTAGGTTGTGACTTAGCTTATTAAATACAACTATTATCACCATGAAGCTTTTTGCAATATATAAATGTTTTTTTCTTGCATCCATCATGGTTTCACATAGGAAGTAATGGATGTTTTCATTCTCAAAATCATAATTTTGTGCATGGAATGAATATAATGATTGTTCTAAGCTTATTTCAAAAATAATTATAGGATTTCCATTAACATGTGGAATTAATACAGGGGGAGGAAAATGTATTTTTTGTGGGTTTCAATTGATTCTTTGAAATAATTTTTCCACCGATTTGTGACCCTATTCAATATTAAATTGGACAAATAAAAACACTTAACTTATAGATTGGCTATGAAGTGTGAGATACATTCCATGTGTCCTTGAATTCCTCCCAACTCATTCAAGATTGTAGGAGGTGACATGCCCTAAATATATTTATCTATTTTTTATTGAAATTGATGTCACGATTGCATACAAAGATGTCGATAAAGTTTCATGTGTTTACCCTAAACAAACATTTCAAGGCGTTCATCATCATATTATGCTATCGAAGATTCCTTAATATAGTTTCTAGGTCATCCATGTTATCACAACGTTATAATTACTTGAAAACTTCATAATCAACATATAATTAAACAATAATCCCTAATAAGGCTTTGAAAATTTTATTTACAACATGTAGGTATGTGTAACAAGTGTTATTCACACCAATGGTAATTGCCTGATAGCATAAAACAACTTGATAGGATTTTTAGACATTGTTTCAACATATTATGGGTCCATCTGAGTTTGGTTATACCCAGAGTAACCATACATGATCAAGAGGTCTTGGTATCCTACTATTACATCTATCAATAGATTGGTTATTAGAACCCAATTGTAATCCTTCAAAAAATTATGATTAAGATCAAAAAAATCGTTGAAAACACTGATTTTCCCAATCAACATTTTCACAAAAAAAATCGAATATCCATTTTTTATATTGAACATCTAGGATGAATTCAGACATGATGATCTAGTCAACATCAACCTCAATTTTAGAGGCTTGAGTCGGGTGTGTTCTTCTTGCAACAAACTTGTATCACATGTGATTTTTTGGAAAACCAATGTGATGAGAGTCCACTGAAGGTCATTTCATGGCATCTCTGTGGAATTCGATGAAAACACATTCTAGTTTTTCTTTAAGAAAGTGGCTTATATATCCCATTATTTGGGATACATGGATTCAATAATCATATTGGGAATGGATCTCCCTCTACATTGAGATTTATTTCTATGATTTCATCCACTGTGGTGGAGAAACCATCCTAAAATATTGTAGATGCAACCCTAATATCTTCATCTTATTACACTATCTCATGTTTTTTTCACTTCCACCTCTACTTGGAGGGTTGTCGATGAAGTAATAAACTCATAACTATGGGGGGAGTCAGTATTTGGACATATACAAGTGCTGGAAACCATTTCTAGACCAACTAAGGATGAAGGGTCTTCTTGATGCTCTAAAGGGAAGATGAAGGGTTGAGAACCATCATCATTTTCTCTTTTCATTATTGTGAAAACTACATATATTTTGGATGATAATGTAAAGACTTTTTAATGATCAGGGGGTGGAATGGAGAGATTTTCGTTAATGTTGTCATCACCATTTGAAGAGTTAATTCCTTATTCTATACCATATGATTCATTTTCCACAACTGAAATTATGGAAACTACTAAAAAGTGCGTGGATTTGGAATTACCCTTTTAATTTGATTAATTTGTTGCATGTAATATTAATTGGGATTCTTTAATGGGTTAACTGTGATCTTCAGCATGAAATTTATGGAATTTGTTCTTATAATATCTTCATCCATGGACCATTCCACCCCGTTGTGGTAGAACTCATCATTATTGTCCAAAGATTCACAAGGATTGAATGAGGCCATGTCACCCAACAATGTCTTCATTTGACCTTTGGTGAAACATTTGAGACATTGGTTGTATAATGAAAGAAGGGTGTTATCCTAATTTAACTAATGTATTCTATATAAAATATTGAATGTTTTGATCAAATGGAATACCATGAACTCTGAATCAGAAATAAGATACCTTAATTAAGTTCGGAGTGTAATCTCACTATGACTACTTCTACTTTCATGTCATTTACTTGTAAAATCATAGTAGAGGGAGGCATGTGGGAGTCAATAAGACCCAACTGTTGATGTATCTGTATGAGAAAGAGATTGACCCCTGATCCATTATAAATGATGGCTTATCCAATATCAGTTTCATTAATCCTTTTGGATGGATAAAGTGTCATGAAGTGTCCTTGTATGACATTATCATCATCATGGTATATGAAATATATGATCACATTCCATTCAACAAGATCATTCCTTATATGGTAAAACACTGTGGTCGTGACCCCAACTTCAAATTCAGTAGTTAATGATAATGGCTCAATTATTATTTACCCTACATCCTTTGACAGCTCTCGGGCATCAGGGATTGATAGATTTCCATTTACATGGTCTATTTTCTTCCAAACATTTTACTTTTAATCTAGAGGACTTTATTTCATAACATAGATATGTTCCCCATTATGAGATTTGGGTGATGATTTTCTTGATGGGGATAGTCCATCCATTGGTGTATAAGCTAGAAATGATTTTTCCCTTGGTCAATTAGGTCGTCTTGGTCTGCCTATCATCAAAGAAGGTGGTGGTGTATCCTCTAATTGGTTTTATAAGAAAATCATTTCAGGGAAGACTCTCTCATATATGGGCGAGTTACATAGTTCATTCTATGATTGTTGTAGGGATCTCCCATTAGTTTCGGCTCCATAAATAGTTTGAGCAATGTTGTGGCCAAAGTAGTGGATCAGGTTACATGCAATACTTCTCGTATATCCACGACCTCAAAGACCTTTTCTGTCATATCCTTAATTTATATAAAAATTTGGTTCATAGTAAAAATCATCATGTTAATAGGGATTCATTAATTAAATAATATTAATGAAGTCAAATATCAACTCTCATCTGATGAATATTAAATATGATATGTCAACTCTTGTTGTCTCATTTGGCAGGGCAGTGCACGTGATTTTGATATGGTCGGCATTATGTTTGCTAAGGCCCAGAGAAAAATTCCCTTGAAACAATCTCATTATCATTTTTATCACTATATCCTTCTAGACATGTTGCTTCTTGGAGGATTGGCCTCCATAGGACTTTGTTTTTTTTATGATGATGGATTCTCTATTGAGGAAGTGGTAAGAAGAACAATTGATTGTTTCAACTAATTATGTATACTGTAATTAGTACATTTGATCATTTTTTGAAAATTAAATAACTAAAATTTTGTCCATTCTTAGTTTTAAATTCATTACACTCACCTTCCTCTACCAGATAAATAGCTAAAACGCATCCTACCTGGGCTAGTGAATTTTTAAATTTTACTTTTCTGAGACCATATTATTTTATACGAGGTCATTATAAAAATAAAAAACCTAGAGGGGGTATCCCAACATTTTATTGAAATGAAAATATTTTGGGAGTTCCTCATCACATCATTGTTAAGCTTTTTGGGGTTTGGAAACTGAACATTGTTTTTTTTCAAACCTATGATGATGCAGTAAGGGACTCTGTCATTTCGAAAATAATAGACCCTATTTTTCAACTCCATAAACCATTTCTCCCGATGATATATTTGATCATCTTGAAGAAGAGTTTAATGGTGATAACTCTAAGGAGGCTGAGACCAACGCTACGATGCATGCATCAAATTTGGAGCGGTTATTGGGGCCTGCTTATGTGTAACTATAACATAATCTTATTTTCCTACTCTTCTTCCAAGAGTTGTTGGAATTACACGAGTCTTGCCTTTAGTCATTGTGATTGAATTACACACCAATTTAGCTATTGATGCACGTTCCCAAAACCCTCATGTGTATTTCATAGAGATAAATGGTTTGTTCAATTCATCAGGGGATTATCTATGAAAATGGAAAAAAAATTCTCGATAGATAGGTAGATTCACAGAGCATGTTAATCCCTTCCATCGACCAATGAAATATGAGACTCATTAGCTATCCCTTTTCTATTAGTTTTTGATAAATAAAACTGTTGAATTCTATATCATGGAGATAAATTGGGAAATGGTTTTTTGATCAGGATCTTCCCATCTACTGATCGATCAGGACTACAAACTTTTGTACCATACAAAGGCTAGAATATATAATGATTACATGTATCATTTGGGTTTCACAACCTCATTTTACATAGGGGTCAACATAATGGGATCAGAGTGAGAGAATAAATGTGTCATGTTTTGCTCTATATATGATCTAATATAATTTGTATGTTATAACGGTGTACAATATAAAATATTATTTAGACTCCATGTTGTGTATTCACCTTGCTATCAAAGATTTTAATGATTTTAACATATATATTCTATCTTTTTAAAAAAAAATTGGAGTTATATGTCATATAAAATATCAAATAAAATGTTTTTATTTTTGAATTTTATTGTTTTACAATATCCCCACCTAAAATAATTTTTTTCCTCAAATTTAAAACCTGATCTCAATAATCCTGGGATTGATATTAGATTTCATTTGAAAAAACACTCCATTAATAGGGTTGATAGAATATCCTCTTAAAAAGTGGGAAATTGATGTAAAAAATCCAATATGGAATAACATATATATACTATTAAATGTAAGACAAAATTTGTTTGAAATTTAATATATGTACATGGAAAAAATAATAAATAATTATAGAGTGTCATTATAATCATTTGCCAGAAGAAACTCAATGATCGATAGAAAATTGAGGGCTTAATAACCATAAATATTTAATGATTTAATGAACCATCTAATTTATCAGAAATGAATATAATATGGAAAAAGTTGTTTCAAGGGAATTTTTCTAACGTTTACGAATACATTTCTTACCTTCGAATATAAGAAAATATACAAAAATGATATATTTCTATTTAATATGAATAATTTCATTGTTTTCATGTTCATAAATGAATTTCCCATTCATCCCTCACTCGAAAATATAAATAGCCAAAATATAATTTTGTTTATCCCAATGAACTATAATTCAAATTTAATGTATCCCATGATCTATTAATGAGTGACCTATTTTTATATCTATATATGAAAATATTTCTAAAAAATGTTGTTATCACAAGTTATCAAATATAATAAATTATTTTATAAAAATTTAAGTAACACCACTAGTTTATGATTAATATTTAAACATCAAATTGTTTAAATAAAAAATGAAATAATAACTTGGACATCACATAGGCCAGTGATAGGTGAAATGCCATTATCTTCATTTCAGTAATGGGTTAATGTTTATTTTCTTTATCAGGTTTGATATGTTTTTTTCCAACATGTGAGTTTTACTTTTTATAAACTATATTAATAAAAGTACTAAAATTCTCCATTAATACTATGACATACATACATGAAATAAAATTATTCAATTAAATTTTTTTTTACTGATTTTGTAAATTGGACATTTTTTCACAATGTATAAAAATCTTATTTGAGTATTATTAGAATTCCATTAATGACCATATTAATGATAAATGATAAAAATAATCAAAAATATATTTATATAAAATATAAATTCATTTCCCTAAAATATCTTTTCCACTAAAATATATAATTACCTAATGGGTTATATTGTAATAAATTTATCCCAATGTATCCATAATCTAGGTATAATATCATCACATTAATCTAAAAAGAAGGGGTGTTTATGAAATTGAAATTTTGATAAATATTTAACAATTAAAAAAATGATGGTTTCCACACCTCCTATGTTCAGGAAGACAAATATTCATATCAAATTAATCTCATTTCATTGAAATTTCATAATTTTTTTCACCAAAATAGTTTTCCTAAAAAAAATCTACAATTTAATTCATAAACACCAGTACATATATACAACATCTCTTTATTTCACATGGTCCTTCTTGGTCTAGTTTGTATAGTTGATAAGAGTTTATTGACGTAGATTATGTTATCATTCTCTATATTTAAGACAATTAAATAAAAATGGATAACTATGAAGTGATTTATTTTCTTCTATTGTACTCTTTATTTTACCTAAAAATTGTTTTTTATTCCCTTCATTTACATAAATAAGTCATTTTCCCTATTCAATTGAGTTCTCACATGATGAAAATAAATCCTTCATTTATCTATGGCCTCTATATCAACTGTCTTGAGAAAATCAATCCTTATCTTATTTTATGATTTTGGGAGTTGGTTATGGTAATTATTTTAAAAATACTTCCTGAAAACAGATTAGGAATAATAAAAATACATTTCACTCCCGAAATATTCATGTTAGGTTTATCATTGTAACCAAATTTTCATTTGTATTTATCTTCATCTGGATTCCTTCAGGTTATATATAGATAATAAAACATAAAAATAGTGTGACAAATAATAATAATATTGGAAAACCCATAAAACAATTATATTATGATTATCTCATGAAACCTATTTTTTACTCTATGACACATTTGGTGAAACCTAGGTCATTAATGTCGTACCTATATTCAAATAAATTAAAATTTTATGTAATGAAAATGTGAATTATTCTAAGAATATCCCCCATAGATGTCAATCGAGGTTTGCAATAATTCCCATTTTTTGGAACCATGTGATAATTTGGTCAAGCCCAAATGGGTCCTTTTTAGAGCTATTATCCCAATGTACATCTATTACAGAACAAGGATGACTTTTATGATCATGAAAGGGATATATTACTTGGAAACCCCAAATAATATATTCCTTTCCAAAACATTAGGATGTAATTCAATACTTATCCTAATTTATTAATATAATTCTTCGATCCATAATCTATGATTTAAAAAATCTAGTTCATAATGATTCTACTAAAATTTCCCAGATACCAAATATAGAAACCCCGAAACCATAGCCCGATGATAGTGACTACATTATTAGAAATGTATAAAATAAAATTAATTTTTTCTCGAATCACTAAATAGTTATTATCCTTATTAAACTAGGAAGATACATGATCGTTGTCTTGCATTTTAAAATTGAAATTAGAAAATATTTTTCACAATATCATTATTCCTACTAGAATATATATAAATATCAGTCATAGTAAACTTAAAATATTATTATGAAATTAAAAAATAGTTTACTTTAATTAAGGGTTTATTTTAGTTGAATTTATCTTGAATTTATGACCATAATTAATATTTCATGGTATATTACTAAACCCACATGTCATTTAATCAATAAACTAAAAAGTTTGTTGATCTATATATAATATTAGTGAAAAATTATCATAGATAATAATAAATATATAAAATTAAATTATTTTAATCTAATTTCATTTAATTAATATCATTAATACCATAAATGGATATGGAATAATCCTTATTTATATGTAAATAACCGAATATATATTCTATTTAAACAATATCTAAGAATGAGATTCATTCATAGATAATATAATTTAGAAAATTTAATAGAATATAATTACCTTATTCTGTACTGAGGAAATTCTTAATTATGGGTCATCATGTATCAGGAACATGATACTTATGCTATCAATATCTATCATTAATATAGTTTAAAACTCCTAGGTAAAAAACCATTGGCATTGGAAAATTTATTTTATACTAGCATACAAATTCACTTAATGTTAATACCTATTCATAGAGGGGTTATCTATAACTATAACTCAAATGTTTCTTAATATCCAAAGAATTCCTAACATTTTGAGGATTTTATTTAATTCATGCAAAATGTACATTAACATCTATAATCTATATTTAATACAGAATATAGATTTATAAATACTTCTTTAATTATGAAATAAAAATTCAACATAGAAAAATGTATGTAAAAAGGATATACAGTTCAAGAGACTAACATATAAAAGGTAAATAATTATGATATTTATGAAAAATTTTATATCCAATGATCATAGAAAACTATATATTTCATGAGATACATAATGAGTACAAAAATGAATAATGAATGTGAATTTCAATACTTTCCATAGTAAAATTGACAAGAACCCACCAATAGAATGAATAAGGATGATATCAATGAATCATATTACCATTAGAGTAAGAAGAAATTGTTATTCTACTTGATAAATATAATTATCATAAAATGATATTTTAAGAAAATTAATTTATAAATCAACCTTTTCATTCTCCAAACCACTTCTAAAACCAATAGTTCACAACAAAATTTGAAAATAATTTTTTACATAATATTTAAATGATATTAATGAATATTTATAATATTTTATTGGTTATTACAGCTGTAAACTATGATAATGTCATTCATGTTGAATGAAATATAACATTCAATTTTTCAGTAAAAGCCAAACATATATTTTTTTTGTAATGCATGAATATTCATTTCAAGATATAATTTAAAAATTAATAATAAGTAGAAATTTATTTATTAAATCATTTTAAAAGGTTACAAAAATCATTGAAAATAGTATTAGAAATAATTTTTTTTGTGAGAATATATATTTTCTAATGAATAGAGAAATAATGTCATATTTTCTAAAAATATTTTTGAATATAATTTATCTACCAATGAGTGGAACATGGAATAATTAATTTAAAATATAATTAATAACCATTGGAGGCTAAAATTATTTCTTTTAATTATTTATTTTTCATATATTTGATTTTAATTGAAACTGAATGATAACCAATCTTAGTAAAATTGAAATTATGAGATAACCCCTTACAAAGTTCAAACCATGGAAGTGAGAATAAATTAATTATTAAAATATATATTTCAAATGAAAATAAACCTAAAATAAGTGAAAATAATGTATAATATAAGTAAAAATCATTTCACAAAAAATCACATAATATTAAATGAAATTAAAAAGTCATATTACCTATTGGAGAGAAATTTAGTTTGAAATTATTTACCACATGTATTTTTTATGTCAAATCCACTTTTATATAATAATTCAAATTGAAAAAATAAAATTCCATGCATTATTTAGTAATAGTGATATTAAAATTGGAATTGTAATTGTGTACAAAATGTAAAAGAAATTTGGTGGATTACATTACAATTATCCTCAACGAAGAGAAATTGAGATGGCGTCCCTTATAAATATCATATCATTGAAGTATAGATTATTCAAATAATTAATTATTTTATCAATTTTGATCCACATATAAAAATAAGATAAAAAATTATAACAATCATTGGTCCAAAATCGTATTATCAAAGAATAAAATAATTAATGATTTTGAAGTCTAACACTATTAATAGAAACTATGTTATGGAATCCCATACCTCATGCTTCCTTTTTTTTGAACATGATTTAACAACATATATATTTGTTTCAAACCTATTATTAACTTAATACATGAAAATAATAATATATATAATTTCATTTATGACCATTTTAGAACATATTATATCCTTTTTATTATTAATCCTTCTTTATTTTCATTATTTTGGATGTTAATTTCCTTATTCTCTCAGGCAGGCTTTATTTTGAAAGTTTGGGGTCATAAAAATATACTATGGTTCTATTAACTCCATAATAAAAATAATTAAATATTTATAATAATTATAAATAAATTATAATATTAATACCAATAATAATTTATGGTTTAGAAAAATGATGTATGTTATGATTATGAAGACATTAAGTCATACGTATGAATGAGTAACATTTCCATTTTCCAATGATCAATTTGGAATGATGGTATTAAATATATTATATTTCAGGAATGGCCATAATATAATATATAAATTATTATATATATATATATCATTCAGGTGTTGTGGTGATTAAAAGAGAGTCACATCATTTCGTTATTGTTGTACCCCACACATAAACAAATGATGTTATCATCATTCATTGATAGGAAATGTAAGGAATAAAATGGAATACGATATCTTTTCGAAATAATAAATCTTCAATTAATATCAAAAATATTTCATTTATATCTCACATAGTCATTAAACTTATCATTTTCACCTTCCATGTAAAATGTTCGTAAAAGACGAATTCCATCGCCTCACGAGGCGATAGTACATTGTACATAAGAGAGACATTAACATATCAACTAATGAATGGAATGTAAAATGTTACATTTAATATAATGACTCCAAATTTATAATTATTATATAAATATCAAGAATATACTTTACATCCATCATCATACCAATCCATGAAATGTGGTAAAGGAAAAAGATTCATCCGTTCGCAAGGAAATATTCATTCGTACACATGAATTAGAATTTCATAACCTATTTAATTGAAATGGAAACTGTTTTAGTTCATGAACTTATTATAAAAAATTATCCTTTTATTTAAGATACTGAGGATTTAATGTGTCTGAAATTCCATGTAATTTTTTAAAAAATTATATGGGATTTTTTTGCAGTCATACGTTCAGACAACCCTCGATTTTGATGATCAGTGATATTAGAATTGATTTTCAATATTTTTTATGTTCATTTAAATAAACATGTGACCATATTTTTATAACGTCAAACCAGTTCTCTGATCAAAAATCTGAGGGCATTGTTGAACTCAAAATATCAGGATCCGCCTAGAAAATATCTAACATTGACCAGTGAGGGTTGATTAAAAAAGTTAATTTTTGGACTTTTCAGGAGAAAAAAATTTAAAATAATATAAAAAGATATTTTTCTTGTTCCATCAACATTGAGCAGTGACCCATCCACATAGTAGTGCGATTATAAGGTGATGGAAAATCACATTAAATGGAGCCCTCTAATGGAACGTTAATGTGAAGCATAGAGACTCATTAATTAAAGAGAAACAAATATGTGGTTTCAATAATAATACAAAATAACAACGTGAAGACCCTGAAAAATTAAAATGATATGACACATTTCTATTTTGATGATATTATGGTTTGGATAATCAGGGTTCTAATTTTTTTGATGAATGATAAGGGATTTGATCTCAAATGAATGTCACCGAATTGCTAGCAAGATCAACGCCCCCCAATGAATGGGATTGGTGAGTGATGAATTCCAATGACATTGATATCATGAATATTCATTGATGGATCACCATCAACATTGAGCTTCCCTCGAATGATGATCCTTCTCTAGGAAGGGGCTACCTTTTTTATTTGAATGGTAGTTATTCATTCAAAACAATGAACGCGAAAAGACCAACTAATGGGTTGATATGAGGATCATTGTTCTAAATATAGGGTTCCCATTTATTAGGGGTTTTACCTCAGGATTGAACTTTGTTAATGTCGTAATACATTCCACTTATTTAAATTCTATAACATGACTAGTGCAGGATGACACGAAGAAGGCCAGTTCCCCTCCGCCTGTGTGCGTTCTTCATAACTACACCTTCAAAATGGCGAAATGAGATTTTCCAGGATAGGGAAGTAGAGATGGAGACCTGAGACACCTCTAGAATAGATGAATCATGAAACAGACCAGCCGAGCAAACCTAGTGGTTCACTGAAGGTGTCGGCGAAGGAACCCCACGACGGCGCACCGCAGCCAGCAGAGCTGCCGCTGCCTTTGGCTGCCAGAGATTCTGGTTCATGGGTATTCTTTTGGCATCGATGAGACATTAACATCTAAACACATTAGGTGGAGTAGCCCTTGTTATGACTCCCCTACGGAATGTTGTCATGTGGCCTCGTGGGAGACTATGTGCGGCGGTCGGCTCCAACAGGCTATGAGCAGTTGTACCAGCCTGCCTTGTAAGTTGGGCCTTAGGGAAGAGAACATGAGACCCTCCTAGTGTTATGGATACAGAATACTAACCCACAGTGCGGTCAAAGACATGGGGTGCTGAACCAGACACCCTCATGGTGTCTGCACTAGAGGAGGTCGACTTGATGTGCGGGTGGGGCTGTGGCGCATGAACTGGGCCGCTGAGCATCCCATTATGGAGTAAACCGAACCGCTATTGGGGGCCATGCTGGGGGATAATTCTGTTCTGTGGGTGGCCCAGGTGAGGATTGAAAACCATCCTTCCAGTGTGAGTCTAGCTCGATAAATCAAGTTCGTTGGGCGACCCGATGAGCAGGACCCAAAGACAAAATGGGCCTAGCCCACTAGCCTGGTTGAACTATATCAGACCATACCTGAACCAGGTTGGGTTAGATTGGTTGAATTATCAATGTTCATGTGGGAACCCCAGTCAGGATTGGTCAGGTCAGTCCGACCGTGTAGGACTGTGCCTAGAAAAAACCAGCCACTATTTGCTAAAACGCTTATGTCGTTCAGACGGAGCATCAGATTGATGTGTGATTTATGGAATTCTGATCCTTACGATAATAAGATCCTTTGGGAATACTCTAAGTGAGTTTTTGAGGTAGTTGATATATAATCGATGGAATCAAGATAAGATTATCTAAGAATCGAGCAAGATACGTGTGGGAATCCTACGACTAGCAAAGACCTGGAAATATGCCACCCTGTATGAATAATCTCCTAGAGATCATTTGTGGATTTGATCATAGAATCCCATTGTGGATTAAATCCTAGAGATGCAATTTCGATCATCTATTAGAGACCCTGTGTGGATCAGCTCCATGTGACCTTGTGCAGATCATCACTATGAAAACATATTTTCAACAGCTACAAGTTGATATGGGTGACCCAATATACCCCAGGTACTCATATGGTTTGAGTAACTCAACTATCCAAGGTGTTCATTGTTACGAATAATAGTCTTTCATTTCATACATAAGATTATATCTATGTGACATGTATTACTTCATGATAATTCTTCGTGGTTTTCATTGAGGATTGGTTCACAATCTTTCCCTGTGGTATTGGAACCTATTGAGTATTTTTTTAGTCACCCCAGCATGGGATTTTCCCAAATGTGTTGTGTCTGGTTTAGAAGATTTACGATATGACGGAGGACATAGTAGACCAGGACTACATGGTTCCCAATGAGGTCATCCAGTCATGGATTATTTCTATGGCTTCCAAAAGTTTCTCTATATTTACCCATCATGTGTGGTTTGCATAGGGATGCATTTATTCGATCTCATAATTTTTCTTATTGCAGTCATCCATTGTTGGGATTGTATTTCAGATTGTTTAAATTCAGTTTATTACTTTTAAACTCAATGGTTTTTAGTTTCAAGCATGTTATATTTCGGATTTTATTTTGATGTGGTCGTGTGTGCATGTGTACACGTATTCAAGAAAATATCTCCCACATATAGGATGATGCCTTAGGTGATAATATCCAACCCATGTCCATTAAGATGTGGGCTTGGTGGAGTCACAGTACAGTACCGGGGGGATGGTTTGTGACAAATTGGTATCAAATATGGTTGGTTCTACCTCAAATAATGGCAGTATATTTGTGTTTTTGTTCATGGGAAACAGTGTTAAACGTTTTGAGTTCAATATCCTGATTCGGGAGTCTAGTGTTGTAGCGATGGAAGTCATATCCATACAATAAGTCCTTGAATTATTCGTTTCAAATCCATGCATAAAAACACAGGTTACATGAGGCATATAATAATTGAGTGTTTCCTCATGTTCTGCTTGAATTATAGACATCTCACAAGGTATAATCAATTAACTGTGGTACATATTAATTAGTTTCAGGATGCCTCTATTCAAAAAACTAGCATGGGTTATGAGACATTTTCATGATGAATTCACACCTAGTTATGGGGTGTCGGTTCAAGAACCCATTCTATAGATGGTCCTACCAGGTGGTGCAGTATCATTACCACCACTCGTTGATCAGCAGTTACTACCAGCATTACCAGTAGAGGAAGCACGCATGCTCAAGGCCTTGCACAAGTTCCAGAGAAAATGAACTCCTATGATTATGGGGGAGATAGATCCTTATGCTACTGATGACTTCTCATAGGTGGTGACATGAGTCTTCTGCATAGTGAGGATGCCACTAGACCATATGAAGATTATAGCTTTGAACCTTCTTTATGGCTTGGTATAAAGATGACGGAGCTTGACGATAAAAACTCGGGATGAGGTGGCCCTCTCCTGGGCTATCCTCAAGTGGTTGTTCTATGATGAGTTATAACCCATGAAAATTCACATAGTGCACAAATAGAAGCTAATTGACCTACTTTAGGGCGGCACATCAGTGTTCAATTACTCTCCAAGGTTTACAGACCACTTCTTCTACTCAACAGATATGGTATGAGACCAATTCTTCAAGGCCAAAAGCATTGAGAAGTGTATCCAATGGGAGATCAAGGAATCAATGATTTCCCGCATCATCCCAACTCATTATAGATTCCTAGAGTGATCTATATTGGTATAGAGCTTCCTCTTATATAAGGCATCGATGTTGGCATTTACCATCAGGTGACTAGAGTCCAAGTCATCCATGGAGGGCATACATCAAATCACATAGAGGTCTAAGAGGTCCAGACCATCCGAAGGGATAACAAATGACACATCCTCAATGGTGAGAGGCCACCAATGTGAAGAGGTTCAAAATAAGAGTAGGGATTCTTACTCATATATAGGGTAGGGAGACGTTGATCGTGACTCCCCGACCCACCACAAAAATGATCAACAGATGGTCAAGGGACAGTTGAGGGAGAGGAAAAGATTGGAGTAAGGAGGTCTGTAGGGTGGTTGATGTGTTAGAGGAGTAGGTCGAGTATCAGGCAATGGGTGATGGTTCAAGGTACTCCCATCACCGCCCCTAGGTGGTCCACCAGGGACTAAAGAATCAAGTTGATTGGGGAGAGATCTACATTGGGTAGTGGAGTCCTATGACCCTGATTCACCATAAATGATTACAGGTATGATCTATTTCTTCTCTTCCATAGCTGCAGTTCTTATATACAAAGGTTCCTATCAGTCTATCCTTTCAACAGATCTTGTTTGAGGCTTTACTTTTTTAGGGGAGCCGTACGATCAATAATTATGATTGGAGACTACTTTAGGTGGGGATTCAATGATTACACAGTGGTACCAGTAGTGTGATCTTACTCATGGAAGCCAGAGATTTGGCTAGGATATCTTTGTAGTGGCATCGAGGCATTATGATTTCATCTTGGGTATAGACTGACTATCCAGAATTCAGGTCATATTTGCTGACTTATGCATAGAGTATGTTTTTTCTGCAATTATGGGAGCATATTTTCTTTCACTAATGATAATGAAACTCTTGAATTCTGGGATGGACTTTCTCAAAGGATTGTACAAGTGATAAATCACTAGTTTGATAGCCTCACCCTCAGTGTGGTAGATGAAAATAGTTCAAGATTTCCTGTAGTGGTGGATGAGTATGAGTAATTATTCTCTGAGGATGTTCAGGGACTACCTCCTTGTAGAGAGGTAGAATTACGCATCAATATGTACCCACATACGACACCAATATCGATGCCAGTATATCGGATGGATCGTGACGAGATTATCTAGTTGAGGGTACTCCTAGAGGACATGCATGGGAATGGATTCATGTGGCCCAGCCTGTCATTCTGGGTATCCCAAGAGTTGTTTTCTAACAAGGCAGACATAATCTTGAGGCTATGCATGGACTACTGGAGCATGAACCAGGTGATCGTGAAGAAAAAATCATCACTATAAGGAATTGATGTCCTCTTCGACCAACTGATGTGAGGAAGGTGGTTCTCAATGATAGACATCAATTTAGTCTATCATCGACTTCCGATATGGGATGAGGATGTACCAAAGACAACCCTCAAAATCTAATATGGAAAATACGAGTTATTGGTGATGCCTTTAAACAAGAAAAACGTCATGGAAGTGCTCAAAGGACTCAAGAATAGGATCCTCTAGCCTAACCTCTATCATTTCATGTTGTTCTTCATTAATTAAATCTAGGTATACTAGGCATCAGAAGAGGAGCATGCTACACAACTAAGGATATTCATAGATACACTCCTAGATAACCAGCTTTATGGGATTCTCTCAAAGTTCCAATTATGGATTTAGGAGGCCCAATTCAGTTGGAATGTCATGTCTAAGGCTAGGGTATTATTGGATCCGACAATGATAGAGGCAGTGCATACTAGGGATCCACTTAAGAGCATGACTGAGGTGCAGTGTTTCTTTGGGTGGGCTGGATACTACCGAATTTTTTTATTAATTTTCCAAAGTAGAATCATCCCTTATAATCTTTGAAAAAAAATGGAAATCCCTTCGTGAGGATGGATATGTGCCCAAAAATATACAAGAGATGAGCTAGAGGCTGAAGTGTGCCTCCATCCAGAGAATACTAGAGAAGGGCATTGGGTATATTATCTTTTGTGATGCATAAGGGACCAGAATGTGTTGTGTATTGATGTAGGAGTGATCAGTGATCAGCTACGGTTCATTGAAGTTGAGGCGGCATGAGAAAAACTATGGGTCTAATGACATGGAGTTAGAATTAGTGGATTTTCAGTAATGAAGTGGCGACACTGCATTATGGGTTATTGATTTATTGTTTAATCTGACCACAATAGTCTTAGTTTTATCTTTTCCTAGAAGGAAATGAACCTTAGATCGTGGTTATAGATGGAGTTACTTTATATTTAATACATCAAGAAATTATATACAATTGGGTAGGGGAATGTGGTGGAAGACAGGCTCATAAGGAGACCCAGTTTGCAGCTGCTAAGTGATGAAACAGAGCATCTAGATGTGATGCAGATATCCTTTGAGGATGATGATGGAGAAACTAACCTTTATTCAATGATTGTTACTCCTCCACTCAAATAGAGAGTTTGGGAGGCAAAACTTGTTGATGTTTATATTGAATCCCGATGTGCTCATTTGTCCTCAGGAAATGCTCCTGATGGTTTTTTTAAAGGTGGGGAAAATTTTGTCTTTTTTAGAGGTCGCACAGTAGTACATGTGGCATTACAATAGGATATATTGAGGGATTTACATACCTGCCCATTGGAAGTACATTATTTAGTGGGAATTATGTACCAAAATCTCTGATGTCAGTACAAGTGGCTAGGGATGAACCAAACCATGGATGAGTTCATTTCGTTGTACCTTACTTGTCAGCACGTGAGGGATGAGAATCGAGTTCTACTAGGTTAGGCACAACCACTCGAGGTAAAAAAAATATGAATTGGAATGTTATCCATATGGACTTTGTGACGGGATTACCACGCATGTCCAAGGGCCATGATTCTATCTAGGTGCTCAGTGACCGACTCATCTAGTAAGCTCACTTAATACCTATTTTGGAGCATGTATCAGTTGAGGGATAAAGAGGCCTCTACATCTATGATATAGTGTATCTTCAGGGGGTTCCCTCAATGATTATCTAAAACCATGATGACAACTTCACATTCCGGCTATGGAAGGTATTATTGGAGGTTTTTGGGACTCGGATGGATTTGATCACATCTTCCCACCATCAGACGGATGGTGAGATGTAGTGAAAAATTAATTCCATGGTTAACATGATTCATGATTACATGCTTGATTTTGTCCATAATTGGGAGAACCAACTTCCACTTGTAAATATTTCATACAACATCAACTATATCAACACCATTGACATGGAACCATTTGAGGCTTTGTACTGGTTACACTACATACCATCTTTAGGCAAGATAGATTCAAGGGAGTCAACACTCATTGGTCCAGAGTTGGTACATGCCACAACTGAGAAGGTGCAGATCATCGTGGATTAAATGAGGACTATATAGAGTAGGTTGAAATCTTATGCTGATTGGAAAACGAGGCCTTTTGAGTTCGATGTGGGAGACCATGTGTTCCTTTAGGGTCTCATCTTTATGGGGATTGTAGAGATTTGGATAGGGAGAAAAGTTTTATATGATATTCATTTAACCATTGTTGATTCTGAGAATAATTGGAGTGGTGGCATGGCTCTTATTTCTCCCCCTATAGATGCTTCAGGTGAATGGTTTCTTCCACATTTTGCAGTTGAGGAGGTACGTGCATGATCCATCACATGTCGTCGGTTGGGGGGAGTGGGATATTTATAATGGCGAAGCATTTTGCAGAGTTTCTTGTGTAGATAAAGGATCGGTAGGATAGGTACCTTTATGGGTGTCCTATTCCTCTAGTTCATATTCATTGGAAGAACAAAAAACAATAGGAAATCACAAGGGATGGTGAGGCTCAAACTCAAGCTTGGTTCCCCCATTTTGATTTTTAGCCTATTATTGTCTTATGGGGAAGTGAATCCCTAGTGGTAGGGGTAATGTAATGTCATGAAAATTCCATGTAATATTTTTTTAAATTATATTGTCTTATTTTGAGGCCAGATGATCAGAACGCACCTGCATGTGAGGCCAGGTGTGTCGAAAATAGATTTTTTTAAATTTGTTTATGTTCATATTAATAAATTTAGAGGTGGGGATTTTTTTACATTGAAACTCATTCTTGGATCAGAATATTGAGGGCACCATTGAACTAAAGAATGTCGGGATTCACCTAGAAAGAAAATAACATTGACTAGTAAGGGTCGATTAGAAAATTAAGTTTTCAGATATTTTGGTAGAATAAAATAGAAATAACAAAAAAAAATTATATTATTGTTTCCTTCACCGTTGGGTGGTGACACATCCGAACTGCAATGCGGTGAAGAGGAAATGACATGTCTCATTAAATGGAGCCCTTTAATGGAACATTAATGTGCATTGTGTGGACTCATTAATCAAATCGTAATAGAATACACTATTTCAATAATGACTCAATGTACCGACACGACGATGTAGCGTAATAGAAATGATGTAAAACATTTTTTCTATTAATGAGATAAGGGGTTTGAGAATCATAGTTATATTTTCTCTAAATAATAGAGAATGATTTAGGCTCCAACGAATCTTGGTGAATCGCTAGCGACATCAATGCACCACGAAGAACGAGATCTTTTAGCGAGGAAAGACAACAGCTTTGAACTCTTGATTCTCATCTGTTGGATCTAGAACAACAATGATCATCCCTCCAACAATGAACCTTCTCCAGGAAGGGGATACCTTTTTAATATGAAAGGTATCTTTTCTGTCTAAACAATGAATGCAGACCAAACCACGAATATGTTGTTCCACGAATCATTGTTCTTGAGGTAGGGTGATATTTATTGGGGAATTGCATTGAGATAAATCATTTCTAATGCCTTAGAACCATCCCCTTGATATAAAATCTTTTAAAAAAAATTTTTGTGCTGACAAAAACAAGGCATGATCCCCTATCCCTTTGTGAGTTCATTGTGTCCCCAACATCAAAATGGTGACAAGCGGGTTTTGAGGAAAAAACATGGTAGATGGAGACTCGAGAGAACTAGATGGTTCATGAAATAGACCACTAGAGTACACCCTGTGGTCCGTTGAAGGTTCCGCTAGTGACCAGTGGTGGCATGGTGGCAGGAGGTGGCCTACTACGATGGCACACCGCGGTTCACATAGCTGCGGCTGGCTCGGTCTGCGATGGTGAAGTAGGAGGCGCCACTGCTCGGGATAGCAACTAGTGTGGACGGTATGGGGCCAACCGGCTGCATCAGGAAGATAATCCCATGCCACAACTCCCCACTAACATGTGGTCCATCGACTACATGTGGGACCAGGTGGGGAAGCAAGCTCCTTTCAACCGTGTGCAGTCAAACTGACTCGCATTGTAGGTCACGCCAAGGAGCACAAAATCGCATTCCCTCTTGGAATTTTATATAGGGAATACCGGCCCAACATTTGAGCCATGTTCTGGAGTAACGAACCAGACAACCTCCTAGTTTCTATCCAGGGTGCATGAAATAGTTCACTGAGTGGCCCGGGAAGGAGTAAACCGACCTATTGTTGTGGGCCAGGCCTTCAGGATAAATCCAAGACACTGGGCGACCCATGCGGGGAAAGAAAATTGTCCCTCTTATACGAGCTGTGCCGAATAAATCTGGGTCACTGGGTGACCCGATGTGCTCGATCAATGGTAGAACCAGGCTAGATCCAATAAGGCCCAATGGGCCTGGACCACAAGATATGTCGTACTAGGATGGCCCACACCGAACTAGGTTAGGATAGTTTGGTTGAATCAGGTCGGGTCATGCAGGATCCTGGGGCCGAGTTGGTCGGGTAGGTCTGACCGAGTCAGATTGGGCCCAAACACAATCATATCCTCTTTAATAAAATGCCAATATATTTTAGATCTGGCATCCGATTGAGTGTTCATCTATGGATTTGTAGCCCTTATGATGAGATGGTCCATTGGGAATACTATAATTGAGTTTTTGTGGTAGTTGAAATATGACTGATGGCTTGAGGATTAGATTATCTTAGAATTAAGCGTGTTACGTGCAGGAATTATATGACTGGAATAGAACCAAAGTCAAGGGTCCTTATGTGTATCACCTCTAAGTGACCCTATGTTGATAGAAACCTAGATTCCCTATGTGTATATGCTCATAGGGACCCTACATGGATCAGCTCCTAGCGACAATGTGTGGATCATAACCTAGAGACCCTATGTGGATCATCACGTAGTGACCCAATGTGGATCAGCTCCTAAAGACCCTCGTTCAATAAAATCTTTCTTACCAGTGTGGATCATCTTATAGAAACCTTGTGTGTATCAAATCCTAGAAACCATATGTGGATCAGCTCCAAGAGGACCTTTGTGGTTCACCTACAAAAGGCTCTAGGTAACCCATCCAACCCATGGTACTCATATGGGATGAGTACCTCAATAGTAAACAGTGTTCGGTGTAATGACACATAGTCTTTCTTACCATACATCGGATTATACATGTGTGAGTTATCTTTATTAATTATCATTCTACTGGGTTTAAATTTAGAATTACATTTTGTTCTTTCCTTTTGGTTGGGTCCATACTGTGTATTTTGTTACTCACCCCTACACAGCCATTGACCACATGTGTTTCTTTCTGGCATAGATGTCTGATGATTTGACAGAGGAAATGGATTCCTAGGACTAGGTGGTGCCCATGGGGATTGGATTGGTAGAGTGTGCTTTAATGGCTTCTCACAACTTCTCCATACTTACCCATCAGCTGGGGTTTGCAGCAGATGTCGTGTGTTCGATCTTGTACTTTCAATTGATGCAACTTTCTTTTGTTGGGATTGTATTCTGGACCATTAACAATCAGTTTATACTATGAAACTCAGTGGCTGTTTATTTTCATGCATGCTCTTTTTTCCATTTTTCTTGGTACTTTGTTGTGTCTGCGTTTGTATAGTTATTCAGTAAAATGCCTCCATCATACAGTTTGATGCCTTATGTGCTTCTCGCCAACCCCTGACTATCGAGATACTGGCTTGGGAGAGTCATGACATGGCCCCAAGGGAATGGTCATGATAGATGCTATATGACAAATATTAGAATACATTCTTATGAAAAAGGGAAACATATACACTTCATAAAAATATATCAAAATTCAAATGATTATCCTAACTTATGTGCTCCAATGTTTCAATTTAGGTTATCCATGGTTATTATTACTATTATCTTTTCTAACCATACAATATTTTTGGTATTTCGTAATGGTTTGTAGTGTGTTTTTTTATATCAAAAATGCATCCCCAAAGAGCGTCCAACAAGAAGTGTAGTATGTCATCTTTTTTCATTCACCTGGAGAAGATCGATTCAAAGATAAATGTGTTATTTTCAATGTTACTACACGAAGGTAACAATCTTGTAAAGAAATATCCACTTGAAGTATTATGAAAGAAACGTAATTTCATATAAATCACTCTCTCTATTCTTCATAAAAAATCCATGATATTTTTTATACATAGAAAAATTCCAGGGGATCAAACATTATTATTCTTGTCATAATCCATAAAAAATAACTAGTCCAACCTTTTAATACCAACTACAGCGACCCAATACATTTACACATATTAGAGCATGATATCTTCCATTAATTATCTTTCAAAAAAAACATTTATTGTGGTCCATAATTTATTATTAATACAATTTTGATAATACATTGAAAGGATCTTTCTACATGAAGTAATTTTTCTATTCATTGTAATTAGATCCATAAGATATTTATAATTCGAAAAATGTTTAGACTAACCAAGGGAATATATATTATTTTTTTTTTCTAAGAAGCATAGTAAGGGAAAAAAAGAGTTATGAAACATTACATGTGACTAAAATGTATAAGACTATATCAAAAAATTGAAGGATCATGAATAATCACATGAAATAATTAAATAATGAAAATACAATTATAATATCATTTCAACATAGTTAATGTGGTCGAAAAGTATATACTGTGAAACAAATTTGATTTTTGGGTAACATCCTTGAAAATCTCACATAGTGAATATGTTTCTATAGTGGTTAATGTTTACTCCCAAATCCCATATAAACAACACCTTATATAAAAGCATTACCAAGTGAAATATATTACTATCTATGTGAAACCATCATAATATATACCAGACAGTGTGTTCCTCAAATGGAAATAAATATTTTAAAATAAACCTACAAAATATATATTGAATGAAATGGATTTCATTCAAGAAGAATGTATAGAATATATTCACACATCAATGGAATGGATAATAATCTTGGTATTTATGTGAGATATATATTGATAATTCAAAAGATCTCTCTATCATTAAATTGATAGAGAATGTAAGATATATATTGAATGTTCAAAACTCGATGAAAATGGAGGCTAAGAGCGATCCATTACGTTCTGCCTTCCACATAATGTGTAGTCCTAATCATCATGAATAATATAATTATGTTAATTATTTATTCTCTTAAGAATCATTTTCATTTTTATTTTTTATTTTTTGTTAAATTACTTAATCCTCAAATTTCACATTCTATATTTCAATAATATTCAGTTCATATGTCTAAAATCACACTAATTAGTGGTATATGGTCAATTGTATTATTAATTAGGCATCTCTAGTATAATAATAATAAAATAATAGAAATTACTATTCATCAATTATACATTAAAAAACCATTATAGATGGTTCAATAAAATGACATATGTTACAATCATGGAGATGGTATGTCATAAGTACAAATGAGTAATATTTCTTTATTTCAAACAATCATGGTAGAAATGAAATAAGGTTCTATTTATATTTATATAATTGTGTTTTTTTAATGAATATAAAATTATTTCTTTAAATGAACCTATATATACAATCCATGAGATTTAATAATTTAAAATGAATCACATCACATTATGGAGTTGATAATTCCCATATTCTCATGAACAACATTATAATCTATTAATTTGTGGGAAATATAAAAATATATTTGATATATTAATTTTATAATATTATAAATATTTCATGAATATAATATATATATATACACATGGTAAATCTATAATCATAAATAGATGTTAGATGTGATGATGGAAATAAATTCAAAACCATTCATGAGATGGTTGTCCACCGTACACATGAATGTTCATCTTGTTACCCATTTGATTGAAGTTGATATATAAGTTTTTTATAGAATTAATTTAATATTATATTATTATATGGGATATACTGATGTTGTTATAATTTCATAGTTTAATAATATTTGAATATAGTGTAAAAAATGGTAGTTAAATCGATAAAGAATCTTTAGAAAACATTTTTACTATTCCACGAAAAACAATCCAATGATGTTATCACAATCAAAAAAGGAATCCAGTGTGTGCGAAAGGATTTAAATAAGGTATATTTTTATGGGTTTTTTAGAACAAATAGATTTTCTATGAGAAATGAAGAATATATTCCCTTTTATAAGCTAGAAGGTGTGGCATTTTTATACATACCCATAACGATTCAATATGGGGGAGTCACTATCGAACCATGTTCATAAAAAATTGATAAATAATGGAATGTGGGGATGATAAAATTAATAAGAATAAAAAAAATAAGAAAACAAAAACGTTTTTATGATTACCTTCCCTTTACTACTATGGTATCTAACTTTTTCAATTTTAGTTTACACCATGGTAACTAGTTTCTTACTTAGGTAATATATACTTTTTTTATAGAAATAAAATAATACATATTATATGTTTTGAAACAACTAATTATAAATATAAAATCTAATTTATCAATAAATTTATGTTTTTAGAATATTAATTTTAACAAAAGCTCATATAATGCGCAAAACCTCATTATAACCCTAACTGTGATAATTAAAATTTACTATTCAAACTATTTAATATTAATAGAAATTATTTTAAAACTATATAATAATATTAATTATGATTATTCAAAATATATAATCCATTTGTTTCAAATAATATTAATATAATCAAGCATTTTACATATGAAATAATAAAATAAAACATGTTGAAAAATATTTTTCCATGAAATTCTTTTTGCAGGCATAAATACCTATTAAATTTAATATATGACTTCTAATAATAATTATATTAATTTAATTTAAATTAAATAGATATATAAATTACAAATATTATTTCAACATTTATTTAATAGGTATTATTAAAATATTTAAAATGTATTAATGTTTTTATTCGAATAATTGTTTTTAGAAAACAATGTTTTCAGTATAAAAATAAACATATACATAATGAATGAAAAATTATAATTCAAAGGATGTTATTTTATTAATTCTAGAAAATATTTAATTTTTAACATTTTAAGATTTAATCCCATATATAATGGTAATTTTTTACATAAAATATATAATGGAAAGAAGTGTTGTATTTAAGACCCTGAAATTTTTACTATTCACTATCAACTCCATCATTTTAGAAAAATATAAAATTATTACTGAAAGTTATTTTTTTGAAATTGATTTAAAAAATTTATTTTACCAGATTAATTTTTTAGATGTTTTAAAAATCAATTATAATGTTTTCTAAAAAAAGATTTTTGTAGGGAACTGAATTTTAGGGAATATAATTTCATTATATAAAAATGAATCCTTATTTATTTTTCATTTATCAATACATTTATATATATTATTAAGTTTATATATATATCTCCTAAATTAGTAATTCCTATTCATACCCTTTAATTGAACAATAATCTTATTACTTTAATATTTAAATAGAGTTCATTTAGGATCGTTGTCATATATTGTATTTTATACTGAACGTAATTCATTAAAAAAAATATTCTGGTGTTAAATTCATCCCCCATTAAGGAATTCCACCATTCAAATTTCATATTATATGTAAAGGTGAAGAAGGTTTTTGGAAATTCTACTTCATATAATCCTCGTTTTCTTAGGTTGCCTCTTCGTATTTATGGTTCCACTATAGTAGTTTGACCATGTGAGTTATCTTGCTTCATATATAATTATCTATATAGTCAAAAAAAATTACTGTATACTTCGCATAGGATATATCATTATTTAGTTATACCACCTCTAAATTTATTACATTTGAGTTCTTTTGAATACACTAAATTAAGAGCGATACATGGAATATAAATTTTACTTTAGAAATATTTAGTGGGAGTGCTAGTTGATAATCCATAGTTCGTATATAACTGATAATATCAATGGAATTGATATAAATGGGAATTATCATAACCATATTCCTAAATCTCATCTCTCCCATCCTTGGTGATATGTAGTGAAACACTTTATCCCAGTCCTCAAACAATAAGAACTAACAAAATCTGTTATCATAGGTATTCTATAATAACTAAAGGGTATAGATGTGTTTCTGAATGGTCATAAACTTTTCTTCTATTTCCTTAAAAAAATTAGGTTCGGACAGCTTTTTATCACCACCTTCAAATTAAAAAAATTGTCTTCTATAACTCTTCCCTTAAAGGAAATCAGAAGTGTCCATATGGTTGCGTGAATGAAATATATTAATTTATTATAACTCCAATAAAAAAATATTTGGATCAAATATTTATTGGAATTTCATCAAGCTTTCTCTCAACTTGACTTCTAGTGTTTGAATAGACATCACAAATTGGCCATTAGTTTGCTGGTGATAAGACGTACTGATGTTTGTGTAAATATTTAGTTTTTATTAGAGGATAGTCATGTACATAGAGTAAAATAACATATCATGGTAATATATAATCAATAGAGGTGTTCCATGTGACCTCACCACCTATAAATATATATCCAAAAATTTGATCGACTGATAAGTCCTCTCAATCTATAATGAAGTGAGAATTATTTTAAAGAAGATTGAAAATTAACTATATTTCATTATTTCCTCTCTATGTATTTGGGAGACCAGTGAAAATTTCCATAAAAACGTTTTCCCATTTACATGAATGTATATAAATTATTTTATCATTCCATTGGGAAATTTTCCTCTCAAACATTACTTTCTTACATTATATAAACATTAATAAATATTTTGTGATCCCCTTTTTCATATTTTCCAACAAATTATTCTATCGGTGGACTCAATACAACAATAACCTCTCTAGGGTGATGGAAAATGTTGGGTTATCTGAATCATTCAATAGAAATTTTATTTTTCTAAGGATATTATGTCCCACATAAATTTTAAACTCTGAGGATTTTTATTTTCATAATGCTTCTTCATTCGTTTTCATTTCTACATTATATTAATAGAAATGCTTTTTTTTTCTCTAGAAGGGATGGTTGACCAATCATTTGGGAATTGAATAATGATATAATATCATTTATGATTCCCATTTCCAAATGTTTCCTGACTAAGTAAAATGGATCCTTCTCAATTCATATCTTGGATAATGTTATCAGATAATTTTTATTTAGATCATCTTCCACATTTTTTTCATCTCATGAAGGTAATGGAATGAGAATTATTATCCCGTTATTATCATTATAAATCATCACTGGTCGATATTAATCTCATCTAGTGTGAATAAATTATTTTTTCTATTCTTAGTAGTATATATTTTACACTTCTCTCTATAGAGATGATATCTCAATATTTGTAACGTGATCTTGTTATAATCATGGAGAATCATCTCCTTATGGGAATATGATATCACATTTAAATTTTCATTTTTAAACATCCCAAATCCTTGCTTTATCATCACTATATACCAAAACAATTCCCCACTTCTTGTAAGTGTTAGGAGTGACATAATGTTAAGACATTTTTTCATCTCTTTAAATCCTTCTTCATAAAAACTGGTCTAGAAAAAAATTAACCTTATCAAATTTATTTGGGTTAGTATGTTTAAATATTGTGATATGTTTTTCAAAAATATTTATTAATTCCCAACTAGTGTTTGTTCCCAGCCAATGTAAGCTATCACTACGAGGGGGAGGGGGTGAGTCAGTGACATTGTTATTCTTATAAGTTCCTTTTTAGTAGAAACAACATACACCTCTTATTAAAGATTTAGTTCCTTTATGAAAAAAAATAAAAACACATACATAGGATCATATTTAGTTACTAGGTTCAATAATAAATAATAATATCTATATCCTTAGTATGGTGGGTTGAAACCCAATACCATACAATAAACAAGGAAATAATCATTTGATTATAATGAATTAGATATACCCTTACACTCGAGTAGCACTCGGAAAAAATACCACTTGGGAATGTGAGCCTTATTAGCTCAACATTGGGGAAAAACTTCATTTGTAACAACTCATGTTACCTGCAATTATTTTCAATTCAATAAATGTATACAAGTGTGACCCAATATCTCAGTTTCTTATCCAGAATAAAGTTAATAAAAGCATTAACATATGTTACGAAAATTTTAGTCTGATTTCTTAGACAAATTCTAAAAATCCAATTCATCCCGGTACAGCTGAATCAAAACCACTTATACCCCTGACTACACTGAAACTCATTATGATTCTTCCTCAGTCCAGAGATCTTCAGTATGGTAATACCTTGTAAAAAAATCCTTGATCTGGTTCTTCCTCAGTCTGAGAAAACCATTATGGTGATACATAGTATAGAAACCCCATTCCGATTGGTTCAGCCAGATATGACAACCACATTCCAATTAAATCAGATCATTACCACATTCAGTTGAACAGAACATTATTCCTGACAATGTATATTTAATACAAGGTAGCCAGTATAACTTCCACTCCCCGAATAGTCAGAGCATTCTCTCTTCCATGATGAACAGTCTCCACTGACATATATTAGAAAGTACAAAGTAAGTTCTATACTTTTTTAGGTGGCCCAAAATGGGTTAGGTGGGGATTCAAAAATCATTTCCCCAACCACCTTAATTCCCTAACGTATTCACTTCATCGTAAATATCCGACTTATTCAGACATTTTCAATGCTTCTTTATTTTTCATGAAGCATCTTCAACATTAAAACATTATTATGTAATATCTAATTACTGAGGCTGATTATTATCATCATATAAGCAATGGTCTAAACATCAGATTCCAATTTTCCCATGATGATATCTCAATATGATTCTTCAAAATAGATTTGATTCAAAATCTAATTTTTGATAGTTCAGCTCCCTCTTGAAAAATCATTCATCAAACTCCATATATTTTATTGTATTTTGACCCACATGATAAAACACACGTCATCTTTAGATCTCTTGACCCACTTGAAGAAATGCATACACTTTGTTCCTTTCTCTTGATGCACTCGATGGAAGAATTTGTCGACCAACCAGACCATGAGTCTTTATGGATATGATCAACTCTAGTTTTGATCATCTTGGGTCAGATTCCTTCTTATTGTCATTATCCTGATTCCATAAAACCTTTATCTCATCATAACATTCCAATCTTTACTAATTTTATTGGAATCTCCTTTCAAAAAAATGCCCATCGTTGGAATCACCAACCACCATCAGAACTGCCACTCATTATGATAATTGACTTCATCATTAGTATCATTCTTCCCATGACTTCCCTCTTCTCTGTCCTACTGTCAAACCATCATTACCTCTTCCTTGTACCACTTTCCAATCAACACCACTTTTCCTTTGGTATCACGTTTTCTCATCAGCATTTCCCACACTCGGAACCACTTTCATCAAAATCACTTTTTCATCAGCCATCTGCACCCCAATTTTTATGGCCCGCACTACAACTATTTTTAACAGGTACTGTCTCTTCAATCAGTACCACATTCTCCATTCCTTCTTTCATCCATTAATATTCCATCATGATTTCTCACTTTAACTCTTGATCTGTGATAAAGACGAATAATAAATTCATCATCACACATAGAACATTGTATTCATAATGAATCCAATTCTTCATCACAACAAACAAGCCTTCCAATCCAATTCACTCAAAAAATAGGCTCCAATTCTTCTAAAAAATAGGCTAGGATATTTATTAAAATAAGACTATGATTCTACAAAATAATAAAATTTTCTCATATTCTTCTAAACATTAGGCCTGGATTTTCTAAAATCAAAATCCAATTTCTTTGAAAACAAGTTCTGATTCAATAAAAAAAATTCTCTAATTCCATAAAAAAATGTTCTGATTCCATAAAAAATAGGCTCCGACTCTAAAAAAACATGTTCTAATTCTATCAAAAACTGGTTTAGATTCATTCGGAAACCAAAATCATTACGATTATTTCTTAAAAAAGGGATTTGGTTTCCTTCATTTCAACCTTCCTAGAAAATAAATAGTAAACACATGAAATCCATCACCTTAAACATCATGATATTCTTAATAATCTCCCCCTATCGATTTTGTTTTCAACCATGTTCTCATAAATCTTCAAATATTATATCATAAAGCAATAAATTTCTTATCAAAAAATCTAAGAATATGTTATATAACTCATTGTAGGAAACAAGATTAATTTACTGGAAAACCATGATGTTAAAAATTAGTGATTATTACTTCTTCTTTATTTTTCCTTCCGGTGCTCTTCTTTTCCAATCCTAGAAAACAAAATCATTTCATTCCTACTAACAATCTAAAAAATAGTTATAATATTTTACACTCTAAACAATGTTGAATTCATATATTACCCACCGCTCTCTCTCTTTTAAACTATAGATTTATAGAACAGTACAATTATCCCCTTGAATAAACAATCATAAGTTAGATGAGAGAGGGGACAAAACAACATGACTTCTCCTTGAAGAGAAAGGGGTGGATAACAATATTCAAAATCCATTTTGAGATTGATTCCTTCAACGTGGATTTTTTTGAAAAGGTCATCCAATTATTCTAATATTGAAACACATTCAATCTGTAATTCATTATTCTACACATATTTTATATGAAATGATATTTAATATCAATATTCTTCAAAAAAATAATGTTGAATTAGATTACTGGTGAGATTGATTTTTCATTGATTATCACACCCAAAGAGAAATGGTAACTTCAATTAAATAAGAAAATCATCCCAATGTGTATTTAACAAACAAAGTTGCGTAGTTTCTTGAGTGGAAGAAATATACACATACTTAGATATACTAAGAGTTACAGAATTTTGTTTCATTGAATGACAACTCAAACATTTATTTCCTATAAAAATGACACTACTAGATCAGGACCCAACATCATTTACATTTTGTGCCTAATTTGCATATGAATAACAAAAACTAGTCAATACTCTTCGAGATAGAATACATGATTTAAAATTATATTTCACTTTTGATGTCTCTGAGAATTCTCTTTCTAGAAATAATATGTGATTATTTCAGAGCACTCTTAAATATTTAACATAAGGTTTAAATATAAACTATGTTGGGTTATGAGGGAGTCAAATACAGCAGATTTTCAGTCAGCTTCTGATACCCTTTTAATCTATATCCTTTCATTCACCATGTTTACTTAGATTTATTCCTTTTGAAATTAGTATGGATACAATTTTTGATTATTGAATGGAAAACTTCTTGATAAGTTCTTCAGCATAATATTTGGGAAATAAAAATGTATTCTTTCTTTTTCAATATTTGTAACCCAATAATGTATTATATTTTCCTGACATGGAAATTTCAAAAACATTCTTTATCTCATTAGAAAATCTTTATCAACTTTTTAAACATTCCTATAAATGATAATATCATCAACATAAACTATTATGATAGGGGAAAAATCATGACTTTATCTAACATAACGATTGATATCCACTCTTCCATTCTAGAAGATCATCTTCCTTATTCAAGTATCAAATTTTGAATACCATTCCCTTAGTGATTGTTTTATTAAATAAAAATATTACATCAATATGCATACATAACTCTCATCATTACCATAATAAAAGACATAAGGTTTTTCAATATAAACATCATCTTAAACATCACCATTAATGAATGCAGATTTGAAATCTATTTGAAGGATCTTATAGCCTCAATGTCAATCAATAGAAAGAATTATTGTTACAGTTTCCAATCATGAAACAAGGGGAATGGATTCATCGAAATCAATTCCTTCAATCTAGTAATACCCATTTTAAACCAATATTTATTTTTTGTTAACATTACTCCCTTTATTCAATTTTTTGAAAAAACCCATTTTTTTCCAATAATGTTTTCGTTTCCAGGATTGGGAAAGACATTATATGTAATGTTTTTTCCAATTTGATCAAACTCTTCATTCATGGATTGAACCGATTTCATTTTCTCAAAAGCTTCATTTATATCATTTGGTTCCACTTTTGAATATAATGAAATATTTGTAAAGGATTGTGGTTCTAATGGTTTGATCCTTCTGATGTGGATATCCAATTATATTATTAGATTCCATATTTTTATTTATCTTAAGTCTAAGCTTTCAATTATCTTCATCATCACTGTAAATGGATGAATATGATTATTCTTCTTTAGAATGAATACAGTTGACTGTATTCTTATCAAATTGTTTTCTTCAACTTTCTCAACATCCACTTCAACATTAGTACATCCATATTTCCAAATTCTTTTGATAACCTTTACATGAAATGAATATAAAACTTTATTTTTTTCATTATTTATGTATATATAACCTCTTCCTTCTAGATATTATCCATGAAATATTCCATCCTCATCTTTCAACTCAAAAATACCATTTCTCCACCTTTATTCATTGTAATTCACAGACTCTTGAACAATATAACATGATTCAGACATGGAGTACTACAATAAAACATTTCAAATAATTTCTTATCAGATTATGTCCTATAGAAACACTGGTTCTCAATATAATCAATATTACTCATATCTTTCCTCCAAAAGTAATGAGAAAGGCCATGTTCAAGTAATATGGTTCTTCCCTTTTCAACCGGACTTCTATTCCTTATTTCACCAACCCCATTTTTTATGGTGTATATGGGGATCAATATTCTTTATGAATTACATGATTTTAAAGATAGTCTTAAAACTTTTCAATTCTATACCCACCACTATTATCAGTTCTCAACTTCTTCACAAGATACTCACATTAATTTTCATCATTTATTCTGAAACATTTAAATATTTTTAAAGGATCTGGTTTGTGTTTCATATACATGAAATAGGTAATGTGTGTAAAATCATCAATGAATGTGATGAAGTTATTATTTCCATTTGTTTATTGTTCCCTCATTGGACCCCATATATATGAGTGTATCCACTCTAGGGGATTAATTGAACAAATATTAACTTTTTTATGAACATCTATCATAATCATTCTTTTCTGATAGATAGTGCACCACCAATCTATTCTCCTTGGAAAATTTGGGATATCTCAAACACTGTCTCTTTTTGAAATATTCATCATTTCTCTCTAACGCATGTATCCTAGCCTTTTTCCCAAAAATGATTCCCCTCCACTATACTCATGTAACAAGAGTTTTGTACATAACCAACCAGAAACAAATTATTTTTTATACATTGGTCTTGTGTAACAACCATATAATATAATTCAATATTCAAAACAAATGCATATTTCATGAAGATATCTAGTTACTCAGGACAACAACTAGTGGGGACGTGATGGGGCCAATCAGCTACATCAGGAAGAGAAGCCCATGCCACACCTGCCCACTAACATGTCGTCCATCGACTACATGTTGTACTAGGTGGGGAAGCCAGCTCCTTTCAACCATGTGCAGTGAAACTGACTCGCCTTGTTAGTCAGGACATGGAGCATATAATCATATTCCCTCCTGGAATTCTATATAGAGAATACCGGCCCAACATGTGTGCCAGGTTGTGAGGTAATGAGCCAGACAACCTCCTGGTTTCCAGGCGAGAGAAGGCGGGCCTGCTTTGCGGGCCGAGCTAGAATGCATTATCTTAGTCACTGAGTGGCCTAGGAAAGAGTAAAGCGGCCTATTGTTGCGGGCCAGGACATCGGGATAAATCTGATCCAATGGGCGGCCCATGTGGGGAAAGAAAACTGGCCCTTCTGTACGATCTGTGCCTAATAAATCTGGGTTACAGGGCGACCCAATGTGCTTGAGCAATGGTCGAACTGGGCTAGATCCAACAAAGCCCAATGTGCATGGACCACTGGCCATGTCGTACCGGGTTGTCCCACACCCGAACTAGGTTTGTTTAATTTGGTTGAATCAGGTCGGGTCATGCAGGATCCCCAGGCCGGGTTGGTCGGGTGGGTTCGACCGAGTCAGATTGGGCCCAAACACAATCATATCCTCTTTAATAAAATGCCAGTATTTTTCAGACCGGGCATCCAATTGAGAGGTCATCTATGGATTTGCGACCCTTATGATGAGATGGTCCATTGGAAATACTATAATTGAGTTTTTGTGGTAGTTGATATATAAAGGATGGCTTCAAGATTAGATTATCTCAGAATTAAGCGTGTTATGTGTTGGAATCCTACGACTGGAATAGAACCAAAGACAAGGGTCATTATGTGGATCACCTTTAAGTGACCCTATGTGGATCGACACCAAGACTCCCTATGTGTATCAGCTCATAGTGACCCTAAATGGATCAGCTCCTAGTGACGTTGTGTGGATCATAACCTAGAGACCCTATGTAGATCACCACCTAGCGACCCTATGAGGATCAGCTCCTAGAGACCATCTTTCAAT
This sequence comes from Viscum album, assembly GCA_963277665.1. NCBI lineage: Eukaryota > Viridiplantae > Streptophyta > Magnoliopsida > Santalales > Viscaceae > Viscum > Viscum album. The sequence goes on from OY728150.1 coordinate 199,212,793, forward strand.
CAACTCTTTCTGACCTGTGTGGATCATCTTTTAGCAACCCTATGTGTATCAACTCCTAGAAACCTTGTGTGGATAAGCTCCCAGAGACACTATGTGGTTCAGCTACAAAAGGCTTTAGGTAACCCAACCGACCCATGGTACTCATCTGGGATGAGTACCTGAACAGTCAATGGTGTTCGGTGTAACGAATCATAGTCTTTCTTACCGTACATTAGATTATAAATGTTTGAGCTATCTTTATTCTTGATCATTATACTTATATTACATTGAGAATTACAATTTGGCCATTACATTTGGTTTGGGTCCCTATTGTGTATTTTGTTACTCATCCCAACATAGGCATTGACCACATGTGTTTCTTTCTTGCTTAGATTTCTGACAATATGGCAGAGGAACTGGTGTCCTAGGACTAGGTGGTGCCCAGGGGGATTGGATAGGTAGAGTGTGATTCAAATGGCTTCTGACAACTTCGCTATACTTACCCATCAGCTAGGGTTTGCAGCGGATGTCTTGTGTTCGATCTTGTACATTATATTGTAGAAACATTCTTTTGTTCAGATTGTATTCTAGCCCATTTACCACCAATTTATACTATGAAACTCTGTGTTTATTTAGTTTCATGCATGTTATTTTTTCCAGTTTTCTTGGTTTTTTTGTGTCTACGTTCGTATAGGTATTCAGTAAAATGCCTTCATCTTACAGGTTGATACCTTAGGTGCTACTTTCCAAACCCTGACCATCAGGATGCGGGCTTGGGGGATTCAAGACACGATCCCGAGGGATGGGTCATGATAGAGGTTATATATCATAAAGTATTTTTAATATCTGTGGATGGTGGTGGAAAAAATAAGATAAAACTGCTCATTAATAACGTTACACCTTCCTCTAGTATCCTTCTTAGGTTTGCACCAAATACTTCCACTGTTGGATTTATGATAAAAATAACGATTCATGGTTGATTTTTTAGAATTTTTGTAGTAAATGTATTAGGTATTCTTTGAAAAAAATTGTAATGATATTGTAATGAATATGGGTCAGTAGGTTGTGTTTTATATACGAGCAATGTAGAAAACATGATTTTGTTGAAATGTTTAAATCATAACAATGGATTTATCAAGAAGAATAACCTCTAAAATGTACATTATAATCCTAAATGTTTTAAGATATAAAAAATGTGGCCCAATTGACTGTTTTCAAGTTTTTAATCACTTTTAGACTTTATCATATTTGATAAACTCCTAGAAAATCCATTTTTACCTTACCGATGAATTTTAATTTCTACTATTTTCAGTATTTGTTTTCATAAAAAATAAATTTTATATTATTAGATAATATATATTATTATGATTTAAAATTATCAACCCATTTTTTCTTATTCAATTATCAAAGGTGGAAAATTTTTATTTTATAATTAATCCCACATACACCAGGAGAAAGAGAGTTTTTAATGGAAAAATTTTCAAAAGATTAAAATGTATTCATATTGAAAATAAGTTGAAAAATTATTCCAATCACCTAAATTGTATTAATTGAAATATAATATAAATAAAATTTCTTTAAAATAAATTCATGATATTATTTAACATTATTAAAAATTAAATTGAAATGGAAAATTAAATTAATATTTTTTATTTCTCACTATTTATCAAAGCGTTAATATCACTTGAAAAGTACAAAATATTAACCTTATTATAATTATTATATTGTTATTCAAAAAATAAATTTTATTTTTTCAAGTAATGTATCTATAATTTTGAAAATTCATTTGAAATTATCTATGAAAAGCTTGACTATTTTGTCATTTAGAAAACAATTCATGATTTTAGTTAACTTTTCTATTTTTCTTTTAAATGATTGTTATTTTGAATGTAATAAATAGGTTACCATAATTTTAATACTTTTATATTAGTATTAATTATTATAAATTTTACATCTAGTTTATAATGGCATACTATATTATACTTCACTTATACTCAGGGTTGTGTATTCTGCATGATATCGATGATCTTTCCATTAATGTTATATATTACATGGATTGTTTATTCCTAGTGTTTTGTTTCACTTAGGATATCAGATAAAATGATAAAATTTATTAATTTTGGGGTGTTACAACTTAGAAATGGAATTCGTGGTGAATTCCCACCACAAATAGGCTTCCCCCTCAATGAAATAAATATCCAACATGATTTTTTCTTCTACTGAGTTTTAGAGGAAAAAGAATATACTCTTGATGGATTTAATCAATTGTTTTATATATAGTAGACTATAATGTCCACATTATGTATGGGTACTTTTGAAAAAAAATATAACAACTACATATTTCCCACTCTTATTAGGAGATTGGGGTTTTGTATAATTAAAGTTATTATTTATAATAAGATCCATTTGAGACTAGACTACATTTAATTTCTCAAATTTGACTCCCAAAAGGATATTCATATAATTGTGGAATTCATACCATTGTTTATCATGTTTTCTGAAGTATTAATTTTCCTTATTAACCACCATTAACAATAACAAATATCAGAATACATTATTATAAAAAAGGGAAACATATAAACTTCATAAAAATAAATCAAAATTTGTATGATTATCCTATGTTATGTTCCCCATTGTTTCAATTTTGGTTATCCATGGTAATTATTAATATTATCTTTCCTATCCATACAATTTTCAAGAATTTCATAATGGTTTGTAGTGTGTTGTTTATATCGAAAACACATCCCCAAATAGCATCAAACTAGACATGTAGTATGTCATATTTTTCATTCAACTGGAGAAGATCGATTCAACACCAAATGTGTTATTTTCAAAGTTACTACATCAAGGTAACACTCTTATAGAGATATATCCACTTGATTTATTATGAAAGAAATGAAATTTCCTAGAAATAACTCTCTCCATAGTTCAGCAAAATTCCATGATATTTTCTTATACATAGAAAAATTCCAAGGGATCAAACAATATTATTCTTGTCATAATCCACAAAAAACAGCCAGTCCTACCTTCTAATACCAACAACAGCGACCCAAAAAATATACACATATTACAGCATGATATTTACCATTAATTATATTTCACAGAAAAGATTTATTGTGGTCCATAATTTATTAGTAATAAAATTTTGATAATACATTGAAAGGATATTTTTATATGATGTAATTATTCGATTATTTGTAATTAGATCCAAAAGAAATTTGTAATCCGAAAACTGTTTAGATAAATTTGGGAATAAATAAAACAAAATTCTTTTCTACGAAGCATAGTAAGGGAAACACAAAGTAAAGAAACATTACATGTGACTAAAATGTATAAAACTATATCAAAAAATTGAAGGATCATGATTAATCACATGGAATATTTATATAATGAAAAGTCTATTATAATATCATTTCAACATAGTTATTGTGGTCTAAAAGTATATAATGTGAAATATCAATGATTTATGGGTAACATCCTTGAAAATATCACATATTAAATAATTTTCTATAATGGATAATGTTTAATCCCATATCCCTTTAAAAAAACTCCCGAGATAAAATCATTACCCATTAGACAATTTTACTCTCAACCATTACTTGTTTACATTTTATAAACATTTATAAATATTTTGTGATCCCCATTTTCATATTGTCCAAGAAATTATTCTATCAGTGGACTCAATAAAACAACATCCTCCCTGGGTGACGGAAAATGTTGGCATATCTGAACAATTCAATATAAATTTTATTTTTTAGGGATATTATGTCCCACATAAATTTTTAACTCTTAGGATTTTGATTTTCATAATGATTCTTCATTCTTATTTATTTCCACATTATATTAATAGAAATAATTTATTTTTACTCTAGAAGGGGTGGTTGAACAATCATTTGAGAATTGAATAATGATATAATTTCATTTATGATTCCCATTTACAAACGTTTCATGACTAAGTAGAATAGATCCTTCTCAATTCAAATCTTGAATAATGTTATAAGATAATTTATACTTAGATCATCTTCAACATTTTTTTTCATCTCATGAAGGAAATGGAATGATAATTAATATCACGTTATTATATTTATAAATCATCACTTGTCAATATTAAGCCCCTCTAGTGTGAATAAATTATTTTTTCTATTGTTAGCAGTATATATTTTACCCTTATTTCTATAGAGATGATATATCTATATTTCTAATGTGATCCAGTTATAATCATGATGATTGATCTCCTTATGGAAATATGATATCACATTGTAAATTTCTTTTTAAACAACCCAAATCCTTTCTTGATCATCACTATAAACCAAAACAATACCCCACTTCTTTTAAGCGTTAGGAGTGAAATAATGATAAGAATATTTTTCATCTCCTTAAATCCATCTTCATATAAACTGGTCTAGAAAAAATTAACCACATCAAATTTATTTTGGTTAGTATGTTTGAATATTGTGATATGTTTTCAAAAATATTTATTAATTCCCAACTAGTGTAAGTTCCCATCCAGTTTAATGTATCACTATGAGGGGGAGGGGGTGAGTCAGTGACAATGTTTTTCTTATAAGTTCCCTTTTAGTGGAACCAGCCTACACCTCCTATTAAAGATTCAATTCATTTATGATAACAACATAAAAACACATCAATAGGATCTTAATTAGTAACTAGGTTCGATAATAAATAATAATATCTATATCCATAGTATGGTGGGTTGTAACCCATTATCATACAATCAATTAGGAAACAATCATTTTATTACAATGATTTGGATATACCCTTACACTCGTGTAGTGCTCTGAAAAAATCCCACTTGGGAATGTGTGCCTTATTATCTCAACATTGTGATAAAACATAATTTGTAACAACTATTGTTACCTGAAATTATTTTTTATTCAATAAGTGTATACATGTGTGACCCAATATCTCAATTTCTTAGCCATAAGAAAGGTAAGAACATCATTAACATATGTTACGAAAATTAGAGTCTGATTTCCCAGTCTAATTCTCAAAATCCAATTCATCATGATACACCTGAATCAACACCACTTATACCCCTGACTACATTGAAACTCAGCATGATTCTTCCTCAGTCTAGAGATCTTCAGTATGGTAATACCCTATACAATAAACCTTGATCTGGTTCTTCCTCAGTCTGAGAAAATCAGTATGTTGATACATTGTTTAGAAACACCATTCCTATTAGTTCAGCCCGATATGACAACCACATTCAAATTAAATTAGATCATTATCACATTTAGTCAAACAGAACATTATTCCTAATGATTTATATTCAATACAACATTGCTAGTATTACTTCCTCTCTCCAAATAGTCGTAGCATTCACTCTTTCATGATGAAAATTTATCCATTGAAATACATCACAAAGAACAATATACTTTCTTTCCACGTATAGGTGGCCCAATATGGGTTAGGTGGGAATTCAAAAATCATTTTCCCAGTCACCTAAATTCCCCAAATTCTTTATTTCTCTGTAAATCACAGACCAATTCAGACATTTTCAATGCTTCTTGATTTTTCATGAAACATATTCAACCTTCAAAAATTATTATATAATCCCTGGTTACTGAGGATGATTATTATCATCGTATAAGAAATGGTCAAAACATTAGATTCCAATTTTCCAATGATGATTTCTCAATACGATTCATCAAAACAGTTTTGAATCAAAATCTAGTATTTCGTACTTTAGCTCCATCTTCAAAAATCAATCATCAAACTCCATATATTTTCTTCTATTTTGACCCAAATTGTAAAAACACATTATCTTCAGATCTCTTGACCCACTTGAAGAAATGTATACAATTTCATCCTTTCTCTTGATGCACTAGATGAAAGAATTTCTAGACCAACCAGACCATGGGTATTTATGGATGTGATCAACTCTGGTTTTGATAATCTTTGGTATGATTACTTCTTATTATCATTATCCTGATGCCATAAAACCTTTCTATCAGCATCAACTTTCCCATCTTCAATACTTTCATTGTGACCTCCATTTAAATAAATACCCATCATCAGTATCACCATCCACCACCAGAAATGCCATTCATTATGAGAATTTTCTTCGTCTTTGGTATCATTCATCCCTTGACTTCACTCTTCTCTACCCCGCTATCCAATCATCATTATCTCTTCCTTTTACCACTTTCCCATCAGCACTGTTTTTTTCCTTGGCATCAAGTTTTCTCATCAGTATTTCCCACACTCAGCACCACTTTCATAAAAATCAATTTTTCATTAGCCATCAGCACCCCATTTTTTATGGCCATTAGTACAACTATTTTCAACTGTTACTGTCTCTTCAATCCGTACCATATTCTATATTCCTTCTTTCTTCTATCATGATTCCATCATGAGTTCTCACTTTAACTCTTGATCAGTGATAAAGACAAAAAATAATATCATCATCACACTTAAAACATTGTATTCATAATGATTCCAATTATACATCACAATAAACGAGACATCCAATCCAATTTACTCAAAAAATTTGCTCAAATTACTCTAAACATCAGGCTAGGATATGTATTAAAATAAGAATATGATTCTAGGAAATAATAAAATAGGCATAGATTCTTTTAAACATTAGGCTTGGATTTTATAAAAAAACAAACTCCAATTTATTTGAAAAAAAAGTTCTGATTTAATCAAAAAATAGCCTCTGATTCCATCAAAATACATGTTCTGATTCCATAAAAAATAGGCTCTGACTCCAAAAAAACAAATTCCAATTCTATCGAAATCTGGTTTAGATTCATTCAGAAACCAAACTCATTACAATTCTTTCCAAAAAAAGGGATGTGATTTCCTTCATTCAAACATTCCTAGAAAATAAATAGCAAACACATGAAAACCATCACCTTCAACATTAGGTTATTCCTAATAATCTCCCATTAAATTTTTTTGTCAAACAACGTAACACCACAAGATTTCATACTGTGTTATTTATTAAAAATAATTCAATAACTTGCACTACACGCAACACCGATTTCCATCGCACCATGAATTACCAAACAAGCCGTTCAAAAGAGGTTATAAATAGTATTAACTAAATTTTAAACATTATATAATCCTTATAATTTTAGAAATCCATATTATGAGTTTCTTAGACATAATGTAAGAACAAATTCATTTTTAGTATTGCACTTTTATCAACTTTTAATAGTGAACCCTTTTTATATACAATATTTTAAACTTTTTGACTAAATGGGGACATCAAAAATTTAAAATGAAACATCCCAAGCTTCCACAGTAAACTTTCCTTTGAATAATACCGTAGCGTGTGTTGTACGCAACGTCGAGTTCTAACACACACCACAACCAATCACACTAGCCTTTATGAATAGTAATACCTAATGCTTAAAATTATATACATTTTATATTTCAAAATGGGCTTCATTTTTGGATTCTGAATATCGAATTTATCCTAAGGTGAAATTTTGGTACTTTTCCGATAACTTTAATATTTTGATGAATAGTGAAAATTACTAAATTTTAATTAAAAACAACTTTTTTAATCAATATAATATATATTGATATATTATGAATTTTAGTGGTTTTAAAGTATATTTAGAATATATTTTTACCATTTAATACAATTTTGGTCATTGGACATAATTTCACAATTAAACCGAACATAAACAAGTATCAATCTTTTGACAGTTATTATATCTTAAAAACATGTTTTTTGTTTTGGCAGTGGGAATTAATTTTAAATTAATTTCTGCCACTTCTGTGTTTTGAATTTGGAAAAATGGATTCCATATTTGGAGTCAGGATGTTCAAATTGTGTAAATAGGTATCTTTTATTTTTAGACATTTTGAATAATTACTTCGGTAAATAGTTTATATACCATGGTTAAAGGTAAATCCGTTAAATAAGGGTTAAAAAAATAATGTTATAATAATACTAAATTACCCTAAAACGTGTCCTAGCCTTATTGGTTGATAAATTTTCGATCATAGTCATCTTTGGGTCGATTTTGGGACACCATGGAGCCACTTGTAGGTGATAGGGACACTTAATTTTAATTAAGATAAAATGTATACAAAAATGACACAAGCATATATCTTTTAGAAAAACAATTTTTACATAGGGCTATATATGCTGGATTTTCGACTATAAATATTCATTAGAAATATAAAACAATTTCCTAAATAAATATATTTTATTTTTAATTTTTAGAGATTACATAAGTTAATTTATTTATGACACAATGATGATGCAATAATTACCATAATAGTGAATATTTAAAATAATTGATATTATAAATACCCAAATAAATATAATTTGAGACTTTTAATGAATTACAATAATTCTATAGGATAATATGAAATATTAATATTGATTTAATTAACTTTTTTCGAAGTAATAAGTATGTTATGAGTTTCACAAAAATCTACTATTGAATAGTGTCAAAAATGACATAAAAGAGTTTTTAAAACAAATATTATATTATTAATTGATATTAAATTCTAAAAAATATACGATTTTCCAAGAGACTTATCTCATTATAGGTGTATCATTAATGGACCACTTGGGGGTCTCTTCGATGAATATAGAATTTTTATTAACCATATAATATAAAAATACAAAGAGACATTGTAAAAGTGAAACAAATTAACTTAGAGTTAATACTTAAATATATGGTTAATATAAGTACCTAAACCTATCTAAATTCTATTGGTTGAGTGGTTTTCGACCCATCCCAACATTAACCATTAAATATTCAACATTGGAGCAATTAGAAACCGAATATGAATTTATTATAAACTAATATTTCTAGATTTTACAAAGGTTCCCCTCACCCCTCTTATAAAAGGGAACTCCCCCTTCTCATTTCTTCACACCTTGAAATGCTTTTGGTTCGGCCAAAATCTGCCCAAATACTCTCCCAACATCCCTCAATACAACCGATTGGCCTTATTTTGATCATAAAGCCAACCTACGGAGCCCTTTTGATCAAATCAGAAGGAAGAACCCGAAGAAGAGGTAATGATTTCACAACCCTTTTCCAAGTTCCTTTTTTCTTCCACTTATTCTTCCTTTATTATTACCATTATAAAATAATAACTCCAGTATTATATATATACTACGATATTATTATAAATATGGTACAACCATATTCAGTATTCTGTCCTCCCTTTGAATAACATGTCACCATACGTGCGTACGTACGGCTTACCGTCTCCACAGCGTGGTGTAATTGTTATTCAATATAATATTATTTGGATGTGTATAATAATGATGTGTAACTCATGTAAATAATAAATATAAAATTTTTATGATTCTATATATATTATATACCATCCATTTATATATTATTTTAATATCAAAAGAATGATATTGTCGCTCGTGCGTACGTACGGACTACCGTTTCCATGAACACGATGAGATTCATTCTCCATCGTATCCATTCAAGTATAATTATCATTTGATGATTTAAAAATGATGTTTAAGGACTTGATATCATTCTGGATATGAATAATATACAACCTATCCATTGAAAACATGGCTTACATAACAAAACATATAAAAGAAAACGAGTAAGTTAACACTCGAAACAACGATAATACTATGATATTATTAACAAATCAATGTTAAAAGATAATATATGATATCATATTAATGTATATGATTCATATATAATTTAATATCAATTATTTCACCATTATACAGGAGGATAACCTACCCCAACCAAGGAAAATTACAAGGTAAGGGTTATTTCACAATCTCTTCATTATCTGAGGTTGTTTATACGTAATAATCTACTGGGATCTCTTTATCATCCACGTCCATGTTTCTTCAAAATGAATTTTAAAACATTATTACTATTTACTAGAATATGGGATAAAGTCATTTATACCCTTGTTTGACTTTTTATAAGAGGTTTATAAAGGAATCTTTCCATCATTTTCCAAACAAGGTGTTTTTAACCTTTTCGACAGAATTAAGGTAAGAATGTTTTTTTAACTTATACGGCGGGTGTGGATGTTTTCCACCATTATAAAATCGTTGAAGCTTCCCTTAAAAGATTATAAGAATATTTTCATAGAAAATGTTTTATTTCATAAATATAAGGCTCTTAAATGAATTCAAAATAGAAAGAGATATTTCTTTAAAAAGAGTTTTGAATTCATCTATGTCAACATCCTTTGATGGATTTTACGCGTATTTGAAGTTGATTTATTATGATACAAAACTTCTATATTATATTGAAGGTTTTGTGAAATGTTTGACTATGGATGTGCTATTTTTATACCATTCATAGTTTATGGTGAATGTATTGACATTTCTTATGCCAGTTTTAATACGAATGTTTATGTTATGTTTAAAAGTTTTCATATGGGAATGAATTGGACATAATAAGTGATGGGTGGAGCCCGCTATAGCTCCTCGATGCATCGGTAGGTCTCATGAGATAAACTAGTGTCTTGGCACAAGGCCTTTGAAAAATCTTTTTTGTAGTCTTGGCATGAGGCCTTGGCTATGTGGTTATGATAGTCTGGCATTATGCATTCCATCATTATGAAAGTGGTTATTGATATTGAATGTGATTATTCGATTAGTAGAATATCCATTTGAATACATAAATGTCATTATATCAATTTATTTTTGCCATATTATGTTGAAGTTCAAGTTTAAAAGGCTTTTGTTTCAGTTATACATTGCCTTAAATGTTTATTCTTATTTATGAATGTTTCCGCTATATTGTTATACTTACTGGGCATATATGTTTTATTTTTCCCAGGATGTGAAGAAGTAAATTATGAATGAACTGCATGGATATTATGTGGGGATATGAATGTGGAATATGGAGACAATATGTTGTTTTAGTAGTTTTTCACTTTATGATGTAATGTAAATCTTTATGAATATATCTAGTGTTTCCAAGGCTAATAAACCAATCGGTCATTCGAGATTTGATCCTTCTTGTGATCATGCCAATGTTATGTAATAATGCACCGACTCTGGGTAACTAGGGTCGGAGCGTTACAACCATGTTCTCACAAATCATCAAATGTTGTATCAGAAAGAAATTAATTTCTTATCAAAAATTCTAAAAATATGTTAGATAACTCATTTTAGGAGACAATAATCATTAATTGGAAAACTATGATGTTCAAAAGTAGTGATTATTACTTCTTTTTTCGTTTTCTTTCTTGAGCTCTTCTAATACCATCCTAGAACACACAATCATTTCATTCCTAATAACACTCTAACAAATAGTTATAATATTTCACACACTAAACAATGCTGATGTCATAGATTACCCACTACTCTCTCTCTTTTAAACTATAGATTTATAGAATTTTACAATTTTCCCCTTGAAAAAACAATCATAAGGTAAGATGGTAGAGGGGAAAAGACAACATGACTTATCCTTGAAGATAAAGATGGGGGATAACAATAATCAATATCCATTTTGAGCATGATTCCTTCGACGTTGGGTTTTTTGAAATGGTCATCCCATTATTCCTATATTGATACACATTCAATCTTTTATTCATTCTTCTAAAAATATTTTTGATGAAATGATATTTAATATCAATATTCTTTAAACAAGAATTTTTAACTAGATTACTAGTGAGATTTATTTTGTTTTGATTATCACACCCCAAGTGTAATGGTAACTTCACATAAATAAGAAAATCATCCCATTGTGACTTCAACAACCTATGTTGAGTAGTGTCTCGAGTGGCAGAAACATACTCATCCTTAGATATAGAAAGAGTTACAGAATTTTGTTTCATTGAATTCCATCTAAAACAATTATTTCCAAAAAAAATCACTCCACCAGATCAGGATCCTATATCATTTACATTTCATGCCTAATCTACATCTGAATACCAAAAACTAGTAAATACTATTCGATCTAGAATACATTATTTCAAATTATATTTCAGCATTGATGTATCTAAGAATTATCTTTCTAGTAATAAGATGTGATTATTTTGGAGCACTCATAAATATTTCACATAAATTTTGAAAATAAACAATGTTTGGTAATGAGGGAGTCAAATACAACACATTTCTAATCAACTTCTGATATCCTTTTAATCTATATCCTTTCCTTCACCATGTTTACTCAGATTTATTCCTTTTGAAATTAGTGTGGATAGAATTTTCGATTATTGAATGGAGAAATTTTTGATATGTTCTTCAGCATACATTTTTGGAAATAAAAATGTATTCTTTCTTTTTTGAGATTTGTAACCCAATAATGTATTATATTTCTCCCACATGGAAATTTCAAAAACATACTTCATCTCATCAGAAAATCTGTCCCAAATTCTTTCAACATTCTTAAAAATGATAATATCAACAACATAAATTATTATGATAAGGGAAAAGTCATGAATTTATCTAATATACAGATAGATATCCACTCATCCATTCTTTCAGATCATCTTCCTTATGCAAGTATCCAATTTTGAATACCAATCCCTTAGTTCTTGTTTTATCCAATAAATATATTTCTTCAATATGCATACATAACTCTTGTCTTTCCAAAAATAAAAGGCATAAGTTTTTTCAATATAAACATCATCTTAAAGGTCACCTTTAATGAATGAAGATTTGACATCAATTGGAAGGATCATGTAGCCTCGTTGTGAATCAATATCAAAAACGATTCTTACAGTTTCCAATCATGACACTAGGGGATGGGTTTCATCAAAATCAATTCCTTCAATCTGATAATACCCATTTAAAACCAATCTTTATTTTTTGTCAACATCACCTACTTTATTCAGTTTTTCTGAAAAACCCATTTTTTACCAATAATGTTTTTGTTTCTAGGATTGGGAATGAGTTTCTTTGTATTGTTCTTTCCAATTTGATCGAACTCTTCATTCATGGATTGAACCCATTTTGGATGCTAAAATGATTCATTCATATATTTAGTTCCACTTTTGACTATAATGAAATATATTCAAATGATTGTGGTTCTAATAGTTTGATCCATCTGATGTGGACCTCCAATTATATTATTAGCTCACATCTATTTATTTATATTAATTCTAAACTTTCGATTATCTTCATCATCACTAGAAATGGCTGAATCTGATTATTCTTCTTTAGAAGGCATAAACTAGACTGTATTCTTATCAAATTGTTTTCTTCAACTTTCTCAACATCCTCTTCAACATTAGTACATTCATATTTAGGAATTCATTCGACAACCTTTACATGAAATGAATATAAAACTATCTTTTTTCATTATTTTAGAATATATAACCTCTTACTTCTGGAGAATATCCACGAAAGATTCCATCCTCACCTTTTTACTCAAAAATACCATTATACCCACCATTATACATTGTAATTCATAGACTCTTGAACTATCTAACATGATTCAGACATGGAGTACTACAATAAAACATTTCAAATACAATCTTATCAGATTATGTCCTGTAGAAACACTGGTAATCAATATAATCAATTGTACTCACAGATTTCATCCAAAAGTAATGAGAAAGGCCATGTTCAAGTAACATGTTCTTACCTTTTCCACTAGACTTCTATTCCATATTTCAGCAACCCCATTTTTTATTGTGTATATGGGGATAAATATTTATTATGAATTCCATAATTTTAAATATAGTTTTAAAAATTTTCAATTTTATACCAACCAATGTTATCAGTTCACAACTTCTCCACAAGATACTCACATTCATTTTCATCATTTATACTAAAAAATTTAAATATTTTTAAATGATCTAATTTTTGTTTCATATACATGAAAAAGGTAATGTGAGTAAAATCCTCCTCGAATGTGATGATGTTCTGATTTCCATTTGTTTATTATTTCCTCGTTGGACCACATATATATGAATGTATTCGCTCAAGGGAATTTATTGAATAAATATTAACATTTTTATGCACATCTATGATAATCATTCTTTTCTGATAGATAGTGCACCACCAATATCTCCACCTTGGAAAATTTGGAATATCTCAAACACTGTATCTTTTAGAATGATTTCTCATGTCTCTCTAACCCATGTATCCTAGCCTTTTATTGCACAAATGATTCCCTTTCACTATACTCATAGAACAAGAGTTTTGTATATAACCAACCTAAAACGAATTATTTTTTATACATTGGTCATGAGTAACAGTCATATAATATAATTCAATATTCAAAACAAATCCATATTTCAGGAAGATAACATTGTTACCCTAATGACACAATTATCAAAGACTTAGCATAATGTGCTATAGTCCATCAACATACAATGTTTTTTGTGGATTTTACCATTTCTTTAGCTATGATGGATGACCCTATAGCTTTTATTTTCAATGCTTCATCATTGAAAAATTTCATACTTCATTCATTAAAATCTGTCACGTCTGTTAACAATTTCATGTCTCCTTTCATGTGTGAGGAACACACACAATCATGTATCCGTTTTTTTCCCTCCATTTTTGGCTCTAAATGCATTTTCAACAATAAGAGCCTTTTCTTTTTTTATTTAATTCTTCACCTTATCCTTCTGAGAATTAATAATATTTTTTTAATATGAAAACAAAACATGACATCCTTTTTTAGGATATCTACTATGTTCATGTATCTCACAGATATTTTCCAGGGGTTAAAACCTATTTTCAATCATCATTTAGTTTTTTTCAAAATTATTTTGAAAACCCATCTCATTATTCAATCTTTGAGAAGATTGAATTCCTCTTAATGTATGACATTCATAACATGTGAGAGAATAGTAATGTTGTTGGTTGAACTAACACATACTTGTTGTATACCTGAATCCACCACAATACCAGCAATACCCATAGAATGGTTATTTTCCTCAAAAATTACTTTACATATCTGAATCATGAATATGTTTATTATCCACTATCTTTCCTAAGACACTAACCATTCTATTATAAGCAGGGTTATTCTGATGCTTTTTTCCTTTGTTGGATTCACATGTACTTGAAACCATCCCATATTTATATTGTTTCAATATATTTTCAGACATAGGTGGTTGAAATAATTTATAAATTCCATCAATGTTAGTCTAGAAAACATAAAAAAGATTCCTAGAATTCTTATTTTCATAAAAAAATGAATTCTTATGTCACCCACTAATGGAAACTTCTGTTGAACCATATCCATATTCAATGGTGGATAATAGTCACCAGTCTCTTCGAAATAGTTTTGGAAACTTTTATTTCTCAATACAACTTTTGAGAGATGTTTTTGAACCAGTCCCAAATCTTCATGTTTTTCCTTCATATACACTTCTTGATTCCCATTATGATTATTATCATATTCAATTTACTTATTTAAATCATAAAACTATTTTATATGTTTTTCCTTAAAACATTCTTGATTTCATACTAAAGAACATTCATCTTCCAATTTTTTGTTTCTCTTTTCATGGTTTATAATCTTCCTTAATGATTCCTTTAACACTTCATTAAAATTCAATTCAAGATGAGTTTATTCTTCGTCTTTATCTTCAAAAGTGGGGAATCCATATTCTTTATCATCCACTATTTCCATGAATGTATTTTCAATACCATATTAAACTACATTTTCATATTCAACATCACTTCCTTGTTCTTATTCATCATTTTTAGATAGGAAAAACCTTCTTTTGAACATAAAAAATATTTTTTCTTTCTTTTCCTTTTCATTATCAACCTGTTTCTTCCACGAGCATCATATATTTTTCTCTTCTTCATCACTATCCTATTCATTTTTTCTTCAAGGAAAATTATCCGCAATGTTACTAACACCACCACATTCAGAACACTATAAGAGAAGTTTCTCTATGAATTTCCTTATACCACTTTTCATATTCTTAGAAAACAAGGATAAAATAACAATATGATTTTTTCATACCTTTTTTAGAATGGTAATCACTATATTATTCATCAATTAGAATCTTCAAGTAATTATCCTTCTTCATATCCTAAAAGTAATCCTTATATCAACTATTTTCATTCCCTTCATATATTTTTGTATTATAATATTATAACTAATAATAGTATTATGCAAGGCATCATGAAATAATGTCATAGGGTCTCTATCTTCTAATGAAGAAGCTTTTTAATAGAATTTTTCAAGTAGAACTCTCAATATCATTCCTTGAACAACAGAGTCATCCATATTTTATCCACGGCATATAATAGCACTTAAAATATCATTCACCCTAGTAAATAAATCCCAAATAGATTCATGTTCACCCATGTTAATGTCTTTATACATTAACCTCCAAATTTGTTCTTTTCCATTCTTGATTTTAGTATTTCCTTCATATATGTTTTTAAGTTTTTCACATACAATATAAGCTGTGGAAACCCCATTCACACTCAAGAATTCACTTATAGATTGTGATGATATTATAGAATTCTTAGCCTTTCCATCAATATGATGAATCCTTGTGTCAACAAGTGTATGTGGAGATTTGTCATCAATGGGAGGGAGCCCAACTATTGAAACTTAAATAACATCATAACTAATATACAATAGATATGAATGCATGCTTTCTTTCAGTATATTATTGATATTTCCATCAAATACTTGAATATATTTACCTTTCACATAGTTCAAATTCCCCACCAGCAAAGAATTAAAAAGGAAACCTATTGCTGATACCACTTTTAAGTGCCCAGTTAGTGTAATGTATCACTAATAGATGAAGGGGTGAATCAGTTATACTATTTTTCTTTTATGTTATTTTTATGTTGAAAAAAACCTCACCTCTTGTAAAAGATTCTATTCTGTTCTGAAAAAAATATAATCACACATCCAAAAGAACACATGTATTAACAAGGTTCAATATTCAATTATAATAGCTAACTTTTTGTATAGTTAGATGTAATCCAATACCATAAAATCCACTTAACAACAATCCTTTCATTATAACGAGTAGGATATAACCTTACACTTGTCTAGCACAATCATAAAATCCTAATAGTATGTTCACACCCTCTTAGAACAATAGGGTAATACAACTTCTTGTGTAACAACTAATGTTACGTGTTCTTCTTTTCAATTCAAGATGTGTGTTGAAGTGTAACACAATTCTTCAAATCCTTACCAATAAGCATGGTAAAAACTTCCTGAAGGTTAGTTAAGAACCTCAGAGTCTAATTTCCCATTTTGATTCACAGAATTCGATTATTCCTGATATAACTAAATCGACACCAGTTCAATCACTAAGTATTGTAAAACATGGTACAATTATTCCACATTCAGGAAATATACAATATGGTAAAACCTTGTAAGAAAAACCCATTCCTATTTTTCCTCAGTCCTATAATCCTAGTATATTGATACCTAGTATTAAAATCCCATTCCAATTCGTTCATCCCTGAATGACAACCACATTTTTATTAAATCGGCATTGTACCTTTGTAATCCAAAAAAAACATTCTTCCTAAAAATCTGTATTCAATACAATAGATCATGTATCACATTCTCTCTCTAAATAGTCATAGAATCTATCTCTTCCATGAGGAACAATACTGTAATAAAAGGAATCAAAAATTACATTGTACTTTTTCATTTTATTAGTGATGGGAAATAGGTTAGGTGGGAATTCCAAAATCAATTTACAGCTCACCTAAATTCACTGATGACATCATTTCTATTGAAATCTCATAGCAATTCTGTCATTTTCAATGCCTCCCAATTTTTGACATAAAATCGTCAAATTTCATCCCTTATTCATTAAACATTGATTGTTGAGGCTGACTATGATCATCTATAGAACAACGATCCATACATAAAATTATAATTTTTCCATTCTTATTTCTCAATATTTTTCATTAGAACCACGTTGAATCAAAAAAATGAATTTGATCGTTCAACAACCTCTTTATAAAGCATTAATAAATCTCTATCTATATTATTATCTTTTTACCCACATGATACAAAATAATTATTTTTCACATCTCTTAAAAACCTAACTTAATGTATACTTCTTATTCACTTCTCATGACCGAATAAATGACGGAATTTGAATAACAAGAATATCATGATTCATTTTTGATACAATCAACTTTTTATTGATCATCTTGTGTACGATTAATTCTGATTAAAATCGTCCTGATTTCAGACAACCATTCTCTCAGCATCACCTTTACCATCTACACTACTTTAATTTGGAACCTTCTTTTAACAACACTAATCTTCATTGGAATCTACTTCCACTATTGATACTTCCATTCATTATTGACATTGTCTTCATCATTGGTATTGTTCTTCCATCAGCTTCACTCTTATTGGGACCCCATTCCAATAAAAATTATCTCTTCCTGGTGTCATTATCCCATAGAAACCAATTTTCCATTGGCACCATGATTTCAAATCAGTATTTCTCTCACTCAGCACCACTTTCATCGGCCTCACTTTTTCATCATCTATCGACACCAAATTTTCAATGCCCATAGACACCACTTTTTTAATTGGTCTCATCTATCCAATTCTGATGGTATTTTACATTCCTCCTTTCTTCCATCAGGATTGCATCATGAGTTATCAATTTAAATCATGATCTATGAGATATAAAAATTACTAAAAAACTTTCCCACATATAACATTATAGTTATAGTGACTATGATTCTTCACGACTAAAACAATTCCTTTATTTACAATTCACACAAAAAACAAGACCTAATTATTCTAAAATCAAGCCTGATTCATTTGATAATAAGACTCTGATTCTTCACAAAATTTTCTGTTTCTTATTAACATCATGATTCTATTTTATTGAAAGCAAGAAAGTTATTCCTTCAAATAATAGATTCTAATTCCATCTAAAAATAGGCTCTGATTCCATCAAAAAACATGTTCTTATTCCATCAAATAATAGGTTCTGATTCTTTCAAGAAAAAAGTTCTGATCCATCAAAAAACATGTTCTGATTCATTTGGAAACCAAACCCCATTACTATTCCTTCCAAAACAAATAAATGAGATTTATTTTCATGAATCCTTATTAGACAAAAAAATATGAAACATTAAAAAATCACCATCATCATCGTCATGGTCCTAACATCAGGTCTAGTGAATCTATTGATCTCTATTATAGAGGTATGTTTAAGACACTCTTTAATTTCGATTGACATAAAAGGGACCACATATATCCCATTATTGGTGATAATATTCCACAATAATGATAATTTATCCACCCATAACTCACATTTACTTAAAATTTTATATAGATGCTCCTTTATTAATGTTTTTTTACATTATTACAATTCTCCACATGCACATCCTTAATTTTGGAGTATAAAAAAATATCATCAATAATGTCCAATAATATATTTTTATTGCAATATATAAAGAATTCATTAATAATTAATATAAATATTAATTGTGAATTATGGATTAGAAAAGGAATCACTATGAACAAGTTATGTCTATACATTATTTTAAATTAAATTTTGGGAATATCTTCAATAATTTCCCACAGTTGCTGATGTCCTAACTAAAGGATCATCATTAGGAAACATTTGGTTCCATATAGTGTATAAGACAATTCATATATGAAAAAAAGGGGAAACGTGTTACCTATAATTATTTTAATAAGGTAATTATAATCAATATAGAGGAGCATAGAATCACCCATCTTCGTGACAATGTGGAGAATCACACACCATGGGAAACACTCAAGATTATAAAATAATGTTCCACATTATCTTGTAACTATATATCACCTCTTGTAAATAAAATGCGCCAATTCAATAATGAGTCATCAATATTGAAATAGATATAGGAATAAGATCGATTATGAGGTGATCCTCTCGATCTGGAGTAAGACTTTGAATCTCATTGGATAGTATACTATTATAATCATTCAATTAGTGAATTTTATAAATCATGATTCCCTAATTTTCCTCATTAATTTTATGATTTCTCATAAAACAATAATAAGAACACTTGGGTAGAATATTTAAAGGGATATTTATCCACCTACATAAATGTGTATAGAATTTTAGGATGACTTGGTGTGTGAATATTGATCTCCCTCTCCTGATAGTTGATATTGTCCTTATGTAAGGATATTAAATACATTCCAAATATAGAATCATACTCAAGTAAAGAAAGTATTCTAGGATATTATATATGGGTTTTTCACAAACACTAATTGAGGAGGTGTTTTATACTTTTGAGGAAACCGTTTCTCTATTTTATGTTCTCGTAGATATCTCAAACCACGTATTTTAAGGTGGTGTTGGAATAGTTATACTAAAAATTAAATATATGAAAAAATGTGTATAATGAGAATAAAATAATGAAAATTTTCAATTCCTAAATTAATAAAAAGTGTATCAACCACCACATCATTGTCTTATTCAACCAAATCTATAGTGATAACATATTCCCATCATTTACCTATAGAACATGGGGATTGTTTATATTGATTATTTAAAAAACTTTTCAGTATAGGGAATTAGCATACATAATGCTAATTTTCCTTCCTATTGAAACAGTTTACATCATAAGGAGTGTATATTTGGTCATTTTACTATTTATCCACATATGTGTGATTCATGATTACATTTCAGAATTGATTAGCCTAATTCCGCTCACATCCAAATCTAAATCATCTCTCAGTCACCTCAAAATGTTTCCATGATGCTTCATCCCACACTTTTGACCTGAGAGATATTTTATCTTCCCTTTATTTGATTTTGAGTTTATCCCCAAGAAGAAAATGACATTTTAGTCATTTTTTGTGTAGTAACATGACAACACTAATATTCTACAACCCACATCTTGACTATTAAGAAAAAATCAATATTTGTATAATTATCTAAGTCTCAAGTCATTAAATATTTAAATTTAGTTGGATATAATACCATTAATAACAGTTCTGATTTATTTGATTGATGATGATGATGATTCTTGACTGGTACCTTCAAATCCTTGTGAGTTTTGCTTCATATTCTATCATAGACTCATCTTCCTTTTTATTCAATCAAGGTAACCCCCTCTGCATTTTAAGATGGAGAGTTATGGGAAAATATTTATTAAAAATATTTTATTTATTGTTTCCTATTATATAGAATAAATTTATTTTTTTGGAATGTCTTTTCATGATCATTCTTCACCACTAATCAGATACCTTCTAATAGTGATAAGTTTCCAGAAACAATTTATCATGATATCTTCATTATAGGATAGATAATATCATCTTAGTTGTGTTAATCCATTACTTCACAATGATGAGATCAAAATGTACACTACATGAAATAATACTTTTTATCAAAAAATACTCTACTGAAATTTTAAATTTTTCTGGATGAAGAAGGAATTATATATTAATCAAATATCTATTTATATTTTATCTAGTTAAGCCAATACATCCATGATTTTCTCAAATATGACTCAAATAATAATTATCAAATAATTTGGGATGTCATTGCCTTTAATATGACATTGGGTTCAGGAACAAATTCTCATATATCATTCCATTAACTAAAAATCTAATGCTAAATCATGATGATAACACATTCAAATATAAAGTCGAATCATATAAATTTAGTATGAATGACATATAAAGTATAATTATATCCTTATATATGAGTATCTATGATTCAATCTAGGTAATTCTTGGAAATGTTTTTTATAGAGGTATATTATCTTTTTATTTCAATGATTCAATCCCCACTAATATATCATTATGGGTGAAATTGCATTATTTTTATAATTTTGAAGAGTATTATGCTAAATATTGGAATTACCAACATTTATTAATTTTTGCAGTTTTTCATCATATTGATGTTTTGGAAATAACATTTTTATTATGAAAAACAATTAAATCCTTTTTTAAAAGCTCATTTATTGTGTGATTCAATTTCTTTTACAAGGAAAATTGTTTAATTGATCACTTAGAGACCCAAAAAAATTAGTCAATTTGGAAAATCATTTTTGAGAAAGAATTGATACTCTTTCATTATATTAAGTTCAACTTGTCATAAATGTATCCAATTTATTTTATTACATATATAAAATAAACTATACTTCAATAATAATATTAACATTAAATACCAATATTATAGTTGGTAATTAAGATAGTCATTGTGTGTGTTAAATTGGAAGAAGTTTAATTCATAATTAAAATAGAAAAATATCACTTTATTATTAATTCTATAAAACATTCTCTATGATTCAAAATACCATTTAATTTTGGGTGTTGAAATAAAATTATCATGAGAACCACATTCAAGAAATAATGCTAAAAAAAAATTTCTATGTGGATGCCCCAAATCAGTCTTACATTCGGTGGGGCAAAAATAGATATAAATTTAGACATCCCTGCAATTATTTGTATTTTAATCTTCACATCATTTACATGTATTTTTGTATTGAATATGTTTGGAATTATAGATATGATATTATGGAAGAGATAATTTCCATTGAATACAACCAAGCCATAATGAGATAAATTCCATGTGGTGGTGGGAATTAATTATTTTATGGAACTTCCACTTTTGAGTATGTGATTTTAACTCAAACATTTATCATTAATTATTTTCTCAATTTTCATTTATATAATTCATTATTTATTTTAATCTTATGATGGTAAGGTTTTTAATATCATTTTATAAATTACCTTGGAGATGTATCACCATTTATCACAATGAGTTAATTATATTTTGGTTTCTTAGAGGACTTTAGCTAACCAGATCAATTGGAATACACTGGTATATAATGATAAAGGATGTGTTTGTGGATCGATTCTGGTCCACTACTATTACCAATAGCATGAATATTTTGAGTAAGGTTTTATTATGATTTCTAATCACTAACATATTTTTTATATGATAGCTTTATTTTTTATTTTTTATTTTAAATTACTTTTATTATGAACATTTTTACTTTTAACTGTAAATAAAATTACAATGTGAACATTTGACAACATATCCCAGAACCTCATCATGAGAGAACCACGTGGCCACCACTGTACTAGTTTTTATAAGTGGTAGATATTGATTTGGGTAACATAACTAAGAATCCCATCATCAATTTCCATTTATTTATTACATCACAAAAATTCAAGTATATTATAATGGTTCTAAATAGTTTTGAAATTTCCAAAAAAAATCATAGGAGTGTCACACCAGTTGTTCAGTAAAACTGCTTTGTAGTGAACTTGGTAATAATAAAGTCAAAAACCAACATTCCATTGTAGCTATTATTAATCCTAGGTTAAATTTTGATAGAACCACAAACACTTGTAGTGTGTTGATTTGTATGTAATTACATGGAAACCACTCAATCTATACTTCTCAAGGATTTCATAATATTTTCACAAATATTAAATTATTTCATAGGTTCTCCATAAAGTATTATAGTCTTATTCATCAAAAAAATAACTGGACCTTCATTAGGTACCAACTATAGTGATCTATGACTTTACACATTTATCTAAATTATGTTAAGTAAAATATCCATTAATAAAAAAATTACGATCATAAGCCCAATTGAATTTTTTATATAATGTTCAATGTAAATAGAAAGATACATAAACAATATTATCTTATATTATTCTCCATTAACATATTCTTAATATATTTTAGATCCTAAAAATACATAGGATAACCTTGGGAATAAATAAAATAATGAGACGAGCTAAAAACATAGTATGGTAAAATGAATGATAAAGAAGAATTAAATTTTGGTAAATTGAATAATATTATGTCATAAAATAGAAGGACATTGAGTAATAACATGGTAGCACTACATATATAAAATTTTATCATATGATTATATCAATAAAAAAATGTGAAAAGGTTATATATCAGGACACAAACATGTTTCATGTCTAACTCCCATGAAAATATCTAATGGTGTAAAATCCCCACAATAAATTAAGATTACTTTATAATATCATATATTCTATATCATGAGAAAAAATATCTACCCAATGAATTGTATTATTATCTGGTTTCATACTAATAAAATATTTAGGCTTACATATTTGATAAAAGGAAATAAATCATAAGCAATTGTGATAAATAATATCCTGGGAATGAAATTGGATTCATTTAGAAAAAGAATGTTTAGAATTTATTACCTCAACAAAGGAAGGTAAAATAAACAATGTATTTATGTGAGAGGTATATTTAAAAAATTTAGAGTCATTAAATATAAATAAATTGAAAGATAATGTGAGTTAGATAGTTAATATTCATAACCCAAAGAAAATGGTTCTTTATAGAGATCTATTACCGTGATCCCACCTCATCATATGAAATCCTTATCATCCTAAATTGTCAAAATATGTTAATTATTTTCTTTTTTAGAACCTTTTTTTTGTTACATTCAATTAAAAAATCCTTAAGATTATATTGGATGTTTTGATTATTTTCGTATCATATGTCCAAAATCATATTTGAATGTGGAATATGGTCATAGTGATTTTTGATTATTCATCTTATAAATTATAAACAAGAACTAAATAAAAAATTTATACAGAAATTATATTTATAATATTTACCATGATATATGGTTGGGAACAATGAAATACGTTATAATCATAGGGACAACGTGTCCTACACACACATGAGTAAAATTTATATTTTTCAACTATCATAACGGAGAAAAGATAAGTGTTATGTTATCATTAAATAGTAATCATTATATCATAATTTAAGTATTATTTCTATAAATATACATAGATATATCATTATTGTGATGAATTAATAAAATATTAATCACACTGTTTCATGGTTTTAGCAATCCACTTATGATCATGAACTACACTATCAACATTCAATGAATGGAAATGTAAAATAATATATAAAATATTAATTTCCATAAATTATAAATATTTCATGAAATTAATATATATAAATTAAATCAATCCTCATTAAAATATATGAGAAATGGTGTAAAATTATTTACATTGTTTCATTAGATGGTAGTAAAAAATACGCATAGATGATGGTTTCATTTACAATTTAATGGAATATTATATGGATGTTATTTACTAAATTATCATAATAAAATATAAATATATTGTACATTCAAATTTTTTAATATCATAATGATTCAATAATATTTTTATGATGTGGTAGAAAAGATAAATTAAAAACACTTGGTTAAGAACAATACATATTCTTCATAAAAATTCTTAAATTTTACACCAACATCATTCATATGATGGTTTTAAAATAAAAAAAACTATTGGAAGTCAAAAGGGATTTAAGGAAAGGATTTATTCATGTATTCTCCGAAACAATGATAATTTAAATTTTTAATAAAATAAGAGTTGAGTTTCCAGTTCATATGTGGGAATGAGTTAGATATTTTTATATACCCAAAAATATTAAATTACGGGACGTGACTCAGAAAAAAGATTCATAAAAATTGATAAATATTTATTTTATGACTGATATGTTCGATTCAAACCAATTAAATTCAAACATAATCATGTTTTCAAGATTTTTTCCCCTATACATCTATGCCTTTTCACATTTACCATTTCATTTTTCCCAAAGTGAATACTTTATTATGTAGGTAATTTACCCTTTATTCCTACAAATAGAGTGAGAAATACAATATAATATGGAAATAATAACTAAAAATTTTAAAACAAAATTATCATTAAATTAATTTTATATGAGTGTTGAAAAATAAACCTAGGAGATTATGACATGAAAACCCAAATTTTAACCGAATTGTGGAAGATATTTTCTGTCTATTTATAAATTTAATTATGAGAATAAATTAATTTAAAAAAATCAAATAATACTTATTATAATAATTCCAAAAAATTGGATTTATTTCTTAAAATAAATTCATATAAGTGGTTGAATTTATTTTAAAAATAAAAAAATAATTATTGTCCAAAAATGGGTTTTTAATAAATAAATTCTTCATTAATCAGATGATGTAATATTGTCTATTTTACTATTAATCATATTTATATGAATTTAAATTGGTAAATATAGATATATAAATTATAAAATTATTTTAAATAATTCATTATTAGGTGTTATTTTATCATTTTCTAATCGATAAACATTATGTACAGAAAAATTATATATAGAAAAATTAGTTTATATGAATAAAAATAAAATTATACACAAATCTTGAATTTTTTACATTATAATTATATTTATTGTAATATGATAAATAAAATTTACCCTATTTCACATTAATATAAAATCCAAAAACTAATGGGATTTTTATATTTGCTAATTAAATGCAATGAAATGACATTATATCAATAATTAGTAATTTTCCCCATTCATTTAAAAATAAAATATTTTTTAAAGATTCAAAAACATTAATATGTGTTAATTGTTTTTATGATCATTTGTAAAATTAATATAATTTTATGAAGTAAGTTTAAAAATCATTCCAAATTTTAAATTAAATATTTTCACATGAAAATAGATTGAAAATACATTGGAAAATACATATTTTTTAAACAAAAAAATTATATAAAAATTTTATTGCTTATTTTATGGAAATTTATCCTTAAATTTATTTTGATAATGAAAATTATATATATTTAATAATTATTTTTATCCAATTCATACCAAAAAATTTAATGGAATAGATATTATAGTAATATTTTAGTAGTCATGGTTCATTTAAGAATGATATTGTTTGTCATTTATAAAATCGACCATAGATTTTTAAAAACCCTCGGGGAGTTACACTGTGGTCCTTATCAAAATTATTCAATTTTTGGGTTGACATGGTAATTTATATTCTCTTTAACATCAAAAAATGTGTTACACCCAAACCAAATGATCATCTATGAACTACTAGTATTAATTTTTTTCAGTAAAAAATCAATGAAAAACTTCTTCTAAATATCTCAAAACCCATTTTTTTATAAACATTTAATATCATTAATGATAATCAGATTTATTTTTTAATCATCATCCAAAAAATTATTATTTGATGTTTTTATTTTTAAAAAATTATCAAAAATTAACGATCAAATATCTTCAACAACCATTTATAAGTGACATTGGTACATCTCTATGAAAAAACAACTCTAAATTAAAAATCAATTTGATGTGTCACTACATCATTCCCTAGACGCTCTTAATTTAGGATTTTTTTCATGATATTTGATACCATAGAGTATTATTTAATGTTATTTTAAATAAAATTAGTAGTATTTCGCACTATGGTACCCCCATTATCACTCATATCTCCTCATTGGATTTTTTTGTCAATAATGTGAATCTCAAGATTTTGTAAACCTTTCCCCTTAGTATGAAATTGTTATGATATTTTTAGATTAATTTAGGGACCCCAATTATCTTTCCCCTATAAAATTGTTGGGATTAATGCATGAGGAAGACATTTTTATTTATCTTTACCCATAGTTTTCAATTATTTTTAGTGACTTAAGTATTCATCATCATGCCCCTAATGATGAAGTCACTAAAATTTTTAGATTCTACAAAAGTATGAATATTAAGGGTCACTTTGGTTGTCCATGTATTGATTCAAAAGTCCTTTAATCTAGAATTTATTATCCCGTATTTTAGAGATATTCCCATTAGTTTTATATGTCATGAATATGTTGTAAATTCAAATAGAATGCCTCAAAATGGAAGGGTGGACCCAATAAATCATATTATTTATTGAGAAAATTTTAGAATGTTCTATTTAAATTCTTGTTCATTTTCAAAATCCATTTAGAACCACATATATTAGATTGTATATGGATTATTCTATATGTATATTGAATAAAAGGTAAGTTGTATCATTGAATCGCTAGTGGTTTTTGAAATAGAAACATCTCGTATTTATTCATTGTTGATTGGATAAGATTAAACCGTATATATTAGGGCCACCCTAGCATTTGGGTCAGTAAGGCCTTCGATCCACTTCGAGGCCATCCGGCCAACATAAGTGCTGATGAAATCTAGACATCCTACAAAGGAACAAACATCAGAAGGAGGAGAAGCAATGATCATTCACCATATAAGAAGATAAACGAATTACAAGAATGAAAGGTTATGGAACCCGCCATTGGGACAAGCCCGTGCATGCATGGGAAAGCCTAGCCAAACAGCCATGCGAATGTGAAGAGCTGATTTCATGATGAAGATATAGAGGAGGAGCATTTCCAAGTAGTTTTTTTGGGTTGTATGTAATGTTTGAAGCCTACGGGCAATGACTTACTCTAAGGCCTATGATCCATGTAATACATACACCTATGAGCCTTTCAAGGGTTCTACCTTACCCCTTGAATGGTAGATTATCAAAATAAATAAAAAATGAAGGCCTTTGAGAAATTGGAGGAGGAATAATGATTATAAAACATACTTCTTAATGACACCCTACTTTTCATATTTGGAATGATTTATAAAGACCAAATAGAGGTAGAGGGAATTCATTTTTTGGATATTTAAAAAAGTAACATGAATCTGTCATATGACGGTTAACATAATAAAATATTAATTATGGTGATCATGGAAATGATAATATATTCATATGAGAAATCTTGTTACTATAAAGTGATGAAGAAGGCTTCCCATGACTACCACATCTTTCATAACTAGTTCCACACTGAGAAGAATTTCCTCTTTTAAAATTTATTATTTAAGTTACACTTAGGTGGACGTCATTCAATTTGGATAGTCATATAATCTATAATAACTTTATATAAATTACACTTTGTGTAGTTTAAAAATGAAAAGTGACAGCAAACATTCACCCTCCATGTTAAATTACTAAATCACTTCCATGGAACCCTTCTAAAATACATACTAATAAAAAATAACCATTACAGAATCTATCTATGAGTGAAATAATGTCATTTATATCCTCCCTTAAAACAAATTAATTAATTATAGTGAGGAAATGAAACACTCTTGGTGTATGTGGGTTGATAAAATCCATAATTAGTTTTGAATTGTTTCATCTATAATTCTGTTTTTTATATTTTTCTCCTATTTTACTTTTATTTAACACCAGAATACTTACTTTTAAGGATAACATAATCAAGGAATTTATTTTATATTTATTTTGAAGTTTCATTTTTTGTATTATTTATATAAAATATATTTCACTTTTGAATATTTTTATTGAGAATATAATTAACATTGGATTATGATTTAAAGTAAAAAAATATAATTTATTCATATTAGAGTGATTTTGAATCGATAGATGAATTGAGAGATTGATACGTTTTCGTATTCTAATTTTTATTTAAATTTGATTTTCTAATAACTCCCCACCTAATTTCATAGAACTACGAAATGAGAGCCTTTTCTAAATAAGTTCAGTTATATATTATTTATTTTACTAAATTTTCCATTCAAAAATAATCTGCAATATATTTGTGTGTTATATAATTACTTTAATTATTGCAATGGAATGACTTATATTTGATTTATATTGTATTTATTGAAAAAAATACAAACTAATTTCATATATTCAAATATAACAATAAATAATACATCATAACATATATTATATGAAAAATGGTTTCACCTTTGAGAATGATTACGTGATTGGGTTTGTGAAAAAAATTATGTTTTTTTTGGGAATGGTATTGTAGAAAGATTTTGATTGGAGTAAAAATTTAAAAATTCCATATTGTTATTAATAAAATTTATATAGGTAGGAATGAATGTTTTGATACACAGACCCATGGGGATTTATTATCATGGGTTACTCAAAGATTTCCATTAGAGTAATAATATATTGATTCTTATTATATTTATTTTTTGTTCAATTTATGTGACTCTCATTTCGCATCATACATAGATTAACACATTGATTTGAATCATTTTTTTCTCCCATAGTGATCACGAGTTGAATTGTCTATTATTATAACATATTCATGAACTAAAAATATATTCATTCGAAATTTTATGAAATTTAACATTTTTCATAGGATAGAAAATATTCGGATGTGGGGGCGTGATCACACCATGATTAACTATTAATTTCTACATATCTTTTATGTTATTAAGACATTAATTATTTTAATGAAAATTTTCATAATAAATTAAACACATATTTTTAATCAATTATTTTAGGATACATACTTTTCAGAAGTGAAATTCTAATTTTTTTGATATTTTATTTTATGTAATGTTGATTTGAATCGAACATGATGAAGTGAGAGAAAATTATACCAAACTGCATCGAATCCCAATAACACATGTTCAAATATTTTTATTTTATGAAAAATAAATTTTCCCAATTTGGATAAAATAATAATATTTGATAGATATCTTTTTTGTTAATTAATTAAAATAAATCTAAGTCTAATTAATCATTCTTCTATAAATTATGTTTTTATATAAATATAAATTTAAAACTACTCAATGTTATGAGTATATCTCAATATATTGAAAATATATAACACTATAAAACTCTAATGGATACCAAATATTAAAATTATATATTAAAAAGGCCATCAATAAAATATTATATTTTTTATAGTAAGTACAATTCATTTTATATCTCATATTATGAGGTAGAATTGGTTCTCCAACATCTATGTAAAAAAATAAACTACCACGCATTCCCTAAAAAAGACACATTGGTCTCGTCATTTGTATATTTGGAAAAGGGGAATGTTTCTACCATTTTTATATTATTAGTGTTTTATCATCCCATTATATGTTCTGTATCTCCCTATCATCATCATCAAGAGATAAAATTAAAATGGAGATCTATATAAGCCTCCACCTTTTTTTAATGGGGAGTCAAATAGCCTCTGGTCATTATGAGGGATACATAGATACTGTTAAGAAAATATTCAAATATAATTACTATAATGGTTTTCTAAAATACTTTTTATAATAATTTTACGTATTTCTAACTTCATGTATGTTATTTAATAGTTTTATGTTATGTGATTCCCATAATACATGTCTTATCTTAACTAATCAGCACTATAATTTCACATATGATTCTTATGTCATTATAATAAAACAGCCTTAGAATTCATATCAATTACCCAAACAGTGAATTGGAATGTAATTTGTAATCAAAAAACATTTAATAAATGTGAATCATTCTTTGTTGAAAATCTCACCAAGGTTTGTGACTGAGTGAATCAATTTTATGGACTATTGGGTAATAAGAATTCTTGTTAACGTCAACAAAACAATTACTCCAAACATAAATTAAAATTTATAGAGAATGAATGTTTCAGGTTTTGTAGTAATCTTTCAATTATCACATTATAATAAATATATAAAATCCCACTTTAGTTCGTAAATATTTAATCCTTATAATCTAAATCATTTTATTTTGTAACATCATTTAACCCCCCCCATTATTCTAGGATTTTCGTTTATAAAACAATATGAAAAGCCTCACTCAAAATCCATAATGATATATTGAGAATAGTGATTATATAACACAATTATCATTCATTACAGGGTTATCTTACAGATGTTATGTGGCCTTCTTAATGACATATAATGAAAAAGGGTTTATATTAAATTGAGAAAATTCAAGAGTTAATTATTAGTTTGGATTTTAACAAAATTATATATAGGTCGATAGAAATGTTAGGATACATTGATAGGGAAATTAGGTGAGTTATCCTAATTAATGATTGAAAATGGATAAGAGAGTCATGAAATATGTTTATCCTGATCCACTCTTCCAATATATATGAAAATAATATTTGGGTAAATGATATTCTCAGGTACCAATGAAAAATTAGTATTCTAATTATGATAATTGAAATTATTTATTAACTTGTCATTTTTGAGAATATATATGTTAGTGGAATGTTAAATTGAAAATTTATGAAAATTTTAATGAATATTATTTATTAATTTAGGAAATAAATCCATTAGAAAAATTAATAAAAATAAGTTATAAAAATTCACCATTCAGAAAATATTTTGGACAACTGGAAGATTAAGATGAGGGTCTATTCTAAAAGATATATCATAACTATCATTTATATAAATTTTAATGAATTTTTTTAAAAATAATTGATATTTTATTTTGGAATAATGAATAAATTAGGAAAATAATAATAATTCTATAATTTTTATTTTTTATTAGGTTTACAAAAGATAAAAAATTGTGAAAATATTAAATAATATTAATAAATATATGAAATAACAATGCAAAAATAATTATTTAATGTTTCTAGGAGGATTATTTTCATGCCCATAAAAAATTATATTGAATCCTCTCAAACCATGATGATAAATCACACAAGGATTATATCATGAATGTAGATCATAAATCCACCTTCGAACTCTCATGTTTGATATAAGCAGAAAAAATACATTTGTACCTCATCAAATTATTTTTTCGATCAAAAATGAATGACCCAAGAGGTTAGAATCATTTGTTCTATCACCAAGTGAATATATAATTAAAACTAAAAGATTGTGGGGGAATATATTGATATCACTTGAAAGATTAAAAACATGTATCCTTTTACAAAATGATAAAATAACAACAAAATATAATTCAAAATAAAAAAGGAATAAATTTTAAACACATTTAATTCACTAATAAATAACATAATTCTATATTATATGTGAAATATCAAATCTCAAAATAACAACATTATCTAGGAAATTAGGGAATAATTATTCTTCGTATTTTGGTTAACATCATATGCTACATCTCATATTATTAAATACCATTAAGTAAATCATATATGATATGAATCTTGAGTGTTTGTGTCCACATCTCCATTACTAAATACATCATCCTGATGACCCAAAAACTATTACATGGTCATCCTAAAATTTTATAATTTTAATCACTATAAATATTAATTGTTAAATATAGATAGTGTCACCTAAATTTAAATATAATCCATTTCTACTATACGTCTACCATGTTATACATGTCCATACTACAATGGTATAACCTAAATGTTTTGATTCTTTAGGTAATAAAATATGTTCACATTGGATAATTATAATAGTTATTTAAATTTAATTATGTGTATTTATATCACCATCTATGAATATAAGTATTCTTCTTGTCAGTTTATTTTACAATACCTATAGTAAAATTATTACTGAAATTATAATATATATCAATTTATAAAACTATTTATTTTTTTTATTACAAAAACATATAATTTAATTATATTCACACATATCTAAATATATTCCGAACATATGATAGATGAATTTATTTAATACATTATCTTATATTAAAAAAAATATTATATGAGAATGTTTGGTTGGGAAGGTAGAAAATAATTTCACAAATCAATCCATAAAGAACTAACTGAGCTAGTTATAAGTTTAGTGTTCCACCCAAGGTCAGACTTCAATAGTATAGTGTTCAGTGAATTCTATATAGTATGAATATAAAAAAAATTAGCATTTCATATCATATATATGTTACAAAAAAATACATATCTGAATGTCATGCTATTAAAATAAACACTTTAGGTATATACGAAAATATAACCAATTGAACTTTACAAAACACATGAATGTGAAAAAATAAGAATACATTCCCAAATGATAATATTAAAGGAACTATGTATCTGATAGTTCTTCATATTGGATATAAAAAACACTTAAAATGAAAATCCTCACAAACCTGGTAGGATATATGGATTACCAATTAATAATTTAAATAGAACTATTATGAACCACCATATTGTATCATATATCACTGAACTCCACCAGGTATCTTCTATAAAACCACCCCACTAGTTTTATGTATACATAGATAAGATCAAAATTATGAATCATCTTAATATCTAATATATGTTTTGGATAAAATATCTAACTAAGATAAGTATAAACCTAATCGATAGGATTCTTAGATAACAATGTTGACATGAAATAAAAAAAAATCATCTCAAACCCCCAAAAACACAGTAAAAGAGAGTGAGATAAGGAATGGTCCATTGCTTCTTTACTAAAAGACAATATGGTTAAAATAAATCACAGTAATCAATGATTTTAAACATAATGGTTTTTAAACATAACAATCATATCATTTATAGATTACAGAATATCCTAAATAGTGTGTTGTTGATACCTATTCATGAATCGAATTTTGAAGGCAACCAAAGGGTTCCTAATGAGTTGAAACTCTTAAATCATGTGATTCAACCAACATATATTACTTACCCATTATTACAGAACTCCACAACTATATTCCTCGTCTATTATTAAGGAATGTGTAGAGGTCAGTGAACTACTAGAAAAAACTAGAAAACTACACTGTTTCAAAATCTAGTAAATATATAAGATATCATACACCATCAATAAGGATAGATTTTAACATAAGGATTACTATTGAAATTTATCACAACTATGCTATCATAAAAACCTAAAATTACCTTGAAAAGTAAATGGGGGACCATTACACACTAAAGTGTAAGTTAAGGAAGGGTGTCTTGATGGACTAAACATATAATAAGACTTATGTATTTCCATGTGTCACATATTCAACAATGGTGTAGCTTCTCCATGGATAGATGAACTATGACCTTTGTAATGTGAGTCATCACCGAACTATATATAATTTCTTTAAAATCGAAGCCACATTAAAACCAAGGTAGTACAAACACTGTGTCGATTAAGATGAAAATTGAATTTATATTTTTTGTAGTACCTATTTAATAGACATGTATAGTACACTCATGATGTATCACATACATGTTTTCACAGTGTTCTTAACCATTCAATGTATTAATCACATTACCAAAATCCATTTGATGAACATAAGGATCTAAGGAGGATACAATGTATGTATGACATCGTGGAACACAATATATTCCAATGTGATTAAAAACATATCATTATATTTTGAAAATTAGTCTATAAGGACTACTTGAATGTCTAATTTTAATGTGTGATCTAAAGGTGATGATAAACAACCATGGCATTAGGATTATACAACATGATCTAAAGTGGTAATATATTTGTAACCCCTATATGAATCCCCCACCATTTACTTTAATACACATGGATAATGTATTTGAAACCTCTCTAACATCTACCATAGTTATATAGTCATATACTACAAGACATGTAAATAGTAATGGAAAACATGTAATCCATGGAATTCATCCTAGACATTTATTTTCATCCACTAAAATTTCATATAAGTCATTCGTGGGATGCAGTCCTATTATATCCCATTTGGTGGGTGTGTACACTTTTTAAAAATGTAGAATATATGGTATGTGATTCTATTCAACAAGATATTTGATGCTTATAATCATTTTCTACCCAATATTTGCACCCAACGTGGTGTATGAAATTTATCCATCTAAACCACACACTGTCTAACCATGTTTATGACCAAAAAATCTAGATCAAGAAAATTTTCACCACACCATTTCTTGGTATAATTCTTAATCATATTGTTGGCACACCCACCACCATCACATATGACCATGGGTACATATAGAAACATGACATTACCATATAATCATTATTATAAGGAATTGTTTCATTCCACTGGGTCAAAATCACTATCATACTTATCGGAGTACCTCCTTACTCAAAAGTGGACTAGACTTTCACTTTCACCACTAAAAATATAGTCCAACACCTTCACAATCACATGAGGAATAATTGCTCAATGCTTAGTAGATAAATAATGATCATCTTGTAGATATATAGTGGAATGAAATGTTAAATGAAGTTTGGAGAAAAATAAAAAAAACATAATTACCTATAGAACAATCATGAAAAAAATAAATGGATATGAAATCATTCTTAAGAATAATGGAGGCAATAATAAAATTTTGGAATTGTGATGGAATGTCATGTGAAATATTTTAATAATTTTGAGGAAATAATTATGAATTATGATCATAATGTTTAATAATTTTGATTATATATAAAACAATTAGAATTTTAATAACATTATATAATAAAGGATACCCATATATTATATTTCATAGAGAACTATGAATGAATTTAAATTTAGAAATTTTATGACATGGAACTAAATTTGTCTCTTTAATAAATTATTGACTTTATGGTCCAATTTTTTATTGATATAAGAACCACTTATTAACGTTAAAATGGAGTCACTACTAATATATGGTTAATCTATTCCAATCATTGAAATATATCATCCCTCACTCTCTCTATCTCTTAATATATTAAGATATGGTTTATATAATATGAAACTATAAAGAGAGGTTCATGATTCTTTAATTGATATTTTTACATTTTCTAGAGATTAATAATTTAACAACTCAAATAATTATCCCACAATAATAATTTAATTAACCCATTCTGACTGTGAATTCTCACTCCAGATGCCCATGGTGGGAATAGAGTATATACTTCTCCCAATGTAAAAATTTTACTATCAATGTAATAAAAATATATTTTTTCCCATCAAATGCATTATTAAGGATGAAATTACAAAAAATTGTATAAAATAGTATATGGAATAATATTTAATATATATTTTAAATATAATATTATCAAAGATACATGATTCTAATAAATTCATGAAAACTAATGAATCCATTTCAAAAATATTTTTTTTGTATTTAATAGTTGTTTAAGGTAAAAAAATAACAGGTCTGTAGGATATCCCCTTTTATGCCAATGAGATGTGTATTTAGATAATTAAAAATACTAAAAAACCATCATAATGTACTATTATTTGAAATTCACAAATATAGAACATGTGGGTAAATAAATCACCGCGATGTGAATGGAACAATCAGAATCCTTTTCTATGTTTTTATTCTTAGTTAAATTCATTGTCTTAACCATGTGTTTTTCTTGATTATTGGATATATAATAATTGAGTTTCTCCATGATTGGAAAATATCAGGGTAAATTCATCCTATATGTAATTTATTCTGCCCATTTCTCCCTCATCTGACTATGTTGGGTCGATATGATACCTTTAGTGTTCCGCCCCACACACAAGAAGCTACCCACTATTAGCGATGGATTAAAATGTGCCTCCCCATATTTCAAAGGATACTATTGAGTATAGAGTTTGAATAAAAGATAAAAATTGATAAAAATTAATTATAAATCAACCAAACAAATTCTAACAAAACCTAATATAATTAAATATATATATATGTATAATCAAAAATCAATTTTAAAAATTAAAAAAATTTATAAGATACAGTTTGTCAATATAACTTCATGATGATTCCAAACACGTAAAAGAATAAACTAACACATAATTAATTACTCTCAACCCCTAAACCTGAATCCTATGTTTTGTTCAATCTATAATCCCAAATCTCATATTGAAAATTAATTAAGATTCCACTTGTCCCCTTTACCTTGTACATACCAACATCAATGATGATTTCTCAGTAATCAAAATGCTACTTAAAAAGGGTGGGATTAAAACTACGTATACTAAAAACAATAATGAATACAAAAATATTGTCTGAAGATATTATTCATGATATAGTAAAATAAACTGGCTAATTAATTCATAACAACAAATAAACAAGACGACCCTCAGGATCTAGGTTGAAACCTTTTGTTAACCAACCACGATTATTAATAATGATGTATATATCTAACCATTTGTCGATTATTCTATTTATGATGAATCACCCAATATGATGAAGGAATAACTTATTGTTGATAAATCACCCAACCTTGAATCAAGAAAACAATATATCCCTTCTTGAATATTGTATGTGCACATGTCAACCCCAACCTACATGTACTCATGCATCTCATCCTTACTCGGTTTATACCAATTCATCAATCCCTCAGGATGATTCTAAAAACACATCAATACCACAAGGTGTATAAAACCATTCATCAATCCTATATATATTATGTATCTATGTATTTGTCCCTCTAGTAGAATGTCACCATGCACCTAGCTATCAGGTGGTATATAACCATGATTCATTCCATCATATAATAAACAAAATCATGATTCTTGGAAAGACAATATAACATAGAACCCGCGTATAAACCAACACAAACATGCCAAACATTTCTTCAATATCCTTATTGTTATACTTAACAAATAAGTAATTAGTATTCCATTAATTCAATTAACCAATTTATTCCAACAACAAAATTCTTTTAAATTGTCAAATTTAACCATGTTAATATTTATACCAATCATTTTATCCATTCCCAATTTTCATATAATTTAATATCAATTAAATATTCACATGTCTTCAGGTTGATATTATGTCATTCCTCTATTCCAATTTAGATTATATTCCAATTTACTTATTTTAATCTATGTAATTCCTTTTGAAACACGTCATCACAAATATCAGGTAATGAAAAATACATAATATGATAAATTTTCAATTCACATGATAAAATAATTCAAATATAGAATTTGGGCTGTGTGATAGATGTCACTCCTCATTTTAATGGTGATTATGGATTATCACATATAGAGATATCCATGGGGTCTTCATTGGATGAAAACATTATATATCATATGTTTCATGAATCACACGAAAAATATATATTTAGATAATATCTTAATGTATTTTCTCAATGTGGGATGAAATTGAGGGATTCATCTTCTCCTAGTGCATTATGTACTTTATCTCTCTACAATGACATAAACAATGCTGGTATTCATTGAAAGGGGATCACATAACACGTAAAATCCAACTCTGAGTTGGTCTATGAGTATCTAAAAATTGGTAAACATTTAATTATTTCTCAAATAATCTTTCCAAGGGTATGAAATCTATTGAAAATGGAACATCTCTTCAAAGAAGTTTTAGTAGTGTGGGGATTTGATAGTTTTTGATATTATCATTGGGATGTGGATTATATTATATAAACTTCCCCAAAAAGGATCTAAAGATTTGATCAGGGGGTCTCACATTGATCGCACATTGGCATGGTGTCATTCACAACATGAAATGGGACAAGAACATCAATCCAACAAAGGTTTTTTCTTCCTATGGTCAAATGTGTGTCAAATATTAACGGTACATAATTGTTATTGGGACTTCCCAAAATACATTAGGATATTAAAATTGCAATTGTAATTAATATTATGCTGAAAAAAGAGACTGATCAGGCCTAATTTTGGAACTATTCCCATTTTCTAGTCGAGGATAACCTCATCTCTACATTAATTGATAAAATCTTTCTATACATTAAAATTGAAGAGTTTGAGTTCATGTATAAATATGAGAAAGTTCATTGGTACTGTATGGGTTTCATGGAAATTGGCCATGATTTTCTGAATTTAAAGGGAGCTGTAACTTGTTGCTCATGTTTATCTTTTTGGCATTGTGAATGTGTATGTAATGTGAAGGATCAACGAATGAGGTCCAATCCCCCAATTCAAACTATTGTCCAGGAGTAGAAGACTTTTTTTGGAAGGAATATTGTTGGATATGAATTAGCTCCATCACCATAGTTGGAATTGAAATATGGTACTTGTTAAATGTTGTATGATTTAGTTATTCATGAACCCTTCTGTATGTAGAGGGGGAATAAAGATTTGAATAATAGAAGCTAGGCCTCTTCATTAGATATTTCGACACCATCTGACATTTCTGTGATGGTTGTGGAATAAAAAATAATGAATGAAACAACTTCAAATCTATATACAAGATTGTGGGAAACAAATGATTCATTTGTGCATGTAAATACACAATTGTGGGTATAATTTTATGAACCAGATGATTTCAAAGGAATGGGATCCTAATGCCATTATGAAGATGGAGTTACTTGATTATATGAACATGTTCTCACAGTGAATATTTCTTCTAATAGGATACTTATGAATCTGATTTCAATGTTTTTTTTCATGTTAAAATTTATTCATATCTTATTTATGAGAGGAAATTAGTATAGAAATGGATTATAAAGGAAAAATATTATGTTATTTAACTTGTTTATGTTTCAATTACTTCAAAAGGTATAAACACAGAGACAGTACAAGCTTCTCAAATTGATAGGTCACTGAAATTTTTAAATGTTACTGAATCACCAGTAGCCCAACTAAAGGATTATCTCTGTATAAATGTTGGGCCTATAGAATATTTCAATGAAATTTCCCTCAATTCTAATACATCATTAGAAAAACACACACTATGGAAAATAATGTATCTGCACAAAAAGGTATTAATGTATTGGTGGATGGAGAGGTCATCCAACCGGTGCCCCCTCAGTAAGATATGGAATATTTATCTAAACATTTTCTTATATGGACATCTTCTTTTTAGGAGATTCACCTACATATGGAACATCCCTCCAGAAATATCATAGTTTTTAGTGATAATGTGGATTGGTGATATCCATTAAATTTCTCTGATTATATGAAAAATTCATACAATTTGTTTAGGAATATTCAGATAATGAATATTCCACTTTATGATATAAAAGTTATCTCGTAATTCCTCTTGATGATGGAGAGGACTAAAGGCATTTTGAAGTCTCCATATAGTAGGTGGATATTTTTTTCTGGCAGCATGAGGCGATTTACTCCCTGAATAATCCAAATATTTATAGTTTCAATGAATACATTGTTGTTTAGAAGTTACATTCAATCAATTTAGATGATTAATTTCTTTCTAATTTAGTGATGGACTTTCTATCTCTCTCTTGAAGTATAGAGTATGTTCCATCATGGAATAATCCTCTGAATAAACATTGTTGGAGGTCTATGATCCAACATAACTGGTGAAGACATGGCATAGAGGACATTCAACAATGGTAGATGATGACATCCTAAAAATCAAGTCACTAGATGGAAATATAGGAAATAAATTTTCTCATTGATATAGGTAGTGTGGGCCTTGGTTTACCTACAATCCTCTCAATATTATTGTTTTTGTTATTAAAAAATTTTGATTCAGGGATTTGGTCACCAAATCCTTGATTGATCCATTTAGAGTAATTCAAATTAGTAACCCTAATCATAACATGATTTTAATTAACCAAGTTCTCTAGGTTAATTCCATTCATGTTCCAACCTAGAGTGAAACCTTAGAACACCCATCATGTGGTCCCATGTCCAATTCTCAATTACAGATATTCCAATTGTATCCAAGTGATGTAAAAAAGGATATTTTAAAATAGAGGGTCTCTAATTTGGATATTCCAAAAAAAATTCCTACAAATGTGATCACAAATGTTGCACATTCTAGAAATATTAAACATATAGTAGCATGTTTTTCTAGACAACCCGCCCCAAGGAATGATGAATAGTGGATCCATGATTTATTGATGGATCAACGTATAAGAAATGTATTTCCAATAGATAGTGGTTGAACAATCTCATCACAGTCTATTGAAGTGGATCTAAGGTGGACATAAAAGGAAAAATAAATTGAAAAATAAACATATCAATCAATGATCACCTAATCAAAGTACCATCTAGGTGGAGAAGATATGATTTTAGAGAAGGAATGAGAGCCTCAAAGACCCTTAAAAAGTTATTAATATCATATTATGGAAGTAATATGGGGTTTAAATGGAAAAACAATTGTTTGTGGTGTAAAATGAAATCATGTCCCTTCAATTATATTACCCAAACCAAAACCACAAACTACGCAATGGTGTCCTTCTAAAAACCTATGTGGTATGAATCCAAAAAATCATGATTATGGCATACCATAAGGTGGATTGTGGGTTTCAAAAATGAGACCCTTGATTCCTATATCCTATCATTTATCCCATGGGTCTCACAAGTGGACGTGTGGATCTCATGGAGCCTTACCAAACATTTGGGCATCTCAATGGATATATAGTGAATTGGATAGGCTAGATCGTTGTCCTCCTGTTTTTCTGAACATAAAAATCACAACTAGACATTACTATTACCAACCTATCTAGATTCTTAAAAGGCTTATATAACCTATGAAATATTAGTTTATACATAAAATAGAGACTAAAAATTAATAATACCTTCATAAAATCATAAAAATTAATTGACTGAAAAGATAATGAAAAATAATCTAATAAAAGGAAATTATCATACAAAATCTCAAATATATAATATATTATTGAAGATATGATCTTCTAGGAAACACATCTGAGTATAATTAACCAATTCAATCAATTTTTCCAGAAAAAATATTCTTTCTCCTTGGTCTCCTCTCAAACACGCCCATGTTTACACTAAAAGGGAATAAGAGGAACAATATTTCCTCATATATTTTTTTAATAAAATAGTGGATATAGATTATAATATTCTCAAAGGACTCATTATCATGAAAATAAATATAATCAACATCTATCATGTCAGAATGAATATATTGATATGTGTTATATTGAGACATGTCAAACTCATTGGGAATAGTACTCTAAGGGCCAATTGGTATTCCATTGTACCAATTCTATCCACTATTTGAAACATCCTCATGAACACAGGCACTAACAACCATAGTTTCATAATACAATGTTTCCCTAGTGAAGGTGACACATATTGAATAAACATATGACCATCATATAACTCTAAAGATCATCTATGTTGGATATAGTATGATTTATTCCATTTTTATGTTTACTAAACACTTTTTGATCAACTGAACCTACATGGATGTATCATTTATTAAAATAGCTCAGTTAACCATTTTTTCACATGAATCAATGTAGTATAAGTATGAATGACACAACCTTATATATATTTCCATGAAATTAAATTATTGGATCAATAAACTAATGAAGTTATTATATAAAAACACAGCGTGAAAAATATTATACTTCTATAAAATACAAAAATATAATACTGAATCTCATAACATATCCTCTAAAATCATAATCAATTGATTATACTATCCTTTATTATAAGGATTATAGGTTGTATGTAAAAGAACATATAATCTGAAGGCCTTCTTAAGGACCTTCTAGAATCAAGACATGAAATGGGGTCTCGAATAAAAAATATACTCCATGGAACAACATGAAATATCACTATCACCCACATATAAAGACTACCTAGATCATTATTGGTGATGGTAACATTACTGTAAAATTAGTGGGATACCTATTAAGTTAATCCATTATTACCCATGCTAAAATATGTTTCTGAGGAGTGTTGGGTAATCATGACATGTAATGCATAGTACAATATTCCCACATCCATTCTCAAATAGAAAAGGACTACATTAACCTATCATTACTCTGGTGCTCATCCATCAGTTATTGATATGTGAAAAATCATTACCCCAAACTAAAAATTAGATTAATTATTACTAGTCACCAACTATACCTATTGATATCATGATAATAATTTAGTAATCTAGGATGTGCTACCAAAATAAAAGCATACGAAACTCTTATAAAAAACATAAATAATCATGTATTAATGTATACACAACCACTGAGAAGAGGATTTTTTTACAATAATGATAACAACCAGATGATTAATCAAAACAATATATAATTTTCATACGACTTAATCACTATAGATCATGTAGAATCTATCTTCTTATCCTGTATAATAACATGGGTGTATCATTCATGAAATATTGAGCCTATTTTATACTATAGTCCTGAACATACGAATTTGTTTCTTCAAATAACAGTATCATCCACTACTCATCCTATGATTCTTGTACATCCTCGGTTTTCGTCATCTACTCAAGTCATAGATAATGGAATTTCTATTTCTTGTAGTGTAGGTCATCTTAATTTTTAATGCGTGTATATAATTAACCCACGACCCCTTCTAATTGTTTACCTCACGCTATAAGATTATGTAATTTGAGACCCTGTGAACCATTTATAATATAAACAACCATTCCAATGGGTTATTTCACAAATATCATAGGTCACATAGCCCTACATTCAACTCCAGATCATGGGTGGGACAATTCCTCTTGTAGAACCATAAATTACAAGATCTATAAATAAACACCCATTCAACCTACATATGATCTACTTTCATTTTGACTCATGATGTCTCATAGTATATATTATAATTCTTTTCTAGTTCATGTATGGTGAGGATCAATGAATAGAAAACCCTACATTTATTTTTCCTGTGAATATATCTCATAAACATTTGTCAATAATAAATTCACTCCATTATTGGAAAAACTAGACTTATATTCTAATATAATAGAGATATCTTAGAAGAAACACTTATAATATTCTATAATATCATGAAAACATTGAATCTAGAAGATTTGATTTGGAAACCTGAATGATACCACAATAACAACCTTCATTGGGTCCAATAACACCCATTACAGTGACATGGTGTGACAAATGATGTAATCATTTTCAAACCTGAAAATTCATTAAGATATCTCAGATTATAAATGATACTATCTGAGTGTAATAAATATGATTTCGAGATGTCAGAAATGATACCCTCTATAATATGATTAAACCATTATTTTATAAACAAAATCCACCACAACATGATCTAGGAATGGATAGAAGATCTGATTCATCAATAACATGCCTACTGTTTGTTTGTTTTAAATTGAAACGCATTAAAGTGAACTTATACATCCCATACATACTCATAAGGGTATACATGGTATTTCTTAATATCTCAACATCAACTGATTGTACCCTG
This sequence comes from Viscum album, assembly GCA_963277665.1. Lineage (NCBI taxonomy): Eukaryota > Viridiplantae > Streptophyta > Magnoliopsida > Santalales > Viscaceae > Viscum > Viscum album. The sequence continues at coordinate 199,257,185 of OY728150.1, forward strand.
GCCCCAAGTCAATATTAGAGAGAATATGGGCACCTCTCAGCTGATCAATGATTAAATCAATTTGTAGAATAGGATGTTAAATGTTGAATTCCATCTACCTTAGTATTTGATAATACATACAAATACTAAAATTTTCATTGTACATCCTAGAGAAGTTAATGGGTTAACCCCATAGTAGTGTACTAGAGAAAATAAAACCCATATCTTTTATATCAATGAACTAAAAATTGGACTATTGGATCTTAGATGGTTCATTCTTATACATGGGAATAAAAATAGGATAACCCTCCAAAACCAACTCAATAGTGAACTCGACCTTCCTCATATATGGTAAGAAAATGAACACATATGTAAATTCCTCATAAAAATGGTCCAATAAAAAATGCAAATAATCTTTATTCCACTCACCATAATCCAAAATATGTTTTCCAGACTGGTACTTGAGATAATACAATGCGAGCCGAATATTTCCAGCATCAATATACCAAAGATCACATTCATCATATTGAATATTTCTTCCTCCTTCTACATATATATTATTAACTATAATCCAATAAGTGTCAATTTGATACACATATTGAACTAGGAAATATATACCTAGAATCAAATTTAATCTTATCATTTCGTGCCCAAATGTGTCCCAAAATTAATCAAAATGCACCAAAATTTAGATAACTCTCCTTGAATCATTTTTCACCTTCTAATCATACCCCGATTAGGGTATCTATGGTAATAAAATCATCCAATCTCACCACATAAAAACTAAATTCAAAGTAAAATATAGTATATATAATGTAATTTGATGGTTCTTTAATAATCAAAATAGATGAAAATTGAAAATAATATCAGGAATTTTTCTATAATGGTAGAAGGTAATACATAGAAACCAGATAGATTAAACTATATGTATTGAATCTAGATATCCCCACATCCATGGGTTCTATTTTCAATCCCATAAGATTCCCATTTTTTATGATACATTCATTCTTATGTCGGGGTGCCACTTCCCATACCCCAACCTCAGTATCTAGTAGATCTCTAGATTCCTATCCACTGAGGGTTAGTTGATTCATTCCTAAACATTATTTACTATGTTAATACACGTCCATACAAAAAATTTAGATTTCCCCTTCATAACCTCTATTGATCGCCCATCCTACCATATGCTCAGAACTCAATAGAAGGTAATGAAAATTAAAACACCTATGTAAATCCAAGACACAATGAAAACATTACACAAGTACATGGTCCTAAGATGGTTTCCCAAATGCCTATATTATTTTACAACAACTATTTTAATGGTAAACAATTTAGTATAACTTCAATTTCCCTAAATAATATCTCTTCAATAATCTAGTAATGACTAGATAATATTCACTTGGGAATATGACAAGGATATAAACAATGATGTGAGCCCGATTATTCACATCATCAATTTTTATCCTGAAGAATTTGTTCACATATTACTTGATGTAATAGAGAATCCCTTACTTGAAGAATATATCCTTGATACCTAAACTTCTATTAATTATGGACAACTAACTATGGGTCTATAAAAAATATAATTTTTGATAACTAACTTTTTATATTCTATCATATTAATGAGAAACATTCCCTCACATACCTCTGCATCAAAAGTTATAAGTTTTTTAGAAAATCATCTTTGATGTCCTTCTAGGTAGTATCCTATAAATATATATCATTATTTGTGATTTCAAATTAGGGATTCACTAGATCTTAAGGTATATAAGACTATTTCTTCATCCTTCTCTCAATTGGGGCATCATGGTTCTTACAGATCATCTAGTATAACTCAAACTATAACACTTTGTCCTAGGGTCCACCATTCCTATTAAACATAAGATAAAACTATTGTTATACCTATATGTTCATTTTAATCATTGAATTTATTGTATAAACGAAAATATTTTCCATGGATCACATGACATATTGAATAATGTTGCGAAGTTTATTTTCTTTAGGTTCATTGATGTTGATGGATGCTCCAAAAGAACTGAATTAGTTGTGTGATTAATACAACTCACCTGAACCTTAACCCTAATATAATGAGGAATATTTCTCTTCAATTTTTTTCACACTCCTCTAACACAAGAAAAATAAAAAATATCAAACACAGAAGGTTAATGCAATAAAATAAAACCAAAAACACAATTTTATTCTTAAAATATTCTAAACAATCGAATTGGAAGGTCATATAGTTTTTTAATTTCATTTTACTAGATATATAAATGGATTATAATTCATAGTTTATAGTAGAATATATTTTCACATAATATAGAAATGTACCCATCATGAATAAAATCATGTCAACATATTCCACTACATGGCATCCTTGTTGCATACATACTCACCTCATGTAGTACTAGACCATGAGTTGAATATCATAAAATATTTTTCATCACATTCCATGTTAATATCCAATTGTGAAACAAAATCACAACCATAATAAGATAACATAACCAATAACAACTTCATCCCTATGAACATTGGTATTCCCCTACAAATAGTTATATTTATCCCTTGAACAATATCATTACTTACGAAAAATGTTTCCTAGTCTCCTATAAAAATATCTTATATTTTTATAGAAATAGAAAGGAAAATAATTTTTATAAAACTTTTTAATGTCACCATCCCATTCCTCTATAATGTGACTATTTCAAGTACTTACAATACCTCAAGTGTGCCTCCCCATTCCCCAAAAGCAATGAACTATTTATGAGGGTCTATAAAAAATTGTGGGGGAGACTCTACCATATTGTACATAGTATTAATAATAGTGAAATTAATATAAAAACAATAAATAAAATAAACAATAAATAACCTAGAATAAAAACTAAAACAATATATATACATATAAATAATAATATATATACATATAAATAACAATATAATTAAAAATATTAAACCTTTCTATGAAATACTAAATGGTAATATAATGGTATCAGGATTCCATATGAGTAAAATTATAAATTGAATGATAATTAAATACTCTACAAACGTGGTCATAAAACCCATGCCTATTCCCATTTACAATATTAAATCTAATCTAGAAAACCAATCAATCACAGTTATTTCTCCATTCTCCTTTTAAATACCTCTATCCATGAAATCTATCAGGGTAACAAATGACACTATAATTTGGTTTGAGTGCACATTTTTGGGATAACACTCATGGTTCCTACAAAATTGGTACATAATATATATTTCTTGAAATAGTATGTTAGAAAGTGAAATTAAATCATAAATTAAAAAAATCCCACTGAAACTCGAGTTATGGAATGACACCATAGGTAATCCAATCATACTTCAATATAATAATGAATATCTTGTACAATTGATGGATTATCAGTATTTTGATGAATCACATAAAATTATGGGTTATTCTCTTATTGAGGATGAATCACCTATATCATGAATTAAGATAAAGTAACTCACCCTCAGGAATTAAGAAATCATGTGTCTCTCCCTTGCCCAATAAGTACCCTTCAATTTATCCCTCATTTTGTATATACAATTGTATTTTGATCTATGATGGATTATAACAACTTAATAATATATTGGGAGGTATGTAACCACATATATATATCCCTCTAGTGTAAATTTTCAATGAAACTATCCCTCATATTGTATGTAACCATATTGTTATCCCTTGAGTAGTACACAACCAAATTTCTATCTCTCAGGTATCAAACATAATAAAGGGTCATGATAAGACAATATTAGAGGAATATCATGTATAATTTTAAGACCAAACATGTTGTCAAAACCATTATTAGTCAACCCATAAAATAACCAATTTTCATGAAATTTATTCCATTTTTAAATTAATTTCTACTAACAAATTTAATCTAATTATAAATTTAACCCGGGATGCCAATTATACAAATATTATTAAAAATTATAATTTCATACATTATTTTATCATAATTACTAATAAATTTATCATCAAATCCTTATTTTATCATGAAGTTATACGAATTCTAATTAGATTCAAATTTATTTCATTAAAATGAAGAAATTAATTCTCAATATTATTATCACAATTACCATATCATGAGAAATTCATGAAAATATAAATTTAAAATTCTAATGGTAAACAAATTCAAATTTTTAATCTAAATGATAACGAAATTAAAATTAATCATGGGATATGTGTTTCAAATTGAAATACTAGGAGAATTATAACTCCTTGAAATTACATCCGACGATAGAAAAACACCTTCCACCTTTCAATGAGCACATTTTAATGATATATAGGTTAAATATAATCCTTCTAGAATGGATTGGATACATAATATAGATAGATATTATTATAATAGGATCATATGAGGAGGTTGTGTGGTATGTGACCCAACATTCTCGGTTGTTGATGATTTCTCAGATTTCAATGACTATGGAGAATCACAATAGGGAGTGGTGAGTGTTTTGATAAAATGTATTCATATATTTATTGAGAAGTTATCCAAATGAATTTGGTGGAAACTGAATCCTAGTTCATTCCTAACACTCTCCACAATAAGAACACTATTCAATGGATAATGAAACACAATATGGAGAATACATATTAGTATGAATGACAGGGTGTAGGTTATACATTCTTTGTGGGAATTTAATAATATGGGAAATATTATATCTTATTTGGATCCACATAATGAGAACATAAATTTCTTTTCTATCATTGGATCACTTCATTATGAATGTTTGGTCATAGTTAGAGTCGATGACGTGGTCTTATAATTTTTTTCCCTACCTAAATCCATTTTGATTTTTTACTATTTCTGTTTTTCTTTCATTAATAAAATTATACTAATCATTATGAAAGGGATATATGTTCATTCAATTCATGTTCTTACCAGGAATAATTGGTCATAAGGCCCATCTAGTGGACATAAATTGTAATATCAACACCATCTGTATATACAGGAGATCAAAACAAAATGTTTTATCAAAATAGTTGGTTTTCAATTTTGATAGGTCATGTACACATAATTCCATCTTCATCCGAGATGTTGAACAAAATAAAAACATAAATATAATGTCAAATATATATTCTATACCACCCATATTAATAAATAAAGAAGAGGATATTTATTTTTGATAGTCCTATCAATTTGAAAAAAAATATCCTATGTTAATCATTAAAAATATATAGTTAATGTTAGAAGGAGATGATCTGGGGTGGAAACAAGAAGAATATAAATGTTAATGGTTCCATATAGATTTAGGATAACATGATCTTTTAATGAAATTAGTGGAGATGAAAAATCTTTGAATAATTCTTGGGTGTCTTATGGATCCTTCAAAAGTAAATAATCACTTATTCGATTAAGAGAATTGGATTGGATGTGATAAATAGTTAGTTTGGGTGTATAATGTTGTCAGAAAATCAATTATAAGGGTCCTAGAATTACACGACATTGTTACCAATGGTGTAATATAAGAGTAATGTATGATTGGTTACCGCATTGTCTCGCAGGTAGGTCTTCTATAGGAGACCCTTGTTTGAAAGTTCATACCAGTTGTCTAGTTGGTCGCACATGCTTTCTAGTGGGGCTCCTATTTCCATACAAAGAAACTAGGAATCCCATAATCAATTCAATGGACTATACTAGAAAGATGGTGGTTATGTAGTTTCTACAAATATAAAAACCAATTCTTAATGCACTAATCCTTTGTTATTCTAACTTCTTAAAGTCCACTAAAACTTCTAAAAACTATTTTTATCCATTGAATATGGCTCAAAACAATGGGATAAATGGTTTGATAAATCATAAAATGAAATCAGAATGAATAAAAAAACTATAAAACAGAATGATATTCCATTCTCCCAAAACTAATATTTTTCATTATTTGAATAGAAACAATTTTGGTTCCACAATAATTAATCTAATGGAAAAACATCATTTGAAAAAAACCATCATTGAAATTAAAATCACATATTGTCAAAAATATGAGATTAATATTAGTAATCTACACAACTACTTGAGAAGTAGAAAACCACTTTCCCCAAAAATGTTGTCATATCTGTCTCTTCATCTATTAAGACCTTAATAGAAATATATATCCACTCGGTTTGGTAGTTTATATACTTCAACACAAAAAAAACATTTTTCTCATATAATTTTATCTGCACCATGAGTGATATTGTAAATCAATAAACTATGGAAAAATATTTAATAATATTTCATTTAAAATGTTATCTCCCATTCGAATTCATTATTCAACACCTATAACAACATAAAATATTTTTTTTGATTTATAAGACCCATTAATAGTGATCACAAAAGCTAATATTATTAGAAATATTTTTCATAGATAATTGAACATATTTAATGAAACTTAATACAAAAGATAAATATTATATTTATTGGACTTTCTATAAGTTAATAATATGAAAACAAATCCCCATCTCAAAAAAAATCTGACATAGTCGTTCATTTAAAATATCTTCCCAGAAACTCAAATTATATATCTTTATTATATCTTGATCTAAAAAATTTAAGAATCCACTAAAAAAGACACATTTTTCTGGTTTAATTGGGTTTTATAAAATTTATAGATGTGTATTTAATGATCAATAGTATCATCCTAAATGCTTTCAATGTCACACAACTACAATATAGGATTCCCAATTCACCATATTCTATACAAATCCGTTTTTACCATTTAAATGAACATCCTCTATCATATTTAGAGCCAATAATAGAACCCTCAAAAAAAGAGAACTAAAAAACCAAAGACTATCTTTAATTCCTATACATACACATAAGAAAAGGGATTATTTTGATGGGATCATCTATTAAGGTTCAATTCGATAAAACACCTTAAGTGTAGAACTCCACTATGGTGGCCCCCATTTAAAATGATCATTTTTACATTCAATATGTACCCCAGAGGACTATAATCATTTTCCTTGCAAATATGATGATGTGATTTATGAAATAATGGATACCATACATGAATATTTATCGGAAATATTTGTTGTCACATGAACATGAAATCAATATCACCATCACATGAATTCCTAATAAATGGAAGGAATGTTTATATACCACAATCAATCAGTAGTGTGAATTTTATCCTTCTACGTAGAGGGACTAAGTAATTTAAATTTATCCCTCTTAAAACACATATATAATATGGAAAAAATGTAAATATATATATATATATATACTATTAATCATACAAAAAGTTCACCAATATGATTTCATCATTTTCTAGGGATTTTTCTATCAAGATAGTAGTGTTCTAATATTAATTAAGATTTAAAACTATGATAATTTACAAAAAAGATATGGTACTATTATTATAAAATAAATTATAGTTTTATAAAATTAAAATCAATAATCACTATAAACATATAAACTTAAGGATTCAGTAAATCATTTCCTAGAATAATTCAGTAAATCAATTTTATTGAAATACATTAATTGCATTTTTTTTAATTCTATTTGATCTATATATATTTATACCTCTCTTGGAAAAGAATGAGTTATCATTTCTAAGAATTCATATATTCCAAAAAATCGATATAATGTGGATTAATCATATCAAAAATATAATATAATGTCATTCATTCTATTTAAGCGCTAGTAGGCTTCAACTTATTGGGGAAGAGATCTTCTTTCTACTCCTAAGGGGATCAAAATAACTGTTGGGGGTCAGCCTCATCACATTTTATAAAATTTTTACCACCTAAAAATACCTTTTTTTCACAGTAATTTAATAGTTGGTAAGTGAAATATATTTTACCTCCCATTATATAATCCATTGAATACCCACATTTGTCAACAATGATGAACACAAATTACAAGAAGGGTTGAGTGAAAGAACTCTAAACTGGCTTGTTTTTGTGTGTGTTGCGGTTAAATATCATGAGAATCTTAATGTGAATTCTAATCTGATGTATGGGTTTGAGAAATGTACATGGATTCCATTTTTGTATCATACTGTTTATCCAGAATGAGATATTAATCTAAAATCGTTAATCAATTTATAGATTTAAAAAACTGGAAAATCTAATAATATAAGTCAAGAAAGATGTGATGAACTAAAATTTTGAGAGGCCAGAGGGTATATTTATTTGGGATATGGTGACCAATGGTTTGTTCTAATTAATTTTTTCTATAAATGAAATAATATTTGGAAGGATCATAATTGGCTCAACTAATTCAATAATTTATAGGTGAATTCCCTCATATTTACTATAATTCAGAGGATTTATTTTCATAATTCACCTATTAAAGTGTTCTTTCAATCTACTATAATCTATTTATGTTCAAATATTATCCTATATCTCCAAAACATAGAGGAAATAAACCTTATTTCCATTATCATGGTGCTATTACCAAAAATATGTAAGGGAATATTTGAGCTATTTGATATTTAACCATTAAAAGAAGATACAATCAATTATTTGGTTCATTAATAGTTACATGCATCTCTATGAACATAAATATAGCTATATAATAGTGTCTATTAATGATCTTCTTAATTTTATTTGGTCAATAACGAAAAAATTCAGACATGGAAGAATTGCAAGAAACCCCCAAAATGAAATATCCCAAATCATGGTGGCTATCTCAGGGGAAAATACTACATAAAAATATAACTATAATAATTTCATCCATGGTTTTTATATCCAATAATTATTGGGTATTGGATTTAATTTTTCCCTCCCTAGGTGACATTATAAGTGTAGAGACCCGAAGCCTGACGTACATGGACATTACATTACATTTGCGGAATACTTAGTACTTAACAAAAACACACACACAAGGATCGTAATAGTTTAGTGTCTTTGGAAACTCGTAATATAATATTCTAATCCTGGTGAAAGATCTTCAACATCTCCCATAAAGATCTTCTTTTTTTATACCTAAAACCTTTCTTTATATCATGGGAAAAATAAAACATAATAGGGTGAGCTCAAATTCTCAGTAAGGGTAAACAAAAGAAAAATCAATCACATCATATTCGTAAGAACATAACTTTTGGAAATCTTAACCTGCAAAAGAGAGCATAATTTCATAACATGGGATAACTCATGGTAGTGAAATGTAATCACAATAATCATAACATAAAACATTAAACTTTGTGGCATACACACATAATCATAGAGAATCATTTCTTATTAGTCAAGACTCATTGTCAACACTATCTTAGTGGACAAAGTCCATTTCTGAACCGAGTTACCCTCGTTTCAGTCCTGCTTCACTGAACCGGTATAACCTACCGTTCCACCCATGTCTATCTCATGAGATATAAAATCTTTACCCAATGAATTGGAGGGAGATATAGGTCCCACCCATCTTATAATGAATCCTTTCTTATGTGTGCCACATAATCATAAATCATACATCATCGCATAACACATGTAACAAAAATGGAATTCTTGAAACATCATGACATCATAAAACAAATCATATAAGGTAAATTACTTCATAAAAATAATTCCCTCACAACATAATCAAATCAATGTAATAATAGGGATAAAAACAGAACCCTATATTATCTTAGATGGAAAATAATTTTGATAAAACATTTGAACTCCATTCTTGAGGAAAATATCCTTTCTACTTCAAAAACACATTTCTTTTCATAACATGTCATACAATTATAAACTAAAAGAAGTTGATTAAACATAATCTTGAAAACTTATAAAAGAAGATTCTTCTAAATAATGTTTTAAAAATCCATTCTTGTCGTATAATTAAAAAAACATTCTTGGTACTTTTGTCGGAAAAGTCAAAAAGTACCTCGTATGAAAAACGACAAAAGATTCCTTTCATATCCTTTACTAAAAACTCAAAGAAGGGTAAAATTGGATTTAAACAATTGTAGTTGGATGGAAAAAATATTACATATTGAGTAAACATGGATGTGGATGATAAAATACACCCCACTAAATACCAAAGTATAAACAATCTCGGATAAAAATGAGATTGTGATATTTCCCTTACCTTAGGTCCGATTTGCTTCGTAAGTGTCCGAACCTCCTGTATAATGATTTAAGTAATGTCATTGATTTATTACAGAATCATATTCATTGTGATGATATCATACTTGGTTCACTTATGAATTTATATTATCCGTTCTTTTGTAAATTCCATGTTAAAGAGCGTTTTGGGTAAAATTGTTTCATTTGTCGTCCGTGTTTTGACTTGTAATTATTCATATGATTACTTAGATCATGATTACTTAATTACAGAATATAAAACATGATTTATATATATATATTCAGAATATATATATATATATTAAATCAGTAAGTGGAAAGAAATACACCGTTCATGGAGATGGTAGTCCGTACGTACGCATGAACGCTGTTTTCGTTTCCTTATTGAATTGAATGAAATTAAGTAGATGACATACATATAAATATACATAAATCCAGTATCATTATTATGTCATATATTTCATTAGTACTTATTATATATACTTTATAATTATTCATGAATGGTTAATCATTGAGAATGAATCTCATTGCGTCGTGGAGACGGTTGTCCGTACGTACGCACGAGCGATGATATAGTTCCCATGGTCGTGGAATTGTGTTGAAGTGTATGTATACTATTTCAGTATCAATATCACTTTATAATTATCATATATAGTTACTCATTACACAATTATACCCATCCAATTAATGTGGTGGCGGAAAATAGATTACACCACGTTGTGGAGACGGTATTCTGTACGTACGCACGCGCGGTGATTTCCTTTTTCCGTAGGATGGATATAACGTTAATTAGAGTTGTTTCATATTTATAATAACATATCAGTATATAATAAATACTGATGTTATTACTTTATCATGAATAAACTAAAGAAGAAGATGTTGAAGAATAATGAAATTGAAAAAGATCGGTAATGGATATTACCTCTTTTTGACGCGCCTTCACTTAACCTCCACTTAAAGAACTAAGGATGGTCTTTGAAGAAGATCAGGACCTATAGGATGATAGTAGGGAAGTGGATAAGAGATTTGGGCAGGTTTTGGATGAGAATGAATGCTCAAATTGGTGTGAGGAGGAGAGGGGGGAGGTTCCCTTTTATAAGGGAGGAGAGGGGCACCTTTGGAATAACTAAACATATTATTTTATTATAAAGCCAAATTCGCTTTTAAATAGCTCCAAATTGATTTATTTAGAAGCTAAGGTGGGGATGGGTCGAACTCCTCTCATCCAATAGGATTTATACAAGTTTAGGTTATTATTTTAACCTTATCAATTAGATTTAACTCTAAGTTAAATAATTTAACTTTTACCGTGTCTTTTTGTTTTCTTACACTATATGGTTAATAAACATACTATATCAAGCCAAAAGAACCCCAATTTGTTTATTATCCATATATATAACCTTATCTAAGTCATTTGGGAGAACCTTAGATTTTTAGGAATAAAATAAAAATTAATAATATAATATTTGTTTTAAAAACTATTTTATGTCAATTTTGACACTATTTAGTAATTGATTTTTGAGAAAATCATAACAGAATGATACGTTCTCAGAAAGTTAATTAAATCAATAATAACATGTAATATTGACCTATAAAATTAGTTTAATTCATAAAATGTCTCAACTTATATTTATTTAGGCATTTATAATATCAATTATTCTAATTGTTTCACTATTATGGTAATTACTGCATCATCATTGTGTCATAAATAAATTGAATTATTTAAAGTCTAAAAATTAAAAATAAAATACCATTATGTTGGAAATCGTTTTAGATTTCTAATTAATATTTATAGTCGAATTTATCTTATGTATAACCCCATATTAAAAATGTTTTACTTATTAAACTTTGATGTTAACTATTTTAACCCTTCTTTAAATAAATTAATAATAAATGTCCTAATCTAATCCAAGTGGGCCTAAGTGGTCATATTTTATTCCTAAGACTGTTTTGGGTCTAATTACACTTATCCAATAGAAATAGGACATGTTTTAGGGTAATAATAATATCATTTTTACCCTTAATTACCCTATTTACTTTTAACCGTGGTAAATAAAAGTAAAAAGTTACTATTCACCAAAAATTATTTTCATCTCATTGAACCACATTTTACATACTCACATCAAACGTGTCTCTCGGATTTTTTAAATTCCATTCACAGAAGCGGTAAAATTAAGTTTTATGAAAAATTCATTTTTTTTAACTACCACTTAGTAGTTTCACTATTCATCAAAAAATGAAAGTTTTCAGAAAAATCCCAAAAATTAATCCTAAGCTATATTTGATATTATGAACTCAAAAATTATTTCTATTTTACCAAATTCAAAACATATCAGTTGGATTAATTAATTTAAAAATTAATTCTTGTCGTCAAAACAAAAGGCGTGTTTTTAAGAGATAATAACTATCAAAAGATTGACACTTGTTTATAACTGGTTTAAATGTGAAATTACATCAAATGACCAACATTGAATTAAATTGTAAAAATATATTCTAAATATACTTTAAAACCACTCAAATTAATAATTTATCACTATTAATTATTTCGATTGAGAAATTTGTTTTTAATTAAAATTTTGTAATTTTCACTATTCATCAAAATATGAAAGTTATCTGAAAATCACCAAAATTTCATCCTAAGCTAATTTTGAAATTCCGAATCTAAAAATGAAGTCCATTTTAAAAAATAAAATTTAAAAAATTTCAAAAGGTGGTTATTACTATTCATAACTGCTAGTTTTAATAATATTTTAATAGCATATCGTTGTTTTAGCGAAACGTGGTGTTGCGTACAACACACGCTATCGTGGAAGGTCGCGATTGTGTGTAATTCAAGCCAGGTCAAAGATTTGTGTTGTGAAAGATCGTTTTGGTGTAGCGTATAACACACGACATTAATGAGATTAAAGAGAATATTTTTCATAAAATCTCGGGGTGTTACATTCTACCCCCCTTAAAATGAATTTCACCCTTGAAATTCGTCGGGGTTATAAATGGTTTACTATTCGATAGTTTCTTTAATCGAAACCCACATCGTAAAAAGGAATACCAAAACCAATTTTTTTAAAAAAAAATATGAAACGTAAAGGTTACCCAAATAAACTAATCACTAGGTTTCCACATAGGTGAAAATATGGATATGTAAGAGAAATCTAACCATCATGTACAAATGGAGAGTGGTAGAGAACATGGCTATGGAAATGCTTTAAATCACAAAGCCATAAATTTGTGACAATTAAGGTACCATATGATTAATCATATATAAGAGCACTATGACAACAATTTTGGTTTTCAAGATCGTTTCCCTAAAGTTGAAGAATTTGAATTAGAATAAATACTAACTTTATTTTGGTATAATCTCATTGTTGTTTGTGCCTTGAACAATTTCAACTTCATCTATTAAATAAATGAAGTTGAATTTGTTATTCGTGAAGTGTTAGCAGATCATGTGATAGAATGAAGGGTCATTCCATCTGTCTCAAGAAAAAGTTATTAAATATACATAAGTCATTCTATAGTGAGATTAATGATATATGGTTCCTAAAATGGACTTATACTTCATATATCATACTACTTAATATAATAAAACTAGTTTCTACTAAACAGGGACTTCATGTAGGCCAGTGGTAGGCGATAAAGGCCAGTCGCACTTCGGTTGTGGGTTCGATTCCCACAGCCTTGTCCGACGCGATGGCCTGTCACCCATCCTGCAGGTTGTCCTTTTTCTAAAACTACATTACTATAACATCCCATCAATAATATCGAAAAAAACTTCTATCCTTAAAAAATACTAACTTATGTCCAACATAGTCCATTCCAATCTTTATGCTTATCCAAAATACTGCAGTCCACTCTCATAATATAGTGAAAACAATTACCAGAGATTTAATACCATTGTTGATCCCCATATATCATAAGATATGTCTTGTTGGTCACATTCCAAACATTCAAAGGCCTTAATCATGCATTCTCTTGAACACCCATTGAACCTTAGTGAAACCATGAATGCAGTTAAAAGTTAACATTTTCCACATACCAAATTCCTCAAAATTATATATACTCAAACCATGATATCACATAGTCCTTATATCAAACATGAGCTCATGAATACTATCACACATTTAATTTTCTCCTTATCCCTTCATTATGCGCATATCATCTACATTCCAAAAATATCTGAATAACCTTTCATGGATACTGGTAACATTAATCATACACTTTAAAAACTCAAGGAAAGACAACAGTGTAACAATCCTTAGATGTCTCTTTATTCCATAGTACCATGATATTCTTTATACAACATTACACTTGATAAACATGTAATCATTCCACTACCTTCTTAAACCATTGACCGAGCTTCAACAATTCTTTCATCTCACATATCATTTGTAGTCTCTTCATCATCATCAATATAAATACTTCCCATACGACCATACTGATTCTCTTCATGAGACTTTCCCTTAGGGCATTGGTTTTCATAATGCCCATACATTCCACATTTAAAACATTTAACCATTGTTGATGTTGTAGCAATACCATTATCCTCATCCATGGTGTTAATTGAACCTTTTACTTTCCACTTACTTGCATTGTGTCCTTCTTTTCCGCACCCAAAGCATCTTCTAGTTCCTTTGAAACATTCTCCTTGATGCCTCTTCCCACATGATTTACATAGGGTAAATTGAACTTTCTTTCCTCTATGATCATAATTAAACTCCATCTTTCTCTTATTAGCCGAGTCAGGAAACTTACCAAATTTTACTTTATTGATCATATTATAAGATTTCTAATTCGGCATAACAATGATGTTTGGACTTCCAAATCCTATTTTATTTGGTTGGTAATGAAGAATATCATTCCATTTTCCATTATATCCTCCATTATCGTGAATCATCTTGTTTCCAGCCACTTTCTAAAACCCAAAAAAGAATAGTGTGAGAGGCAAAAATCATGCTAGGGAAAACAACATAATAAAGGTGGAGTATCCTCAATATCTAACATCTTAAGTTAAATTCTATGATAGTTACCGTAGTTCTAGGACTGTATCCTATACGTATACTTATCCTTAGGGACATACCTAGACATACCTTAGAAATATCTATAGGGATCTCACTAACGTTCTCACATCCTAGTTTCCAAAGGTTGACTAAACCTCCCTCTGATTCCAACTGTAGAGACCCGAAGCCTGACAAACATGGACATTACATTACATTTTCAGAATAATTAGTACATAACAAAAACACACACACAAGGATCGTAATAGTTTAGTGTCTTTGAAACTCGGAATACAATCTTCTAATCTTGGTGAAAGATCTTCAACATCTCCCATAAAGATCTTCTTTTTTTTATACATAAAACCTTTCTTTATATCCTGAAGAAAAGAAAACATAATAGGGTGAGCTCAAATGCTCAGTAAGGGTAAACAAAAGAAAAATCAATCACATCATATTCATAAGAACATAACTTTTGGAAATCTTAACCTGCAAAAGAGAGCATAATTTCATAACATGGGATAACTCATGGCAGTGAAATGTAATCACAATAATCATAACATAAAACATTAAACTTTGTGGCATACACACATAATCATAGAGAATCATTTCTTATTAGTCAAGACTCATTGTCAAGACTATCTTAGTAGACAAAGTCCATTTCTGAACCGAGTTACCCTCGTTTCAGTCCTGCTTCACTGAACCGGTATAACCTACCGTTCCAGCCATTTCTATCTCATGAGATATAAAATATTTACCCAATGCATTGGAGGGAGATATAGGTCCCACCCATCTTATAATGAATCCTTTCTTATGTGTGCCACATAATCATAAATCATACATCATCGCAAAACACATGTAACAAAAATTGGATTCTTGAATCATCATGACATCATAAAACAAATCATATAATGTAAATGACTTCATAAAAATAATTCCCTCAGAACATAATCAAATCAATGTAATAATAGGGATAAAAACAGAACCCTATATTATCTTAGACGGAAAAAATTTTGATAAAACATTTGAACTCCATTATTTAGGAAAATATCCTTTCTACTTCAAAAACACTTTTCTTTTCTTAAAATGTCATACAATTATAAACTAAAAGAAGTTGATTAAAAATAATCTTGAAAACTTATAAAGGAATATTCTTGGAAATAATGTTTTAAAAAACCATTCTTGCTGTATAAGTAAAAAAAACATTCTTCTTACTTTTGTCGGAAAAGTCAAAAAGTACCTCGTACGAAAAACGACAAAAGATTCCTTTCATATCCTTTATGAAAAACTTACCGAAGGGTAAAATTGGATTTAAACAATTGTAGGTGGATGGAAAAAATATTACATATTGAGTAAACATGGATGTGGATGATAAAATACACCCCAGTAAATACCAAAGTATAAAAAATCTCGGATAAAAATGAGATTGTGATATATCCCTTACCTTAGGTCCGATTTGCTTCGTAAGTGTCCGAACCTCCTGTATAATGATTTAAATAATGTCATTGATTTATTACAGAATCATATTCATTGTTATGATATCATATATGGTTCACTTATGACTTTATATTACCCGTTCTTTTGTAAATTCTATGTTAAAGAGCGTTTTGGGTAAAATTGTTTCATTTGTCATCCTTGTTTTGACTTGTAATTATTCATATGATTACTTAGATCATGATTACTTAATTCCAGAATATAAAACATGATTTATATATATATATTCAGAATATATATATATTAAATCAGTAAATGGAAATAAATACACCGTTCATGGAGACGGTAGTCCGTACGTACGCATGAACGATGTTTTCGTTTCCTTATTGAATTGAATGAAATTAAGTAGATGACATACATATAAATATACATAAATCCAGTATCATTATTATTTCATATATTTCATTAGTACTTATTATATATACTTTATAATTATTCATGAATGGTTAATCATTGAGAATGAATCTCATCGCGTCGTGGAGACGGTAGTCCGTACGTACGCACGAGTGATGATATCGTTCCCATGGTCGTGGAATTGTGTTGAAGTGTATGTATGATATTTCAGTATCAATATCACTTTATTATAATCATATATAGTTACTCATTACACCATTATACCCATCCAATTAATGTTGTCATGGAAAATAGATTACACCACGGCGTGGAGACGGTATTCCGTACGTATGCACGTGCGGTGATTTCCTTTTTCCGTAGGATGGATAGAAGGTTAATTAGAGTTGTTTCATATTTATAATAACATATCAATATATAAGAAATACGTATTTTATTAATTTATCATGAAACATCTAAATATGAAGAAGTTGAAGAAGAATGAAATTGAAAAAGATCGGTAATGGATATTACCTCTTTTTGACGCGCCTTCACTTAACCTCCACTTAAAGAACTAAGGATGGTCTTTGATGAAGATCAGTACCTCTAGGATGATACTATGGAAGTGGAGAAGAGATTTTGGCTGGGTTTGGCTGAGCTTGAATGCTCAAATTGGTGTGAGGAGGAGAGGGAGGAGGTGCCCTTTTATAAAGGAGGAGAGGGGCACCTTTGGAATAACAAAAAATATTATTTTATTATAAAGCCAAATTCGTTTTTAAATAGCTCCAAAATGATTTATTTAGAATATAAGGTGGGTATGGGTCGCAATACTCTCATCCAATAGGATTTAGACATGTTTAGGTTATTATTTTAAGCTTATCAATTATATTTAACTCTAAGTTAAATAATTTTACTTTTATCGTGTGTTTTTGTTTTCTTACACTATATGGTTAATAAACTTACTATATCAATCCAAACGAACCCCAATTTGTTTATTATCCATATATATAACCTTATCTAAGTCATTTTGCCGATACTTAGATTTTTAGAAATAAAATAACAATTAATAATATAATATTTGTTTTAAAAACTATTTTATATCAATTTTGACACTATTTAGTAATTGATTTTTGACAAATTCATAACAGAATGTTAAGTTCGAAAAAAGTTAATTAAATCAATACTAACATGTCATATTAACCTAGAAAATTAGTGTAATTCTTAAAAAGTCTCAACTTATACTTATTTAGGAATTTATAATATCAATTATTCTAATGTTTTCACTATTATGGTAATTACAGCATCATCATTGTGTCATAAATAAATTGAATTATTTAAAGTCTAAAAATTACAAATAAAATACCATTATGTAGGATATCGTTTTAGCTTTCTAATGAATATTTATAGTCGAATTTATCTTATGTATAACCCCATATGAAAAATGTTTTACTTATTAAACATTGATTTTAACTATTTTAACCCTTTTTTAAATAAATTAATAATAAATGTCCTAATCTAATCCAAGTGGGCCTAAATGGTCATATTTTATTTCTAAGACAGTTTTTGGTCAAATTACACTTATCCAATAGAATTAGGACATGTGTTAGGGTAATAATAATATCATTTTTACCCTTAATTACCCTATTTACTTTTAACCGTGGTAAATAAAAGTAAAAAGTTACTATTCACCAAAAATTATTTTCATCTCATTGAACCACATTTTATATACTGACATCAACCGTGTCTCTCGGATTTTTGAAATTCCATTCACAATGCGGTAAAAGTAAGTTTTATGAAAAATTCAGTTTTTTTAACTACCACTTA
This sequence comes from Viscum album, assembly GCA_963277665.1. Taxonomy (NCBI): domain Eukaryota; kingdom Viridiplantae; phylum Streptophyta; class Magnoliopsida; order Santalales; family Viscaceae; genus Viscum; species Viscum album. The sequence continues at coordinate 199,275,806 of OY728150.1, forward strand.
GTAGTTTTACTATTCATCAAGAATTGAAAGTTTTCAGAAAAATCCCAAAAAATTAGGCCTAAGCTATATTTGATATTATGAACTCAAAAATGATTTTTATTTTACCAAATTCAAAACATATCAGTTGCATTAATTAATTTAAAAATTAATTCTCGTCATCAAAACAAAAGTCGTGTTTTTAAGAGATAATAACTATCAAAAGATTGACACTTGTTTATAACTGGTTTAAATGTGAAATTACATCCAATGACCAACATTGTATTAAATTGTAAAAATATATTCTAAATATACTTTAAAACCACTCAAATTAATAATTTATCACTATTAATTATTTCGATTGAAAAAGTTGTTTTTAATTAAAATTTTGTAATTTTCACTATTCATCAAAATATGAAAGTTATCCGAAAATCACCAAAATTTCACCCTAAGCTAATTTTGATATTCCGAATCCAAAAATGAAGTCCATTTTTAAAAATAAAATTTAAAAAATTTCAAAAAGTGGTTATTACTATTCATAACGGCTAGTTTTAATAATTTTTTAATAGCATATCGTTGTTTTAACGAAACTTGGTGTTGCGTACAACACACGCTATCATGGAAGGTCGCGATTGCATGTAATTAATGCCAGGTCAGAGATGTGTGTTATGAAAGATCCTTTTGGTGTAGTGTATAACACAAGACATTAATGAAATTAAAAAGAATATTTTTCATAAAATCTCGGGGCGTTACAATAAGTTTCATGGAACTCCCATTACATTGGATGGAAAAAGGAAAATATAAATGGTGCTTCATGTGGGAACCATTGATCGAAAAACTTTGTTGCAGTATTTAGAGATCACAAGTTGATGATCCTGGGTTTATACTTTGGAAAATGTGGTCTAGCTTCAAATCTTAATGTTTATGTTGTGGGGATAACCAAAGAAATTTATTTGGAAAATAAAATAATATTGAGTAAATTATGGATTGAACATTATCCAAGAACCAATTTACAAACTTTTAGAACTAATAAAAATCATTTATCATGGAATCTAATAGGATAATGGATGAAAATATTTGACTATGTGTCAAGAATAAGCTAAATCATCACTCTTGTTTTCCAGGAAAGAACTATCGTGATCATGGAATTGAGAATAAAGGGGTAAATAGTGGAATCATTACACACTCTCAATGTCTAACTGAGGAATTATCACCGATCTTTCAAAGAGAATGTTTAACATACCATCCTACAGACTATTTTAATATTTTTTATTTCAATAAATGTACTATACCAAAAGAAAACCCTATGATGAAAATTTTATTAATGTTATTTGATCAATATACCAGTCTACCAATATTGGGAAATCGTCGGGTACCCTTTATAAGAATTCCCATACACCTCCACATATACGAGTATGGAAAAATATTTCACTATAATCTAAAAATCAATAAAATATGATGTTGAATGAACAAATCAGATATATAACCTCATGTATGAGTACACTAGATGATATATAATAAATAAATAATTGATATACAATAATATATTCAGGAACATATACATATAATACATGTTTCTCCTAGTAGATCTTATGAGAATACCCTCTTGCATTAGAGTAACTAACAATTTATGGTGTTTTTGTAAAAGGATGATTGGATTTTCCAAACATTACTACACTAACCCCAATCTCTCAACCATAACCAAAACATCCTGATATGAAAATAGACCTTAAGAATTGGATCTTATAATAATAATGTTATCATGTTTATAATGATTTGAACCTTAAAACACTCTTGATATATTCACATGAAATGATATCCTGTGGCAAAATTCATGGGGAATCCCTATCCAGAATACCATACTATCAAATCCATCTTAGAATTCTCAAGAATAAAGGGTTTTGTATGAAAGAATAATAAAAAATAAATAACTATTCCTCTAGTGTATCTATCCTACCATAATACCAGGAATAATTCTATCAATTTACGTATCCAAATATTGAATCATGTGGTCTATGTGCATTGGAACATACAGATACTCTAAAAAGAACACTATGGAGGGTCCATCATTTTTAGATAATAATCTATATATGATCTAATGAAAACAAAAATATAATACTTATAGAACATTGTCATTATAAATTCATGTTAATTAATATCATTAACTAATTTATTATTATCTCATATAGGGATGTAAATCACAGAATAATCAACTAGTCCCTGAGAATTTGAACCATATGGAAACATGAGTATATAATACCATCTAAACTTTTGTATCCTAGGAATATATCCCTCTATTAAAACCCCTAAGGCCCCTATCATTACAACAGACATTTTACGTCTGACCTAGGTGTAGTATATCTCAACCATATAAGAAAATTCCATCATCACAATATTTTATGTTTTCTATAAGAATAATGTGGTATAGAAAATATTTTTTTTCATGGAAAATTTATATTTCCAATCATGTCTTAGAAAAAAATCTCCCAGAACTCTATAAATAGTGGGGAGAGTCCCAAAAATAGTTAATAGGTTGTTATAACCTTTCCATTTCACAGAATCATTCTACTGGATAGTAACACCATACTATTATGAGGGTAATCCCACAAGTGAAAAATCATGTCTAGATGATATAAAATTGAAAGAACATGAATTTTAATAATAACCACCTTATGAGGAAAATAATAACATGATTATATCCTTAAATTATTTAACAAATCATTATCCCAATATACATGTCATAAGATTACCATAGATATTATAAATTTATAGACACAAATTTGATTGTTACCCTATTCTAATAGAAGATTATAGACAACATTACAATCATTAATGTTAATTGTGAATATATTTGTAACTTGAATTATCAATATAAACTCAATATATTTTGTATGACTACTATGATAAACAATTTTATGACTAAACCTAGTGGGTCCCCACCAAGCCTTCCCATGAGCTGTTTGATCATCACAAAGCTATTCTCTAATAGTCTAATGTATATTGTCTGTGAATAAATAAGAATATTATATATTAGGTGTGGTCATATCAAATATCACCCAAAAATAGACATATTTATATATTTTATATTATAACTGATAATGCTATTATTGAATATATAAATAAAATTGAATAATACAGAATAACATTATGAAATAATAAATAAAAACAAAATATCATATAATAAATCCCCAAATAAACATTAAATATAATATTACAATAAATATGAAAAAATACCCTAAAAATGTCCTCCTCTATGGGTATAATCATAGATGTACCTAAAGATAAATGATAATCACTAACATTAGTATCAACCATGACTCGCTAATCACATATAAGTTCCATATAATAACAAGCCATACTAGATCCATATCGACCAAAACATTCTCTATGTAAGCTTCATAAATATGATCAAAAAATATATCGAAAAAATACCCATTATATATTTAGTTTAATAATAAATATTTCGATACAATATAACCATAGTTTATGGATAATATATATTTCATATAAAACTGTATTACTTGAAGGTTCTATAGTGTAAGACAATTAAGTATCAAACTATACACTAACACAAGAACTGTGTAGGGTGTAAAGAAGTGTGAGTCATCTCTCTTCTAATCATATAAGGTTTTACCTCACCGAAAAAATTATAATATTAAATTCATATAATTTATCTAGTAATCTAAACATGAGAACTAGTTGTATATTAAATCCTAAATGGAGCATTGAGGTTTTAGATATGTCACTTGTATCCATGTATCTAATCTTATGAACCCCTATAACATTCACACTATCACAAAATACAATAACGGTTGAATCCCTCCTCATAAAAGATTGAAAACATGACATGGTAGCACTACACCTTACTATCATGAGTTAAAAATTTACCATACATAAAATATAATCGAGAAATAACACCATTTGAAATTATTGATATCTTACAAGGGATTAATAACCCCTACAATAATAATTACTCATATATTTCACACACATATCATATATCATGAATATTATTTGGGATCAAAATTCTATATGAATAATAGGTTTTGGATTATTGGGTATCCTAATCCGATGCAGTGCCTATTACATTTCAATTAGAAAAAAAATGATAAGGAGGTACATAATTTGCGGATAAAGGAATATCACCCAGATTATTGTGGGGGAGGACAGGAATCATTCAATTATTCAGGGGGTACCAAATCTAATTTGCATAGATGGTTTACTATTCATATCCAAGTCTCTAGAACCCTCACCAAACCATTTTCATTAAATAGAGTGTAAATTACATTATGAATGATCTAATAATATTTCCCAACACATTTCATCTACCCTGTGGTGATAATAAATAATCACTAAGTATATATCCTTACATCATACCATCTCTTTTGATGATAATTTTACTGATTCATTCAATATGGAACAATTCTATGGATTGACTACTCCAATTTCCAATTCCATATACATTGAAAGAAGATATATCAATCAAATAAGGGTCAAAAATATATTCTCTATAGTAATGTGGTAAATTTTTTGTATCGCCTATTGGAATGATCAATAATATACCTATCTTAACATGTCTTTCAATATTTTCCAATATTGTATAATCACTGATGAACATTGGGTGTGTACTTAACCGTATCTCTTAGTGTTTGCAGATGACTAACCCATTAATGTAATCGATGACCGTACAATGTGACATATATTGACATATTGAATTTTTTCTACATATTTCAACATGGACATGCACTGTTGTACGAGTAATGTATTATATTCCTAGTATAGAATTTCTTGTAACTACATTTATTAGGATTGGTGTGAGCATTGACTCCCAACTAAGGCTATGTGATGTCTGATGCCATTCAACAAATTTTTGATATTTATTGTCATTTAAAACCAAAGTTATATTTAATGATATGTATATGTTTAGTTTTCCTATGAACCACAAAATATAGATCACTTTTCTTCACAAAAAACACATTATTTAAGTAGTTTTTATACCAATAATGATTGAGGTCACCACCAGTATCATCATTATAGAACATATCACCAAATGGGATTATCATGTGTCCTTTATTGTAGTCAATTTTTCAAATAATTTCCTCTTTCAATAAATCATATTGATATGTCTTATCCAAATTATCATCAACTTCACTAGTGTATCCGATTGATTTTTTATGTAATTACTCCCTATTCTACTATTGAAAACAAAACAACGTGCTATCCGTATTTCCCAAGGATGAAATGTTGGCTATTTTTAAGTTAGATGGTATTCAACCATCTATTAGAGGGTGAAATTATTATAGAAAAATGGGTGATATTAATATCATTCAATGGAATATGTATATGAAATGTACACCATACTGAATCTGTGGAAACTAGAATACCCCTATAAAGGAACACATAGATGACTGATGTAAAAATTATATACAGATAATTATACAGAAAGGATTTATGTTTCTGAATTAAGACTTTGGATAAAACGGTTTCATCACTCAATGATGACGGAAAATTGATAAATATTAGGATAGAATGAAAAAAAATATATTAAAACATTTCCACAAATATTATTTAACGTTTAATGAAACATTAATATGAAGCAATAATACTAACATAATAGACTATTGGTAATTACATTAATGAATCCCTGATTGCATTGTTCCAATTATTGTTGACACATGATCATATCATTGATTCTATCAAACAAATCATTTGTGATACGAGGTTTATCCAATCCCGTCATTAACTGATATCCTCCCCTAAATCTCTAGCCACCAAAATCATGTTATTCATTATGTCTTATAACCATATAGATATAGAATTATGATGAATAAATAAAATTCTATATGGATTATAATTATTACTCATTTAATTATTCTATTAATTAGTTTAATCAATTAATTAAATTAACTCATTCCCCATACAATATGAAACCGTGGAATAATTTTCCCACCCAAAACCCTTTTAATAATTAAATTCAAATAATTCACTAACCCGCATGTGATAAGTAAAAAATAATATATATTTTTAATATGTTTTTATTCAAAAATATTTTTTTTTAAAACATCCAGAAAACACAATGACTCATCTTAGAAATTTAACAATAATATCCGAATGGGTAAATGGAATAATCAAAAGTCACATAGATATAACCATAATTTCATAATATATTAATACTAAAATAATAAATATTTTAAAAAATTACATTAAGATATAGTATTCTAATAAATTCTTTAAAAAATATCATGATAATAAACATAGTACCCTATTATAAATAGCACCATCAAATTTATTTTTCAAGGCTACTAAGAAGCTACACCTGAATTTATCCTTGAATTCACAAAACACTAATTTATACATTAAATCAAATATCTATAAAATTCATAAATTCCCCATAAATTAAGAATCTAAACATAAATTCTCTCTATCCATAACTCAGTACACAATGGAGACACAAATATTTGTACAATAATAATATATACAATTTAAAATTTATAACTAACCCTATAATTTCAAGTTCATAACCTCTAAAAAATTGATATTAATTGATGAACATAAATATATATTACTATAGAAAAACTATATTATTTCATATATGTATGGTATACAATTAATAATTGAAATTAATTAATTAAGATAAGGGTATAATTCCACTTTAAGTATAAATAATTTATATTAATGATCCAGAAATGATTGAATAATCTAAAAAAATTAGAATTTAATTTTTTTTACATTAGAATGTTATTTAGGGAAAAATTTTAAATAATGATATTATAATTAAATTATAATATAATGATACATTTATGGACACTTCATAAATAAGTAGAAATTAAAATTCTAAATTTATCTAATGTTAAAACCATTCGAAATTTAATTTTCATTATATAAAATATTACATCTACAAAAATTTAAGTATATGATATCTGAGAAAGAAATTTTTTTGATTCATCTAATTTATATTCTTTAAAACACATTAAATAATATAATTATTAAATATTTCTCATAAATTTAAGAACTATCATTAACACCATGAGATTTTGGGATTTATTGTATTTTTAATTATTTTAATATTCATGATATATATCATTTATCACAAAATTGAACACATCTTTTTTTTTATATGAAATCACTATTTAGAGATTTAATTATACACAACATCATGTTAATATTATGCTAAACATAACATATAGGGTATCATGTGGAACCCACAACACAATGTTCAGATTTTGTGACACGTTATATTGAGCCACTTTGATAGCTTGTGTAATATGCAAGGCCGAGTATTCCATAAGTAAAATATATTAGAATTTTTATTATTAAAATATTATTATATATACCACCAAGATATAGGAATTGATGTTAGGAAAAATATTTTCCAAATAGTGATAATATGATTTACACATGTATATAAAATGAATCATTTTGATATCAATTAGCAAGAGTGAATGTAAGATCCAATTCAAAATAATGAAATTACATTTCACGGAACAATAATTTTCTACATAAAAATAAAATTTTATCACTGCAAATTAACCAAAAAATAAATTATTAATAAATTTTTTATGTTATATTTTCATTACAGTACTTTTATAATTATACAATATATCTGATATTTGAATAATATTAATAAAACTGACTATATAAATAAAGAAGATGTATTTTTCTAAAAGTAAAGTTCACTACCGTTTAATGGATAACCCATTTCAAATATTTTGTTGGCACTTTTATAAGTATTATTTGAAAATATTGTCTTCATTTATGAAATAATAATATCAAAATTTTCTTTTGGTTTTATTTTTGATATTTTTATGAGAACTATAATACTATTATGAATTGTGAAAAATATTAATTATACGTTCAAAAATGTATTTAAATCCAATTTTTTCATACATAATAGTTCTGATTTTGAATTTTTTTTATGTATAATTTGATAACTTGATTATCATTCAAACTAATCTAGATAATTAGATACAATTTCACATTGAAATTTGATATTAAAACTAACTAAAACCTTCAATCAGTTTTATATTAAAAAATTCCTTTATCATCTCATCTGTGAGATTAATTATCAATTAATTTCTGCCACATCAATGATTCAAATTTATGAAAATGTATAACATATTTTTAATTATAATAATTTATCATTTCAAATAATGTGAACTTATTTTTTAACCAAACATATAAGTGAAATTTATTTAAATTAATTATTGTGCTTGAGAGAAAATTAGCTTATCAAAGGAATAATCCATAAAAATGAGGTAAAAGACCTAAAAACATGAATAAAATCCATTTTATATTCATGTTTATACCATATCCTCATTTGGATCTAATTTGGACCATTATTTGATCCACGTGACATGGGAAAAACAAGGGTGGAACTCCCATTTCAAATATTTTCAAGAATAACACCCCTCCAATAATTCCCTATGGATAGAAAATACTCTAGTAATACAATCTGATAAGTTATTTCACTTAATTATATAACCATATCATTCAGAATAAATCCATCATTGGAATTCATTTGGTGAAAACAAAAATGGGTAACCTGAAGAAGAGGTAACATCCTTCCTTAATCTCCATAATTCATTTTCATTATCCATCCCCCTCAATTATCATATTCCATGATTATATAATAACCTACATATGATAAATTAACTAAGATAGATTCATTATAATTTTTGGAATTACACTAACAAACACTTCCATATAATATGTAATTAACATACCATTATTATGTACATTGAACTACCATCATAAGACACGATGTTGTTTTTTTATATTACAACCTCTTCTGGACAGGAATTAGGATTTATAATCTATTTTTTAGTTTATATATATTATATTTATGATTTATTTATCTTTATTTAATAATTATATGAAATATACATTCATTTTTTTTTATTTTTTGTAAAAATGATAACTTGGTTTGTTGATATTTGAACTACTGCCGCCTCTGAGCGATTTGATTCGTAAATATTTTAAATTAAAATTATTAAGGATGGGTTTATTTAAATCCCATGATATATATGAAATAATAATTATACATTAATGATTTCATATGTATATTTGTTTTAATTTATTTCTTTAAATATGATAATAAAATGGAAACCTCGTTCAAGCATACATACAACCCTATGTCTCCAAAAATTATATAATACATTCTAGGTGTATATATTTTATAGATTATTCTAAATATATATATATAATTAATATATATATATATATATGTGATATTAATGTAATTATTTACTTTTAATAATAATGTTAATAATGATCTATGTAATATTATCAAGACGAACAATCCTAATCAAATACAAAAATGAAAATAAGTTATTACTAAAAACATAACATTGCCAAAGTTGATAATAAATGGGTAATATAAAGTCCTTATAAATATTATTTGGTATTATATATATTAGTTTTTTTTATAAGTATAATAAAATTATATTTATTTATAATGGATTTTTGAATGTGTACGATGAAAATCATACTTAAGGTAAGTGTTTTAAAATTTCACTTTTTGTTATCAATGAGATGTATTCCATGTTCACTACTAGTTCATTTTTTGTTATATAAAATATTAAAATGATTGTATTCTATGACAACTATAATTAAATTTATATTTATTTAGATATTACTTTTAAGATATCTATTTTATGGTTATTATGTTTCAATTAATACAAATAGATAATGTTGTTTTGTATCAATTTTCCTACATTGTGACATGTGATGTGAAATTCACGTCTATTATTCCATGAGGTTTATATAATACCGTTGAATTTTTATATAATGAATTTCATTCTTGTCATGATAATATAATCATTATTAAATGTTCTTATCCAATGGAGATCATGATTTAATGTTACCAAAGTTGTAACTGTTTGTTACTACAATCTCATCATTTATCGAGAATGTTTATGATTATGCTTCCATTGATTAGAAATTATAATTCATAAATTAATGAAACTCCTAAAATATCTTTTCCTATGGTAATTTATAATATCATCCCTTATTGTTACAATTTATTCACTCTTTAGAACATATGATAATTAATAATGTGATTTTTAGAATAATCTTAATTTATCTCCCTATATTTGGTATGAAATACCTGTTCTTTCAAAACCATGTTTCCTAAAAAAGGGTTTCAGAAGAAATTACGTTAAAAAATTATTTTTAAGGTGTTCAAGAATTATTAATAATTTTTTAATTTATTTCAAAAAAAATGTATTCAAAATTATTTTCAATCTTATTTTATATGTACTCAAGGAAATGGGTTTTCAAAAAAGCATTTCATGAATATTTTAGCAGTTTAAAAGGCAAAATATTTTCAAGATGTTTTCAATAATTCAATAAAAGTTTTAAAATATATATTCAATGAATTTTTTTTCAAAAAAATTTATGTTTTAAAGATGGTTTTTAATAAAGGAGAAGATATTTTCTTCAAGAAACGATTTAAATGATATTTTAATGAGTCATTTATATGTTTTCAATGAGGTTTTATAGAAAAGTATTTTACAAATTTTATATGTTTTTAAATGTGATATTCTAGTTGATATTTAAAACTCCTTCTCCATATAAGATCATTTCAATCTATATAGATTATTCCTTACTTGGGATATGAACCATGGACACCATAAAAATTATTTCAATTAATGGTTTATGATATGAGGGTTTGATGTTTATGAAACACATTTATTTTTAACGTTTTATATCATGAATCATTTTTATGAAACTGGATTACTTTCACAATTTACTCAAGAATGAACTATTATAAAATATATCTATTTTCCATAGTTTATGATATGGTTAAATTTTATGAAACCCATTTCATTTCCTAGGTTATGATATAATGGTTATGAAACTGATAAATTTTTATAGTTCGTGATAAGATGATGGTTTTATAGAACATCATTGTAGGGTGTAATTTTATGATACAAGGGACCTAAATATCCCTCAAATAAAATGTGAAATGATTTGTATCTTATCAATATGGTAATGGTGGAATAAGAACAACACTCAGTTACATATGATAGGGATAGAATAACAAGTTACTATTATTCCATAATATAGGTATATAATGGAAAGTTAAAGTGGTTCAGTAATAAATGTTTTGAATAAATTGTGAACTCGGTTTAGTAATACAGGGCTGGAATTGGATGTGAATTCAGGTCAGTAATACTAGGTTGAAACGTGGAGTGAATCTTGTTCCTTAGAGGGCTTCCTCCACTAAGAAATTCTTCGAATTGAACCATAATGAATAAGATTTTCATGGGAGTGAACCCATTCCACTAACAAGGACTTTTCATTAAGCCTTGACTACTATAGAAATCATTTTATTTTATTTTGTATTTTCCAAAAATTATAGATTTTATGATTATGTTATGATCTCATGGATTATTCACTTCATTTTCTTATTATTATTTTCTTACAAAATACCAATATTTATTTTATGAATCTTGGTAATGATAATTGATATGAAGGGAATGAATATATAATGTTAAGATCATTATGTCATAACCTTATCCTCATGTTATTCTTATATATCTCCCTTGTTTAGCCTTACAGATCATATGAGGTCAACTATTTCCTATGTTTTATATCCCTAGGTTATGATGAATTCTTAAAAGTAGGAGTACAGAAGGGTAATATCATTAAGGGATATGTTGGATATATTTCCCCAAGTTATAAGATTATGTTTTTGTATATCTATAAACACTAAAATATTACATTCCTCTAGAATGGATTTTTTTATATGTGCGGAATATTAATCCAAAATTACGTAATATATATATATATATACATTAATACTATGTCAGTATAGTTCATGTAAATGACGAGGTTTAATTAAACTTTGGAAACTATGATGAGAACAAATTAGTGATATCCATAGTTATATTTCTATTGATATATCTTAGGATGTCTCTAAAGATAGGCCTAAGGATAAATTAATGTATTGTAAAATTTACTTGAATTTCTGTAAAAGATAGAGTGAGTCGTTTCCATGAAATACATACTTGAAATGATACTATAAATAGATGAGGATCTAATTTAAGTGTACATGGGGGTAACAAACCAAAAAAAAAAAATTAAGATAGACTCAATTGGGAACCTATGCACGATAATGTGCCTTACTGCATACCTGGATTGACACTCTAAGGGGATATTCTTTTTGAATTCACAATCTCTATATGATCCGTCATGATTGATTTAGGGAGATAATTAATTTGTGGAATATTGGATGAACTTAATGTTATTTTGACTAAAACATATGTGTCATTATTTAATCACCCTATAAGCAGTTTTTCAATATTATTTTTTCCCTTTCTGATAAGTTTTTTTCACTCTATGATTTCGCATTTTTTTCAATGGAAAGAACCCAAAAGAACAATGTTATTCAGGAATGTAATGGAAAATTTAGTTATGAACATCCTATGAAACAAAAGTTTATGGAATATGGAGTGAAGAACATTGTTGTTATGACCACACTACCTTATCAAGCCATGGATCATGTTGAGTTTTGATATGAACAATGTAAGGAACAAAATTCTATTCAATCACTTTTAAGGAAATTTATTCCTTTTCTAATGGAAGGAATGGTAAATTAGTTACTAAGATATGGATATTTACCACTGAAAATATTTTATTTAAATATCCATTGTTTTGAACATGAATACTTTATATTGGTACTTATCTCATAGAGGGTTAAGAGAAATAATGTTGGATATTTATTAATAATTCAATGTAATATGATAAAAATGGATCCATGTATTTGGATGATTTCATGAAAATATTTTTCATTAATTACGTTCCTTGTATTGTTCTTTCAAAAATAAATATTAATTCCACCCATAAATCTCACGTTTAGGATACAAAAATATTTATTAAATTAAATGGAAACTCAAAAAACTACCGAGGGAAGATGATTTAATTTAATTTATAATCTTGGTTTAAAATGGAATATGCATGAAATATTTTTAGGGAATTTATAAATGTTTTACATATGAAAACAATATTCATTGAGTGGCTAAATTCCACGGGAATATGAATAATGATAAATCTCCAAAGAATTCGCCACCTTCAATTCAATGTTTCAAATGTATTAATTAGGGGAAATATGTTAGAAAGTGGTTACAGCCCCTGGTTAATGATGATGATCAACATCAATAATCTTCTTAGATGGGAGATAATGGTAAATATTAGACAATCACAATTAAAGAAGTGAACCATGCTAATTATGTAACACTTAACCTGACCTTTTTTGTTAGTAATTTCATGTTTGAGTTTTTATAAATAAGTCTAATGAAAATGTAATTTATCATTCTTTAGTGAAGTTTCGTGTAATTATATACCTCTACATAGATTTTTTAATAATAAAATTTCATATGATATTCTATCAGTCTCGAGAGGGTCCCTTATTTCCAATGATATTATTTGTGTTTAAGATAAGATATTATTTAATGAATAAAGGGAGAATTTTGTTTTAGAGTGGATATAATGTTAACCATTTATGGAAATAATTATGTTAAACATTAGATGGGGTTTTAGAGATTAAAGTGTGATCAAGAAATAAAAGGGTTTATGCACATTGCAAAATCTATTCTAATAATTTTATATGATAATCAAATATAGATTAAATGTATTATCATTCTACATATGAATCTTATTATACAATAGTACTTCTGGAATAAATAATTCACATTATTGTTTGGAAAAAGAGATGAATGAGGAATAATTCTAGACAAAACCATAGACTGTGATTGTACATATAAAAAGGTATGAAATCATGTTTGTATATTTCTTCATGTTCATAGACAGTTATATAACTCCTTAACTCTAGGAAATGGATATTGAAAATTATTTATCCTAATACATTTTTTTGGATCGGATTGTCTTACAAATCCTCATAGATGAATAATTTTGAGGACCATAACATTCCATTTACCAATCAATTTCTAGCGATTAGTGATATTTGTCACTATGTATAATTATTTACACTTTTTCTTCCATTTCCACTCTTAAATCATAACATATGTTCATCTAAACTGAAACCTAGTAGTGAGTAACATTGGGTAACCATTACGGTTCTAGATTTCCTTTCTTATAGTCTTCTTTAGAATTTATTTTTATGATGTTGGTTTATATGAAAGGATAATCCATGTTTTAATATTATGATAAACCATATAATTTTTTAGGGAACATAATTTTTAGGTGTGTATAATGTAACACCCTTATATTTTCGGAATTATTTTATATTTTATTTAATATTTTTGGTATTTTACATTTAACAAAATACTGTATTTAGATATTTTCATATGAATTAACTATGTGGGGATTTCATTATATGAATCACCAGGTTAATATTGAACAAAAATATATATATAGTATCATTTGGTACATGAAAAACTATTTTTGAATTGTGTTAGGCAAAATATCGAGTCCCATAAATTTCTTGTGTAACACACAAGGCAGTGTTATACATAAATATTATATATAATTATTAATATTATGGCAATATTAGTATATATACCACCTAGAAATCTAAAATTTATTAATTAATAAGATAATCTAAAAAAGTGGGATTATTATTTTCACATGTATATACATTAAATACTTTGGTTACAAATTAGTAGAAGTGGATTTAAGAACAATTTTAAAATAAAGAAATTACTTTTCTAGGAAAATAATTTTTCTATGTAAAAACATAATTTTATCACAATTTATTAAAAAACCAAATTTAATTAATACAATATAGATTTTATATATTAAATATATATTTTTATACCCATCTAATATATTTTATGGGTAAAATATATTAATAAATGCAATTTTATGAATAAAAAGAAGTATTTCATTAAAGGTAATCACTCTACCTTATAATTGAAAACACATATGAAATTTTATTTTAAACACGTTTATAATTATTATTTGAAAAAATAAATATCATTTATGAAATTATAATATCAACATTTAATTTGGGTTTATTTTGGGTATTTTTTTGAGAAATTTCATATTTTCATGAATAGTGAGTAATATTTGATTTTAGCTTCAAACTATTTTTTTTCCACTTTATTTATATATTTAAATAATTCATATATCTGTTTGTATTATATAATTGCTTAAATTTTATTTCATTAAAACTAATTTAGATATTTAGAAAATATTCACATTGAAATTTATATAAAAATATACTAAACCTTTGAACATTATTACATTAAAACCCAACATACTCATCCCGTCTTCGAGGATTATATTAAATATTCCATTTATATTATTGGATTTTAAAAAATGATTCCATATTTCTAAATAGAATAATTTATAATTTCTATTTATTTTTACATTGTTTTGGATGAAAAATATTTGTGTAATTATCTAAAAATAATTACAACGAGTAAGAGAAAAATTATCTTAAAAAGGTCTAAAACCAAAACGTAAGTTCCAAAATGACCTATACACTAGTTCAAAATCAATTGTATGTTTCAATTTTGACCCTATACACCGTTAGATAAAATTTGGATAATTCTTGGATACACAAGACATGGGAAAAAGGAAAACATAATTCCCTTTAATAATATTTAAAATAATGCCACTCATCCTCCACTATAAAAATCCACTCACCCCTCCCAATTATTAAAAAATATAAAGAACATTTAATATCAGAAATATTCTCCTATAATATCCCAGAATCATTCGGACAATTATAGAATCTACCCATTGGTAATAAATCTATCCATGTAAATACATTGTTTTAAACCAAAAGAAGTCACCCAAATAAGAGGTAACATCCTTCCTCAGCTCCATTAGTTTATTTACATTCCCCAACCCCAAAAATAATGTTATTACATAATTATATAAAAAAGTTATCTTCCAAAATATACTAATATTTTGTTATTAAATTTGTTCGACATACACTTATGAACAAATCCATAGTATTTTTACTGAACTTAACATTCTTGTGTACGGTGAACTATCGCCTTAAGAAATGATGATTTTCATTTTTTATTTTCCACCTGTTATGGTTGGGAATTAAAATAGAAATTATATATTTAAATGATAAATTATATATTATATATTTATTAATTATACTTTAATTATTATATAAAAAATACCTTTATTCTTTCTAATTTTTGTAAATATCATACCTTTGTTTTTGGATGTGTGGACTACCGCTTTCTGAAAGAGATGTGATTCATTAACACTTTACATAGAATGTTATAAGGATGGTTTATTGATCTTATAGGATATGTATGAAATAATAATATACTGGAATGATATATATATATATATATATATCTTTTACTTACATTCATCCTATACGATGATAAAATAGAAACAATGTTCATCTGTATGTATGACATACTGTCTCCTTGAATGGTGTATTCCATTTTAGATTTATATATTTTATATATTAATATTTTTTCTAAAAAAATTATATTATATTAATGTCATATTTTCCATTTATTAAATAAGTAAATCATGATCTATGGAAGAGGATCAAGAATAATAAAAAATCATATATGAAAAATAAATTATATATTACCCATAACGTAAAATTAATAGGGAGTTATTAATAAATGTGTCATGTAAATTCATAAAAAAATAATATATATTATTCGATATATAAATAATTTACAATTATAAATTTATAATAAAAATAAATTTGTTATACATGATTTTTGATTGTGTACAAATAAATTAAATACTAAAGATATGTGTTTTATCATCCTAGTTTATATTATTTGTGAGATACATGACATGCCAACCAATAATATTTTTTGTGTGGTTTATGAACTCCACACGAATGTATACTATTATAAATATAATAAATATTATGGTAATGTACTTTTCTATTTTATTATTACATTGTCATGAGGATTGTGTTTTAAAAGTTACCAAATAAGGAATGTATATTTTTATAAATTTTATTTCATTGAGGAGCATGTCATGTAATGCACCTATATTTTTCTATGAGGTGTATATATTATATTTAAAATTTTATATTATTAATTTTACTAAATAATGATTTTATAGGCTTCACATAATATTATTATCCTATGGATATCATTATTTGAAGTTTCCAAAGTGGCAGCATTTTATTGGAACAAATCTCATCATTTATCGAGATAGTTTATGACTACGCTTCCAATGAAGAAATATTATGATACATATCTCAGGAAAATAAATTTCATTACATATCCTTTAGTTTTTCATAATATATTCACATATTATTTCCATTTATACACTCTTTGATACAAAATATAATTAAGAATGTTTTTTAGGAAAATATAACTTTATCTATATCTTCGATCAAAAATATGTGTTCTTTTAAAGACATGTATTCTAAAATGGTTTTCAATATATGATTTAGTTTTTAAATATTTTCTATCATTACATTTTCGCATCGAAATTATTTTAAAATAAAATTGTTTTATATAATATTTTCCAGATTCTTTTATAATTTTTAAAGGAAAACATTTTTAAAAACTTCTTTCAAAAATCGTTTATAAGTTTTCAAGGGAATAAATTTTCAATATGTTTTCTTTATTCCTTTATAAAATTTAAAATATATTTTTAAATAAATGTTTTCAAAATACCATATCATTTAAAGAGAGTTTTTTTAAAGTGAAAAAATATTTTCATTAAGAAATATTTTAAATGATTTATTAATTTTTCCTTTTTATGTTTTCAATATCGGTTCAATGAAAATTAATTTCAAAATTATATATATTTTAAAAAAAAATTATTCTTTGTTATCTTAAAAAATACCTCTTCATCTAAAATTAAATATTTTGTTATAGTTTAATCATCATAAGGGATGTGACCTAAGGACACCATTCATCTTATTTCACTGAATGGTTTACAATTTGACGGATTGATGTTTATGAAAAATGTATCCATTTAATGGGTTATACACTAATAAATGAATATGCATATCAATTCCTTTAACATGTTATTTGAGAATGATATCATTATGAATTATATATATTTTATATAAGTTATGATATTATTAAATGTTTATGATACCCATTTCATTTCATTCGTTATGGTATGATGTTCATGAAACCCTTATATTTTTATGGTTCATGATAAGATTAATGTTTTATGAATCAATTATATATGAATTCATTATGGGATTGGTGTTATTTATATAATCTTCCAATACATTGGGTAAATATTTTTACCTGTTGATTATGATATAGATTAAATAGGAATTGAACTTGGTTTAGTATTATAGAACATGAACATGAAGTGTACTACATTCAGCAATACATGGATGTACTAGGAAGTGAAATCAATTTAGAAATACGAGGATAAAATTTTATGCGTACTTAGTTTAATAATACGAGACTATAACGAAAAGGTAACCCAATTATGTAATGGATGGTTAGAATGGGGAGTGTACTCGGTTGAGTAGAGGAATTGTTCTACTAGTATGGAATTGGGAGTGAACCCTCACTACTAATATGGTTTGGGGTGTGACCCAACTCTATAAACATGTCCTTGGAATTAATTTTTGACTCATATGGAAGTAATATTATTTTCTTATGTTTCTACCAAAAATTATTTGTCTTCTTTTTCCACCTCATCAAATCTTGTTGCACTGGTCTGATCCTTGATCTTGTTATGACTTTGAGTCTTTGTCGGAGAGGTTATGTCCTCATATGAATCCATTAATTTCAATTTGAAACTAAAATAGTTTAAATATTATTTGAAGATAAATTTAAAACACAAAATGACACTATACAGACAAAAATCGAATGCTGGTGATCACCAATAATATATCTAGTGATTGGATCAATGTAAATACTCATGTAAAGATCAAATTCTGTAATATCGGGCTATTTGATTCCCTGTATAAATATAAAATAAATTATTTACTATGAAATTTATTTAAATTAATTAAAAAATATACTTACCACATGTTACCTATGTGTATTTAATGTAAGTCTACCAACATTATGTGTCACATCCTATATAGTATGGGTTTTTTAACCTTCTAATTATCTCCTCTAAAAATGAACACCCATCCACTATTAACATAATTTATCCCAAACCTGAAATTAATGTAATCAGGTTGGTGGGTATAGAAAGACAAATCTATCTTTTTGAAACCTTCTATCCTCATTATCATTCTCCTATAAATATTCAAAAACTGAGAGCAACTATCACGTATACAACCCTCCCATGCCTTCAAGATAGAGTAATAATATTTCTTATGGATTGAATACCATAAATCCTAAAAACAATTAATAATACAATGTTATTAATAAAATAAATTAAAACATAAATATAATTTATTTACATACTAACTAATGATCAAACATGTGTTTCTGAACATCTATTGGAATTTAATCCCATGTAACCCATGCTATAAATTGTTTTTGCAATATATAACACCACTTCCCAATATAAATATGTTAATTTTTTTTGGGAAAAATAAAAACTAACCAAACAATTAGTTTATAAACAAATTAATGATGATTAATTAAAACTAAATAAAATAAACAATTAGACATACCTATGAATTCATGGATCCAAGAAAATACAGGGACGTTGCTCGTGTAGATTTTCTGGAATCATCAGTCTTACAAGTCCATGACCCCTCCGAGTACTCGCTGCACTGCTAGAAGTCTAATTGTATGATGATCTAATATCCTACTAATCAATAGGTATATCATTACTCTCCATCTCCCAAAATATAACCAAGTCCATCTATAACTTGAAATCAATGTTTCCATTAATTAGTTGAATGCAAATTTTATTTATAGATATATGTTATATATGATTATAACCACTATATGACTATTTTAATCATAATATCCATCATCATTTTTGTATATGACTTTCTCAATATCTTCATCTTCCACCTCAGTGTATTTAATTTCCCTAGGAGATTCAACTTCATCATCGCTTGTTAGTTAAAATTAATTTCACACATCAATAACATCATTGTCACTATTAACCCATAATTTTGTGGTTTCATCATCGATATTCATTTCTCTTCAGGAAAAATATATATTTTCTATAGGCTCTTGAAAACATATCAATTTATTCCACTTTAGTGAAACCCCATTTACATTAAATAAAATTATTTCCCTGTGATTTCATTTTTATTACGCTCCTCAAATTATCCAACTCTCTTGAAGTAGTAGAGTTATTTGCATAAAAAATTGGATGATCCTGATGGATCGATAAAAATTTCATATTTCAAAAGGGTTTTATATTTAAAATCATTAATTTCATGTCTCGGATGAACATAAAATCCTCTATAAGTATCTGACCCCTGACATTGAAATATTTTAATATAATTCTATCATAGATAAAACTGTTCAATCATTTCATCCAACATGCCATAAAAGATAACTACAATATCTACATGATATGTTAAATTGAAGAAAACACCAGTATGTATTTTTTCTATGATTCTTCATATGAATATGTATGAAATAAAAAGCTATTAACTACATATTCCTTATAATATTTAACCATTTTGGTTAGTGGGATACTCAATAAAGATAATTGTCTATCAATTTTACCAGTATGTTGAGATTCCAATAAAAATTATAAAAAATTATAAAAATTAAAATAATTAAATTGAATATATATGTTAAACCATAATTAAATTGTGTTTCTTGTTTTTGAAACTAGTAGGAATCATTATTTTCTAATATTAATCACGAAAAAGATCTGTTATTGTATGTTAGTGTATCCCAAATCATTTAATTCAAAAATCCTTTTAATCTAATATGTATAAGACTTTCCATTATAACATGGCCTCCTGATTTTTTTAATATGATAATACGACCATTTTTGACATATCTTCCAAAAATGGAATCATAAACCTCTAGATGTTTAAAATATTCAATACACTGAAAAAATAAAAATCAATCTTCATTAGAATGTGTATAATTTCTTTTTAGCTTCATTATCTATTGTGATCTGATATTTTCAATCATATCAGGTTATGGTCTCCCTCAACTCTACGAATGATCTAATCGAGCATTTATATGATCTTTTTCAATAACTGATGTATCCAAAACTGTAGATAATATATTATCAAAATAGTTCCTCTAAATATTCACAACATCCAACCTATTATGGACCAACAAATAAGAATATTATAGAAGATCCCAAAACATTCTATGATTTATCAAATTTGGTTCTATTCGAAAGAGATGAATTTTTTATTTGTTTATTATTGTTAAAAATATAATGACAGGTAATGAAGTGGTAAATTATTTTCACTTCTTACCAGTGATAATTTTTGTAGGTCCATCTCTTTCAGTTTTTCATTTTATGAAATGACATTTCTTCCTCCAAAAAGGGTGATCAGTTGGAAGGAATCAAGGATGATAGTTGAAAAAACAAGTTTATCTTCCATAGATGATCATGAAGGATTTTTTGTCTCTCATATAGTACCAACATTCTTTTGGACCCTAAATAATCCATCAAGTTAAAATTTATTATTCTTGGAAGATGATAATATTCCACATCAATGGTCCTTTAAGTATGATTCAGTTTTCACATCAACATCATATATACAAACACCAAAACTACACAATAAATTTAACTCATCAATCAATTTATTCAAATAAACATCAATATATTTTTTGGATTTTCTATAATTAACCATATCAAAAGATATATGGATACTTGATCAATATATATGAAAGTAAATTGATAGGAGTTATAAAGATAGGAAAACAATTATTTTGACTAACATAAGAACTAAATGGATATAACCCATAAGTAAAAGACCCAATCACATGTTTTTTACTTTCAAGAAAAATATGGAAGTACGTGGTAAAAATGATTACATGAGTAAACATCAAAGGGATAAATAAATATTTTAATGATGGAAATATTGGTTTTGATCCCTAACATCAATGATTTTATGAATTGAGATATAAAAAAACAATATAATCTAGGTGTAAGTATAATATTCTATTCAATATTTATTGGAATAAAACTAGAAAACCCTAGTTTAACCACTTTATACCTCAATTGTCAACATGTAGGAAAATAATCAAATAACTCATTTTCACCAAAATATAATATGTTATCATTTAAAAAATCACGAATATCTAAATTAACAAAACCTATATAATGAACCAACCTCCAACTCTCATATAAATTATTAATCTGCCAATTTCTATAAGGTAATAGTGTTTTAACTGAGGAGAATATCTGATCCAAATAGCTATTTTACATTACATAATTTTAATTAATGTCCATGAATTTTTCAACCACTTAAAATTATTATTCATATAACCATTATATAAGGATTCCTTAATTGACCTCAATAACTCATAAAATTGATATGGTTCCAACTCTAGAGTGAAATCAATATCATCATTTGTCTTAAATTTTTAAAAATATGACCATGCCACATCATGTAATTAAATTTAAAACCATGTGGGCTCTAGAAACCAATTATTAATATCTTATCTGAAACTATTTTAACCATGTTGATACGAAAAAACATATTCTATCTTAAAACCAAAATATAATAGAAGACCCATACTGATGTTAAATGATTCAAACATCTTCGGACCAGCATTTTTACATAAACATACAAGTTTACCTTTTGAAACAATTTTTTTTCCTTTTGAAAATGATAAGAATGTTTCAACACCCCCAATATATATTGAATTTACACTAGAATATTTTTGATTCCTGCACTAATTTAACTAAGAATTATTATATAATTATGAATTTTTTTAACTTCCTTTGTTACATACTTCTCTTAAAATTGTATAACAATTAGTATTTTTTTTAATATTTTGGTCTTAGGAAAATATGAGCCAAAAAAAGAATTGGCTTTTTTAATTATTCTTTTACTATCCATATTATTAGCAATTATTCGTAAGTATTTATAAATATTCCTAATTGTTGAAAATTACTTCCTATTATTTCTATTTATCACTAATTATTCTTATTTACAGTAATTAAAACTAATTACTACTAATTATTACTAATTATTTATAATTACTACCATTTAATACAAATTAATATAATATATGACTATTTATTACTAATTATTACAAATTGTTAACATTTATTACTAATTGTTACAATTTATTACTTATTATTACAATTTATTTTTAATTATTACTTATTAACAATAATTAATCAAAATTATTACTATTTATTATTGATTATTAATAATTATTTCTATTTATTAATAGTTATTACAATTTATTACAATGTATTACAATTTATTACTATTTACCACTAATTATAACTCTATACCAAGAATTGTTCTTATTTGTTACTAATTACCACTATTTATTACTAATTATCTCTAATTATTTTTAGTCACCACTTTTTAATACCACTTACCTATACTTACATCTAATTACCAATAATTACTACTAATTTCAACTAATTACCTTCGATTACCACTAATTTTTACAATTTAACTTGTTTTTTTCTGCTATTTACCACTAATTAAAAATATTTTTACTAATTATTATTAATTATTACCAATATTTATTATGTTTACTTGTAATTACATTTTTTACTAATTATTAAAATTATTTAATAATTATTTATATTTATTAACATTTTTGAATATTTATTTATACTTTTTTTTAATTACTAATGTATGTTAGTAATATCGACAATTTATTACTAATTAATAATTATCGCTAATTGTCATTAATTACCGATGATTACCCCTATTTACCATTAATTACAACTAATTACTAAAAATTATTACTAATAATTACTAATTATTTCTAATTATTAATAATCATTTCTAATTATTTCTAATCACTACTAGTTATTATTAATTATTACTAACTATTACTAACTGCCATAATTTATTACAATTTATTAATATTTATTACTGTTTATTATAGTTTGTTACAAATTATTATTAATTACCGCTATTGGTAACTAATTTTCAATATTTAATATTAATTACCACTATTTATTACGAGTTACTACTATTTATTAACAATTAAAGAAATTCATTACTAATTTTTAATATTTATTATTAATTATTAATGTTTATTAATGTTTATTATAATTTCATAATTATTTATTACAATTTATAACTATTTATTACTAACTATCGCTATTTAGTACTAATTACCACTAATTATGACAAAATACTGCCAATTATAACAAATCATATATAATTTTTTCTAAATACCGATAATTATTACTAATTACTACAAATTATTACTATGAAAGGCTAATTGTTACAAAATACTACTAATTGTTAGAAATTATTACAAATTAATACTATTTATTACTATTTATAAATATTTATTGATAATCATTAATATTTCATACTATTTTTAGTATTTATTTCTTATTACGTGTAATTATTAATAATTACCAATAATTATTATTAATTATGGCTAATTATTTCTAAATAAAGCTAATTATTAATAATTATTACTAATATTTTCTAATTACAGCTTTTTATTACGAATTAGTATAAATTATTACTATTTATTACTAATTAAAACTATTTACAACTAATTATTATTATTTACCGCTTATTGTTACTATTTACCCCTAATTGATTCGTATTACCGATAGTTTTTAATATTTATTACTATTTATTGTAAATTATTAAGAATACTTTATTTATTGCTAACACTATTATTTATTAATAATTAATTCTATTAATTACTCAACACTGCTAATTATTACAAATTTTTATTAGTTATTACTAATTACCACCAATCATTACGAATTACCGCTAATTATTACAATCTAATGTTAATAACTGCTAATTATTAATAATTATTACAAATTATTACAAATTATTACTAATTATTAATACTTATTACTAATTATTACTAATTATTACTAACTGTTCATAATTATTAGTATTTTTACTATTTATAATTATTTATTACTATATACTGCTAATCATTCTAATTACTACTAATTAGCGATAATTATTACTAATTTCGGCTAAATATTAGAAATTGTTACTATTTATTACAATTTTTTTCAAATTAATACTAATTAATACTAATTAATAATTATTAATACTAATTAATACTTATTAATAATAATTAATACAAAGAACTACTAATTAATAATCATTAATACTAACTATATATATTTATTAATAATTAATTATTTTTGCACAAAATTATTATAAATTAATACTAGTTACTTCTAAAAAAATTATATATTAATGAAACAACATATATCTAAAAATAAATAATGAAAAATATCCAATCTACGTCTAATTTAATTTTTTATCTAATTGTTAATAATTATAACTAATATTATACAAATTAAATTATCAAAAAATAAAAGTAATAGATAAATAACATAAAATAGATTCCTTCATACGTTGCAATGCTCGAAAACCACTTCAATGTAAATTTTAAAATATGAAAAAATTTAAGAGAAAAATATTATAGTAGTTGGGGAGAGGTTGGATGATAGTGTTTTGAAATTTGGAAAACAGATGTTGTGTATATAGATTACATTATTCGGATAGGAGTATTTAAGATTGTATTCACATCGCAAATAACACTAGTTGTGACGGGACCTGTAGAAAATGCTAACCCATATTAATTAGGGACGGTAGTTAAAAAGGTATTTTCTATTATATCCTTCGCAAATACCTACATATTGATATAGTATTTGCAACGGAAGATAAATCCCATCCAGAATAATACTTTTTGAGTCAAGTCGTGTCGCAAATACCTACCCATAGAAATAGTGTTTACGACGGAGGATATAACCCATCACAAATACTAATACCACTGAAAGGTATTTTTGATATGTGTAACCAATCGTAGAAATTACCCATCTTGTGGTTTGTCACGCACCATACGCCAACCATTTTGTTATGACGTGCCTATTCTTTTCGTAATTAATTAGTTATTTTTCATGCAAACATGGTCTCCTCGAAAATAGTACCTCCCAATGGATAATTTGTGAACGGACCCTTTGTTAGAGTTGGTGTCTTGAGAACCAACTGTTTGTACTTTGATTTCGTGAATATACCATTATTATATATTTTTCATTTTTCAGTATAAATATAATAAAATAAGGTCCTGGAACATTTGTTGCATTAATAAGGTCATCAAAGTTCTCCACTATGATGATAACCTGGAAATGAAATAACAATATTCTTAAATAAATTTATATAGTTGGATGATATACTTTGATAGGACACATTGTATATAGCTCACCATGTGCTAGTACTCATAAAAAGACGAGACTCTCTCTCATTGAGATCACACTTGGTAATCTCCAAGATGGGAGATTATGAGAACAGACCCGCCAGTAGTAATTCCACATGTCATGGTGTCATCAGATATTGTAATCTATGAGTGTTTGTAATTGTCCATAGACTAGAAGATTATTATTAACTCGTGCCATGACTCGCACACTTAGATTTGCTGATGAAAACCATCACAAAGACAGTTGGCGGGAAGTAGGGTACGTTCGGTGTGTCACGAATTACATTTATTAATGTATAAGTCATGGAAGGATTTTTCCCTTCCATATTTATGGATTTACATATATCGGGCCCATTGATTGAAATAGAAATGACTCCCAAATTCCATGGCCATGGTGTCACGACGAGTGTATTTCTGGAATTAATAGAATGAAAGATCAAGAATATAGGTTTATGACATGGCCATGAAACCAACTGGATGATATATTAGGGAAAAAGGTTTAAATTACATGGTTAGCGTTCCTATGAGGTGACATGTCAATGCGGCTTCAACTTCATTCTCTTGGGTGCCTTGACCCGTTGCTAGACAATAATCTTGGACATTAGGCAATCCCGTCTAATGCCAATGTGAGAGAGGCCTAGAGGGTCACACACACTTAGTGTATCCAAGTATCTCAAGTAGAATAAATATTATTCACGTAAGTGGTTTAATAATTAGTCAACGAAGCCTAAATAGTTTTAATGATAGAAGAAGAATAAAATGAAAACATGTACATGTCGTGTATTAATGATTACATGCCGTGTGGTTTTATGAAAAACAAGTACATGTCATGTATTAATGATTACATGCCATGTAGTTTTTTCAGTCGGGATTTTGAGGAAATAATATATTTTTATTAAATGATATTTATTATAATCAGCGTGGGCACATGTTAAGGAATTAATGATTCAACATGGGTGTTTTCAATAATATTTAATGAAATAAATAATATGCTTAACATGTTTATTTATTATCATACCTCTATAACCTCAAACCCGATTATAAATATCCTCACAACCCCATCACGTTTCCATAATCATTTTGAGCAACAATTCTAGAGAATTATCTCAAGGCCGTAAGAAATCCTTCATCCAAGAACGCTCTCAAGACTAAGAGAGATCATCCTCCTTCGGATCAAGACGATCTAAGATGGACAATACAAGAAAATTTTTCTCCACGCTAGCATCCAGAGACTCCTTTGGAGATGTCTAAAGATACGTCATGCACATGTGGATCACTACTAGGGGATGTATACCCCGGGCATCTGTGACGTAATGAAGAATCACATTTGAACGTGATCAGAAATAACAATGAAGAAATAATTCTATAAAAGGTACTTCTTTTCAATTAATTAAATTAATTATAATCAACCTGTGATAATCATCCTTTATGGTTCTGAGACTATTCTTCTTCATTGTCTATTTCTGTGATATGATCCATGGAATTTGGCATTTATCGTAGTATTTATCTAGAATTAATCAATGCTAATGACAAAAATCCAAGTGGGCACATCCACCCACGAGCTTTCGTGGTGCCTGGATCCTAAAAATTGGATTAGATCAAGGTTACAACATTGAATATAGTTATTTAATTTTCATTGAAAATTTATTCATTTATATTTGATTCAATTAAAGATAAATCATTCTATAAAAATGAATGAACGAGATATGCTCTTCCTCATTTGTTTATCGATTCACATATCAGAAACTACCTTTTAATTTTAATTTTGATTAAAATAAAAATGAGGAACTCAACCGGAGGAGCTTCTCATTCTGTCCACACAACACAAGAATACACGGTGTGTAGTGAAAACTACATGTTGTGTAGTTAGGTTCAACGAAATGCTACTGTTCCACCAAACCACACCGTGTGAATTTTTTATTCCTATGTTTTTATTTGACTGTGTTGACCAGAACTAAACGGCGCATGGAAACATGACCACATGACATGTATATTGAATCAACACACTATGTATTTCGATTCGGCCAAGGTGAAACCGTGTATAATGAGATGCCGGGTACCGCTTACACAAGATTTCCAGGCCGGTAACCACGTAACGAGGAAGTACACACCGTGTTAGATTAATATAACTGTTGTGTACTCAAAATTTTTCAAATTACAGAGAACACACCAAAGCCCCCAGCATGTACATTGGATAAAGGGTGGAAATAAATACACTCCGTGTTATATAGAATACTTGCCATGTACTTTCCAAAAATGGAATTTCACCAGGTTTCCTCAAAATTAAAAAGACCCGTTAATGGAATATAGATGAGAATAATCTCATGGAAATTTAGGAAGGAATAAAAGATAAAGAATTGATTAAGTATAAGATCATAATTAATTTAATTCAAGCGTGGCTTATCTTAAATAAGAAAATGATTAAAATAATTTGATTACTAAATATGTGTAAAGGTCGTTGCATGCTATGGATGATCATGAACTAGACCAATGACCCTCTGTATGTGTATGGTTTCATTTAAATTTATTTAATTTAAATTCGATGGCATGCGATCCTTCTTCCAATAAAATATTGGGTGTGTGTGCCCATGGTTTCATTAATGTAAACCCCATGAAATGGAGGATCTCCCAAGCCAAAGGATATGGTTCAAAATCCAAAGATGGGGTGAAACCAACACGCTAAGATACAAAGGTGGACAAGTGGGAGCTGCAGAACACAAACAATTTGGTTCAAGGTGTTTTCCCCTAGGTCAGGGATAGTTTATCAAAACTTCTAGATAAGCTAACCAATAAAAGTTAAGGATCATGCCATATTATTTTATTTATGTCTGATTTCATGGTTTATTTATTTTATATGTCATTTCAGGATCACATAAATAATGGAATAAACAAGAATGAAAAGATGGAATAAAAAACCAGACTATGTATAAACATTATCAGAACATGTTAATCACTTAAGTAGTCATCACTTAATATTTAAAAGTACGTGATATTGTGAAACAACTCATATAGGATTAAAATCACTCAAATACAAGATTATATCAGACTATACCTTCCATTACTATATTAAGGTCAAGACAAAATAAAACTATGTTTTTTGTCCAACCCTTTTTGGGACACTTACTTTTATAAAGGTAGATCTTATAAAAGATTCTGGTTGACTTAATCATTTTACATCAAGAGGTGTAGCCCTTTCTAGAATCTATATATATTCTAATGTTGTATTTTTACTGCTATCATGTCACCTAACCAGGTAGCCACGTCACAAAAAATCATGCATCCTAACACTCCAAACGAGAAAACACCTCCCGTGACCCCGACAACGATCACGATTTCCCCTACCAATTTTCAGCCCTCCCATATTCGTCTCATCAATTCCATTCTCCATGTTCTATGGTTCTCGCAACCCTCCTCGATTCCCCATCCCCGAATTGTCTCTCCCGCTCCCCTCCACTCCCTGAATCCCCTCTCAAGCAGAAACTCCACATGCGCGTGATTCGCCTGCGGCTCCTCCGACTTGGCTCCTTCGACTTCAGCTCCTCCATCTTCTGCTCCTCCGTCATCATCTCCTCTGACTTCCACTCCCCCGACTTCTACTCCTCCATGTTCTTCTCCTCTGATTATTCCTTCTTCGCAACTACTGACTCCCACTTCAGCACTCCCATGTTTGGGTCCTCCACACCACCTAGGGTTCCTGTTCCCTCGATAACTCAGCGAGTAAGCCTAGTTAAAAATCGGCGACTTCCACTCCTCTAAACTCTGCTCCTCCATGTTCAGCTCTTCCAACTATGCCGTCTCATCAACTGTCGACTCCCACT
The DNA here is from genome assembly GCA_963277665.1 of Viscum album. NCBI lineage: Eukaryota > Viridiplantae > Streptophyta > Magnoliopsida > Santalales > Viscaceae > Viscum > Viscum album. The sequence goes on from OY728150.1 coordinate 199,305,762, forward strand.
TTGGCAGTCCCACTTTGGCACTCCCATGTTCTAGATCCATGCATGAATTTATTTATTTATTGACAATTTTTATGTACTTAATTTGGTCATTTTCATGTTCTGTTTTTACTACAAAGGATTTAATATGACTGCATATGTAATTTTTCATTATTTTATGATCAATTTTGTTTTCTGCATCAACTTCTTGTGAAGCTTAATATAGGTAAACATAACAGTAAATTCATTTTCATAGTATGGGATATCATGTAAAATTATTTTTATCTATGTTTCTCATGAAAATGTTTACTGATATGCACAGATCGGTTCAAGAAGAGGAAGATGTATAGAGCTAGAAAAACTCATTACTTTTCTTGACTAATTCAATAACCCCATTAAAGAATCAGTATTCATTCAGGTATAAGGAGTTTCTACACAATTTTATTTGACAATACATATTTTTATATATTCCATAAAACATACATTCTTATTGGTTGTTCATTCATATTTTTTTCTAGATTGTTTACATGTAAGTCACTCACAATTACTAATGCATAGATATTTCTGGATTGTTTGTTGATTTGTGTCACAATTGATCATAAAAAGTGTTCTTACATATTTCATTTCCTTCCCAGATCCTTGTGAGATAGCTTCATTGCCAATATAGTTTATTTTGAAGATGAATTCTTTAGTCGCAGTCCTTGATTTTCCCTCTGGTAACCCATTAATTCCTCCGCATTGGATATGTTCTATTGTAAGACATCTATATTTAGTTTCTATATTATGTTTTTAGTATATTTCATGGATTAATAAATTTTATTATGTCATTATAATACTTTTATATTTCCAATTCAGAAATTACTACATCTATTTCAATCTGTTTGGTTGTTTGACATCAATATTTGTTAGATACATTATTCTGCTGCATCTTTCAGAAAAACAATGTTTCATGTACTTTATGATATTTATATTTGATTTAATTTGTTTCATTTTTCTTTTCATGTAGTTCTATTTCGAAGGGGGATAATATTTGGTCTGATTTTACAAGCTGGAGAAGAAATCAGGCCTAGATTGATTGATGTGGTCCTTACTTTTCATTATCCTTGTCCTATTATTTATATATTCATTACTACAAAGCATGAGATAGAAGTGTTTTGACAGTAGATTGATTGATGTGATTGAGAAAAAGGATGACACTTAAGCATATTCCTTTCCATTTCCATTTCGTTTTCATTTCAATTTTCCATCATGTTGTGAAACATAGATTTATTTGTTTGTTAAGTTGTTATTTTAAATCATATTTGAATATATTATGTAAGTTGACCTAACTCTTAACACCATACTCTTTACTTTACCACTTTTTCTACATAGTACCGGTAATCTGTAAATTTTAAAAAACAAAATCATATTAATGTTTATCTTTGATTATCAATTAGATATTTATATCAAATTTATTTAAAAATATTTTATTTTTTATGTTTCATGCTTTTTATTCTTTCTATTATTTTACATTTTCCATTTTATAACAAACAATTTACTGTATCTTCATTTATTTTGGGATCATCATTGAACGCCTCATAATCAGTATGTTTTAGATTTTCTTCTACAACCATCATGATCGGAATGAATATGTTATTTAAAAGGGATTAATGTTATTTTTGCAGGTTATTGTGGCTCATGAAAAGGTATTACTGGTTACTAGTGGTAATGTGTTTTATACTTCTAATTATGTATACTTCCTTAGAATGAGTTCCTGGCAGGTTAATTTTCAATATGTATTCATATACACATAGGTTCTTATACTATTTATATTTGAATTTATTTTAGTACACTTAATTTCGAATTACTAAAAGCTCTAACACTGTAAACCAATTAAATAAGAGAGAATGCTCATATTGGATTTCTGAAACTGCATATCAATTTTCATATTTTCATGCTACAAATAATGATTTAATGTCACAGATGACAATCATATCAATTGGTTAGAAATTATTATAGGAAGATTATTCATTTCTTAATGAATTTCCAGTAGATATTGTTATGATTTAAATAGTCACTGTTGATTTGATGACTGATAATTTTTCTATGCTATTCTCATTAACCGTGATATTAAAACATCTTACTTGATTGAAGTACATGCATACAATATTAATAGTTGTTTTATGTTTTTATGCGACAATAGTAGGCTGATGTATTTTAGGGGAATATTCTCAATTAAGAAGATGCATGTATTTATTGAATAGACTATGAAACATTTTTGGAAAATTTGATGTACTTATGAATGCTACAGTTGGTAATTTTCTTATGTCACCTAAAGATTTGTCTCTGTATGGCTTTGGAGAAGACTATGAAATCATATAAATACGTTTCTGGTTAAAAAATTCACATTGAAATTTTTATAGGATTAACCAGTTGCAACATCAAATAAAAAACTATGAAACATTAAGAAGTCTGTAGTTTCTCCTCAATAAATTCAATTTCTTGAAGTGAAATGATTCAATCATCTTTAGAATTTAATATAGATATTAGTTAATACAAGAATTTATTCCATTGTATTTCCTCCTAAAATAAATATTTCTAATTGTGCTTTTGTGGGGATACTGGATGTTATGATGTTTATAGTCATATTTATTTCTAGGTTGGAGTTACTGTTTTTGGCTTAATATTAATTTCCTTGCATCATTGTATATATTCTGAAACCAATAGTTCATATCAGAATACAAAGGAATTGCTGCATTTTTGAGACCACCTCATGAATCTCAAATTTCCCAAAAGATAAAAAAGATGTTCAACCGGAGTTCAAGAAACCAGTCATGTCGGCCGAATCCTCAAATACTCCAAGAAAAAAAAGGTGTGTTGCTAATCCAAGTTTTACTCACCATGTCCCCTTCCCCCTACTTAGAGATGAAAAATGAAGTTCCCAAGAGAATAATACCAACATAGGGCCCGATATTCAACTCACCATAGAATGTTCCATTATATATTCTTACATTCATATATATATATATATATATCAAATGTTGTATCATATTTCCTCCCAGGATGGAGTTTTTTTTTTCGAATTAATATTAATTTCCATGCATCATTTTCAATATTCTGAAACCATTAGATCATATTATAATACAAATGCATTTTTGCATTTTTAAGACTGCCTCTTAAATCTAAAATTACCCAAAATATCAAAATGATGTTGAACCAGAGTTCAAGAAACTGGTCATGTCATCCAATTCATCAACTACTACATGAAATAAATGGCGTGCCGCTAATCCAACATAGAGCACGGTATTCAACTCACCATAGAATGTTCCATTAAATATTCTTCCATACATTTATATATATATATCAAATGTTGTATCACATCTCATTATATGTATCTGTATTTTATTTCTAGTGTTTTTTTATCCATCATGTTCTATTAATATGCCCATCTACATGACCCTTCCTCTTTATTTTCATATCTCGAAGCCATGTGGACATTTACGGGTTGGGAAATTGAACATGCACTGAACACATCCAAAATGAGGTGAGTTTCCTTCAAAACATTCTATATTGATTTCCTTAGATTTTAAGTATTCCATTTAACTCACTTCATACAAAATCATGACACTGTATTTCATATAGGTATGCTTTAAAATTTAATCTACTAAATCAGTTTAATGGTATATGTTGATTATCAATTAGTTATGTATATGAAAATTTTATTTTATATAAGTTAATTTGTAAATGTCATGATTTTTATTATTTTCATTATTTTTCTTTTTTCATTTTATAACATATAGTTTACTATATTTTTAGTTATTTCAGGATCATTGGTTCACACCTCATAATCAGTATGTTTGATATTTTCTTCTACTATCATCAGGATTTGAATGACTACGTTATTTAGAGGGGATTAAAGTTATTTTTGTAGGGTATTTTAGCCTTTGAAAAAGAGGAATCGGTTATTGGTGACTTTATTTTATAGTTGTAATTATCAATACATCCCTGAAATGAGTGTCTTGCATGTTAATTTTTGACATGTATATTATTCTATTTTAGCATATATAGTACCCAATTTATGTCATATTATGGTTTTATTTTAGAAAAATGATATGTTTATTTTATTAATCTATTTCATTATATATAGTAATCAATTTAAATCTGTTACTGTTTGTTTCCATTATTAGTTATTTCCCATTTTGTGATTAGGCAATTTTTTCAGTCAATTTTATTTGTATATTGATTTGTCATCTATGATTATTGTAAACAAGAATACCCATTTTATTATGTCATTTGATTTTCCAGTTTACCAGATAACAGAAATTTACATTAGGCATGTAATATTCCTGTAAAATAGAATTCAAAATTTATGAAATCTTATGATCGGTTACGGTTAAACAGAATATCCTATTTCTGAATACTGATGTTTGTTTCCAGATTTCCAGTTTTTGTATTATACATATTATGTTCCAAAAAATGTTTATCTAATTGTATGATATATCATTTTTTTCTGATTCAAAAGAAGAGTATAATACAAAGGACACATTCCAGTTTTGGGATGTAATTAAGTATCATGTTACAGATATGCATATGAAAATAGATATGTCAATTGTTTTATTCCATTGGAATTATTCTGATTGTAACTATTATGATGTTCTTCTGTTGCATGTCACTGTTGTTTTATTGTGGTATCTCATGGGATGTATTCATTTCAGTGTGTTTCTTTCTGTTGTACGAGAAGTCTACAACAATGTCGTCCCACACCAGGAGCTAGCTGCATCGTCATTTCATGAAGGGAAGATCACACTGGAAAAGCCCGATGTGGTGGTGAAGTCCAAGTACACTTTTGGATCAATTCATGGAATTATTTTGAATAAATCCATCCCTTTTTCTCTACAGTAATTAATTTCATTATTTATTAGTATACAATATTTATTTTAAACAATTTTTGTATCTGCAGATTGACATATTGGCAAATTTTATAGGCTGGGAGATTCTGGAATATTACCTCTTATCCCACCGCAAAAACACCAATGAAATTTATTTCTAGGTTAAACAATAACTCTATTTTATTGAACTATTTTTAATTTGATCTTTAAGATTTTTACATCTATATTTCATGCATTGTTATACTGTACAAAAACTCATTAATAAGAAATCAGTGAACCATTCCCCCGGTTCATCTTTGACGTTGTTCGGATCTTCTCAACACGTCAAGTTGATTGAGAGCACCTCTAATTTTTTTAGTCAAACGAATGTACTCTTTCTTTTCTGCATTCGATGTTGTTATAGTGCTTTTACATATATGGTACACAAAAGGATACAATGGCTACATGATTCATCATTGCAATGACTATTCCATTTTCAGTGGATTACAATCCAACTCAAATTGATTCGAGATGATCAACTGGTTCAGATTCTAGCATCAGTATTGACTACAATGATTATTCCATGTGTAGGGGATCACTGGCCGTATTGATACCCTAGACAACATCCATATAATGGTGAGGGTGTACAACCTCATGTAATTGAACATGCTGGATTTCATTCCAGTCCAATATCAATTCGATACATTATGTCATAAGAACTTATTCTATACATGTTTGTCTCTAATTCTAATTTATATCATGTATTGTTGAGTCATCATTACTTACTTGAGAGTTCTCTTGAAAGAAATATTATTTGTTCTTTTTTTTTTATTTCTATTTTATATATTATGTTTTCCAGTTCTATGTATTCTATTTAACTATAACATATTATGTTTTGAAATCTAATCAATTATTCCATGTTCTGTTGTTGGCATCACTATGTCTTCAATTACAACATTATTTATCATCATTATACAAATTAAAATTTTCAATTTCAATTTTCTTTTATTTCATTTAATTAAAATCTCCATGGTGAAAATAATTTGTTATTTCTTATAGACTATTCTTCATCTTTTGATATGTATTTATCCAATAATTATTCTACATTCATAATGATGTCTACATATTTTATCTAATTTTATTCTAATAATAAGTATCCGTATTTTTTTTGATTTCAAACTATTGAATATTTATGTTCATTATTAACATTGAAATGTAGTATTGTATTCTTAAAAAATGCATTGGACCATATCACCGTGCAAACGTATAAATAATTTTTTTATATCTCTGTGTGAATGCACAAGAGTGTATAAGTTTTTTGTAAAATGGAGGCATGTGTGGAAAAAATCCAAGTCGTGATTTCTGGATTGTGGAGTCCACTCAACAAATCAAGGAACTGTAAGCTCACAGTTGTTAAAGACTTGTCTACCTAAATACCTTCTAATATCTTGACCTACACTTTTGGTGTTATTCAAAGGGGAATATGGATCATTTCCACTAGAATTTCATGGAAACTAGACATTACGAGTTCAATGGTGAGGGATATTAGGGCTTGATAAAATAGTGGGAAACTTAATAATAATTAATTATAATACTTTATCAAGAAAGTACTGAAAAATATGCTCTTTTAATTTGTGGAATCAATATGAAAAACTCGTCAACCACATTTTCACTACGATCAATTATGGATAAAGACAATATCATTACCGGAAGTAACATTCATGAATGGATTAGGTGCCTTCGGGTTATTCTGTGACATGAGCGAATGCTTTACATGATAGATTCTCAACTTCCAGATTTGCCTACCCAATGGGTGAATGATGAATATTTCATAGTCTATGATTAGCATTTTATTGATGCACTGGATGTTCAATGTTTTATGATATCTTCAATGTGTAGTGAGATCATGAAGTCCAATGAAGATGTGGATGCCTATAGATTGATCGAGCACCTCTGTGGTATATACCATGAGAGAGTAAGCCATGAAAGGATTGAGATCTTCAAGGCTCTATTTCAGAACAATCATGGAGAGGGTGCCCCAGTTGGGGCTCATATAGTCAGGTGCATTGAAAAAATTGAGCACTTGGAGGTTCTAGGGTTTAACCCCGCTGAAGAACTGGGTACCGATCTGATTCTTTCATCACTTCCACAGAGCATCTCTAATGTTGTTGTAAATTTCAACATGAACAACATTGAGAAGCCTTTTCTGATCTTCTTATCCTCATTCTCCAAGAGCACAATGATATGATGTGTGAAAAGATTTATTTCCTTACGGTGAATAAAAGTAAAGCTAAGGTGAATACCATTAACCCCAAATATTGTTTAAGTCCCTATATGAAAAGTAAGAACAGAGGGGAAGCAAGTGAACATGAGGCTGTTTGTTTCGCATGTGGAAAGAAAGACCACTAGAAGAAAAACTGCACCCATCCAAGGAAGAAAGGGTAAGCATCAAGTGCATTTTTTATCGAATATAATCTACTGATTTCTACCAATAGGGTATTAGATACTACTTGTTTTTCTGAAATCGTTATCCAAATATAGGAACCAAGTAGATTCAGAATGATTGACCGAGGTGAGTTGGATCTGTGAGCTTGCCATGGGGCCAGACTCGCTGCTATAGGTGTCAGAGACTACCACCTCACATTGACTTCTAGGATGGTCTCGGTATTGAAAGGATGTTATTATGTACCCTCTATAACTAAAATCTTTATTTTAGCATCCAGATTAGATACTGATGGATTCGTCTTCATGTTTGTAAATGAATGTTGCAATATTTATAAAGATAACAATTATTTTGGTATGGAACATTTATATAATGGCCTTTATGTGATAGACTACAGAAACTAGATAATGAAAATTGATGACAATGTTAATTCACATGACTCATACCACACCCATATTTGGCATCATCGGCTAGCTCATGTTAATGAGAAGCATTTGACAAAATTACATGAAGATGGGTATTTATAATCTTTCATAATAAAACCACTTGGTGTATGTCATGCGTGTCTACAAGAAAAAATGACCAAATCCCCATTTAGCGGGAAAGGTTAAAGGGCTATAGAGCTTCAAGAATTGGTTCACACAGATGTGTGTGGACCATTTCCAGTTGAATCAAGGGGTGGGGTCTTCTACTTTATATCTTTTACTAGTTATTTTAGTAGATATGGATATATTTACTAAATGAGGTATAAGAAAGATTCATTAGATCGGTTCAAAGAGTACATGAATGAAGTTGAGAACCTACAAGGTAAAAATATTAAGAAAATCTACTCAAACAAAGGAGTAGAATATCTTAATCAAGACTTCATTGATTTATTACAGGAGTTTGGGATTCTATCTCAACCCACTCTTACATACACGCATAAGTGGATTGGTGTAATTGAAAGGAGGAACCACACCCTTTTGGACATGGTGAGATCAATAACGAGTCATGTGAGTCTTCCATTATCATTTTAGGGAAATGAATCACAAACAACAACACACATACTAAAACCAGTACCAACGAAATCAATTAATGGTATTCCATACAAATTTTGGAGTGGATGAAAAGCCATGTTATCAAATTTACATGTGTGGGGCAGTGAAGCATTTGTTAAGGCCTCTTCAGGTAAAAAATCTTGCACCATGAGGAACAAAGTGTACATTTATAGGATATCCCATTGAAACAATGAGATATTACCTATTCAAACACTCATATAAAAAGGTTACAATGGAAGTACAAGACATATTCCTTGAGATGGAGCACATCTTGGAAAGAGATAGTGGTAGTGAGATAGACTTCGATGAAGGTGAGGTTCATGATACACATGATTTGGTACAAGAACAGATTCCACAGAGCACTGTGGAAGAAAAATCTATTATAGAGACACAATAAATGCGTAGGAGCACGAGATAGGTGAGATAAGAATAATGATATGGTTTTCTTGTCACCGAGGATGGTGACTAATTATTTTTTGACAATGATGATCTTATTACCTACAAGGAAGCAGTTTATGTCACATACATTTCCATGTAGAAAGAAGCCATGAATTCTAAAATGGATTTCATTTACCAAAACTAAGTCGGGATTTTGGTTGATCCTGCAGTAGATGTAAATCCTATTGGTAATAAATTTGTATTCAAGAAAAAAACTGGACATGGAGGGACATGCCAACACATATAAGGAACGACTGGTTTCAAAAGGTTTTAGACAACATCAAGGAATTCAATATAATGAATCCTTTTCACCGGTTGCAATTATTAAATCCTTTAGATTCCTATTGACCATTACTTCTTACCATGACTATGAAATTTGGTAAATGGATGTCGAAACATTATTCATTAATGGGAACCTTCAAGAAGATGTCTACATGACACAACCTGAAGGGTTTGTGACTCTAATGGATTCCAACAATTAATGCAAGTTTCAAAAATCCATTAATGGATTAAAGAAATAATCAAGGTCATAGAAAATTTGTTTTGATGAAGCCGTAACAGAATTTAGATTTGTTAAGAAAGAATGTGAGCCTTCTGTCTACAAAAGGTTTAGTGGGAGTGCAGTCATTTTCCAAACAGTATATGTTGATGACATATTACTAATTGGAATGAAGTACCTGTCTTAAAGTCAGTTAAGGCATGGTTTGATCAATGGTTCTCTATGAAAGACTTGGGTATGGTATCATACATTCTTGGGATCAAGATACATCGTGATAGATCCATGAGAATGTCGGGACTGAGTCAATGTACATACATTGAAAAGATACTGAAGAGATTTAATATGGAATAATCCAAGAGGGGACTATTTCATGCGTCAAATGTCATTCATCATTCTAGGAAAATGTGTCCACTGAAACATAAGAAAATAAATAAAATGGAAACGATCCCATACACATTCTTTATTGGGTCAATCATATATGTTATGCTATGTACAAGGATAGATGTTGCTTACGCATTAAGTGTGGTAGGCAGATATCAAGATGATCTAGGAGAGAACCATCCGATGGCAGTAAAGAATATCCTAAAGTATCTAAGGTTTACTAGGTATATGTTTCTGGTTTATGGATGAGATGAATATCTAGTCATCAGAGGACATGTAGATTCTAGTTTTTACACTAATCAAGATGGCATGAAGTCGGAGACTGGATACATCATCAGTTTGGATAGTGGTGCAGAGAGATAGAAGAGCTCAAAGAATGGTATGGTAACATATTCTACAGTAGATTCCAAGTATATCACATCTTATGAGGTTGCTAAAGAAGAATTATAGAGGCAAAACATCATCCAAGAGCTGGATGTAGTACCTAGTAGTACAGATCCTATAACACTATTGTGATAATAATACAACGGTGGCACTTGAAAAAGATCCATGATCACATCAGTGGAAAAAGCACATATTTTGGAAGTATCATCTCGTGAGGGATTTTTCTCAAAGAGATGACGTTGTAGTGAGTAGTATTTCCATATAAGACAACATAGAATACCCCTTGAATAAATCCTTGACTTAGTAGAAACATGACCATCTTGTGAGGTCTAATAGACTAAAAGATGTATGCAGTTGGCTCTTGTCCAAGGGGGAGTTTGTAAGAGTTGGTGTCCTAAGAACCAACTATTTGTACTTTTATTACGTGAATATACCCTTATTAAATATTTTAATTGTTATGCATGATTAAAATATACTAATGTCCTAGAATATTTGTTGCATTAATAGGTCATGGAATATCCACTCTATGAAGAGAACCTTGAAATGTTATAACAATATTATTAAATGAAGGTCTATGGTTGGATAACATAATATGATAGGACACATAGTATACAGACCATCATGTGCGAGTAATCATAAAAATATGAGACTCTCTCTCATGGAGTTCACACTTGGTAATCTCCAAGATGACAGATTATGAGAACAGACCCACTAGTAGTAATTCTGCATGTCTGGGTGTAATCATACATTGCTATCTACGAGCATGTGTAAAGGTCCTTAGAATAGAATATTATCATTAACTCCTATCATGTCTTATGCACTTAGACTAGCTGATGAAAATTGTCATAATGACAATTGGTGAAAAGTAGGGTACGTTTGGTGCATCATGAATGACATGTCATTAATGGATATGTCGAGAAAGGATTTGTCCCTTCCATATTTATGGAATTAGATATCTTGTCCCCTTTGATTGAAATAGAACTATTTCCCAAATTCTATGGCCATGGTGTAATGGTGAGTTTATTTCTGGAAGTCAAAGAATTAATGATCAATAATATAGGTTCAGGACACTTCCATGAAACCTTCTTGATGAGATATTGAGACAACATGATTAAATTACACGGTAAGCGTTCGTATGCAGTGACAGATCAATGTGGCGTCACCATCATTATCTTGGGTGACTTGACCCATTTGAAGATAGTAATATTAGACTATAGGAAATACCACCTAATGCCAATGAGAAATAGGCCTAGAGGGTCACACACTAAGTGTATCAAAGTTTCTCAAGTGGAATAAAGATTATTCTTGTATGTGGTTTAATAATTATTCATTGAAGCCTTAATCATTTTAATGTAGGAGGAAAAACAAAATGAAAACAAGTACATGTTGTGTACTAATGATTACACGCTGTGTAGTTTTTCTTTTGGAATGGAAATGGAAAACAAGTACACACCGTGTATTAATTATTACACCCCATGTAGTTTTATGAAAAAACAAGTACAAGCCATTATTAATTATTACACGCCATGTATTTTTTCCAGTCAGGTTTCTGTGGAAATAATATTGTTTTATTGAATGATATTTATTATAATCAGCGTGGGTGCATGTTAAAGAATTAATGATTCAACATAGGTGTTTTCGATAAGTGTTAATGAAATAAATAAAATGCGTAATGTGTTTATTTATTTTCATAAATATATAACCTCAAACCTGATTTTAAATATCCTCACAACCCCAACACTTTTCCCTAATCGTTGTGTACAATAATTATGGGGAATTCTCTCCATACCGAACGAACTCCTTCCTCCATGAACTCCCTCAAGACTGAGAGAGATCCTCCTCCATCATATGAGGACGATCTAAGGAAGACAATTGAAGCAATGTTTTTTCCATGGTAGCAGTCGGAGACTCCTTTGGAGACATCAAAAGATACGTGGTGAATGTGTGGATCACCGCTAGAGGAAGTCTTCCCATGGACTCTACGATGCCGCGACGGATCACATTGGAACGTGATTAGAAATATCGACAATTAAATAACACCATAAAAGGTACTTGTTGTAAATTAATTAAATTAATTATAATCAACCTATTATGATTCTCCTTTGTGTTTCCAGGACTATTATTCTTTTTTTTTTCTAATTCGGTGATTCGATCCATGGATTCTGGCATTCATCGTCATATTGATCCTAGATTCATCATTGCTAAGGACAAAAATCCAAGTGGGCACATCCACCCACAAACTTCTACTGCCCCTGAAACCTTCGCCTTTCGCCATCACAAATTGCTTGTCTCAAATAACTGCATTTCCCGTAGTGCTTCAAAAGTATCATATCATATTATAATTTATAAATATTTTAACAATTTAAAAACATATTTTATATTTAACATAAATTTTTAATCTATATTTAAATCAAAAATTAATTTAAAAACTATGATTTTTATTTATTCATAAATCACATATAGATAAATGATTTCTGTATAAATCTATGGGAGTATAATTTTTAATATTTTATGAATAAAATTGTTTCCATAAAGACATAAATAAAGGGAAATTTTTTTATAAATTCTAAAATATATTTTATCCTAGTAATAAATTATTCCAATTAAATAATGGAAATTTATCAATTAGGATAAACTATTTCAAACCTCGATACTAAATGTACCACACATAAATCCTTGATATGCAATTTCTTAATTTTATGTTTTATTTTGAAATCATATTTCAATACTAACTCTATCATGTTTTATAATTAAAATTAAATAATTTAATCTTTTTATATATCTCAATTTTAAATAAAAATTTCCTTGGACAATTTCCCAATCCATTATTTTATTTTATATCTTTTATCAAATCACACTTGAATTATTATAAAATATATCATTGTTATAAGAAATGAAATGATCCATGTAATTTTTAAAATAGAAATCGTTTTTGGGAAATACACAATTTTAATGTTTTTTTAACTATCTAAAACACTTGTAAAAACAAAATGAATGTTTTTTAATTAACAATGACCCATTTTTGTGAGTGAAAACTATTTAAATTCCACTAAAGGACTAATTAAAAAGTTATTATTTTTTCATAAATAAAATAATTATTTTAAGATTAAATATCATCAAATATATATTGTAAATTTTCCATTAACAATTTGATATTCCCTTTCACTTCTACTTGAGATTAGTTGTGACCCGGGAGACGAAACCACCAAACACATTTATCTTATGTATCCATGATATATATAAATACCCAAAAAATATTATAATGACCCTATCTTCCTCCTATATTCATACAGTAATATGTAAAAGTGATGCCAATTAGAGGGGAGGGTGAGTAAGATAGATCATTAATATAATTTAAATAATAACATTTAAAACGATAAATCTCATATATAAATGTAATATAACAAGAACGGATTGAATTTCTATTATTTTACAAAAAATGATCATTAATGTCTCTTATACTTTCATCCTACTAAAATAATTATTTATAAAAATATTAAATTCTAAAATACATTATATCTTAGTATTTGATTTTACAATGTATTTTTTTGTTTCTTGATATATTATTTTAGTATACAAAGAATTTCAAGTATCATTAGATTATATTCCTAAATGATAATTATAACTTTGGTCGATGGAATATACTTTTCAAGCATTATCTAATAATAATTACAATGTTATGAACTAAATCACTTTGTACTGACCTTCACTACAATGTATTTTAAATAAACTCAAACAATTATGTGGGTTATAATTCCATAACATGATTAGTATTTAGTGATAATATGTTCATCTAACATTTTATCTTACTTTATTTTATAAAAGAACATTGTAAACTAGTGTAATTATTCTTTACAATATATGCATCATTATCAGATACATTAATCAAACTAAATAATTAGTACATTTTAAAACAAATTCATTTAAATCTTTATATTTCCATCATTTATTTTAATTGAAAAAATTTCAATAATATCTCATTTCACTATAACCACTTCAAAAATAAGGTAACACGATTAAATATTTTAATATAAGAATCATACATTCATATTTTTGTGTGTGTCAAATTATCTACATATCCAAAACATTCCCCATATTCAAATATAAACATTAATTAAATGAAACACTAAAAATTCCTTCAAGTATTTATATAAATTGAAAAATACACAACATATGTAGTTAATTCATATTCCCAATTAAAATATACAATATTTCACTATTAGAATCTTATTTATAATTCAATTACATAATAATAAATTAAAATTTTAATTTTTTATTATATATAACTCTTTATTCCTGTAAATTTATTTTATAATTTCTTATAATATCATTCTTTTCTATCAGTTGTGAGGTATAATTATAGTTGATCTCTATCTTTATAATTAAATGTGACATTATATACTTTAGATATAATTATTCATTGTTAGGGAATGCATATAATTTTATATTATGTTATTATATTATAGTAATGGTTTTTTAAAATAGATATTGTATCTCATATTATATCTCCATTCCCATTTTCTATTTTATATCAATTTATTATTGTTGAAAAATATTTTCATGTTCCCAAATACTTTAACTGACATCTCCTCCTTCAATATTTCATTCTCCAAAATAAGCATCTATTCTTTTTTCCTTATGTGTAATAATATTACATTCATATTTTATCTAAATATATCCTCTATTATAATGATGTTATCAAATAATATTCAATAACTCCAATTTATCCTTCATAATTTTTTTCATCTTTGTTCATTCTTCCATAACCCCATAAATATAATGCATTTTCCTTTACTTTTGGATCTCATTCCATCTCTAATTTTAATTCCATTATTACTCATGGAACTAAACTAATCATCCAAAATATTAAAAACATATATATGTATTATCCAATTTTTATTTATGTGATTTATTTTCTCTTATTATTTATATGTTGTGTTAAACTTCATCATCACATCACATGTTACTTCTTTATAATTTTGGGAAAAAAATTTAATAATTTTTTATAAGATAATGTGTTAAATATACCTTTAATGTGTGTATCATGAACATAGATATTAAATTGTAAATTATTATTTTATACTAGAGTACTCTTATCAAAAAAAAATTATTAATTATTTTATTCATTTATTTAAACATACAAACACCAATCACTTGTTTATGTCCCATTACACTATCTCCATATTTAGATATTTTCATTTTTTTCACCTGACTGTATTATTATTTTTCATTTATCTATATAATTGAAAATAATTTGAAATGATGGTTGATTAAATTGTTAAAAAGACATGTGAATTACATCTTAATGGTATTTAATTTTGATATAAAAAGGAAGATCATATTATATTTGATGGGGGTAAAGGCCATATGATAGGAGTCATTAGGGGGTTTTCAATATATGTATTCATCCAATATTAAAATTTCATGACATTAATATTATACAAAATTTAATATCTACTCAACTATGGTAAATTTTGTTTTCCAAGAAATTTTTTTTCACATAAACAATTCATATATAGATACTTTAATCCATGCCTATATTTTGATATAAAAATCCAAATTCATAAAAGAATATTTTAAAAGTATCACCCAAATGTGGGGAGATTTATGGTTTTGTTTAACTAACTATTCCCAATCATGGTTGATTATAACACGAATTCATAGGAATTATATTAGTTTTAAACATAACACTCATGAATATAAAGAATGATTGGATTTTTTGATACATCCTATTTATACATTTTCGTTCTATTTTTTGTAGAACTATAAATTATATATCATAGATCAATTTCAAAATCATGTTTGAATGTATATGTCCAATAAATACAAATCACTCACATAATTAAATATTGATTTTTTACACTATTCACTTCTTCTTTCTGTGAACAAATAATTATCTAGTTATTAATATAATCAAAAAATTTATTCAAACAACTTTATCATTCTTCATGGATATTTATTTCTTTTTTGGAAATGATTATATAATGATAAAAAATTAATATTACTAAAATAATTTTCATAAACAATTATTGATATTGAAATTTGAACTCCCTATAATCTTTTATAAAAATTTGTATCCTCCATATACTTCATCCCACTAAGGCCCTGAGTCTAGATGGGTTCCACGACCTTTTCTTTAAACAATACTGGCACATTATCGGTCCCAACATCTGCAACTTGATGAAACATATCTGGGCTGGGACTACTAGAATTGATGCCATCAATGCAATTATCCTTGTCCTTATCCCCCAAATCAGGAAACCTCTGGAGATCCCTGATTTTGGACCCATTAGCCTTTGAAATGTCTCTTACATGATCTTCTCTAGGATCCTCGTCAATCGGATGTGACCTTGGCATCCTGATATTATCTCTGTGAGTCAGAGTGCTTTTCTGGCCAAGAGAATTATCACTAATAATATAATTATGGCCCATGAAGTGTTCCATTCCATTAAATCACGCTCTACAACAAAAAGAGGAACCATGGCCTGGAAACTGGATATGACCAAAGCCTACGATAGATGGAATGGCACTTCATTTGTGTTGTCATGCGGAAAATGTGTTTATTGCTAAATGGATAGATATGGACATGGAAGGCATGTCGACTATCTCATTCAAAATTACGGTCAATGGGGAGCTCACCAAGGGATTCTCCCCAACTCGAGGCCTCCGCCAGGGAGACCCTCTCTCCCCTTTTCTCTTTGTACTGGTGGCTGATGTGTTTTCTAATCTTATTTCTAGGCCTGCAGCCTCTAATTCTATTCATGGAGAAAAGGTCTGCCATGTCAGCCCTGCAGTGTCACATCTTTTCTTCGCCGACGACTATCTCCGGTTTTCCAGAGAAACAATTAATGAATTTCGGGTGATCATCCAAGCGATCCAACAATATGAAAGGGCGTCTAGCCAATCGACCAATCATGGAAAATATGGAATCTCCATTAGTTCTATAGTGCCTCTGTCTAAGAGGGATGAGCTATGCGCATCTACTGGTATCCATATGGTTGTGAAACATCATAAGTACCTTGGGCTTCCCATAGGGATTGGCAGATCCAAAAAAGAAATCTTCGCAACTCTTGTGGATAGGATCAAGAAAAAATTTATAGGATGGTCCTACAAAGGAATCTATAAAGAGGGAAAAGAGACCCTCTTAAAAGCCTTCATCCAGTCCATCCCCAGCTACTTTATGTCCCTGTTTAATATCCCAACTCTCATAATCGACCAGGTCCACACACGCACTGCCAATTTCTGGTGGGGGAGGCATGATGGAAGGAATCGACCCCACTGGTTGGCCTAATATAAATTATGCAAATCCAAGTCAGAAGGAGGTATGGGTTTCCGGAATCTTCATCATTTAAATGATGCAATGTTGGACAACTAAGGACAGATCCTTCTTAACCATCCATCATCTCTTTGTGCACGGGTTCTCCGAGATAATTACTTTCCCCAAACGGACTTCATTTCTTCCTCTCTTGGTCCCCATCCCAGCATCCTTTGGAGAAGCATCTGGGGGTAAAAGGCTTCTGGAAACAAGTCTAGGCTGGAGGATTGGGTCTGGCTCAGCGGTCAATATTTGGACTGATCCTTGGATTTTTGATAATGATGGTATGCGGGATACATCCCCAGTCCAACAAGGTCCTAAAAATTTCACTGTCAGCTTCCTCCTCTCTGACCAGGGATAGGGGTGGTGTATGGAAAAAAACATTGATTGGTTTAATGAAAGGGATCAAAGAATCATCCTTAGCATTCCTTGGGCCCCTGATGCAGCCCCCTACAAGATTTTTTGGATTAATGATATCTCTGGAATGTACACTATGAGGTCCAGTTACAGACTGGCCCTTGGCAGCCACTTAGTCAGCCAAGATGAGGGACATCAGAATTTGATTTGGAAGCTCAAGGGTCCCCCTAATGTTCGCCAATTTTGGTGGCAGATCTGCACGGGTACTCTCCCAACTCTGAGCCTCCTCGCTTATCTCCATATGTCCAGTACTTACTTTTTCACTTCTACCCGAACATTCGAGAAACTCCTTTGCACACCATCATTCTCAGCCCAAGAGCACAGAAAATCTGGAGTAAATGGGCACCGTCTTTAGCTGCTTCCATGACATCGGCCTCTGACCTTCCCGATCTTCTGACGTGCTAGTGCTACTCTCTTTCCTCGGCTTCTTCAGGTTCACTTTTCACTCTGGAAATGATTATTTGGGTCCGGCACAATGATGCTATTTTTCATCAAGCCCACAAACCCCCCAAATTCTGGATTGAACGGGCCACCTCCTAGATTGAGGGAAGGAAAGGAAACAATGGACACTTTATGCAAGGAGTTACCCTCCCCTTCCCCACTCATTGGAATCCCACAACGGAATGGAATCTTAAGATTAACGTGGATGCGTCGTGCCCAAAGGTTGGGCTTGTTTCTCTCAGTCTCCTGGCCCATAATCATCTGGGGAAAATCCTTGATGAAAAGTACGAACCACATCAAATTTTTTTGGAAGCTGCTATTACTGAGGCTATGGCCATCCTTGCTTGTATGTTTCTCGCCTTGGAATGTGGATGGAGTGATATCATTGTTGAGTCCAACTGCTTTACTGTATTCGATGCTATCAACCACAATAAAGGTGGGCTCCAATATTTTGGCATCATCATTAGGAGAATTCTCTCTCTTCATCAACTCTTCTCTTTATGCACCTTATCCTTTACCAAAATGAAAGAGAGAAATCCAATCAGCTTGCGACCACAGGCCCTTTCGAATTCAACCAACTCTGGATGGAAAATTTCCCTTCATGGATTTGCACTTGTACATCTGCTGATTTTAGTCATTAATGTTTCTTGGTTTAATCAAAAAAAAATACTCTCAATTAATTCCCACTTGTTTCTATATATGAGAACATATAAAGACATTTCCACATCATTTAATTCATTCTTTTTATAACACTAGGTAATTCTATCAATGTACAATGACTTTACAATGATAATGGATGGTTCATGTATATTTTTCTAATTTATCCAATATTCATTATTATTTTAATAATATATATTAAAAAACAGATAAATTAAAACCATTAGAAATTTTTTTATGTAGATTCTAATAAAAAACTATAGAAACTATCAATTCCACGTTATTATTTTTTATCTTCCAAAATTTTTATTTTCATTCCAATAATATAAATTTTCATATTATAAAGATTATATAAATTTACAAATGATGGTTCACTCTAGGGGAAGTGCGAGAGTGGTGAATTGGTGAACAACATTTACGTCTTATATTTTTCAAAAATAACATTGATGTTTCATAATCGTTTTCATATAATGATGTGGTATGTTTTCCTTTTTCAATGTGATGGATAGTGAAAAAATTGAACTATAATGGATATGATTGTTTTTAGGGTTATCCAATATAAATAATGAATATAACCTATGAATGGAAATGAATAATCTATTTTCATTTCATAAACTATAGTTTTTGGAGGACTATAATGAGTATGTTACTTAATAATAAATAAAAAATTATTTCTATAAATATGATGGTCATTTGATATATATACACAATTACAAGTAACATTAAACAACCAAAAGGATATTCTCAATATCTTTGTTTGTATTTATATAAGTTAAACGAAAATTCAACAATTTTTAATCTCTATATATAAATAATTCAATTATCAGTATTCATAAATTAATTCTTCCAATAAATATCTCAAAATTGAAAAATTAGAATATATTGAATCCTTAAAAGATATTATAATCAAATCCCTTGATTCCCAAATTAATGAAATATCTTCATGTAGTTAATAGAAATCATTCCCTATATTTTAAGAATATACCATGGAACAACATTATATAAGAATTAAGACCTTTTACGTCTTTAATGATGATGATAAATCATAATATAAATTTTTTACACATCCAGAATTGATAAAATGAAGTTCTTCATTGAACAATTCTTCCATTAATTCTATCATATATTACATCTAATAATTTTTTTCATTATTGGAATATAAAATTCCCACAAATGTTAAATAATTTTCTATTTTAATAAATTAAAACCAATATAAATGATCCTAAAATAACAACTAGACAAATTTAAATTATTATTAAATTTTTGGACTTTTTTTTATCACATCTAAATCAAAGTTTATAGGAATATTAAAACATGTGGTCATGTAAAATATCATTATAACAGAAAAAATTGACATCATAAAAATAATATATATTTAGTTTTAATATCTTAACACACTGGGAACTAATATTATAGCCTTGGGACCTGTAGGTTAGTATCCATATAAAACCAAACCAGGGTATCAACTACTACGTATTGATATATTAGTTATTCATTTACTTCTTTGGGAATTATATAAGTCATCTTGTGAGAAGAAACACAGTATGTGTTTCCCTATGTTTAAGATTCATTTTCCAATTAGAATCCCCAAAGAGTATCCATTGGATTCAACATTCTTAGAAAAAATCTATGACTTCCATATATCTTAGTAATTTTATCCATTAATTATTAAATCTTTAAAATAACTCATGGTATTTTAAATATATCATTTACCAAACATAAATTCTTATGTCAGCATGTTCGTAAATGTGTATTAAAAATAATAACTATCTAAAAAATATAAAAAAATTAAAAAATTTAATGAATTAAAATTGAAAAGATAACTCAACCATATTATACATCTTTTAGAGGGCCTTTAATATTATCTCAATAATATCTCTGATTTCATTTTATTTAAAACCAACAACGATTATTATATCCACCTCTTAATATCATATATCTATTATAATTAATATAAAACATTATTATATTTAATTATATAATATAATACATATATTCTTATTATTAGATTAATATATAATTATTAGTTATATGACTACCTGTGAATAATTAATATAGAAATCAACTATTGTTAAATTATATTCTCAATTTTATCTATTAATTTATTTTTTATGTGAAAATATTCTAATAACAATTTTTCCAAATCTATTTAAAACATCAAATGAATGTAATTTATAAAAAATATATATAATGAAATAATCTTTAAAAAATTACATAATTTTAATTCATCGAACACATATAACAATTATTGAATGAATATATTTCACAATTATTTTTCCCACAAGAAATAATATCCTTAAAAAATGTGAAATATTTTTTCAATTCATTGATTATTAATTTCATCATTTCCTTTTAAAACCCTATATAATTATTAATAGATATTTTACTGAAAATAATACCACATCCCAATGTAATGTGATACTAAAATCTAATTAGTAGGAATATCTTATAAAAATTATCATTCAAAATTTTTTTTCTGAGAATATCATCCACTTGTTTTTATATTTCACTATTTATTTAAGATATTATTCATTTAATTCTCTTTTACCATGTGATAATTCATATTATAATGTTTTATCACGATTGTTAGAATAGATTATTAGAAGGATACATCATACATTGACTACTATAACCTCTATCAACTATAACAAAATCATTTAAATAAGAAATTCAGTATCTAATATCATTAAATCATTTATGTAAAATTATTATTTATTAAAATTTAGTATAAATTTTTTTCTACTCATTGTGGACTAATTTAACTATTATTGAAAAATAGTTATAAATTATTTTCATAATAAGATAAATCCACCTGATGTTGGCTCACTATCATCCATTCTTCCTGGTTTTTCAACATTACTGAGTCAATAATGATCAAAAATATTTTTTATATTTTAAAGTAGTTGAGAAGTAAAAGTGACTTTAATGGTATTAGGATCTAACATTCAAAATAATATTATCATATTACCATGAGAAATAAACCATGGATAAAAACAACATGCCCTCAAGGGATCACCTCAATAATTAGATTGTGGAAGATAGCATTGAGTGTCTATAATATGATTAGGTAGGGATTTTCCCCCAAACCAATATTCCCCTAAAAACATAAAATTAGTGTAAAAATACATAGTCAAAATTCCTACTAAAATATCACATCATTATATCCCAACAATGATGAAAATAGAAACATCATAAAAATTGACTAATAAAATACCAATATACTTATTATTGAAAAATAAATATAAAATTATTCAAATAATAATAATTTTTCATTAATTAAATCTCTTATATTAAATATTCCTTTGAATAATAACATTATAAAAATATTAATCCTATAATTTATTTACATTTTTCTATAAAATATAATATTAAATAATTAATTGTGTTCCTTTCACAATCATGATCTATCCAACACAACGTTTTTAAGAGTTTGATAAAGATCAAAAAATGAGTAACTGAAATAATCCTACATCCATGGGATTCAACTTAATGTGAGAATAAATCAAAACATAAAAGAATTATATTCGAAAACAAAATGTTTCATGAACTATATTTTAATGAATTAGATAAATTACATAAATAATATAATTTAGAAAATAAGGATTTTCATACCCATCTCCTGCAATAATTTGACCACCATTAAATATATGTAGCCCATTTGTATGGCCATAAAAATTGTTATGGTCAATAAAATGTTTTTATATATTAACGCTACTCATTTCATGAGTTACAATATTTTTAATAATTTTCTATTAATTTTATAATTAATTTTTTAATGATTATGCAATAACATTCTATGATAATAACTCCACTTTTCATCAACATATGATGATCAACTAAGCATGATATCATTTTGAGAGGGTGAGTGATGGATGTATCAGAGTATAACATTACTTTATGTTTTCATTCACATAAGATAATGAAAATGTGACATTCACATTGTTATAGAAAACAATAGTTCAAATCATGACATATATTATTCAAATATTATACAATATCTAATTCATAATCAATTCAACATACCACTTTTAGTAATGCCTCATCCAAACATTTACAATTCACCTTATGATACATCAGATTTTATAATGTATGTTTTCATATAAAAACATCAATTTTATACTTTTTGAAGCAATTTTTATAATTTCATTCTATAATTACATCACATTTTTTATGATATATATTTTCTAAAAAAATATATCAATAATTAATTTTAAAAAAATTTAATGAAAATTATTATAATTTAACAAATTCTTTCCCATTCATATAACCAAAATGTGTGATCACATGGGCATTTGTACCATTCATGACATTTATAAATTATGTAATTCCTAAATATATCGAAATACTGGCCTCCATCAAAGTATCAATATTACTCAATATACAAGAGGATATAATAATATTATTATTAAACACTTATAGATTTATATCAATGTCAACTAGTAATATAATATACCTGTTTTCATTTTAAAATTACTTGTATGTCTATGGAATTAATTTAATTAGAACAAAATTATTTTTTAGTCCCTTATAGATTGATCATACGGTATCAATTCTCTATGAGTAAACATACTAGGTGGATTGACACATTATAAGTTATTTTTATAAATAGATGAAAAATAATCATTCCCCATCCAAACAAATTATTAATTCATATTAACAAGGTCTAATAATTCCCATAATCTTTATCAATCTATCTTAATAGAGGGATGATATGTCATAAATAGCATATAAGAGGATAAAACCCATATTGTCTCATATATAATAGAATAATAATTCAATGAAATATCAACACACACCTGATTATATTATCCTCATTATTTCAAAACAAAAGTAATGAAGTATATTAATTTTATACCAGATATACCACCAAAATCATATTCGTGGAAATACCAATTAGATGCATGAAAACCTACCATGACAACCCCTTAGTGTATCTAGGTGGCATATATGACCAGTTAACAACTAAAAAAATCAGTTTATGACATTTAATCAAAATTTTTTCTCTATAAAATATCCAAAAACTATTATTCTTACCATTTCATTATAACTTTTGATACTCCATCATTGATATTGGAATGAAATAAGAAAATCTAATAATTTGAGAGATTTATTGTCATTCCACATTAAGAGATATATATATATATACACAACATAATAAATAATATTATTGTTCTTACATTTTTATATAACGTCATAAATTTTGAAATATTAATCTATTTAAAGAATACAAATGAAAACATACATATTTATTAATATAAACATATCATGTATGATTATCCATATATTTTTATAATGTTTAATACAATTTTATGGTATTTTAAAATTCATTTCATTTATATTTTATTCTAGAAACATATCAATGTGTACATATGATAAAACCATCAAAAGGTACTCATTTAGTGGTAAACATATATGATGAAAAGTTTTTTTGATAATGGTGAGATTTAGGATTCATGTTCTACATGTTTATCTATAAAAATGTGTTAATAAATATTCGTAAAATCAAAATAATAGATGATATAATGTTATTAAAATTTATTTTGGTTAAGAAATCATTATAATACTACTATTATCAGCATTCCCTAAAACATTTCATAACATTTTCCATTTATTTAATTTTTCTAAATAATTATATGTCTTTAAAATTACATTATTTAAATACTATATAGTTTACTTTTATATAAATAAAAATTTTATATTCGATATATTTGGATGTTTTTTATGTAATGTATGAAATTTATTGATGTTTCGTTTCACTAAGGATCATTTCCATTACAAATTTTGGATTTATAAGTGGATATTTGATTTTGAAATGATCAATATTTTAGATGTGTTTATGTTCAATGAGGTAGAATGGGTTTTTGAAGTTTGATATCAAGTGGCTCAACCTATATTATGAAACAGTCGCTGATATCAAACACCTCATAATAGTGACTGGTACCTAATGAGTTATAAAAATAACCAAATGGAATGGTTGTTCCAATGATACCCAATATTCCTAAAATAGGCACACAATATCATTATTTTTGTTTTTTATTAAGGGATTTTTGATATTTTCCATAAAAACGCATTTACCCCCCACAATTATCTATTAATTCAAACATAATTTTCAAAGCCCCTCTAGGATAAATTTTAATTGTTTTCTTGAAAATTTTGTACACATTCCTTTTATATTTATGAATCATGATGAAAAAAATATAGTTCTTCACACTGAATCACAATATTAATTATGGATTCATATCCACACTTATGTTCCCTCATCATGGACTTCAGAATATTCTCTGAATATTTAATTATTTGTTTCAAAATGATATTCACTAGTGGTTGTGGTAATTTATTCATAATCATCAGTATCAATTTTTTATTTTTAATATGTTATTTTTTTGGTTGTTTTATAAACTATTCATTCCAAGTTTGTGGAAGGATACTAAAATATGGTTATATATATATATATTTTAAATTTAGACAATGTAATGATTTATTATAATTATTTTCTGTACTATACTATTTAACATTCTGGTATTTCATGAGCTTCCATGCATTGTATTTCTATATATTGTTATAATTCATTCTATTTAATGGTTATATTGATAGATTGATTTAGTCATGTATTTTTTTTATATAGATATTTAGTGTTTCATGGAAGTCATGTTGATCAAGCAATATATATTATATTAATAGTATATTTTCTCCACCCTTACATTAATAGTCAATCTATGACTACAATATCATTCCTCTCATTTTCGTTAACTATATTAATAAACATTATTACATATTTTTAAAATGGTAATTGTTGTATTTAAAATCATTATTTTTTTAAATCATTAAATAATAAAAATGTAATTTTTTAAATCATAATTAATAATTATTTATTATTTCATAATTTTAAAATATTTTTATTATTTTATGTTTAGGGTTGATTCTTTAATATACAATAATTATTTGATATTTTTTATCTAAAATATTTATTTCAAGATCACATTTAGAAATTTTTTCATGTGTCCACAAAATGATATTTGGTGATGAACCTTATATTATTATAAATTGAGGATAATATTTTATATTTTAGTGTTATATTATACCCATCCTTTATGGATATATATTATAAAAATATTGTTAGTCCATATAGTAATCTATCCTTGGTTATATCCATATAGAATAATTGTGTTCAACATATCCATATTGTAATTTCTTGAAAAAATTGAATAAATTTTTTCCACATAGTATAAATGAAATAAATGTTAATGAACAAAACCATAACCTATTCTACGAGAGTACTTAGGGGTGACTTTGTCACATGGTATATTCTTTGAAAAGTGACCCATCTATTAATATGGTAATAGATTTATTCTTTCTAAGTAATTATTATAATATATTCATGATTTTATTATTAAGGTCAACTAAAGAGGGTTTTTAAACAAAAAGTAATTGATAAATATAATAATTTTTAAAATTGATTCCATATTAGACATCTTCCTCTTAAAAATAATCTATTAAAGAAATATTACATTTAATTTTACCATTTCTCTTCTATAACTCTCCCCTTCTCTAATTTTTATCCTATGTATGTTTTGTAAATAAATTAATAATATCACAACTAATGTATTGTGTATCATACAATCATAATGTTTGGTATTTTTCTAAGAAAATATATTAGTTTTATATTTAATATAATTTTTCTATTAGTTTTGTTATTGAAAACCATTTTATGATTAAAAAATTACTTCATATTAAATGATTTATTCGACAATACAAATATATATTGTCTATAATGAGGAAATGAAAATCGTGGTTGATAAATTATTGATATCATTATGTATCAAACTAGAAAATTCAATTAGATGATAAGTAATATGAACATAATCCTACTAGTCCCATTTTTTGTAATAAGGATAAGAAAAACACATACATTAAAAAATTTAAATACATTACAGACATTATCAATAATAGTTTTGGGTCATTTCGCATTAGTTTTTATTAATAAGATAATGTAAGGGTCGTTATAGTCTAATAAGTATGTGTATAGTCCAAATTTTTATTAAACTAATCACTATAAACTATAGGTAGATTATGTAGATATTTGTTTCATTGACTATGTATATAAATACATATATTTATTACATTGATGTGAACACACTATCTATAATTATTAGATAGTGGTGATGAGTTGTTACAGTAGTAGTAATATAATATATCAATATAGCAGAATAAATTGTGTTTCTATATATAATTACTTATTATATTATTATGTTATTATGAGGTATAATGAATTATATTTTAGTGCACCCACATTAGATTATGACTCTCCATCATAAGTACATTTGTTTTTATTTTTTACTTATTTTATTCAATTAATTTCTTTAAAAAATACACTCAATGGATTGTTATATTTTATTGATGTAATGGAGTGGAAATGATATGAGTGTCCCCTATGATCTAACTCATTTTGTATGTGGTGTAAATTTGGCTACAATGTACCACCTTTTATATTAATCAAGGGTGGTGCATTTTAGTTTAATAGGATGATACAATCAATTTATTATTTTGATTTGTAGATTTAGATAAATCAAATTAAATGACTAGATATGATTCAAGGTGATGTAGATCAATGATAAATAGTATCATTATTCCCGATGACATTTGTATGAATTTTTCTAGTTAGTTTTTTATCAGTATTAATTGTTTTATATATTAGTGTGAGTTCATTATCTCTAGTTATTAAAGTGTTTGATGTAGAAATTCATGGGTTAATTATATATAATAGGATGATTTCTTATTCATAAATATGATGATAGGAAATTTCTTACTCCT
This sequence comes from Viscum album, assembly GCA_963277665.1. Taxonomy (NCBI): domain Eukaryota; kingdom Viridiplantae; phylum Streptophyta; class Magnoliopsida; order Santalales; family Viscaceae; genus Viscum; species Viscum album. The sequence continues at coordinate 199,333,408 of OY728150.1, forward strand.
AGAGTATTTTTTATCATATGTTAGTAGTTACCAATATTGAGACAATGAATATTATTTTTTCAGAGAGTCTAGTTATGTGAGGTTTGATTACATCCTAGAGAGATTCTATTTTTTATGGTAACCCTATATCTAATAAAATTAAGTAATTCAACATCATTCAAAGTATTTGTGAATTCATGAAGGAGAACATCAATGGTGTATAGGAATAATGTTTTCAACTTTCATCACCCCTAGTGTTTTGGATAGAGGTGGTTACCACGATTATATTTGATAACACTCTAGAGGAAACAATAATTTATGAAATTATATTTCTAATAATGAGAACACATTTATTAATGATTTATGAATTTACCATATAGAATGACATTTTATGTATAAGAATGATATATTTGGTAACATTGAGAAAACATAAGATATGGAAATCTACGAGAATGATTTATGAATTAAACATCAATGATGCGTGCTTTCTAATGAAATAAATAACGTAATGGAATTACTTTATGGGTAATTTTGGAGTGAAATGGAAGAAAATATTTGATATAAAGGGAATGAAAATGAAAATATACACGTATTATAAAACATTATATGATTATTTCCATAGGTTATAGGTAAATGTTTCCTTTCTAAATATAATATATAAAACCCAATTAAATGAAGTTTTTGTAGGGAAAAATTTATGTTTGGGGGATATATCTAGTTATCTATCATGGTAAACATTTATATTATGTCACTTATATCAATAATGCAACATAAAAGGTGTGGGTTTTAATTCTCTATAAATTTTATATATACCTGAATCCTTTATTTATTTGGGATCCTTGGAGTAAAATTAATTTTCAAGGAGGCATATTCATTTGTGGTCAAGAAGTGATGGGGAGTATGAATGAAATGTGTTTCAGAAATTTTGTCTATATAAAGGAAAATAGTTTTATAATTTTATACTACATTATCCTGAAGATAATTGATTCATAGGTGGGAGATAAATTATATAATATATGATAAATAAAGTGGAATGAAAATTCAAATAAGATTTATATTGGTTTATTTCATTATTGAAGTTGATTTTTGTCCTACATTATCAGTAAAATTCAATAATCTCATTTTGGATAAGAACATATTAATTTCTATAGTTTTATATTAAATTTTGAATATATATATATCAATGTGTTCTGTTTAAACAACATATAATTATTTATTCCAAGGAAATGAATAAGATGGTCTATATGTCTCCCAAATGTTATATTTTTTGTTACATAGATGAAGAGTATGGTTATTGAATATATGAAAATAACTATTGACGTGATATTAATTGTAAAAAGACTTAATCATTAAGGAATTGATCATACATATTGATCAAAAACTCAAAGAGACTAATGTTGATATCAATGATTCATCAGACTAACGGGTTTTATAAATTTGAAATGCTACATTTATGTTTGTTAAAATGAATTTAGATACTGTAGTGACATTGGGAACCCTGGACTACATGATTGATATTATGGAAAAGTTTTGATTCAAAATTTTATTTCTAGGGTTGATGTATTGAACGAATATAAGTCTATAGAATCTATTGGAAAATCTATGAATGATGGTTGTTTTATAAATAGTGATTCCAAAAATAAATAAATTATTGATATATTTTTGAAGATATAACATTATAATGTTGCAATGGATGAGTATTATAAATCTATATTAAATAATTATCCAGAAGGATAATGGACCTATGATCCAAAAGAGGATACATGTATTATGTAATCAAAATAATGGTTGTTAGTAATAAATAATTTGATGGAATTATTGGAGAAAGAAAAAATGACAATTGGGAATAAATTTATTAAGAATATTTTTCTTTTCTACAAATGGATGAAGTTATTTTAGGAAAAGTTAAATGTAAAGTCTAATCGTAAATGAAATTAAATAAATTAAATGTAATTTTTTTGATATCTTTACTTTGATTGTTAATGAATGGATATATAAATATCATTCTATATTGTTTCAATATAAGATCATTATTTAAAATAACATAACATGAATGAAACATTTATTTCCAAGGAATTAGATAGTGAAATATATATAGATAACATGGAAGGTACCATTGGAATAAAATATAAAGGTGTCCATGGGAACTTATTCTCTGGCTTGTGGAGTGGTGGTTTGTTCAGGTGGATCCCAGATCCGGTTTTATTTTCATTTTTGGTTTGATTTCAGTTTTCGGAAATTGATTTGGGATGTTCTTGGTGGTGTGCGGTGGCATCGCGGTAGAGGTGAAAGTGTTGTGAACTCTGGTCCTTCGACGTCGATGGTGAAGATGAAGGTCGCCGGTGATCCGGTTGAGGAGGATACATCAGAAACCACGTGGTGTTTGTTTCGAGGTAGTTCGTTTCTCGAGGTGGTGCAGAAATTGAGAGGACCCGTGCTTCGAGGCCATGTTTGTGGCTCAAAGTGCGCGGTTAATTTGTTTTTGAAGGTTTGAATTTTGAAATTGAGAAGTGTTATATTTTTAATGTGTGCTGATTTGGATCTTTGTATGGTTACAACTTTCAAAAAGTGGATTTTATAAAATAACAAAAACATTTTCTGGCCATATGTATGTTTAACTACATAATCTAGGGAGGTATTTTTTTAGAATTATTGAGGTGATATTGGTTACAACACCCATTGATAGAAATGTTTTGGGGGTCAAAGGGAGGGAACGATTAATGATAACGATGTAGAGTACATGGGACACATTCTTTATGCATTTATAGATTGAATCCTGATATAATCCTTATATTATACTCAATTGTATATTGTTTAACTGATTAAATATTCCAATAAAATAATTTAAAACACAATAAGAGAAACATTTAATTAATAAAAGTGAATTATTTGGTATTTTTAATGATTAAAAAAATTATTGATTTTAATTATACCAAATTAACCATTTAATGGATTTATCATTAAGATAATTTAGAAGACAAATACACTAGAATGAAAAACATGGGCTATTTGTTCCAATTTATAATGACAAGTATTTGTTGGATTTTAAAGCATTTACTATTTTTTCACATTCAATAATGGATATAATGATTGTGACATTAATAGTTACATTGAAGTAATTGATCTTACTACATGTTTTTTTAATTAATACATAAGATATTGAAATATAATTTTGAAATTTCCATTTTGATATACATTTGGGTAAAAAATTTATGTTTCATTTTGTTAAAATATTATTCAAATGAAATAACCCATAATTCATATGTTTTTTGTGGTTATTTTTAAGGTATATGGAATATAGTTGGATATTTATGTCTAGATGATAAGATAAGTAATTTTTTATATATATGTACTAAGGTGGTTCTACATATCAAATGGGCATGTATGACCAAAATTATTTTCCTATAACCAATTGTTTAAAAATTATGTTTGAGGTATTGAATATGAATTTTTTATTCTAATAGAGGTCATAATGGTGGATCCTAGAAAATAATTCAAATATATTATATTTATATATTCATTTATTAAAATAATGTACTATATGATGAATATTTTTTGAAAATATTTTTCATTATGTTTAATTAACATTTTTATATATAGATAAATGATATGGTAGCATCTATCTCCATGCTATCATGAAGCAGTAAACCTATAGATTATAGTTTAATGATTGGAAATAAAGAACTTCCCCATTATTTTATGATAGAGAAAATCCAATGTTGAAAATGAAATATTAACAATCAATAGTGTCATTTGTTACACTCTATCAAATGTATTAGTGAAAAACATTACATGGATGTATTATGGAAATGGAATAATTTATGTCTCGTTAGAGTATGATACGTAACATTATAATCTTCAGAGACTCTTGAAAGAGAACTATGTATCAGACTATAATTTTAATCTAGTGTATATATTCGATTATGTTGAATGATACCCACGAAAACTAGAAGATTTATTAATCACTTACCTCATGGAACATATTGAGTTTTCAATATTTTATAGTAGTATTAAATTATTATTATAATATTGTAGAATGTGTCTTTATTTGATATAAACTAATCTATTTTATAAAATTGATACTATGATTCATTAAAATTATATCCTCTTTTATTATAAATTACTTTAGAAACATATTACTAATTATGATTAACTTTTAATTAAATAAATTTTAATAATTTTCATTTGGATGTCCATTAAAATATTTTTTCGAAGTTAGTGATTTAGTTCTATGAAATTGGGTTTGATTTTTTATATGTTTATGGGTACTTAGTTCATAAATCCCAACCTATATATTTTATATCCATGTATATTATGAAGGAAATACATAAATTGTTTTCATTAGAATATACACTTGATTTTACTTGTTTTTCCATGAAAACCCATGTTTTGTGTTAAATTAATTGATGTATTTTAATATTTTAGTATATAAATATATTAAAGATAGACTTTGGTAATAATCAGTTCTCCATGGCGGTACCTTAGGAAGTGGAAAAAATAATTTTTTTTGTATTCCATTCCACATTTTTATTAGCAATAAAATTACTAACATATATCCCATTACTTATGTTTAATATTTTTACATGTCCTAATAGTTAAGAAGGTTGTACTGTAAGCCTTATAAGGATCTTGAGTAGAATTTGGGACTTCTTAAATTATGTTCAATGTTTTGGAATTATGTACTAATTTTCTCATTATGGAAATCTATGTTGGTTTATGTAATGATTGTATAATCGTATCCATCAGAATGATGATGTTGGATATATTTTTAATATATTCAATGTATATTTTTTCTTTATTATATGAGGAATATTTTTTATTTATTTAAATAATAATGTTTCTTATTTTAATTATCAATCATTTAATTTCATTTTTATAACAATCATGTAGTTACTTATTGTATTGTGAAAATTTATTTATATATCTAAAATTGTAATATATAATAGGGTCCTTATTTTGATTGATGATACACATGGAGGAAGAGGTTTATTTGTAATAATTGGAGAAAATGTTCTAAATATCTAAATGACATATAGATACTCTAGATAATATGGATTGATATATGCAACCATCGTACTCATTATATATTTTTCACTTCCCTTTTTGAATATATATGGGATGGGTGACAATAGGCTGATAATGTATACCATATTCAATTCTAATCAATGAAGTGTATTTCAATATAATATACTAAAAATTATAAAATTTACTTCACCAATGAAGTCTCACTATGATGTTTTTAATTAATGCATCTCTACATTTATCATAGATTACATGTGGAATCGTAAAGTATGTATTATATTTATACACACTCCTTATATAGGAGTTACATGATTTTGTGGACATAGATTCTTTTATTTCTTCATAATTCATATATTATTATATTATTATTGGTCAATAGTGGATAAAACTTTTATTTTATTTCGTTAAATGAAAAAAAATGTTAATGATTAAACATGATCATTTTTCTGTGTGTCGATTATCAATTGTTTCTCCCCTATTGAGTATTTATGAATAAACCAAACATGGATTCCCCAAGGGACATTTACATTTATATAATTGTTATAGGTACATATAGGTACACTAGTAAGTGGGGAATGACTATGTATTTTTATCTATGAATGTATTTTGGGTTGTGTGATTTAGCAATATCTTTTAGAGTTTATAAAATTATTGTTAAACAAATCACAAAGAATATCTCTTAATTCCAATCATTATCATTAAAAAAAATCTATTTTCTCCTTAGATATTTTCTTATGAAATGTATTATGATTTGTGGAATATTTATTGATAATAATTTTTTAATACATTTCAAGAGTTAATTTATATTTAGAATCTTGTTCAATTTTAAGTAGAAAGTATGGTGTTTATAGTTTATTTGTAGAATTAAAAATAAATAAAATGTAATTAAAAATTAATAATTTAATATATCCATGATATTTGATGTTATCATATCCTAGTGTATTATTCCACAATGGAATAATGTGATATATGATAATTGTTTCCAACCCATGTGGATCGTGGAAAACTGCGGGAGTAAGTGGGACCATGATATAGGTGTTAATATGGTATTTGACATAGGGTTAGTGTAATTTGGATTAGTGTGACATTATGATTAATATTAATTTTAACTTTATTAAAGATGATCTAGGATAAAAAGTAAATTTTAAGTAAATTAAAAAAAGATCAGAAAATTTATTAAGGTGGAATATCAAGTTATAATAATTATTTGGTTACTCATGATGAAATATATCCTTGATTGTGGAATTAATTTATTATACTCATGTATGGTGAAATATAATTAAAAAATTATTTATACGGGTTAAATGGTCGCTAAACATGTTTTGAGTTCATGCATTATAAAAAGATATATATAGTCTAAAACACATAGGTTTTCATAGAAAATTTCCTATTTTTCATGTTTAATACTATTCTTTGGGGAATTACTTATAAGTATGTATTAAAAAAAATTAAAAAGAATAAATAAATAGTGTTTTTCTATATATATATATATATTGGTGAAAAATACATTAATATAAATAAATTTAAAATCCCTTGGAATACTATAGCTCCTCGTATCTATATCCTTTTTCATTCCTGCCATTTACATTTTTGTATTCCTATTACTGTAAAATTAAATTTATTTTTATTCATAGATAAATTAATTAAACTATTGTTTATGGTTAACAACTGAGTATGATCCCACAGTTCTATTTACTACATTTTAATAGGAATTATACCAGTTTTCTTGTTATATTATATATTTATTAATAGATTATTTTTTACTCATATTAGTAAATATTTATTGATAACATTGTTATTACTCTATTCATAAATTTATCTTCAAATATTTTTTTACTCGTAAAGTTTTTATTTATGAAAATCCTAACATCTGGTTCCGAAACTAAGTTCAATTTTATGGAAAAAATTCCTATAATTAATGATATGGTAAAAAATGATAATAAAATAATGTTATCATTAGAACTCATTTATTTTTTAAATTGGAGGGTGAATTAAGTGTAAAATTAAATGAAATTAAATATATGACTATTTTTTGAAACTATAATTTAATTTTTATAATACGTTTATAGGTAAATTAGATTTTTAATAGTAGTATTACTATTCATTGGTTGTGTAAAATATTGATTTTTTGAAAAATTAATTAATATAACAATATTTAGTAAACAATGATTCTCATTAATATTTTTGATAAGTCTATCATACTGATAAAATAGAATTCAATGGAATGTCCATAAAAGGGAACCCTAGAAGAATCTAATCATACGGGGTAACAAAAAAATTAGGTTGATTATAAGGGAGATCATGAATCCTTTATAAATTGTATCATAATATGTTTTTGATTGATTATTTTTTTTATGTGTCACCAATTAGAAGAATGATGGGTTTTTGGGTTATGTATGGTTATGAGAGTAGTGATTTTCAATATTTAATGTTTTTATGATATGTAATATTGTTATGAATTAATCCTTTGGGATGTGACAGATGTTTGATGGGTGTTTTAGTTCAATTTGATATTTGTGTACTACGAATCAATGGATTCCATTATCAATGTACCATTCAAAACAATTAGTGAATCCTGTGTGGCATGAAAGATGAAATTTCATGGGGAAGACTTGTAAAATAGTGGGAGGAACCAAATGTACTACGTACTGGTAAATGTTATTTAAGCTAATTACAAGATATTTTTTAATAAATTTATATGAAATTTTAAAATTTCTTTTTTTGTTGATGGGTAATTTATAAATTAGGATCATAGGATTTAATTTTGGTATATTTGGATTTATTTTTTGGTGAATTATGATGATGTTAAATTTTTCAATGGTTATTTATGACTTAATTGGTTGAATTAGAGTTTTTATAAAAGAAATTAATAACTAATAAATATATTATATACTATGATAATTTTGTAATGGCCCTGTTGGACTAGGTGTGCCAACGAGAATTCAATGGTCCCTCACCTACATCATAATATATTAGGATTTTTTTCGGTGATATATTTTTTTTTTCATTTACAACATAACTTATTAAAATAATTTTCCACTCCTTTTTACTCATATATTCTAGACACTAGAAGATCCCATCTAAATCCCCAATTTTTTCATATATCACCTACCTTTCTCCAACAAAATTCATGGTTAAATCAATTGTTTTTTTCAAAAAAAAATATAAGGTAATCACACCCATCTAATCTCATATTATCTCATAATAAATTTTACTCCAATATTAATGCTCTAAAATTTAGGGTTTCAATTTCTATTTGGTTGAATCAGATTGGAATTAATGATCAATAAATGGTATCCGATTACTCTTATCTAGAGTGAGATAGTAATTCCTTTTTGTAACTAGTTCATCTATTTTTTGGGTGATGGGGATCATGGTATGGTTTTGTATGTAATTTTTTTTATTTCAGGATGAATTTTTTGGATTATTTATTAGTATAATTTTGGGATTAAATTTTTTCTTATTGGAGTATTAATTTCATAGGTTTTAATAACATTTTATTTCTCTTTTTGGTTGCAAATTTTATCTGATATTTATTTTTTATGTTCATTTTTTCATTGAACTTCTTTATAGGGTTAATATGTGTTACTTGGTGATCATTATGATCATCAAATAACATATATTATACAAGTAGGTTATTTTTAAGCTATTTGTGACACTAAGAATATACTAGAGATCATAATGAATATCTTTTATCCATTAATGTTTTAATAATGTTTCTTTAATTCTATGAAATTATTTAAATATGAATTTCAAAATATTTTTTTCACCTAAATAGAAAATAGTTACAATAGTGTTTAATATGAAATAAATAAATATTAGATAACCCCTATTTTATGAAAAAAATGAAATTTTATGGTGTATTACTTTGAATCACTTCAAAATTTTAAACATTCTTCTTAAAATTATAATTTTCTATACCTTGACTATATTTTCCTTTATAACTGAAATTAACTAAAAAGTAATTAATCTGCAATTTAAATTGATTAATTATGGAATTGAATCATATAGACTATCTATATATCCCAAATCATTTAAGAAATTATCTAATCATAGAGGTGATCCATAAAGTAATTATCATAGCCTATTCTAAATTTATAATGATTATGTTTGATCATTAGAATGTTAATTAAAAGAAAAAAGTGAATAAAATCTTTGAACAAGGTACTAATTGAACCATAAATCAATGAACCCCAATTATGATTCAGTTAAGATAATTATTTAGTTTAAATATGATGGATATGTCTATTTGTTTTAATGAAGTGACTCAAAATAAAAAAGGATAAATGGATTTTTTAATACTGTATCATAAAAATAAACCAATAAAATGTGTTTTTATATGGGTCATGGTGAGTTTATTTTTATGGAATGTTCATGTTCTATATATAACTCAGATTGAAAAAACCTTTTTGAGTATGAATTTGTGACCTGAATTAATTTATTCCATCATGATAATCCCAGGAGGATGATGAAGTATAAATTTTCAACAATTAACAAAAAAAATTAATGATTTTTGAGATGGTATTTCCTGTTTATGTATATGTGAAAATTTATTTCAATTTTTCACATTATTTACATAATATAAGAAATAATTATTAGTTGAGTTTAAAAGAATTTATAATGGAATTTCATGATTGAGGTTAATTTATACGAATGAAATTTACACTTTTTTTGGGTAAATGAAAATAAATGTTGAAGAATGCTTCATGGGGATTATATTATGGAATTTTAATTAAACCCCTAAAACGTTCAGTTGTGTTTAATTATCGGATTTATGAAAAAAATAATACGGTAAAAGTGAAATCCCAATGACATGTTCAATACATTGCATAGGTGGGAACCCAACCATCAATATTTTTTCCAATGGAAAAGTTATTTCCATGAAATGAAGGATCATACTGGAAGAAGGGTTGATACAAGAAACGATTGTGATTACTAAAGATACTAAAAATGGTTATGGAATTTTGGTGAGGCTGAAATTATGTGAGGTTTGGTTACATCCTAGAGAGATCCTATATACTCATATAGAAATAGACAATGTTCTATTTTTTTAATATGATGATAAAAATATATTATTTTTATACAATGGGTAACTTAAAAGATGAAATAGTTAATTGAAATTTAGGAAACCATGAAATAAAAAAGGAAATATAGTCTTTTAAATCCATGAAATATGATCATTCCATGTAATAAACTTTTTCCTACATCCAAAACACCCAACAGATCTATTTTAAAATAGTTTTATTGATCTCATGTGCTTATGATATATCATAAATTATTAAATCAAATGAATATTTAAATTATGAGTTTTTTGATAGATATATAGTAATAAAATATATCATACGACCACATTTATATCATTTAATTGATATAATATTTTGAAAAATGATTCTGCTTCATAAGACAGATGACAACATGAGTTCAGTTGGAATCAAATGGTATCCATAATGTAGTATAAGTTATTTTTTCCTTCACATGTTATATAGAGGCACCCTATAAAGAATCCCATAACTATTTTCAACCTACAATATGTATGATACCTACTGTGTCATTAAAACATATCATTATAAGCCTCAACCAATCATATGTTTCATTGATATGAATGAACAATAATAGATCATCAAGGTTAGTTGATACAATGATAATTGTTTGGCATCTGAGCTTATAAAAAAGCCTCATTATTTAATAAACATGTCATAGAATCTATTTGGAGAAACCATTGGTCATTATATCCACACATATAGTGAAAATAATGTCAAATACAAGATTATGGAATGAAATAAATTAATCAATAAATACTATTTTTTGGCTTTGTGACTATGAAATATAGATAAACTCATGTTGTTTTCACATAAATGAATTTATATAATGTGATTGATGAAGCCAATGAGATCCATTTTAGTACCAATAAAGGAACCCATGAAAAAACACATTTCTTGTGAATGCTCCTCTTTAATGCATTTAGAAAATAGGAATTGTGACTCTATAATGAATATCATAATGATTTTGTCAGGTTTCATGTGTTTAAGAAGGAATAAATTCCAGAAAAAATATGTAGGAAATATTTTTGTGAGTTATGAAAAGAAAATTTTGAATTCAATTTAATGTCGACTCATAGAGATTTGTAACACTAAAGGCCAAAAATATAGAAATCCTGAAATATGAAGAATAATTGAGTTTATATAAATAATATATAAATATATTTAATTGAGATATTTTCTGTTAGTAAATAAGAATTAATATAAATTCTCTCAATGTTATTTAAATTTCTTATATATATGGAAATTTAATCATAACTTCCTTTTGAATATTTAATAAAAAATTAATAAGGTATCATGGATTGAGATTTTTAGATTATGTGATGAAATATATCTACTTCATAAGGGAAAAATTGACGACTATTGTGTCGAGTAGAAGAATATATTGATCCATTGATCTTATAAGAAGCTCAAAATTTTTATTTATGATTTACCTTGAATTTTCTACAATTTTTTATTATTTGGTGAGAAAAAAATGTAATTGCATGTTTGGATATAGAATCTTATAGAATGACAACATTTATTTCCTTACCAGTGTCTATAGACGATAATATATATATATATGATTTTGGGGGTGATAAAAATGACTATATACTAATGAGTTTTTCATCTATTTGGATGTAAACCTCAATAAAAAACAAATTTTGTTCCATCATTTCATATGTTTAATAAGATATCGTCTAAATAAATAGAATTCGTTACACATTTTTACGAAATATAGAATTTATGATGTACCACAAACCCTATGAGTCTTATTTGTACCTATTAAATACCTTTTTATTTTTATTAGAGTACATTGTCCTCCATTGATGTTTATTTTTCAACCTTGTATCTTCATGTTTCCATTAATAAAAAACTCACCAACCATTTTTTTTGAGGTTTTTAATTTATACATGTATATAATGATTCATTATCTTTTAACCTTAGTATCTTATTTTTCAATTGCTATTATTTAATGTTATTGTAGTCAAATTGTGTTTTTTATGGAATTCTGTTGAGAACCACAATGCTGGGAATGATTGAACTTAAAGAATTACATTACCATCATAGTTATATTATAATGAATTAACAAAATATATGGGTTGAAAACATACCAATGCGATATGTAAAAAATATTTTATATTTTCCTAGAAGGTAATGTGAATGTGATCATTAAAAATTTTCAAATATATAGAAATTTTTTCAATGAAATAAATAATTTAAGAACAAAAATTTGTAGATGAATTCATTATAGGAGTCACTGTTTTTGTAAGCTTTAATAGAGAATTCATAGAAACACTTGATGAATATACTATTTTCAAAAAACTCATAATAATTCTACCTAAAAATTTTTAATCGAATTTAACATTATTATAAGTCAAATATCTATATGTATTCACAATTAATGAGTTTCATAAGACTCTATTTAATTATGAAATAATATGCGGTACTACTCTAAATATTTTGGGAAACATGAAAAAATAAAATATATTTAAATTGTCCAAATGAATATATAATTTTATATTAATTTTTACAATATTAATATGAGGTCTATTTGGCTGAATTTTCAAAACAATCATTACATTATTTCATGATATTTTAGAGTACGATGATGATGAATGTTTTTAGGGAATATTCATTATAAATGGTACATCTATGCTAATGATTTTCATTTTTCTAACATATTTCTAAAAAGTTTTAAAATGAATATTGATATTTTTAAATTGATAATCTATGATTTTATAGAAGGAATATTTACCTAATATGTTAGAGTCATTTGAAAGAGAAGACAAAAGTCACACTAAAGGCCTTTATAAGGATTTTTTTCTATAGAAGAAGGTGTTTCATATTTTTTTTTCCAATAATGATGATAATTAATGAACAATTGAATCAAATCATTATGTTTTTTGGGATAATTAACTATATAAGAGTGATGTTTCATATTATGATACTCAATTAATTAATTAATATTCGACAAAATAAGATGAATAAACCAAAGAATACATTTCTATAATAGAAATAATTATTTATATTAATGAAATTAGATTATTGAAAATGATAATTCCAATATTAATAAGGGATGTCCATAAAACAAACATATTCATGTTGAAAATTAAAATCATCATACATACCATAAATTATTGAAAAATGGGAATTTAGAGAAGATGAAGAGTATAGACGACTTGGATTAAAATTTTATCCTTAGGTATGAAGTGGTCAATTGATTAATGGAATACATTTTTGTTTAAGAAAACGTAGAAGAAACATAACATTGTATAAGAAATGGGTTGTACATGTTATGGGAGAATGTTCCATCTAGTTAAAATATATATTTTGGTATATTATGTTTACAGAACAAAAAATCAAGATTACCATTGACATCCTATCAAAGTTGGTTGTCTATATTTCCCAATATATCATGGAAAGACATAAATGTGTCTCAATAAAAATAATAATATGGGAATAATAAATAATGTTATATATATAAATGGAAAAATGTTGAAAATATATCAATATCATCTATTTTATAAAAAATGTTTTCATTAATATCTTGATAAAACTACTCATATCACATCAGAAATGTGGAATTAATAAATTTTATACTGGAACACATCTGTTATCAATGAAAAATAATTTTGGTCATTTCCCATGTTTTAGAGCACATGGTCATAAAGAATTTTTTTTACAACAATTCTTATAAACTTCTACGGAAGGATAACACCAAATGGTAGATGCATTAGTAATTACATATGAAAAAATCCTTGTTAACTTCTATAAAGGATCATTACTATAATAGATAAATTTTACTATCAATAAAAACCATGTTAAATATTTATTGATATTAGACATATTTAATATTTTTTTATATTTACACTAGAACATTATAATGACCATCATAATACATCGGATATTAAAAACAAAAACAAAATGCAGTAGGATCTTATTTTGAAAAATTCTTTTAAATTAAGAAAAAATAAGGACTCTTGGAATATATATAAGTTAAACTACTCACACAAAATGTTTTTATCTAAACAATATATTTAATAATAGAAAATAAGAGTTTGGAGTTGTTACTTTTTGGATTTTTAACACTTTAAAATAAAAAAGAATTATAATAAGTAGATATATATATTATCAGATTAGTCTATGTAAGTCCATATTTTTGGAGGAGTATCACACATCCTACTGAGTCTATCACAAGAATTTGATTATTGTAATGATGTAATTTTTCTGAAAAATATGAATTTGTTCTAAATATTTTAATATATAGAGTTATTATAAAAAATTTAAAGAGAATTCAAGGAAACATATTTTAATTTTGTGAAATAAAATACAATATCTAACTTAATTAAAAATCAATGAATAAAATTTTATATAAAAGGATATGTCATATTAGGAAAAATAAATTGAGTAAGTCAATTATGGAAGAAGATGTTAGGAATATTTTTATCAAGAATATGGAAAACATGATTTTTTTCAAAACATGCAAGAATAGTAAAATAATAACCATATCATATTGTAATATATATTCAGATTAGAAAACCATTTCAATTCATTCATACAAATTTTTTTGATGAATTATAAAAAACTCACTATGTGGAAAAAGTTACTTCAACACATTCTCTGATTACATCACCATAATGAAATGTATTTCATTTATTCGTCAAAAGCCACCAATTTTGGATATATTTAAAAGGATAAAGAGTAATACAACAAAATAAAAATTATATTAAATAAAATATTAATATCAAATAATGGTATTCAACATTTATACTGAAAATACCCAAATTAAATTTTGAAACATATTAAATATACAATTACTGTCCCATACACCCTTGAATAAATTTGGTAGATAAATGTATAAATAGAATCATGGTCTATATGGAAATATCCTAGAAATATGAAGATGATGCATCAAGATTTAGGTCATCATAGTCCATGAAAACAACAAGAATAATTTCAAATAGATGTTTTTGGGGACCAACACAAGTATATATCCGAGTGAAATGTGGATCCCAATAAAACAATCTTTAAAAAAATATATTGTGATTAAATGTCAAAGTTTTATTCAAAAGTGAAGGAAGAAATATAATAAATTTTATTGAGATGGATGATTATAGAATATTTAATGGTTTTACACAAAAATGAAATTTATATTTAAATTAATATTATAATTTTGCTAAAATTGTTTCTATTAATATAAAATATTTTATTAATATAAAATAATTTCTATAATTATGTTTTCAATGACAAAAATTATGATGGTGTTAATGTTAAATCAATAAAATTCTAAGAATATGTTACATATCCTCTGTATGATGATCTAGATTCTAAATACTACATTTATAAATACATAATATAGATATTTATATGTTCTTGTGAAAATAATATAAAACATGTGTATATAATAAATAACATTAGTTATAAATAGATATGTATTAAACCCTTTTGAAAAATCATAGTAACATTTTAGGCAAGGAGATTCCCCAAAATTAACAAAAAACATAAAGAATAATACTTTGTAAATAAGGATTTCTTCTACGATATTAATAAATAAGTGGATCTTATTGATAAAAATGAATCTAGGAAACATTTTTGAAGAATAATGGAGAAAATCACCATTTTTGAAAAACATGGGTCCTTATGTATCAATTATTTCAATATGGAATGTGTATCATGAAAAAAATAAATTAATGTATAAAAATGAAAATATGAAATTGAATAAATTTATTTTTATGAAATATTTTACCTGGTTTCAAAGTACTAAACTAGATGAATTGTCAATAGTATTGTTCTATAATGAAATTTAAAAAATACAATATATTTAAAGTCATAATTTCATTATAGTGTACTATGTAAAGAAGTTCTATGAACGAACATGAGGGTTTTATGTTGAATGATTATGCAAGAAACATGTTAACACTAAATAAATATCACTATAAGTTGATACAATATCCAGTGTATTTTACAATTAATGTATATTAATACTTTAGAATCATGTCTTTCAATTAATTATATGTTGGAAAAAATTATATATATCTTATATCCAAATGAAATCACTAATTATGATTTTATATATTGATTTTATGATTTTATTCTTATGATAATGAAAATATATGAGAATAATTATCTATTCAAATTTTAATTTTTTTTGAAATTTCAATTCATGGAGAAATGAGATTCATCTTGGGCTTTTAAATGTCACATTTTGATTGACATTTATTTATATCACAATAACAAAATTATTCAAAATTATTTAAAATGATTGGAATTATTGATGAATTAAGAGTATCTACAAAAAATACATATTGTAAAACTGTTATATAAGAGTGATAAAAGTAATTTAGTGAATTTAAAAGAGTTTATAAAACTCATTAGATGTTAATTGTTTGTAATCACTCTTAGGAAAGACATAATATTCAATGTTTTATTTTTTATGATTCTAATCAAATCCAATGTAATATCATCTATTGTTTTCAATGAAAACACAATGATATATTTAGAATGAAACCCAAAATTGTTTTTTATAGTAATTAAGGATGACTATTCCTTAAAGGGTATTTGAAACTGATAGAGATGTGGGTATTGAGGGGAAAAGTTAAAATTAGATGGAGAATTCATTATTTGTTTGGAATGATTGGAATTACATTAATTGAAAAAACTTTTAGGGAAACTGTGTTATAATGAGGTTGAATATGTGGATTCTAAAAAAGAAACTCATATAATGTGTATGAAGATAAAAAATGATGATATTGATAATAAATTAATATATCTTATGGTTTCTGATGTAATAACCATGGAACCATCCATCTCTCTAAAAATCCAATTCAATATTCCAATTATATAATCATTGGTATAATTTATCCTTTTATAAATGGGAACATAGATGATAATAAAATGATGATAAAATTTATTCCTTTCTAGTAATAGGTTGTTGATATTTTAACAAATCCTCTCACAACATAGTCTTTTTAAATATTTCATAATAAAATATTTAAGCATCCCACATCCAAATAATGAGGAATGAAATTTAATTCATGTCTAATCCACAAACGTTTTTCCCAATTAACTATGAGGGAATGTATCTTGGAGGTACTTAAACATATTATACATTGTTTTAATTGGATTACTTTATGTATTAAGTTGTTCAGTAAATACATTCCATTTTTATTCAATGCTTTGTTTTGATAGGAGTTGTTTATTAGTATAACAAATATTATTTAATTAATTATTTTTGTTGTCTTGACTGAGTTAGCTCATTTTGAATTTTAATTTATTAATTTATGACTCATTCCTTTATTAATGATTAATCAAATATGATAGTTTTATATTTGTGGTTTTACTTTCAATAAGGTGGATAGGATTGATATTTTTTATTGAATATAAATTCCAAAGGAAGATATTTTTTATCCCTAAAATATGATGTTATATTTATTGTAAATAGTAATATAAAATTGTGATGATGGGTTGAATAGTGTTAAATTATTAAGAACATGTTCTAATAGGATTTAATATATAACTATATTTAAATCAATTACAAATACACTCAATGATTACTCTTGATGAATTTTTGATGGAATTTTATGATAGTGGAAAATTTAAATGAAGAGAATTCACTATTTAGCTGATGTTTTAAAAAAATATTTTACTGAAAAAGTATAAAATTAGAATTAATATATTGAATTTAGATTTTATAAATATATTATTTTTATGTGTTTATTAATTAGATTATTATAATGAAATATGGCCCCAATTAGTTAACCATAGGAATATACCAATCCATTACAATTGTGGGAACCTGAACCGCAAATTATTTATCATGTTGAAAAGGGAGTTTCATGATTGGAATGACTATATCAGAATTATAAAATATACATGGAATTAACAATAGTGATGTAACCACTATAAAAATATATAGAATAGTGATTATGATTTTGTGTTTGAGGTGTGTGTCTTTCATTATGAGAATGACTATATCTATATGAGTGCTTCATGGAATCTTCAAACATATTTCCTAAGGATCGTATGCTGTGCTTGTGCCTTACCTCTTCATTTTGTGTCTTGGATGAGTATAACAGGTTATTCTTGTTATATGTTCTGTAGACATATATATCTGTAGAGATAATTGTACATTCCATTTTAATATTTCTTTGTGTTTTAGGGTGTCCTAGTCAGTATTTTTATACTAACCCCTGCATGGGATTTTCTGACACATATCATGTCTTCTTCAGATGATCGACCTTTTAATGGTGTCATTAGTGGAATTTGAAAATACAATGCTTTATGATTCTAGTCATGTCGAGGCATGTACCTACAACAATAGAAAGTAGTTACATTACCTTTTTCATACACATTGGACTTGTGGATTCATACTCTTTTGGGTGTGCTTCTATTCTGGAATTTTTTTTTTCTCCTTAAATTCCGCCATACTCTTTTTGTGGTATATAGTGGTATGCATGAATATTTTTTATTTATTTCTTTGCATTTAAGCTTTTTTATGGGCTTGGAGATTTGTGTGTGTTTATACGTACATAGTAAATGCCTCCCATGTTAGTGATATGACAACATGGTGGTAGTCACTACCCCATGGGCTATTGTAGGTGGTTTATGGGAGTCATGGAACGTGCCCCACTAGGACAGGTTGTGACATATTCAATATATGCTATAGCTTTTAATGAATTCAACAATGATTTATATCATTTTGAACTCAATAAAGAACTTCCTTTATATCTTCTGGCACATAGAAGAGAGACCATCCTTAATCGCATGTGTTACATACAAGATTGAGTTTTACTAAATAACAATGTGTTATTAAATTATTATTAATTAATATAATATGATATAAACAAGAAATAATGTTAGAGGTTATGATTAGTTTTAACTAACTTATTAATTTTTTTTTATAAAAAAATGAATTCATTGGTTACCAAGTATTGATAAATGATCATAATAACCAATTGTATATGAAAAGAGATATTTATATTTATCCTCTTCCAGTGGTGTTTTTCCATAATAATCTTAGTAAATTACAATTATTGAATGATTTTAATGAAATATATATGTTATAAATTAAATAAAATATGTTTTATATTCAACCATTATGTTTTATATGCAAATGATAAGAACAAATCCTATTTTCCAATTAAAAACTTATATTTTTTAAATTAAATTGTACAACGTTTTAATGGGGACAACATTTTAAATTTGAATTTTCACACTTTAAAATTACTAATATGTCATAGTACACGTTATATTTGAAAAACAAACATAATATTTAGGTTAGGATTAATTTTTAATGTTTTTATGAAACATTAATTTTTAGATGAATAATTTGAAATATTAAATTTTAGTTCAAAATATATTTTTAATATAATATATTTATAAGGTAAAATATTACATTTAATTGGTTTTAAATATTAATTTTAAAATATTTTTATCATATAATTCAATTTATTTCATTGTACTAGGTTTAACATTTAAACTGATTATAAAAATATAGCAACATTTCAGACTTTTTACTTTATGTCAAGAATTTTCGTCCAGCCTACGGGAAAGTTTTAAAATTTATTTATTCCACATATTTGATTGATATTTGGAATAATAGATACCATATTTTTAATAATAATAATTTATATTTTTTTAATAATTCCAAATTTGTTTTTCCCAAAATTATTAGTGATGGTGAATAAAATAAATGACGATAATTATGGAAATAGAAAGCTAAATAATGCACTATACCATTAATTTAAGGTCCCTTATGACCCATATACTTATCAAAATCCAATTTCCTGGCCATAATTAGTCCATGAACCATCCATTATGCAGTTTTTCTGGGTTTTTTTATTTTTAATATAATAACATGTGTACCCCTAACTAATTTCAGAAAATTCATAGTGATTCCTTTTACTCTCTCATAAATGGCCACCAATTCTCCCACCTCCTCACAAATTTCATTAAACATTGGATCATCCATAATATCCAAAAATAATCTCACATGACCCCTAAACTCATCCTAGAAGCCTCTATTTGGGATGATTACTTCAAATTATTCCTTTTGGTATAAACCCAAATAAGTTACGCAATTAAGAGATAAGGTATTCTCTCAAGCTTTTTAGTTTCATGTCTATTTTCCACACTTATACTATTCTTATTCTATACATACATAAAAAATAATACAAAATATACTATGACAATTTTATGCTTTGTTTTTTACCTATACACACACACACTTCAATCTAATTGGTAACAAGCATTATATTTCAATGTACGGAGAACTACAACCTCATGGAAGAATGATTGTTCATTTTCCTTTACCACATCTCATAAAGGATATTTTGATAAAAAATATTTAAATATATGATATATATATATATATATAATTATTATGTAATTATTCCTCTTTAATCCGTTTCTATCAAATTCTTTTAGTACATTTGATTTTTTATTAATATGATAATATCATTTGAGGATGTGTGGTCTACCTCCCTCTAAGAGCAATGTGATTCTATCACACTATACATGTAACATTTAAAGGATGGTTTAAATTAAAAATATGTGACATATCAAAATCTGTATGATATTAATTACATTATAAACATTCTTTAAATATAATTTATATCATTTTATCTACTACCCTTTTAAATAGTTAAGATATTATAATGACATTTGTGGATTTCAGACTACCGCCTCATCCACATGGTGTGATTCCTTTTCCATCACATGAATAATATATATATATATATTGAAGATTAATTAATATGTTATTTATTATATAATTATCATTCTATGGAGAAATAATTCTGCTTATCTAATTTCCATAATGATTATTGAGAAATGGGAATTTTAATCATCGGTACGTACAACCTTCCATCTCCATGATCGTAATGTTTAATTTTATTTTACAACCATATATAATGATTTTGTAAATTATAATTTATGTATAACTATGATAATTATTTCATGATAATTATACTATAGGTGTTATATAATAAACCCTTTTACAATATAATACATAGAAAAGTTATGTTTAACACATAAACTGAATGTGGTCTATACACCCAAATAAAACAAAAAATATTTATGTAGTTTTATACTAAATAGTAATTAGAGAAATAAAATTAACGATAAAAATAAAAATGTTTCATAGTAAAGTATATAATTAAAATAATTTTATTTTTCCATTTGTTAAATTATATTCACCTCGAATTAAATGAAAGGTACGGGATTTTCGTCACACTTTTTCCATCGGTGAGGTAAATGCCATATTCCCCACATACATCAATTGGGTTGTGTAACTAATGACCATTTTAGTATATTATACAATAAATCCTTTTATATAAATAGTATTTTAATATTTAATTTTATTTATTCTTTAAATAGTATTTGGATTTAAAATGATTATAAGTGGAATGGGGCTCATTGGAATGAATAAATATTATTTTTATAAACAATAACATTTATTATATTTCAATCGTATTTCCATTCGAGGAAATTGCATAACAATGTTTTTAAAAAAAAATTATATTACCTAGTAGTTCAAGACCATTTTCAACTATTAGCACCATTTTTTAACTCTTTGGCACTCCATATTAATTTAGAAATGTATTTTTGGAAACCCAAATTTGTTTCCCTCTTTAGTCAGAGTACCTGTTTTTTTAATAAAAACAATCTTTTAATAAAATGTTTTCTAGAATTTTTTTAAAATGATACAGAGAAGAAATCTTTACCATTTGTTTCATAAACCAATGTTTTCATATGAATATTGTTGTCTCTTTCACAATAATTAATATTTTTAAACATTAATAGTAAAAAAAGAATGGTCTTTTTACCTCATATAAATTATAGATATTTACACACCATCGATTCATTAGAAATTACTTTTCATATTTAAAAATATAAATTTTAATGAAAATATTTTAAAAAATTATTTTCTATAAAATTTTTTTCCAAAACATTTTTTTAAAAAATAATAATATTTCCTCAAGAGTTTTTTAAATTATCTTATTATAATATATCTATTCATCATTGAAAATAACTTTTTATTTTACTTTTATTATTGTATATTGTACTAACACCATCATTAATCTTCCACTAGATTGTTTCTAATTTATTTAGCCAAGGATAGTATTCACATTCACATAATTTATTCATTTTTAATTCCTCTTAAAATATTCAATATTCTAAATACATTTAGCATTTTATATTCACTAAATTATCCATTTCTTTTATGATGGATATTATTATTGATTAAACCATACACCATTTCACATATGGTGTCTAATTTGATAGATATTTCATTATTTCAAGAAACATTGATAAATCCGTAAACGTTATTGAATACATACATTGCATAAATCATACTCTATATTTGATATGTGGAATTTTTTATGACAAGAAACACATTGGTTTAGGACCATTTATGGAAATTCATTTGGGTTGGAGAAAGGTTAATTAAATCCCTTTGATGCATCAGTAGTCTCATGTGATGAATTGTTTGTGTAAAATAGAATAGGTAAATTGCCTCTTTATGGAAATGGTCCCATGAACCTAGGAAACATAGTGTCAAATAATTAATAACTTTTCTCATACAGTTTCATTTATTATTCAGCCCTGGGATTTTGCATTAGAAAATCTTTGGTTAATTTGAATTGCTTGTTCATTAATTTAATTGAATTCATTTTTGTTTCTTACCATGACTTATTTATTTTTTCTTTAACGAGTTATTTGAACATCATGTGTTTTAATTTAACATTACTTATTTCTTAATCAATTTCTTTTCTTTCATTCCATTATTTTATATTTTTGGTATATTATTGACCATGAAAAACTATTTATTCCTATTGATTGAATATTTCATAGAATATATTTTACCCTTACTGAGAATTTGAGCTCACACTTTTATGTTTCATTATTTGGGAATCATAGGAGAATATTATGAAGTATATTAAGAGATATACTATCTGTATTTGAGTTATCATCTATGTTATTTTGAGAAGTAAAATATATAGTTTAATTAATTTATTCTCTTCTCATTTATGTATTTATTTTAAGAAGTCCACTGAACTCTTAGTCCTTGGGATTTGATTCCTTGTAATCATTCCAATTTAATTGATAGTAGAGATCAGATTGGGGTTTTCTAGTGTTGTGTTACTGAAATTACTATACACCAACCTATATAGGTTTATTTTTTGTATTGATCAAGTATATAACATGGTTCATTTCATCTCAGAGGAATGTGTGTGAGTTGATCGAAAAAATGTCCAGGTAGTTGTTTCTTGGGAGAAGGATAAGAATATTTCCAATATTGACAATTTTCTAGGGCTAGTTGGATATTCTCTGAGATCCATCCAGGACTATTCCTGATTGACATCTCCACTTTTGTTCCTAGCCAAGAATGGGGTAATGTTTGAATAGTATGGATAATTATGGAATTCCTTCATGGAGTTGAAGAATCTCAATAAAATGGCACTAATTTGTATCCTACCTGACATAGTAGATGGGTGCACAATGATTTGAGACAAATCTTGGATCAAGATTAGATAACTATAGATTAATGGATTTAGAGTTATGGTGTATGGGTCCTTATATTTGAGGTTAAATAAACGGAACTACCATATTCTTAACCTCAAATCAACATTAGTGGTTCCAAAATTTATTTGTCAGTGATATTATCTATTTAGAGAGAGGTTTAATGTTTATACTAATTACAACATAATAAGGTATTTTTTCTGGAAATGATATTTTAATCTTCAAAAGTTGAGGTGGGTTGAGTATATATAGTCTTTTGATTTTGATCTAGCATATAGTCCTGAAAAGTGAAATAATAATGACGATGATATAGTCTAAAAAAGTCACACTCAGATATTTTTTATGTTATTTTGGTGTGAAAGATGATGTATATCATGGATAAGAATATTGTTGTGGTTTATAGGTGTTGGGAGTAGGTGGATCTCTTTTCAGTTTAATGGATTCTACATTTTTGAGACTAATCAGGTACAAGAAATATTAGGATCCAAATGCTTGACTTTGAATGAATTCCTTGAATCTAGGGAGACACCATCAAATTGGAGTGTAGATGAGGATGAGATAATCTATGTTTGGAATTTATTTTTTGTACCTATGATTATGTTATGGTATATGATTCATGAGTTTTATGCCTCAAATTGGGCAGTACATCTAGGTTTGACTAGGATATACCATGACCTACAAAGATAGTTTGGTTGGCCATGCATGAAAAAGGATAAATCAGGGCTCATGACATGATGTTACACCTATCAACTAGAGAGGTCCATGAATCAATGACCTGACAGTTTATAACATATATCCCACATTCTAGAATGGATTTTGTACAATGTTAACATGGGTTTTTGCTGAGAATCCTAAGGAAGCCTCATAATATTGATGATATCTGTGTTATTTTGACCGTTGGACAAGTTAGTGTATTTCATGCTAGTAATGGAGACATTATTAGATGATAATTTGGGATAAATATACATTTGGGGATATTATATCAATATGGGATGCCACATACTATTATTTTCGACCTTGAATAATTCTCTACTTGATTCTTCTGAGAGGTATTTCATGAGGTCCTTTGTATGGAGGTCTTATTGAGTATGGATTTCCACTAAATGAAATATGGGATGTAATAGTGTACTATATAGGTTCATGAAGATTTCCTTCCAAGATATTTCATAGACTTCGGTGGGTCTCGGGTGAAGAACCTATTTTTGGGATAGATATTATATTACAATAGTCAATAAAAACTATAAAGTGGGGACCATAAGAGGTTCTTAATGGTAGTCTATACAGATAACCTATATAATGGATAGAGGAAGGGGATTCAGTGATGTTGGGTCCAAGCCTGAAGCCAGATTCATTATATAAGGATCAATGGATTTGGATTCATATTGCTTCATCATATAGTTTAAAGATGTTGTATGATGTTTTATGAAGATGAACCCTATAGTTTACATTGGATCATCATGTATTTTTATAGGTATTTTCGAGATTGGGTCACTACATGATAAATAGATAAGTAAATTTAACACCCCTGTTTTTCATGACAATATTATTTTTTGGAGAGAATCATCCTAGTGGTTT
Organism: Viscum album; assembly: GCA_963277665.1. Classification (NCBI taxonomy): domain Eukaryota; kingdom Viridiplantae; phylum Streptophyta; class Magnoliopsida; order Santalales; family Viscaceae; genus Viscum; species Viscum album. Next base: position 199,358,529 of record OY728150.1, read on the forward strand.
ACCAATTGGCTCTTCTATAGTGTTAAAATGTTAACCTTCATACATTTCATGTGTCAAAACTTCAACGGTGTCACCAATAACCTTCCCATGTGACTGATTTTGATGAATTTGAACTTGATACTGATATATCATTTGAGATACCTATCTTATGTATGTTAGATCATGGTGAGAATGTGTTGTGTGGAAATAACATTATAATAATGTGTGTATAATGATTATATGTGAATCTATTAGAGGAAACATGGGATAGAGTAGCAGGTATATGGGATCAATGGACTGGTCATTTTAACTCAGAATCACAGAAAATCATCAGATTATAGCTTAAGGGTGAGATATTATAAGATATGGAGATTGTAATAACATGAATTCTTTCAAGATATTTATTGAGATTTTTTACAGGATCATTAATTCCTTGTTTTGAGTACATTTTTTAGGGTTGTATCTTGTGTGTGTTTGTGTGAAACTTCGAGAGATTATGAAAGATATTGGGAAGTGTATAGTTAGAACGTGGTTGGTCCCAACTATGAGCCTTATCCTATAAAATACATCAAACCCAAACAAAATGGACTCACATGGTTGTCACATGGATTTCCAAATCATGCTTAATTTTTGGAGAAGCCATTACCCAAAGAAGAGTCTCAATGTTAAGGTGCCTAATTTTCAAAACTGTGTACCCCTTTCAATGAAATTATGTTCGTATTTTATATTCACTAAAGAATTTGTTTTAAAATTCATTAAAAACTTTTATTAAACAAAATTCGACGGCTATTTGACATACAAAAAATTGTGTCATTTTTAGGCTTCCAAATGAATTATATGGACCTATGACCTCTATTAATGGAGATTCGAAGAACAATTTTCAGATCTGCACCTCCCTAGGTATGGGGTTTCTTCTTGATTAGATATATCTCTCTTATACACCTCTTCTTAGATAAATGAAGGATTCTTATCTACTTTTGGTTCTAGATCTAGACCTAGGTTTGTTAGATCTGGATTTTGTTTATCTTAGATCTAGGATTATGATGTATATCTCATTCTTCATCATGGTCTTGATTGATCTTCTTCAATTTAGTGTATTCTATTTGGATATTTCTCAACAAAACATTAATGTTTCTAGTCTAATATTCTAATCCAAAAACCTTGATTTAAATTACATATATGTAAATGTAAAAATTTTATTTTATATTTAGATATTTAATATCATAAATGGAAGTACTTAATTATGTGAAGTAATTAATTTAATCTCTTTGATAGTTGATTTATTAATTGTTTAATTAATTAATGAGATAAAGGGATTTTTAATCTCATTTAATAAATAAATTTTTGAAATAATTAATGAGACGTAAATATTTTGAAATTGATTCAATTTTTTAATTGTTAGATTTAGTATATAGATACTGAGATTGTGAAATTGAATTGATTAATTATTTTTCAAATAAATTATTATAATTCTGATATTGTGAAATTTAATTGAATAATTAATTGTTGAATTTATTATGGGGATTTAGGGATTGTGAATTTGATTAAATAGTTCTTTAATTAATTGGTGCGTATTTTTAGGATTATATCATTTATTCAAATTCAATAATTTATGGTTCTAATAATTAATAGATGTTTTGATTGTGGAATTTTATAGGATGGTTTATATAGATTAACCTTGAATGATGGGATATGTGTGATATAACTTTTGGATTTTGAAATTGGGTGTGGGATATGGACTGATTCTCCAAATACAAACAATGGTCCTAGCACTTGTGTTCTAGGCCAAATTACATGCATTTTAATATACTTATTATATAGGTACTAATGCTCTTAAAACTCATTGGTTGTGACAATCAATTTAGATGAAATGGATAATTAATGAACATGTGATTTACTAAATTTTAAATTGAATACATGATATGGTTCAGACTCTAGGACATATCGAAGTGGGTATTGAGAGTTTGTGTGTCATCGGGAACATGGAATTCATTAAATGAAACAGATTAATTGATTGAATGTATAAAAAATTATTCATTTCATGTACATTATTCTTTAGACAATATAAAATATTATTATTTACTATATATTCTTTTATATAACATATGTGGGGGCTAACTGAGTTGAACTCACTACCTAAATGAATGCCTGATCTGTACCCGAATAGTTTTTTTTCGGCAAAAAAGGATAAGTCTAAGATTCATGTGTGAGATGTTTGAGTTAGGATGGATTAAGGATGAGGGAAGCAGACATTTTTCTAGGCCAACTAGGGAGGTTTCAATGTATTTATTTATTTTGGGTATCTAAATTTTTCACGATACACATATTTTCCATGAAATATTTCCTAAATTGATTTTGGATATTGTAATACCTATTTTATACATCATGAGATATTTTATTTTTATTGACATCGATTATATATTACGATTATTTTTTTTATTAAAATATTGTTCGGCTTTGATAATAAGGATATAGTATCCCTGTGATTGGTATTTGACCCTCACTGCATATAAGAAGCCATTGGTATAGAGGGAGGCATGGATGAGGTCATTGGACCAACTATTCAGGGGAATCAGTGTGTGACACCCATGTCAGGATGTTACACCCACCATTATAGACTTTAACTGTCATTACTACACAAAATATCAGTGCATTTACCATCAGAGGTTCCCAACCATATCAAAATTACCATCATTAAAGAACATTGGGCTCCATGTCCATTTCTCGTCAAGAAAAACAACCACACATGGTAATCAAACAAATGAAATAATGATCTAACTACTATTATAGAACACAGAAGTTTCAATGATATTGTATAAAAATAGGCAAAGTCACTTTAAACATATATCTAAGGAATAAAATCATTCTAAAACAATAATGGACTCATACGAACCCATATATTTTATTTTTCAGAAAAAACAATTTTAATTCATGATATCATATTGTTTGAACTATAAATGTTTCTTTTATATTTCATTATATATATCAAGCGAGATATCCCAATAATAGACCACAAGTTTGTATTGTGTTTATCAAATTTATTTTTCAAAAAATTATTTATTTATCTATTTTCAGGAAATAAAAGTAAACATAAAATTATTATTAATGGGTGAAATGAAAGTGAAAACACATGGAAAACATTAAATAGAAATAAGATAATATATTAATTTTGGAGAAAAACACTTATATATTTTTCATCATTTAGAATTCTATAACTTGTCTATTGTAGAATTTATACATGAACATCCAAACTCACTAAGTGTATAAAAAGATGTCTCAAATTAGAAACCTCCCTCTCATTAAAAAATATATATATATATTTAAGTATATATATAAGAAATATTCTTGTTCATGATAGTCATTTAGACCATGAATAGAATCACTATATCTAACCACTTTTGAATTAAATATATTCAAAGAATTATATATTTTATAACAATTATAAAAATTAAGAAACCTCAAATTAATAAATATATCAAATGATTAAAATTAAAATCTGAAATATATTAAGGAAAAATGATTACCAAACTTTTATTTTACACGATTGTGTTTTTTCATCTCCTTAATTCACATTTAATGCCTACTATTAATGAATTATAATGCAATGACCATCAAGATATTCTATCTCTATGAACCTTTTGGGATTTAATATTAGACCTGGCATTCTATATTGTCCCTCCATGTATAAAGGTTAATGAATATAATGATAAATAGGAAATAGATTTATATATAAACAAAATTCAATGCATATAGAGAGATTCTAACACACTATGATTTTATGAATTATGATTTAATGAATTAAATTATCCTTATTTATATTTTTCTTTTCAAAAGACACTAATGATATAGTATTTTATATAAATGAACTATATCTGGATTTTTTTATATGAAATATGTAGTCAATTGTGATTTCCACATATTATAAAATTTGGATTTCTATACAAGGAACACTATAGTATGATTGTGTTATACACAACAATGACTTTCCTCGATGACTTGTGTAACACCCAAGACCGAGGATTACCATATTAAATTAAATTTTCATTTCTATTTATAAATTCACTTATTAAAATTTTCATCTCACATGGAACATAATTGGCATATGTTACACACAAAACCAACATGGCATATGACATGGAATACGTTACACGCATCACCGACATGGAGTACAATTCAAGAAACATTATGTTTCTATGAAAAATATAATATATATATATATATAATATTTTATATTTTATATGATATAATTATAACATATCCATTAAAATTAGTCTTAGTAATAGTTATAACTTATTTAAATATGATTTTTAAATTTAATTTATAAAAACACAACTTATTGGTAATGAATGATATGATTTTTTTGTAAATCAGTTTTATATTAAAAATACCATTTTTTAAAATGGTTTAATATTAATAATAAAAATATTTAAGACAAATTGAGAAATTTTATTTGATTAAATGAAATTATATTTTGAGATTATAATTTCTGAATTAGACTTGGGTGATTTTTGGGTATTTTTTGAGAAAATAACTTTTTGATGAATACTGAAAAAATATAGATCTTTTGTAAGAACTACCTTTAGGTTTAATTTATTGTTACAGTTAATTGAAATTATAAATTTATTTAATGTAAAATTAGATAAATAATTTATAAATTCATAACATGTAATTCATTAGAATCAATCTCAATTAGAAATTGAATTAAAAAATCATAAAAATCTTGTGAACATTTTTCTACATTAGAAACCCATAATTTTATTCAGCCTACAGGATTAGCATTAAACTTAATTTTGTATAATTTGTGATTTGAATTTAAAAAGACATGAATAAAACATTTTATTCAGTATAATATTTATATTCTAATAATATAATGTTAATTTTTTGGAAAAATTTATTAGTAAAAGTGATTATTATTAATCATAGTGATTAAGGCCAAATTAATTTTAATTACGGAAAACATATTATAATTAAGAGCCCAAATGAGCTATCCACGTTTAAAACATCTATTTTAAATCCATATTTCTGACATACACCTACCAATATTGAATTTCTAAGTTTGGAAAGATTTTTTAGGTAACAACATGTGTACAACTATCTTCTTTCTAATCAATTCCATGTAAATCCTTTCACATACCTATAAAAAGCCACCACCTCCCCCAAATCCTCACACCTCTAAAACCCCACTATTTGGAAAAAATCATCACAGTAAACTCCCTATAAATCCTCCATTATTCTGATAGTATTTCCCTTTGCTATAAGGCAATCCAAAAAAGAAATTAGTTGTAATCCAAATTGAGTTTCTGATTAAGAGGTAATAATATCTTTTATTTTACTTCTACCCCTTATAACTCTCGTTTTTTTTATTATTATATAACAACAAAATTAACCCCTATATACTAATATTTTTTAAGTAAATGTTTCAACATAAATTTACACACACCTACAACTAATGGGTAAAAAAAATATTGTCCTGTGTATGACGAACTACTACCTCACGAAACGATGATTATTCGTTTCCAAGTAACATGGGGGGAATTACAATGGAAAATATGTTTATTTATTCATTATATAAAATTTATTATGTATTTATGCATAATTATTTCTTTTTTAAACAAATACCTATTTTTATTTACCTCTTCTGTTAATTCAATTATATTTTTGAGGAAGTGAGGACTATTGCTATAAAGACCCATAATTTACATACATTGTTAATACTTCAAAATTCAAGCATACTTATTACAACATATAAAAAACCCGTGAAAGGACCGTATAGGTATAGTGTCTTTAGAAACTGGGAAACATAAACAACTGGTTCATAAAGCGTCTACACTGTCTCCCATTTATTTCATCAAATCTATTGTCCTTTTTGGCATATCTTACATAATAACCTTCTTCCTAACCTGGGGAAAGAAAAGATTCAAAAGGGTGAGCTCAAATTCTCAGTAAGGGTAAAAAAAAGAAATATCAATCACATTATATTCATAAGAACATTACTTTTGGAAATCGTAACCTGCAAAAGAGAGCATAATTTCATAACATGGGATAAATCATAGTAGTGAAATGGAATCCCAATAATCATAACATAAAACATGAAAATTTGTGGCATACACACATAATCATAGTTAATCATTTCTTATTAGTCAAGACTCATTTCCAAGACCATCTTAGTGGACAAAGTCCATTTCTGAACCGAGTTCACTCCTCGTTTCAGTCCTGTTTCACTAAACCGGTATAGCCTACCGTTCCAGCCATGTTTATCTAATGAGATATAAAATCGTTACCCAATGCATTGGAGGGATATATAGGTCCCACCCATATCATAATGATACCATTCTTATGTGTGCCACAAAATCATAAATCATACATCATTGCATAACCCATGTAATAAAAATGGGAATTTTAAACATAGGGACATCATAAAACAATTCATATAAGATAAATGAAATCATATAAATATTTCCATCACAACATAACCAAATCAATGTAATAATAGGGATAGAGACAGAACCCTTTATTATCATAGATGGAAAATTATTTTGATAAAACTCTTTAACTCCATTCTTGAGGAAAATATCCTTTTTTACTTCAAAAACATGTTTCTTTTCTTAACATGTCATACAATTTTAAACTAAAAGAATTTGATTAAAAATAAACTTGAAAACTTGTAAAGGATGATTCTTGGAAATATTTTTTTTAATCCATTCAGGTCGTATAAGTTAAAAAAACATTCTTCTCGTATTTTTGTCGGAAAAGTCAAAAAGTACCTCGTACGAAAAACGAAAAAATATTTCTTTCATATCATTTACTAAAAACTTACCAAAGGGTAAAATTGGATATAAACTATTATAGAAGGATATAAATATTACATATTGAGGGAACATGGATGTGGATGATAAAATACACCCCAGTAAATTCCAAACTATAAACAATCTTAGATAAAAATGAGATTGTGATATTTCCCTTCCCTTAGGTTCGATTTGCTTCGTAAGTGTCCAAACCTCCTATATGATAATTTAAATAATGTTTTTGACTTATTCCTGAATCATAATTATTGTTATTATATCATATATGGTCATATTATTAGCTTCTTATTAGAAATATTTCATTACTACTTGTTATTCGGGTGTTTATTACTTTTTGTTCTTATACGTGTTTTGTCGAATAAATTCTTATTCTTCTCTTTAGGTTATAGATACCTCATTTCAAGAATGGTATTAGTGTTTTATATATCATATTCATTCATTCAATTCATTTATATAATCATTAGGAAATAAAGATCATGTAGAACGAGTCGTATCACATCGTGGAGATGGTATTCCGTACGTACGCACGAGTGATGATACCGTTCCTATGATCATGGAATTGTATTAGAGTGTATGTATACTCTTTAATAATCAATATCACATTATAATAGTCATATATAGTCATTATTTACACCATTATACCCATTCATGTAAGGTGGTGGTGGAAAATAGATTACACCACGGCGTGGAGACGGTATTCCGTATGTACGCACGCGCAATGATTTCTTTTTCCGTAGGGTGGATAGATGGTGAAATAGGGTTTTTTAATACTTATAATAAAATATCAGTATATGAGTGATACTGATGTTATAACTTCATAATGAAACAACTAAATAAGAAGAATTTGAAGAAGAAATAAAGATGAAAGAATCGGTAACAGACATTACCTCTTCTTTAAAGTGCTTCTTTGAGACCTCCTTTTAGGGCACTAAAATAGGTCTTTGAAGAAGAAAAGAACCTCTAAGATGTTTCTAGGGAAGTGGAGAGGAGAAATTGTTAGGGGTTGTCCGAGCTTTATGGCTCAAAGTTGTGTGAAGAAGAGGGGGAGGAGGTTCCCTTTTATAAGGGAGGATAGGGGCACCTTTGGAATAACTAAAAATATTAATTTATTATAAAGTCAAATTCGGTTTTTAATAGCTCCAAATTGATATATTTCGGAGCTAAGGTGGGTATGGGTCTAAATCCTCTCATCCAATAGAATTTAGACAAGTTTAGGTATCAATTTTAACCTTATCATTTAGATTTAACATTAAGTTAAATAATTTAACTTTTACCGTGTCTTCTTGTTTTCTTACACTATAAGGTTAATAAACTTACTATATCAAGCTAAAAAAACCCCAAATTTTTTATTATTTAAATATATAACCTTATATATGTAATTTGTCATAACCTTATATTTTTAGGAATAAAATAAAAAATAATAATATAATATTTGTTTTAAAAACTATTTTATGTCAATTTTGACACTATTTAGTAATTGATTTTTGTGAAAATCATAAGATAATTATTAGTTCGAACCAAGTTACTTCAATCACTACTAACATGTCATATTAACCTATAATATTAGTTTAATTCATAAACAGTCTCAATTTACTTTTATTTGGGTATTTATAACATCAATTATGTCAATATTTCATTAATAAGATAATTACTGCATCATCATTGTGTCATAAAATAATTAACTTATTTAATGTCTAAAAATTAAAAATAAAATACCATTATGTTTGAAATCGTTTTAGCTTTCTAATGAATATTTATAGTCGAATTTATCTTATGTATAGCCCCATATTAAAAATTATTTACTTATTAAACATTGATTTTAACTATTTTAACCCTTCTTTAAATAAATTAATAATAAATGTCCTAATCTAATCCATGTGGGACTAAAGGGTCATATTTTATTCCTAAGGTTGTTTTTGGTCGAATTACACTTTTCCAATAGAATTAGGACATGCGTTAGGATAATAATAATATCATTTTTACCCTTAATTACCCTATTTACTTTTAACCGTGGTAAAAAAAAGTAAAAAGTTATTATTCACCAAAAAATTATTTTCATCTCATTGAACGACATTTTACTTACTGACATCAATCGTGTCTCTCGGATTTTTGAAATTACACTCACAGAAGCGGTAAAATTATGTTTTAGGAAAAATTCAGTTTTTTAACTACCACATAGTGGTTTCACTATTCATCAAAAATTGAAAGTTTTCAGAAAAATAAAAAAATTTCACCCTAGGTTAATTTAGATATTATGAATCCAAAAATGAAGTCCATCTTGAAAAATAAAATTTATAAAATTTCAAAAAGTGGTTATAACTATTCATAACGGCTAGTTATAATAATATTTTAATAGCATATCATTGTTTAGTGAAACCCAGTATTGCGTACGACACAAGCTATCGAGGAAGGCCACGGTTGTGTGTAAAGCAAGACAAGATAGTGTTGTGTGTAGTGAAAGATTCCTTTTATGATTTATATATCATAAAAACAAAATATTTCACATAAATGTCTCTGGTGTTACATTCTACCCCCCTTAAAATGAATTTTTCCCTAGAAATTCATCACTTTTTAACATACAGATGAGGATACCTCTCCCTCATCATATCCTCAAGATCCCATGTAGCTTCTTCTAAATGGTGGTTCCTCCATAAAACATTCAACAAGTGAGTGGTCTTGTTTCGTAGGACTTTTCGCTACGATCCAGAATCTCTATCGGTTGTTCTTTATAACAAAGATCTTGCTCTATCGGTACAACTTCTGAGTTGAGTACATGTGAAGGATCAGGTATGTACTTTCTCAGGAGAGATACATGGAACACATCGTGTACTTGAGAGAGATTCGGTGGAATCTCCAATCGGTACGCTACCTTCCCGACACGATCCAGTATTTCGAAAGGACCGATATATCTAGGGCTCAACTTCCCCTTCTTTCCAAATCTCATGACTCTCTTCCAGGGAGATATTTGTAAGAACACTTTATCACCCACTTCAAACTCTAGGTATTTTCTTCGATTGTCTGCATAACTTTTCTGTCGACTCTGAGCTGCTCTTATGTGTTGTTGAATAGATCTGACCTTTTCTGCCATTTCATCAACAAGATCAGGTCCTAATAGCTTTCATTCCCCAACTTCATCCCAGCATGTTGGAGTCCTGCATTTCTTTCAATAGAGAGCCTCATAAGGAGCCATCTGAATACTGGAGTGAAAGCTATTATTATAAGAAAATTCTACCAATGGTAGGTGTTGATCCCAACCACCTTTTAAATCCATAGAGAAAGCTCTCAACATATCTTGTAGAGTTTGAATTGTTCACTCAGACTGACCTTCTGTCTGAGGATGATAAGCAGTGCAGAAACTCAACTCTGTATCCAGAGTATGTTGAAGACTTCGCCAGAACTTCGAGGTAAATCTCAGATCCCGATCAGATATAATAGAAAGTGGTACTCCATGAAATCTTACCACTTCCTTTACATATATCATGGCAAGGTGATCCAGAGAGAAATCCTCTCTAATAACAAAGAAGTGTGCAGACTTGGTAAGACGATCAACTATGACCCAGATAGCATTATTTCCTTTGGATGTTTTAGGATGTCCTGTGACAAAGTCCATAGTGATGTTTTCCCATTTCCATTTGGGTATGGGTAATGGTTGTAACATCCCCTTAGACTTCTGTCTCTCAGATTTAACTTGCTGATAAACCAAGCATCGAGAGACATATTCAGCAACATCTCTTTTCATTCCATCCCACCAGAAGTACCTTTTCAGTTCCATATACATCTTCGTGCTTACATGATGAATAGATAATGAAGAACAATGAGCCTCATCTAGCAACTCCTTCTTTAATTCCAGGATGGGAGGAACACAAACCCGATTCCTGAACTTTATTATCCCATCATAATCAAGGTTGAATTGAGGAACATTTCTCACCTTCATTTGAACTCGACATCTTCTTTCTGTGCCTCTTTAATCTTCACATGTATATATTGTTGAACATTAATTTGAGAAAGATAAGATTTTTCCCCTTCCATTATAATTCCAAGATCCATCCTTTGTAAATCCATAAATATTGGATCTTTTGTGATCCTCATCATGGATAAACTGGCATGGTCTTGTCGACCTAATGCATCTGCCACCTTGTTTACTTTCCCAGTGTGGTAATGGATTGAGCAGTCATAATCCTTAATCAGCTCCAACCATCTTCTTTGACGCATATTCATCTCCTTTTGTGTTAAAATGTACTTTAAACTTTTATGATTAGTATAAATGTCACACCTTTCTCCATAAAGATAATGCCTCCAAATCTTTAATGCAAAGATTACCGCATCTAACTCCAAATCATGTGTTAGGTAATTTTTCTCATAGATTTTCAACTTTTGTGAGGCATAAGCTATGACCATATCATTTTTCATAAGAACACATCTCAATCCCTTCTTGGATACATCAATATAGATCACAATCTTTTCTCCACTACAAGGCAGTGTGAGCATAGGTGCACTGGATAACCTTCTTTTCAACTCCTTGAAATTCTATTCACATTCATCCGTCCAAACAAACTTAACTCCTTTCCGAGTCAACTTGGTGAGTGGATTAGATAATCGTGAAAATTATTTCACAAAACGTCGATAATATCCAGCCAAACCAAGAAAACTTCGGATCTCAGTTACTGTTGTTGGTCTCGACCATCTTTCGATAACCTCTGTTTTTGCTGGATCCACATATATCCCCTCTTTTGAGATTATGTGACCCAAAAATGAAACTTTTTTAAGCCAAAATTCACACTTGGAAAATTTTTCATAAATCTTCTCCTTTCTCTGGGTCTTCAATATAATTCTCAAGTGATCTTCATGTTCTTCCTTTCTCTTTGAATAGACAAGAATATCGTCTATAGAGACTACCAAAAATTGATCAATATAGTCTCTAAGGACACTATTCATCATATCCATGAAGATAGAAGGGGCATTAGTAAGACCAAATGGCATCACTATAAATTCATAGTGTCCATACCATGTACGGAAAGTCGTCTTTGGTATATCCTCCCTTTTGACCCTTAATTGATGATACCCTGAATGAAGATAAATCTTTGAAAAGTATTGAGCTCCGCGTAGTTGGTCAAATAAGTCATCAATGCATGGGAGAGGATATTTGTTCTTGATAGAGATCTTGTTAAGTTCTCGATAATCAATGCAGAGTCTCATTGATCCATGTTTCTTCTTAACAAATAGAACATGTTCTCCCCAAGGTGACGCACTAGGGCGTATGAATCCCTTATCAAGATTCTCTTGGAGTTTCTTCTTCAATACCTGCAACTCAATTGGGGCCATTCTATAAGGTGTCTTTGAAATAGGCAATGCACCCGGTACGAATTCTATTGAAAACTCAACTTCACGATTTTTTGGAAGGCCCGGTAATTCCTCCGGAAAGGCATCATCAAACTCTCGTACAATGGGAATATTCTTAATCATGAGTTTCTCACCAACCATTTGAGATAAATAACCTTCATTTAGTGGAATCAAGACCCATAAGGTAGAAGGAATTTTCAGTGGAAGGTTATGTTCATCCTTTCATTGATAGACGATCAAAGATTGATCTGGAATATGAAATGTGACTTCCCTTCTTTGTAAATTGATATGAGATCCATATAAAGAAAGAAAATACGTGCCAAGAATCACATCAAATTCCACTAAAGGAACGATCACAAGATTTTCAGGAAGCACTTTCCAACAAACTTCAATCGTAGAAGAATTATAAACTTTTTATTCGACTGTTGTGCCATTAGGTGTTGTCACAGCTAACTCAAAACTAATTGTTGAGGTAATATAGTGATACCCTTAGAAAATTCTTCAGAAATAACAGAGTGGGTGGATTCAAAATCAAATATAACATTTTCTACTTTAGAGTGGATGGTAAGTGTACCTTTCACCACATCGTTATCGTACTCCACATCGCTGATAGAAATTGCATGTGACATTCCATTGTCTTTAGCCTTAAGAGTTTGTTGACATCGACCATCATCATCAACCCTTGGATTAGGGAATTTAGTGGCATAATATCCCATCTCATTTCACTTGAAAAATTGAAGTGTAGTAGGTTTATTCTATGTATCCCTTCCTTTGTTTGTATCATTAGACATCTTCTTCCCATCATCGCGGCATTCAAATTCCCGATGACCTTCCTTTCCACACTTGAAACATTTACTTGTCCCTTTAAGACAACTCCCCCCATGTTTCTTTCCACACTTTGAGAATAAGGTAAAGCTCATCTTCTTTTGAGTGTGCTCTTTAGATTTTCCATTGAATTCCATTTTCCTCTTCTTATCAAACCCATATAACTGATGGGTTACTCCAATCTCCATCTCAACATTGAGAGAACATCGAACGATTTCCTCGTAGCTATTAAATTCCCTTATGGCTAAGGCCCTTAAAAGACTTGGTTTTAAGCCACTAAAGAATCGATCGATCTTACTCTCAGGTTGGATAATAATACCAGAAGCGTACCTTGCAAGTCTTGTAAAATTTTCTTCATAGGTACCAACAGATTCATCATCCTTTTTCTTCAGTTCAAGAAACTATTTCTCTATATTTTTTCGGAGAATACGAGGGAAGTACTTATTGAAAAATAAGTTCTTGAACTTGTCCCATTAAATGGACTCAATTTCATCCCTTTGCCTTGTATTATTATTATGATTCCACCATTGATTAGCATCACCTTCCAAACGATACACTGCTAATATGACATTATTATGCTCAGAACATTGAAGAACTGAAAATATCTTTTCAGTAGTACTAATCCATTGTTCAACAACTAATGGATCAGTAGACCCGCTGAATGAAGGTGGACGTTGTCTCATGAAGGATTCAACAGAATGTTTCTCCTTCCTTTGCTCATTTGGAAGTCCTGCATGATTCATAGCTTGAGAAAGTTATGTGAGCATGGCTACAAGATTTTGCATTCCAGCTCCCATAACGTTTGGTTGCTCAGGGGGATAATCATTGCATTTCCCGTCGCATTCCGCATTAACACGGTTCCTTTGGGTTCCAGCCATTGACTAAAACCAAGAAGAATAGTGTGAGTAACACTAATTAGAATAGGAAAAACACATAATCAAGAATAAAATTTCACACTTAAGGTCTTATCCTAGGTTATTCATGGCCATTTCTAAAACACTAAGATTGTGTTCTATGCTTAGACTTATCCTTAGGGTTCTTACTAAGGCTTTCATATCCTAGTTTCCAAAGGTTGATTATACCTTTCCTCTGATACCAACTATAATGACCCATACATTACATACATTGTTAATACTTCAAAATTGAAGCATACTTATTACAACATATAACAAAACCATGAAAGGACCGTATAGGTATAGTGTCTTTAGAAACTGGGAAACATAAACAACTGGTTCATAAAGAGTCTACACTTTCTCCCATTTATTTCATCATATCTATAGTCCCTTTTGGAATATCTTACTTAATAACCTTCTTCCTAACCTGGGGAAAGAAAACATACAAAAGGGTGAGCTCAAATGCTCAGTAAGGATAAACAAAAGAAATATCAATCACATCATATTCATAAGAACATAACTTTTGGAAATCTTAACCTGCAAAAGAGAGAATAATTTCATAAAATGGGATAAATCATAGTAGTGAAATGGAATCCCAATAATCATAACATAAAACATGAAAATTTTTGGCATACACACATAATCATAGAGAATCATTTCTTATTAGTCAAGACTCATTTCAAAGACTATCTTAGTGGACAAAGTCCATTTATGATCTGAGTTCACTCCTCGTTTCAGTCCTGTTTCACTGAACCGGTATAACCTACCATTCCATCCGTGTCTATCTCATGAGATATAAAATCTTTACCCAATGCATTGGATGGAGATATAGGTACCACCCATCTCATAATTATACCATTCTTAAGTGGGTCACAAAATCATAAATCATACATCATTGCATAACCCATGTAATAAAAATGGGAATCTTAAACATCGGGACATCATAAAACAATTCATATAAGATAAAGGAATTCATAAAAATATTTCCATCACAACATAATCAAATCAATATAATAATAGTGATAGAGATAGAACCCTTTATTATCATATATGGAAAATGATTTTGACAAAACTCTTGAACTCCATTCTTATAGAAAATATCCGTTTTACTTCAAAAACATTTTTCCTTTCTTAACATGTCATACATTTTTAAACTAAAAGATGTTGATTGAAAATAAAATTGAAAACTTGTAAAGGAATATTCTTGGAATTTTTTTTTAAAATACATTTAGGCCGTATAAGTTAAAAATACATTCTTCTCATACATTTGTCGTAAAAGTCAAAAAGTACCTCGTACGAAAAACTACAAAAGATTCCTTTCATATCATTTACTAAAAACTCACCGAAGGGTAAAATTGGATATAAACTATTGTAGAAGGATATAAATATTACATATTGAGGAAACATGGATGTGGATGATAAAATACACCCCAATAAATTCCAAAGTATAAACAATCTCGGATAAAAATGAGATTGTGATATTTCCCTTACCTTAGGTCCGATTTGCTTCGTAAGTGTCCGAACCTCCTGTATAATGATTTAAATAATGTTATTGACTTATTCCAGAATCATACTTATTATTATGATATCATATATGGTCATATTCTTAGCTTCTTATTAGTAATATTTCATTACTACTTGTTATTCGGGTGTTTATTACTTTTTGTTCTTATGCGTGTTTTGTCGAATAAATTCTTATTCTTCTCTTTAGGTTATAGATACCTCATTTCCAGAATGGTATTAGTGTAATATATATCATATTCATTCATTAAATTCATTTATATAATCATTATGAAATGAAGATCATGTAGAACGAGTCGCATCACATCGTGGAGACGGTATTCCGTACGTACGCACGAGTGATGATATCGTTCCTATGATCGTGGAATTGTATTGAAGTGTATGTATACTATATCAGAATAAATATCACTTTATTATTCTCATATATAGTCATTATTTACACCATTATACCCATTTAAGTATGGTGGTGGTGGAAAATAGATTACACCACGGCGTGGAGACGGTATTCCGTACGTACGCACGCGCGGTGATTTCTTTTTCCGTAGGATGGATAGATGGTGAAATAGGGTTGTTTAATACTTATAATAACATATAGGTTTATGAGTGATACTGATGTTATTACTTCATAATGAAAAAAATAAAGAAGAAAAATTGGGAGAAGAAATAAAGATGAACGAATCGGTAATAGACATTACCTCTTCTTTGAAGTGCTTCTTTGAGACCTCCTTTTAGGGAACTAAAATAGGTCTTTGAAGAATAACAGAACCTCTAGGATGTTTCTAGGGAAGTGTAGAGGATAAATTGGCAGGTTTTGGCCGATCTTGAAGGCTCAAAGTGGTGTGAGGAAGAGGGGGAGGAGGTACCCTTTTATAAGGGAGGAGAGGGGCACCTTTGGAATAACTAAAAATATTACATTATTATAAAGTCAAATTCGCTTATTAATAGCTCCAAATTGATATATTTAAAAGATAAGGTGGTTAGGGGTAGAAATACTCTAATCCAATAGAATTTAGACAAGTTTAGGTATTAATTGTAACCTTATCATTTAGAATTAACTTTAGGTTAGATAATTTAACATTTACCGTGTCTTCTTGTTTTCATACACTATAAGGTTAATAAACTTACTATATCAAGCCAAACGAACCCCAAGTTTTCTAATATTAACATATATAACCTTATCTAAGTCATTTGGCCGATCCTTAGATTTTTAGGAATAAAATAACAATTAATAATATAATATTTGTTTTTAAAACTATTTTATGTCAATTTTGACACTATTTAGTAATTGATTTTTGTGGAAATCATAACAGAATAATTAGTTCGAAACCAGTTACTTAAATCAATACTAACATGTCATATTAACCTAGAAAATTAGTGTAATTCATAAAAAGTCTCAAATTACATTTATTTGTGTATTTATAACATAAATTATGTCAATATTTCATTAATAAGATAATTAAAGTATCATCATTGTGTCATAAATAAATTAATTTATTTAAAGTCTAAAAATTACAAATAAAATATTATTTTGTATGAAATCTTTTTATCTTTCTAATGAATATTTATAGTCGAATTTATCTTATATATAACCCCATATTAAAAATTATTTACTTATTAAACTTTGATTTTAACTATTTTAACCCTTCTTTAAATAAATTAATAACAAATGTCCTAATCTAATCCAAGTGGGAATAAATGGTCATATTTTATTCCGAAGGTTTTTTTGGTCGAATTAAACTTGTCCAATAGAATTAGGACATGTGTTAGGGTAATAATAATATCATTTTTACCCTTAATTACCTTATTTACTTTTAACCGTGGTAAAAAAAAGTAAAAAGTTACTATTCACCAAAAAATTATTTTCATCTCATTAAACCACACTTTTCATAATGACATCAACCGTGTATCTCGGATTTTTGAAATTCCACCTACAGAAGCGGTAAAATTATGTTTTATGAAAAATTCAGTTTTTTAACTACCACATAGTGGTTACACTATTAATCAAAAATTGAAAGTTTTCAGAAAAATACCAAAATTTCACCCTAGGCTAATTTCGAAATTCCGAATCCAAAAATGAAGTCCATTTAGAAAAATAAAATTTATAAAATTTCAAAAAGTTGTTATTACTATTCATAACGGCTAGTTTTAATAATATTTTAATATCATATCATTGTTTAGTGAAACTCGATATTGCGTACGACATATGATTTCGAGGAAGGCCACGGTTGTGTGTAAGGCAATACAAGAAAGTGTTGTGTGTAGTGAAATATTCCTTTGATGGTTTATATAACATAAATACAAAATATTTCACATAAAAGTCTCGGGTGTTACAATTCCCCCTTAAACTGATATGATTTGTTCATACACCATATGGATTGTATTAAGATGGTTTTTGTTAATATTTAAGATATATAAGAGATAATAAATCTATTTAAATAAGTATATATATAAATATATAAACATATATGTATTTTAATATCATTATTTCAGTATAACAATTAAACGAAAATAGCATTCATGCATACGTACGGCCTACATTCTCCATGAATGGTGTATTCTGTTTCATACATATATATTATATATATTATTATAACAGAAATATAAATTATATAAATGATATTTATATGATTATTTGCACTCTATAAATAATTATATATTTTATAAATTCAATAGGTATAAAAATTTAAGCTACATGTGACTAATAAAGAGAATATTATTGGAGGTGAAATCGTAACATTGGATTATTAACATGTTGGTAAAATAAGGCTATAATAAACCAATAAATGATATTTGATATAATAATATAGTTTTTTATAATATTTATAATGAATTTATATTTATTATACATTTGGTTTGAACACGTATGACACGATTCAATACACAAGGTAAGGGGATTTCCTCTCCTTATTTTATTTTTATGAGATACATTCTATGTTCACTACTCACTCTTTTCCTGTGGTTTTTGTACCTACCATAATTATATAATATATATATTATAGCTATTTTTATGGGAATTAAAATATAATTTTTATGAAATTTCTTTCATGGGGTTTTTGATTCACAAGATACCCAATCGGTAAATATGTTTTGTATATGTTTTCCTTCTTTGAGACTCGTGATTTTTTATGCACCTAAACTATTTTTCAAGGAAGTGATAAAACCATTTTACAAGTTATATCATTAATCTACCTATTTTAATTATATATTAAGATTTATTAAATTTCCTTTTAATAAATTTAGGCAATGATACAAAGATACCATGTTATAAGTGTTTATTAAGACAATCTCATTATTTTTTGAGATTGTTAATGTTCATGCTTCCTTTGATGAATTCTTAGGTTATATATCTAGTTAAATTTTTGAATATTATTTTAATCTAGTTACACATGAAATATTCATTAATTTATATAGTTTTATTCTATATGTTACATAACATAGTTAAAATAGTGTTTTTAAGAAAGCCCAACTTTACCCTCTCTTTGGTCAGAAATCTATGATCCTAAAAACCCGTGTTTTGTAAAATGAGTCTCCAAGAATATTATACTAATATAATATGATCATTAAGAAGAAATGTTTTCCATTTTTTTTCTATTCCTAATGTTTTCAAAAGAATATTATTGTTTATTTCTGAACAGTGAAATTTTATATCCTTTTTATCCTGCAAAAGGACTGTTCTTTATACCTCGTAAGACATGTATGGATTTATATTCCATAAATCCGATGAAGCATTAATTTAATTTTTATATCTTTTTTTAGAAACTAAATCTAATAGTAATTTCCTAGAAAAATGTTTTCTAAAAAATTTTCAATATTCTTTTATATTTTTATAATGAAAATGGTTTCCATAGCATTTTCAAACGTCTTTTGTATGTTTTCAAGGAAAAAAGTATTCAATAATTTTTCAAATTATATTATATGTTTTCATGGAAAATAGTTTCCAAAAAAATTTAAATATTATTTTATAAGTTATGATGGAAATGGAATTACAAAATTTTCAACCATTATTTATATGTTTTCAAATTATTTTCAAGAAAAATGTTTTTCAAAACATTTTCAAACATCTTTTATATGTCTTTACAGAGAATGATTTTCCTAATATTTTCAATATTTTTCTGTAAATTTTAAATGTATATTCAAGGAAAAAATATTTCAAAACTTTTTAAATCCCCATTTATAATTTCTCAAATTATTTTCATGAAAATTATTTTCAAACTATTTTTATAGTTTCTTTATAATATTTCAATGTTTTTTCAATGATTTTTTAAAATTTTATGAATATTATTTTATAAGTTTTCAAGTAAAAATGTATTCCAATGATTTAATGTATTATTTATAGGTATTAAATATATATTCATTTAAATTATTATCCAATGGGTTTATGTATTAAAAATACATCTTCAATGTAAAATGGATATATTCCTCAAGAAATGTTTTTGAAAGATATTTAAAATTTATTTTCAAAATAAGATGGCATCTGTTAATGTTACTCATTTAATTTTAAGAAATGAACTTAATGTTATATTCATAACCTTTATTTGAATGGGTTATTCATAATTTCACTATCTTTATAAAAATAGTTTTACATTCATGAGTTTTATGTTTATGAAATCTGTTTCTCTTTATTGGGTTATATGTTTATGAAATTCATTTATCATTCATGAGATATATGTTTATGTAATATGTTTCAATTTCACGTGTTATTATATACTTGATTTGATTATGAAAAATGTATCATTTCTATAGGTTATGATATGTTTTCTTATTTATTATAATTATTTAATTTCATGGGTTATGTTATTATTATTTATGATTTTGTGGAATATATATGTTTATTTTAAATATGTGACGGTTGGGACCTATATCTCCTTCAACATCATTGGGTAAAGATTAATATATCATGCGATTGACTAAGATGGTCTTGAGGGTAAAATAATACTACAATGATGGCCATGATACAAAACTATTCCTACCATGATGGAATGAGGAGTGAAATCGTCCTACTAAGATGGCCATGGGAGTGAAAAATGACTGCCAAGATGGTATGTAGAGTGAACCTATACTACACAGATTGTATTGGTAGAATAGCCTTGGATACTCTAGAAATCACATTATATGCTTATGTGTCTTCCACAATTCCATTTTTTCCTATGTAATGCTTTCAATGGTAATGTTATTTATTTCATTTTACCAAAATTTTTATTTCAATCTCCATATAGGAAAGTTATGCTCTTCAAATGTTATTCCCTTTTGTTCTAGTTATACTTATGAATTTTGGTTAGGTACACATACTGAGTATTTGAGACAACACCTTTCTTATGTTTCCTTTCACAGGTTTATGATTATATCTTTTTGTTATATGAACTAAATTGTATATATTAATGAGACATTTTGATGATATGTAGCCATGATATAATATTATTTTTCTTGTTAGCAAATACACTAAACTATTATGGTCTTATAGATTGAATCTTTGTTATGTAATGAATATTAATCTAAATTGATGTAATATACATGTATGTTAATCCAGTGTCACCATAGCTTGTATCAATATAAATGTGTAGTAATCCATCTGAAAATATGATAATAATTTGATTGGGTGTTCCCTAGTTATATTTATAAGTATATATATAGGGATTTATATAGGAATAATTTTAAGTCTGATTCAATGTTTAGGAAAATGTCTTGATGTTTGGTAATAGTTTGACTGAGTAGTTTCCTATAAATTAATCCATATCTGTATACTAAATGTTGGTGTGGCTCCAGTATCGATTTACCTAGGGGTACAAACTCCAACAACTTGTTTCAGGCTTGACTCATTGTAATCATGTACTCAACAATGGGCCTTGTTGTACATATGGTTTTACACTCTAAGGGAATAATCTTAAGAAATTCAAAAACTCATTAGGAACCATAAAGAATGATATAGATATAATATGTTTATTAATAACATAGAATTAACACAAGGTGCCTTATATTAAGGAAGGTGTCATGATTTTAAAATCCCATATGTAAATATTTTCATGACTATGTGGTCACATACTATGATAAGAATTTCTCAAAATATTATTTTGGTTTTATTAAATGGTGGCACTAGAAGGAACTAGATTAATGTTGAATGTGATGGATCATTTTGGGATGAGCAGTCAAATGGGGTGATTACTGGAGCCAACAAAGTCATGATCATGCTTAATCTGTTTTAAAGGAACATGATTAACAATGTGCACCTTAACCACCTTTGGGACTCACCATGGAAGAGAAATAATGATTTCACTGTGAGATTAAGAAATGGAGATCAGAGATGAAACAAAATTTTGTTTACCTTGTGTCATGAATGTGGAAATATTCTCTTATGTTAATTTATTATCGGAACATGAAGATGTTTTGAATGTGGATAAGGACATAGAGCAAGTTACAGTAAAGGAAAAATGAATAGTTTAGTAAATGAAATGGATAAGAATATTTTCCTCCCTAAGACATAATCCATGGTTAAGCATTTTAAGTGTAAAATAAATTGTTATTATGAAACTCAATGTCCCTATAGGACTGTACATAAAGAGAATCAATAAAGTGGTACGAGTAATGGTGACAATGCTGATGGTGATGATACTAAAAATGAAATGTGAATAGAAATATGTATTTTGTAATAGGATTAGGTGCTATTGTTAAAGGTATAAGCATGAGGTGGAATAAACAGTGTTTTTATGTATATGGTTTCAAAATAAATATGGATGATGATGTATATGTGGATTGTTCTACCAATATACTACACTCATTATTTTTATATTTATGTTGAATTAAACCAATGGACAAGGGAAGTAATTTAATTACAGGGTAATATTTTTATTAATATAACATAAACCTTAACATGATTTTTATATTAAGATAATACAAATTCGACAAGGATATGTGGTTTATGAATAAGTTAAATAGACGATATGGATTACCTTGAATCTGGTTATAGAAAAAGGGTTTTATGTCATCAATGATGATGTTTACAAATTTTTATGATTTTAGTAATAAATGTTATATACAATTGAATATGAAAGTATGCATGATATCTAAAAGGATATATGATAATTCATATATTTGGAATATCACAACCAAGAGTTACTCTATGATATACATGGGAATAAATGTTTAACTAATTTCATTGTTTTATTTATAATGTTTTGTATTTTTATCTTTTATAATGGTTATATGGTTAACCAGTTTTGGGTAGTTTAAGTTAACCATTGGATTAATTCAGTGATATTAATGTTTTATGTCTCCCTATAATGATTTAATTATATTGGGTAACATGTTATAAAAACATGTTGTTAATAATTGATGATAGATGGGATGGAATATCACGAGTCCCATGATATCTTAGTTATTTTGGAATGAATAATATATATTATATTTTGGCTAAAAATGTGAATTGGATCAAGCCAGACCAAAGAGTGTGGTTTACCTAAAATCATGTACATATATTTTTTATGAAAATACATTAACTTTAGGAAAAAGTATCTAGAAACAAAAATGTTTTACTGGTATATTCATTTCTGATGAATTAGATGGCCCCAAGATCAACACAGATTTATGGTTTTCTAATTGTTAAATTTCCCTTGACCTTTAGCTATATCACTCTTCATCTCGCATGATAGTTACATTTTCCTTCCATGTCCAAGTTTTCACTTTAATCATTTATTTTCCTATCATGAATCACAGTTATATGTTAATTTTGTTAACTGTTATGGTTTAAACATTCCCATTATAAAGGAAGAGTTATTATTCATTCTCATTATGTGGGTTTATTTGAATGGAACATTAATTAATTAATTCTTTGATAACTGAGACTATTTTTAAGCGAGAAATTAATTTTACGGGGGATAGAATGTTACACCCCTAGATTTTGTGAATTATTTGTTTTTTAATTAATTTTTTTTATATTGTTCATTTCAATAAAAATTTAAGATAATTTATTTCATATTAAAGAATAATGTTTATCCTGCATTATAATCAACACCAGACTAATTTTTCTTTCCACGAGACATAATATTTCGCATGATCTATACTGAACACTAAGGTAATATTGTGTTATATGCAACAATTCCTTTCCTTGACGACTTTCCTATCATGTAAGACAGAGGGTTACTGAAAAATAATATATTATGTAAATATGATTATTTAATATAATCAGACGAAACATTTATTTAAAATTATAGGTTATGAATATTATTAACAAATCAATAAAAATAAATGTTTTACATATTATAATATGAATTAATATGTTACAAATTAATATTAAATGAATATAAAAAATGATTGAATATAAAAGGAAACACTGTTATAGTCAAAAATAAATTTTCCCCTAATAAATTATTATTCTATTTATGTCTAGAAATTCATTATTTTAAAAATTCTTTTCACATGAAACTGCCTTGGTTTATATTACACGCAAGCCAAACTTGGTGTTTGATGCACGCAACACTGAGTTTCTAATTTTTTTATCTATAATTATATGAATGAGGTAATTATAACCTGTTAATTAAATATAGTTTTAATAATAGTAATAAAAACATTCAAATTCTATTTATAATTTGTTTTATAAATAAAAAAATTATAATGAATGATATGATTTTTGGTAATGTCCTTTTATATTTAAAGTATTGTTTTAAAGAATGAATCACTTTTAAAAATAAAATTGCATATAGAAATTTTTTTAATTATAATTTATAATTTAACATAATTTCTTAATTCTTAATATCATAATTATCTTCGGGTAAATTTTTGGGAATTATATGAGAAACATCATTTTTTGATGAATAGTGAAAATACTTGTTTTTATTTAAAAAATAGCCTTTTTGATTATTAATTGTTAATGTTAAATGATATTATATATTTTTTAGATAAAATTAGATAAATTATTAATCAATTTATAAAATATATATCCTTATAATTATTTTCAGTTTTATATTGAATCCAAAATCAAATCATACTTTCGAACATTTTTCAACATTAAAACCTCGTTATTCCATCCCGTCTGTAGGGCTAGTATTAATATTAATTTTATTTATTCTATGATTTTAATTTTTGAAATAATAAAAACACCATTTTATTTAGTATATTATTTAGATTATAGTAAGAAAAGGTCAAATTTTTAACAAAATTATTAGTAATTGGGATTATAATTCATAATAGCGATTAAGGCCAAATTAATCTCTATTTGAGACTAAACATTATAATTAAGGGCCCAAATGACCTATACACTTGTAAAAAACCTATTATATTTCCATATTTGGGATTTAAACATTCCATTATTTATTTTTAGGCTTTTTATGACTTTGGAAAAAGTTAGAACATGTGTGCACTTAACTTGTTTCTATAAAATTCCAATTGAGTTCTTTTCCTTCCCTGTAATAACCACCACCGCTCCCAATTCCTCACACATCTCAACCTTCTTATGTTCAGAAAATACATGCTGCATTCAATTCTCTTAAATATTCTCATACTATAATAATTATTTCCTTGGGAATAAGGTAATTCAAATATTCTTTCTGCTATAATCCTAATGGAGTTAACTGAATAAGAGGTAACATCTTCTATAAAGTCCTTTATTTTTTTTAATTATCCACCCCTCAAACACATTTTATTATATTAATATATAAAAATTCATTTATCCCTAATATAGTATTAAATTTTAATGTAAATTCTGATACATACACTTACACACTCCTCCATCTAATGGGTAACTAACATATTGTTTCTATGTTCGATGAACTATTGCTTTATAAAATGATGATGGTTCATTTTTTCCATTTCCAAATACCATTGTGGTCATTATAAGGATAAATCTATATATATATTATATATATTAGATTTAATATTTATATAACCATATTTGTCCCTTTTTACAAAACATATCTTTATTTACATTCTATTTTTGTGTTAATATAATAATTTCATTTGCAGAAGTGTGGACTATAGCCCCCTCACCGCAACATGATTCATTCACACACCACAATAATTTTATTAAGGATAGTTTTAATGAATATTTAATAAATATATATATATATATGATATAATAAATAAACTTTAATAAGGATATATATATATACATACATGTCTTTTACTTTTATTCTATCAACATAACAATTAACTGTAAATAACGTTCATGTGTAATTACAACCTACCATCCCCATGAAAAGTTTATTCAGTTTAAACAAATATATTATATTAATTATTTAAATAATAAAATAATATTTATGAATGATATTTATATAATGTTTTAAAATTTTAAAATAATTATTAAATTTTTAAATACAAAATATAATTCAAATTAAGAAACATGAAAATAATTAAGAGAATATTACATTAAGTGTATCCTTTTCAAAGTATTATTAACAAGTGATTAATATAATTGTTTAATCAAACCATATATGGTATTATATAAAATAATATAGTTTTATAAAAATTAATAATAATTTTATATTTATTATACAGTTGTTTTGAATGAGTGCGGTGGCAGTTAGGACATAAGGTAAGGGGATATCACCTCACATATTTATTCCCGTGAGATACATGCTATGATCAACACTCTTTCATTTTGTGGGGTGTAAGTAATTATGGTGATTGTATAATATGTATATTATAACCTAATTTTTGGTTATTAACATATCATTTCTATTATATTTCGTCCATGGGGTTTATGTTTCAATATTTACCAAATCCGTAATAATATTTTCACTCAATTTTCCTTGTTTGAGAATCAACATTTGGTATGCACCTAAATTCTTTTGTAGGTGAATATACTTCCATTTAACATGTAAAATCATGAATCAAATTATTTTAATTACATTTTAACATCCATGTAATTTTCTTTTCTTATATTGAGACTATGGTCCCATATCACAACGTTATAAGAGTTTATTAGGATGATCTAATCGCTTTTCGAGATTGTTTATATTTATGCTTCTTTTTAAAGATTTTTTCTATCCCATATCAAAATTATTTCATGAAACATAAAATTAAATATTTATTAATTATATATTAATGTAGTGGTACCATTTTATTTTATTTGCTATATAATATATTTAAGTATTCTTTTTAGCAATCCCTGACTTTACCTTCTATTCAGTAAAAAATCAGTGTTACTTTTTATCCATGTTTTCTGAAATGGTTTGACAATAATATTCCTCTAACATCCTATGATCTTTAAAATAATTTTTTTCACCCTTTTTCTATTAAAAATGTATTCCAATGAATATTCATATCACTCTTCGAATGAGGAAATATGTTATCATTTTTTCCATGTAAAAGGAATGGTCTTTTTACAACTTACAACATGTATAGATTTATCCATTTTAAATACTTGAACTCTTCATTTTAATGTTTAAAGGTTATTTTTTAAATAAATATTTAAAAATTTATTTTCTTCAAAAATTTCTTCGAAAATATTTTCAATCTCCTTTTGTATTTTCTTTAGTAAAATGGTTCCCAATAAATTTTCAAACTTCTTTTATATGTTTTCAAGAAACATTTCTTAAAATGGTTTTCAATATTATTTTATATGTTTTCAATGAAAAATTATTTCAATAATTATTTGTGACTTATTTACATGTATTCAATGTATTTTCAACTAAAATGGTTTTCAAAAAATTATCAAGCACAATTTATCAGTTTTTTGGGGAAATCGACAACAAATTTATTTCTATATTATCATATATTTTTTAATGTATTTTCAAGGAAAATTGATTTCAACATGTTTTCATGAACTATTTAAATGTTTTGAAATTAGTTTAGATTATATTATTTTTAAAACAATTTCATGATTTTTTATAAGGTTACTAGTTTTTTTGAAGAAAAAGGGTTTTAAATTTTTTTGAATCTTGTTTAATAAGTGTTCAAGTATATTTTTTTAAATTATTTCATGTCCTATAAAATTTTTTTAATTGTATTTATAAGGAAAATTATTATCAAACGGTTTTATGTAATAAAAATTTCATTTCAAATTTGAAAGTATAATTTACACTAGATATTGTATTAAAAGATATTCCAAAATTACTTAATATCTATGATTCCATTAGTTAATGTTACTCAAACCATTATAGTGAATTATCAAAAGGTTGTATTCATATAATTTTAATTAATGGTTTGTGATTAATTTCATAGGATTTTTGAAACATATTTCTCTTTCATGGGTTTTATGATTATGAAATCCATTTCACATTCATGGGTTATAGGTTTATGAAATTAGTTTTTATTTCATTGTAATATGTTTATAAAATATGTTTCTCCTTCATGAGTTAATATTTTGAATAAAATATAATTAAAAATTTATCTCTTCCATAGGTTATGATATGTTTACCTATTTTTATGCCAGTTTAATTAACAGGGTTTTGATAAGATTGTTTTTGATTTTTTGGTATATGCATGGACAATTTTACTATGAGATAGGTGGTACATATATCTCCCATTAATTCATTGTATAAAGACTTATATCTCATGAGATAGATTAATATTGTATTTAGAGTAAACCGTGACTACTTTGATGGTCGTGGTATAGAACCATGGCTTCCAAGATGGAATGAGGAGTGAACACATGCTAAAACGATGAACATGGATGTGAACCATGACTTCCAAGCCAGTATGATGAGTGATCTCATTTTAATATGTTGTCTAAGGGAGTAAACCATGACTAACAAGATTGTATAGGTAGTGAACCCATACTACCGTGATGATCTTGGTAGTAATGACTTGGATACTATGTAAAAGACATTATATGATTATGTGTTTTCCATAATTCCATGTTTTATTCCTATGTTATGATTTGGTGGCTTCGGTTATTTATTTCCTTTTGATTCACGTTTTAAGGACTTCCAAAATAATAATGATATTGTAATATTCATGGTATGATCATTAAATGTTATACCCTTTTGTTCATATTATGCTTATGCACTACGTTTATGTGCCTTACTGAGCATCTAACCTCACCCCTTTCTTATGTTACCTTTCACTAGGTTGTGAATAATGGTTTTAGGTAGATGTACTAAAGTTGTAGATCTTCATGGGATATTTTGAAGATATATCACAATTATATATGATTATGTTTCCATGTTTCCAAAGACACCAATCTATTACGATCACCTGGCCTATTTTTTCTTTAATATACTTAATATTTATCTAGAGTTATGTAATACAATTGTATGTTAATCATAGTTTGCTAACTAATTTGATATTGAAAGGAATAATTTGTTATTACGAGAATGATATAGGGTCCCCAAATTAATGAAAAATATAAATAATGTTAAAAAAATATACAAAATAAAAGAATAATATATAGAGAAATATAAAATAAAAGTTAATAATATGTCAAATAATTTCAAATCTTATGGTTAATTTTATATTTGATTTTATAGTGTAAAATTAATTATAATAATATTAGTTATATTTTTTAGTCAAACAGAAAAAATGTTGTATTTCAAAACAAATTGGTTTATACTTGTGTTATATGGTTTTAGATAAAATAATGATTTCTAATGTATTAAATTTGAATATGAATAAATGAAAATCATTTTTTAATTCCTAATGTGATTATTAACTTAGGATTTATTTTTTGAAAATATATATTTTTTAATAAAAAATGATGTAGTGATGTTTATGGGAAGCTATATTTAAATTTTATGTATTTAGAATTCAAATTCATTTTTCAATTAATTTTAAAATGTAATAGTTAATTTTGATTAAAAAACCAAATATTGTTTTTTGAATGATCATTATAGAATAATTGGGTGACAAAAATTAATTAAAAAATTAATTTCTCTAAATAACCATTTTCCATCATATTTTCTAGTTTAATTTCGAAATAATTTGATTCAATTCTTGAAAAAATGATTCCATATTTCAAATACAAATTTTATGATCTGGTAAATTGGCCCCTTTAATTTTTTTCATTATGAATAGAAACAATATTTACTTTTTGGTACCATGGTTTAGGTAAAATGAGATAATTGGTGTTAAATATAATGTCAAAATGATTACAATACATTTAAACACATTTCTATAATTCATTGTATGAGTATATTACATCAATAATCATCATATCATTGAAAATGTGATATTTTTTCCTATTATATCTAATATTTATCTTTATAATTTTTTATGTAAAGAAAATTAAAAAATATTACTCTCATTCTTTTTAATTTTGATTATATGTTCATATGGGGATAAAAATATTTTATTAAAGAATCATAATGATTATTTTGCGAATTGTGATATTATTATTATTATGGTAATTTATTACTAATTTATAGTCATTATGAAATTACCAAATAAATAAAATATAATTTTGACACAATACTCTAGCTAGGAGTAGAAAAATAAAGTAAATGACCTTAAAAACTCAAAAGGTAATATTTCAGTGGAGATTTAATGTTTTCCTTATACTTTTTAGATAAATAATACATATCTGAGATATTATAAATGTTTATATTAGTTTTACAATTTCAATATGAATACATTTTAAACGAAATCAATAATCTACAAATGACATTATTCATATTCTATAATAATGAATATTTTATTAAAAGATATAAAATTGAAAAAAATACAATTTTATCTATATGAATGGAAGATTGTTTAAGATAACTCAATTATTCCATATGTGGGAAACGTTTCCATTTTATATTTAATTTCTTGATGAGTAATGTGTAAAAAACATTAATATTATCATAATTGTCAGACAAGTTAAAGGGGGTTATAATAACGATATAAGTGTGAAAAAATATTCTAAATATGTATAATTTTTATGGACAATATTATTACAAAAAAACCTTATAAAATTTTCAAATTATATCAATTTGAATCTTATATCACATGAAAATTAATTTTTATCTATACATTACTAAATTCCAAGAATGCCCATCCTCTCACATGTAAAGGGAACCTCTTATCATCTATTTCTTATAGAAGTTGATATATTATTATCTTCCAAGACCATTAAATGTATTCATAACATCCCTCAATACATTATAAATTTCTTATATTATAACGATTACCATCCTTCAATGGATTAATTTGTAAGAAATGTGGTTTTATAAATAATAAGTAAAATATTAAACATAATGTTTTAGTTTATTTATTATTATAATTCTTATAAATCATCCTAAAACATTATGATCTAATAACAATAGTGTATACCATATACATATACATCTTTATATTAATCATATAATCTTTATCCTTCTCATTCTTTCATCAAATGGGAAATTAATCCATTGTTCGTCTATATAGTTGACATCCACCTCGCAAAACCAATATAATTCAATTTCCATCATAACCTCTTATAGATAAATATAAAAATTTATTTATGATATTAATTTATATAATATTACTAAAATAATTAACATTTTTTAAATATATTACATCATCTATTTTCTTACCTTTCCAACTACTGGAAAAAAGATAATTTCATTCCTGTGTGTGTGGGGAATACCACCTCTACAAAGTGATGTTATTCATTTTTCAAGACCCGAAAATATGAATTATATATATATAAGATAATTTAAATAAATAATAGAGTATATTTTATATAAAAATAATTATATAAATAAAAAATAGCACGTACCTTATTTCCTTCATGTTCATTTAAATTATATAATGTTACAAATGCATATGTGAGCCTTAAAGTGTCTATTGTTGTAACATAGTTCATATTTTAAACACATTATTAATTGTTGGTATTAAAAGTTTAATTAATATTAAAAAATTATAACTATATCATTATTTTTATTTAGGATCTAGTGTATTAATATCCTCTTACAAAAAAGCTATCTTACCTATTTCACTTTGGAAATTTGATCAAAATATAATTAAAACATCCGATATGAATTTTATTATTTATTTTATTGTATATAGCATGGTAATAAATAAATTAAATGGAATAAAAACTTTCAAAGGGTCCCAAGAAAGTATGAAAATTTACATATGTTTATTATTATTGATGATAATGAATGTAATTGATGAGTTCGACTCATGGTAGGGGAACCAATACATTAAATACTAAATTTAAATGATTGGAGGATTAATTTTATAAATTATTTTCATACATGTTTCCATTTTTTAAAATATATTTCATATTTATTTGTATTCAAATAAATTAATTATAATATTTTTTTTACATATGTAAAAAAAATTTCAAAATAAATATGTTAACATAATTTAAATGAGGCATTTTTACTTAATTAAATAATGGAAAAGAGATGATTTTATATTAATTTAAACAGTGTCAAAGGATTTTCCAATCAATATATAAATTATTTTAATTAAATAATCCTTTATAATATTCCATTCTTTCTTAAAATATGATGCCTCATACAATTTATTTTTGGAATTTTATTTTCTCAAATTTGGTTATAGAGGAAAGGAGTATGACAACATTTTGAAATTATTTTATTATGGGTTAAAATGTATATATTTATGAGTTTAATTATAGTAATAAATTAATTAATATGTTTATTTCATGTTATATTCCTTTGATAATGTTTATAAAGATGGTTTTGCTTAATATATCTCATGATGATTAGGGATCCTGATATAGCTGTGATGATGGGTGAGCCTAATATAGATCTCCAGTTTAATTGATAATGATTATGTATTTTGGATAATTGTGTAGGAAGTCAACCATAATAGTTATAACAATTGTAGGGGCTCTTATAAGGGTTAATATATGAAATCTGTGAAGATGATGAACTAATGAACCAATATGTATTTTTATTCATACTAATGATTTTTCATTGAAATAATTTGACTTCCAATGTAATCTATTGATAAATTGTTTTTAAGGAAATAGTATACCAATTTAGGGTAAAATTGTATAATTTACTGAAATTATTGTTTCTGGGTTCTAGTAAGTTCAAAAAAACACCCATTATTTTGGTTTTTTGATTTATTTTTGAAGTGCCCAGATCAGTGTGAATCACTGAGAGGGGGAGGGGGTGAATCAGTGATCCCTTAAAACTTTTTACTAATTGATTCTTAATCAATTAAACCTCTATGGCTGGTTAAAGCCTCGATCCACTCTTCTTGTATCTATCACCTTTCCTCGAATGATGCAGTAAACATAAAGGCACAGGACACAAGGATTTACAAGGTTCAGCACCAAAGGCCTACGTCCTTTCCATGTTGGTTATACACCCCAACATGGTTTCTCCCATTATAATCTATTTGTACTACAATGGTCGATACAACATCCCACTATATCTCTCCTGAGTCCCACAGGAGGGTCTTTATACTGCGTCTCACAGTGTCACCAGTGTCCCACTGGCCTGCTCCAGAATCCCACTGAAGACATCTTCCACCCTGAGTCCCACAGGGTCTTCTCTTGGCTCCTAGAGTCACACGAGTATCTCTTTTTCACTTTAAGCTTCTTCAAGTATCTTCAGCAGTCTGGGATAATGACTGCTGGCCTTGCTCTGTACCTCTGATCACTTGAGTTGATCAGGTCTTCTCGTCTTGCTCAGGATTTATCTCCTTCTTCTCAGGATGACCTGGCTTCTCTCCAGCTACTGAATACTCAGACAATTGATGTCTTTAACTTCAGTCTGGTCCAGACTCAGTTCACATCAACTTCATGCACTGAGTGCATGGCAACTCTGCATCCTCATGCACTGACTGCATGGCCTTCTAAAATCTCTTCAATAACTCCTGGTCTTGGACAACTCAAATGCACACAACCAGATTTGGCTTTGTTCATGTGTGCATGTGCATGAATGCATGCATGTACTCCTCTTCTTCCTTCTCTTGGAGCAATAAACCCTCAAAGGGTATATTCTCTTTAAGCACACACCTTCTCACTTCTTCACACACTTTATTCAATTTGCTTACACACTTGAATGTGTGTTATACTTTAGTGTGGATGTCCTCCCTTTTCTTCTTCTAAGTGTATACACACTTCGTAGTGCACACACCTTGGTTCGGCCCACTTCTTGTTTTGTTTTCACACATATTTTCTCAATTACTTTGCAAACACAAGGTGCAAGCCTTGTTCCACTTCTTTCACACACTTGTCTTTCCTTTATTCTTGCACACAAGGCACAAATGCTCGGGTCTTCTTCGGTGCATACACAAGTCTTGGCCTCGGGTCTTCTCCTGCCTCAAAGGAGGCGCGCAAGTCCTCAAGGTGCAAGTCAGGTGGCGCGCAAGGGTCAAGCGGCCTCTTCTCCTTTTCTTCAGACGCACAAGTGCACAAGGCACAAACGGCGCGCAAGCTCCTCCGGTGCAAGGCACCTCAACCACGGGGCGCACAAGTGCTACTGCCCCGGGTACTTCCTTCCGCGCAAGGAGTAGGCGTGCAAGGAACACTTCACCTCCTTCTTCTTGACGCGCAAAGGTGTTGCACGCAAGGAACACCTTCAAAGCCTCGGGTGGCTTTGGGACAACAGCCGCTCATGTAATTTGCGTGGGGATTCTCTCTTCGTGAGGCAGAGAGCAGTCACAGGACTTTGGATTTTCAACAAAGGATCAGCAAGCATAAACAGCGCATGTGGTCTTCTTTTTATAGGTGAGGCAGAGGTGGTTCATCCGCGTGAGAAAAATCATGAACCACCGAGATTTTCGGATCTCAAGTTTGTAAAATCTCGTTTTTCTCCTCAGTTTCCACCGCGGGTTCTTTCCTTATTTTTCTCTACGTGCATGCATTTTTTGAACGCATGCAAGCCTTCTGTTTAGGTCCATCCATGCAAAGCACGAATCTGCGTGGCCTCGGCAGCTTCGTTTGCCTCGGCAGAACTTCGAATTCTTTCTCGATGCATGCATGCAACATTTTAATGCATGCATGAGTTCGTTATGGTCTAAAGATCACATTGGATGTCTCGGTTTTCTCGGAGGTGGCCGGGAACTCAACAATCGTGCTCGGGTTGCTCTTGGTTCGACGGAGGCACGAGGGAAGGCCTCGGCATGGCTGGAGGTTGAGGACGATCCGCAGATGCATCGGACGGTTAAGATCTGGCGCGCGATTAGATGGGCGGCTCAGATTAGATCGTGTGCGGCGCGATGCATTGGGCGGCCGAGATCTGCCGCGCGATCACTCGGACGGCCAGGATGCGTTCCCGGTGAATTTTGCGCATCCCACATCGAATCCGCGTCATGTTTCCACGCGGTTTATCAAACTCGCGCTCCCTAAAGCCGCTCAGTTGAACTTCCCCCCTCACGGTGCCCCCCCGCACCGTGTTCTCTCTGCGGGCGCGCTCTTGCGCCCACCCGTGCCACTCGGGTGCGCCACTAGCGCCCACGCTGCCTCTCGCGGGCGCGCGCTATGCGCCCCTGCTGCGCAG
This sequence comes from Viscum album, assembly GCA_963277665.1. Classification (NCBI taxonomy): domain Eukaryota; kingdom Viridiplantae; phylum Streptophyta; class Magnoliopsida; order Santalales; family Viscaceae; genus Viscum; species Viscum album. Next base: position 199,393,200 of record OY728150.1, read on the forward strand.
GACCTGATCCCTTGCGTGGCCCGGCTTACACATGGTCGCGGCCTCTCGGGCTGGCCCCATGGGATCCCCCTTGGGCGTGGCGACCTTGAGTCCCACATGTTCCTTGGGGTTGAACCCTTAAGGCTGGCCCTTGGTGGCTAAATTTTTGCTTAAGTAGAGACTTAGGGACTTTGAATAAAAACAAAGTAACCCAATTTCAAATGCCAAATGCCACTTCTTCCAAGCCATTCTTCCTCTTCTTTATTTCTTCTTCTTCATTAGAATTCCTCCAATTCTATTCAACATTTATTCATCACTTAGGAATGGAATTCACGAAGGGTCTTCATCAACCGAAGCTCTTGAATCAAACAAATCTTCAATGTTCATCATTGATCCAATCAGAGATCAAGTTGGATCAACTTCTAATTCACATGCACTAAGTGATAGTGCATGTACTTCATTAAACCACTTCATCCACTTAGAATATGTGGATGGATCACTTCATCTCCTCATGCATTGTCAATACAATGCATGGTCTTCTAATATTGTTGTGACTTTGTATCCAGTTGATACAAGTTCTTTGAACTTAAAGATCAGCTCATCAATCGTCTGATATTCATGGAGAATGTTTTAACCACAACATCCAATACCATTTAGTGAATCTCCTATGTGATATGCATCTTAGTACCATGGCCATTTTCCATTCCTCACCAACACCATCACATCCTTTGTCATTCACATCATGACATTCCTTGACATCCATTCATTCCAAGACAACTTCATGCCTCACTGACAACAAATGCAACACAATGCACTTCAATCTCCCCCTTTGTATTTGTTGTCAATAGACCACTTCAGCACATATGAATGGGTCAATATGTGTGCCAATATTTTCTCCCCCTTATTGGAAATCAAATGCAAAGGTTTGGTGTGGTTCTCTTCAAAAATCTCTTCCTCTCTTTGAAAAGTATTTTCTTGAAAAACACTGAGAGAGGGATGATGTCACATGTTCTCTTTAGAAAAGAACCTTTAGTAAATCATCTCTAAGTCTACATGGGCTAACCCGGTGTAGAAAACAAGAGTGATGTAACCAAGGAACTCAATGCTGTCCAACATTCACTGTACATGTGAAATCATGCTTCAGGGGTTTGAAATTTTTCAGATATAACAATGAATTGCTAAATCCTGCACATACTTCACAAAACTCATTAGAAAGTTTAGGTGCAAAGATAAAGCTCCCCCTTTCATCCATTTGTCTTCAATCCATACTCCCCCTTAATTGACAAGATGAATACAATTAAGAAACAAGGGATTAAAGTATGATTGGAACACTTTCAGCTTTTCTCAAGATGGTATTAAATCTTAGAATACTATCTTCTCCAGATAGGCTCCCCCTCAAGGGGTGCACTCCATTCTGTCCAAACCACTCTCCAGATGAGAATGATCATCATCTTTAATTCCCTGAAATGTTAGCACATGTAAATACTAGAAGTATAAGGGAATAAGATGGAACCTCCTTGGTTCATCAATGTGAACAACAAGGTTGAGAATATTCTCTCAACCGAGATGTCCCATTTTCACCATTCTTCACACTTGCACATTTGATCTTCAATGATGTTTGTGCTGGTGTGGATCTCAACACATCTTCATGTGAAATCTTCTTCTTTCCTTTTTCCTTAGCAATTGCCAGAACTTCATCTGCAGCTCTTTGTAGATCTTTGGCAAGTTGCAACTGATTTGGCCATATGACTAACAAGTCATTTGGAAGTGAGGCCTCAGTTTTGGAAATTCCACATGGTTCGTTTGATACTGTTAAGCCACCTTTCTTAGGAAACTTATTTTCAACCAATCCCTTCTGCTTCTTCTGGATTGATTGTCTATTTGAGTCCAGTCTGCCTCTATTGAATTTCATGGCTTCTTTACAAAGATCCATGGTATGGCCTTTCTTTCCACAGTAGAAGCATGTTTTCTTCTTGGTGGTCCTTCTGGATGCATCACCCTTCTTGGATTTAGATTCCAAGGACTTCTTTCCTTTTTTTCAAAACCTTCTTGGGAGCATCTTCAACTTTCTTCTTTCTTTCCAAGGATTCTTTCTGAGCCAGGTTCTGTGATCTTTTCTTCTTTTGAGCTCTGGATACAGTTGGAGATTGACATGTATCTATTTGACCACTTTTGCAATCATCCCGGATGTTGTCAAGTAATCCAAATCTATTAGCAGTAAACAGATGTCTCTGGACCTGTGGATGTTGCTTATTTTCTTTTGGCTTGCTCCCCCTTGGCATGGGCTTCCTTTGTGCTTTCACATTGAGAGGATTGTACCAACAATCCTTTACAAAATGCCCATACTTATTACAACACCAACATTGACCCACAAATCTTGACCTTTTGATTCCTTCTGATTGTAGGGTACTTGTCTTGAATTGCTGTGTTGTTTCAGGAGAGCATTCTTTCTTCACTATCTTCATCCATACTTGTTTGGATTCATTCTTCCATCCTGCACTTTTAGTAGAAACTCATTTAGAAACATGAGTACAAGATGGGATGGATGGTACCTTCTTTTTAGAATTTGTTTCCATTTTATTAGAGGATGTCTTTCTCTTAGAATCATCCTTCTCAAAGCTTACTTGAGTAGCAACATTTCTTCTTTCAGCTGACTGGGAGGATTCAGCTTTGGGTGATTGCAGATTTTTCAATATCACCTCTAGTTCGAAGCATTTCATATTGAGGGAGTTCTTCTCATCCTCAATAGTTCTTATCCTTCCTTCCCAATTTTCTTTCAGCTGTTCTAACTAGTCTTCATGCACCTTCTTCAATTATAGCAATGAGTTGTCATGCTCCTTCACCCTTTTGACTTTCTCTTCTAGTTGAGCATCTTTGAAAACCATTGAAACTCTGTGCAATTTTTCTAGTGCATGGAAAACTTCTTTGACCATTGTATTAAAGAATTCTTTCTCAGAAAGGCATCTTTGCAATTCTTCAGCAGTGTCTTCATATCTTTCATTGCAAAGAGAAACGGTTTCATCTTTAGACTTTACCAGCTTAATGAGAGTGTTGGTTATGCCAACCCTTTTAGCCAATTGGACTTCTAGAGAATAGGCTTCATCTTCTAGCTGTAATTTTTCTTCTTAAAGATCAAGGAGGCCTGTAGCTATACACATTGCCACTTCCTTGGGGACTGTCTTCTGAAGATATTTGATTGAATTTAGAAGATCATTGTTCCTTCCATCTTCATCACAGCTAGAGCAGGCTTCATCAGAAGAATGATAAAAGGAATTGTCATCTGATGTGACATTCACATTTCTTTCCATAGAAGGAGTTTCTCTGATTGCAACAACCTTCTTCTTCATCTTCTTTGCCTGCTTCTTCTTTCTATTTTTCTGATTCTTGGCAGATATCTCCATTTGAGGCTGGTCACTCATGTCCTCAAATCTGCACTCCATATAGACTCTCTTGGATATTTTAGAGGTAACCTTCCCTTTGATACCAATTGAAGTGCCCAGATCAGTGTGAATCACTGAGAGGGGGAGGGGGTGAATCAGTGATCCCTTAAAACTTTTTACTAATTGATTCTTAATCAATGAAACCTCTATGGCTGGTTAAAGCCTCGATCCACTCTTCTTGTATCTCTCACCTTTACTCGAATGATGAAGTAAATATAAAGGCACAGGACACAAGGATTTAAAAGGTTTGGCACCAAAGGCCTACATCCTTGCCATGTCGGTTATACACCCCAACATGGTTTCTCCCATTATAATCTGTTAGTAATACAATGGTCGATACAGCATCCCACTGTATCTCTCCTGAGTCCCACAGGAGGGTCTTTATACTGCGTCTCACAGTGTCACCAGAGTCCCACTGGCCTGCTCCAGAATCCCACTGAAGACTTCTTCCACCCTGAGTCCCACAGGGTCTTCTCTTGGCTCCTCGAGTCGCACGGGTAGCTCTTCTTCACTTTAAGCTTCTTCAAGTATCTTCAGCAGTCTGGGATAAAGACTGCTGGCCTTGCTCTGTACCTCTGATCACATGAGTTGATCAGGTCTTCTCGCCTTGCTCAGGATTTATCTCCTTCTTCTCAGGATGACCTGGCTTCTCTCCAGCTACTGAATACTTAGACAATTGATGTCTTTAACTTCAGTCTGGTCCAGACTCAGTTCACATCAACTTCATGCACTGAGTGTATGGAAACTCTGCATCCTCATGCACTGACTGCATGGCCTTCTCAAATCTCTTCAAGAACTCCTGGTCTTGGACAACTCAAATGCACACAACCAGATTTGGCTTTGTTCACATGTGCATGTGCATGCATGCATGCATGCACTCCTCTTCTTCCTTCTCTTGGTCCAATAAACCCTCAAAGGGTATATTCTCTTTAAGCACACACCTTCTCACTTCTTCACACACTTTATTCAATTTTATTACACACTTGAATGTGTGTTATAATTTAGTGTGGATGTCCTCCCTTTTCTTCTTCTATGTGTATACACACTTCTTAGTGCACACACCTAGGTTCGGCCCACTTCTTGTTTTGTTTTCACACATATTTTCTCAATTACTTTGCAAACACAAGGTGCAAGCCTTGTTCCACTTCTTGCACACACTTGTCCTTCCTTTATTCTTGCACACAAGGCACAAATGCTCAGGTCTTCTTCGGTGCATACACAAGTCTTGGCCTCGGGTCTTCTCCTACCTCAAAGGAGGCGCGCAAGCCCTCAAGGTGAAAGTCAGGTGGAGCGCAAGGGTCAAGCGGCCTCTTCTCCTTTTCTTCAGACGAAAAAGTGCACAAGGCACAAACGGCGCGCAAGCTCCTCGGGTGCAAGGCACCTCAACTACGTGGCGCACAAGTGCTACTGCCCCGGGTACTTCCTGCCACGCAAGGAGTAGGCGCGCAGGGAACACTTCACCTCCTTATTCTTGACGCGCAAAGGAGTTGCACACAAGGAACACCTTCAAAGCCTCGGGTGGCTTTGGGACAACAGCCGCGCAAGTAATTTGCGCGGGGCGTCTTTCTTCGTGAGGCAGAGAGCACTCACGGGACTTCGTATTTTCAACAAAGGATCAGCAAGCATAAACAGCGCCTGTGGTCTTCTTTTTATAGGCGAGGCAGAGGTGGTTCATCCGCGTGAGCAAAATCTTAAACCACCAAGATTTTCGGATCTCAAGTTTGTAAAATCTCGTTTTTCTCCTTAGTTTCCACCGCGGGTTCTTTCCTTATTTTTCTCTACGTGCATGCATTTTTTGAACACATGCAAGCCTTCTGTTTAGGTCCATCCATGCAATGCACGAATCTGTGTGGCCTCGGCAGCTTCGTTTGCCTCGGCCGAACTTCGAATTCTTTCTCAATGCATGCATGCAACATTTTAATTCATGCATGAGTTCGTTATGGTCTAAAGATCACAGTGGAGGTCTCGGTTTGCTCGGAGGTGGCCGGGAACTCAAAAACCGTGCTCGGGTTGCTCCTGGTTCGACGGAGGCACGCGCGAAGGCCTCGGCATGGCTGGAGGTTGAGGACGATCCGCAGATGCATCGGACGGTTAAGATCTAGCGCGCGATTAGATGGGCGGCTCAGATTAGATCGCGTGCGGCGCGATGCATCGGGCGGCCGAGATCTGTCGTGCGATCACTCGGACGGCCAGGATGCGCTTCCGGTGAATTTTTCGCATCCCACATCGAATCCGCGGCCTGTTTCCACGCGGTTTATCAAACTCGCGCTCCCTACAACCGCTCAGTTGAACTTCCCCCCTCACGGTGCTGCCCCGCACCGTGTTCTCTCTGCGGGCGCGCTCTTGCGCCCACCCGTGCCACTCGGGCGCGCCACTAGCGCCCACGCTGCCTCTCGCGGGCGCGCGCTATGCGCCCCTGCTGCGCAAGACCTGATCCCCTGCGTGGCCCGGCTTACACACGGTCGCGGCCTCTCGGGCTGGCCCCATGGGATCCCCCATGGGCGTGGCGACCTCGAGTCCCACATGTGCCTTGGGGTTGAACCCTTAAGGCTGGCCCTTGGTGGCTAAATTTTTGCTTAAGTAGAGACTTAGGGACTTTGTATAAAAACAAAGTAACCCAAGTTCAAATGCCAAATGCCACTTCTTCCAAGCCATTCTTCCTCTTCTTTATTTCTTCTTCTTCATTAGAATTCCACCAATTCTATTCAACATTTATTCATCACTTAGGAATGTAATTCACGAAGGGTCTTCATCAACCGAAGCTCCTGAATCAAAAAAATCTTCAATGTTCTTCATTGATCCAATCAGAGATCAAGTTGGATCAACTTCTAATTCACATGCACTAAGTGATAGTGCATGGACTTCATTAAACCACTTCATCCACTTAGAATATGTGGATGGATCACTTCATCTCCTCATGAATTGTCAATACAATGCATGGTCTTCTAATATTGTTGTGACTTTGTATCTAGTTGATACAAGTTCTTTGAACTTAAAGATCGGCTCATCAATCGTCTGATATTCATGGAGAATGTTTTAACCACAACATCCAATACCATTTAGTGAATCTCCTAAGTGGTATGCATATTAGTACCATGGCCATTCTTCATTCCTCACCAACACCATCACATCCTTTGTCATTCACATCTTGACATTCCTTGACATCCATTCATTCCAAGACAACATCATGCCTCATTGACAACAAATGCAACACAATGAACTTCAATTTTTTTTATCAATCGTTTTATGAAAAATAAATTATGTAAATCTAATTTCCTATGTAAGTAAATGATTTACTTATCTAAATGTATTTTACACTTATATAAAACTATAATTTTTATCCCATTTTTTTAAAATGGTTTAATAATTACATTTTTTAAGTCACATTCTGTAATATTTTTTAAGAAATTCAGTTGTTTCAATGAAAGTAATTTATTTTAAGGATGAGTATGAATAGTGAATAATCAAACTTCAAAATCATGATAATTTATGAGGAAAATAAAATGTGTTTTATTAAATTCTATATTATTTTGGTAAACAATATAATAATTGTAATTTTTCTACATTTTAAGTATCAGTTTTTAATTTAGGTGTTTTATCATTCTTTTCTAAAGCTCTAAACCAATAAATATATTTTACAATGAAAAAAATATTAATTCTTACTTCAAAATGTTATTACGGATTAAATTATACTCTATTACATATTTTGGTATCATAAAATATATTAAACAATTATTTGAGATTTCATAATGGAATAAAATGCCCTTAATAAATTATCATGTATGTATATCAATTAATTTAACGATAACCATGTCAATTCATCTAAATTATGTCTATTCTAAATTTTTTACCATATAGGAAATAGGGAAGCTAATTTATGATAGAACCATGAGAACAAAATATATCCAAATCAGAAAACTATAAATTTTATTACTCAAACAATGATTTTTTTTCCAAGATGGAATAATTAAAACATGAAATATATGGTTGTGGTATCCATTCAAGTGGTAGAAATTATGTTCACTATATTGAAATTTGTCTATAATGGGGAATTTCATTAAATAGAACCCTCCAGCCTTTAGTGGATCACTAGCACCAATGATAGTTGGGGGATGCATAAAAAACATTAAGAAGATATTTGATGTCATGATTTGTTCATATCACCAAATCATTCAGGTTTCTATTTACTCTTTCGATGGTGAAGACAATTAGTGGTGTTCGGTAGTTAAGAATAATTACTAAAGTGAAGAGATTCATTATAGATAATTGTACGCATTTGAGGTTATTTACACCAGTATATATTTTATTGAGGTTTGTTAGATAGGAAAGAAAATAAATTCATTATATTGAAGAATAATGAGTATGATTTAGTTAACATGTATGGTGAAATCACCACCTGATTGGAAAGGAACACAAAAAATTTAATTTAGATAATGTAATATAAAATTAATTGGATTTACTCAAGATTAATTCTAGGATGTTGAATGAGATTAAATTTCCATAAATCAAAAAGATTATGGAAACTTATTTAATGTGATGAGAAGGTATAAATGGATTTTTTAATGATCCTGTATTCTAAGAAAATAATTAAATGAAAATTATAGATTTTAGGAAATGGGAATGAATCCATAAAATAAATATGAAGGAAATAAAATCAACTCTCAATCATGTGATAAATATGGTAATAAAGATCCATGTTGATTGTATTATTAAATATTGGATTCATTTTCAATGTGGGATGTTCGTACATATGGATTAATACTACATAGAAAATGATATAAAATATAATTAAAACACAATGATATTCATTCATAAAAATATAGAAATGAAGGATCAAATATAATATGATTAGACAAAAATTGTGTGGAAAACTACATTTGGCCTACTTAGATGTTGGACCATATAATGATGTGATTTCTATTATGTTAATAGTTTATTCGTATTAATTTTATATCTTTGTTTTTTATTTGGTCTTTATGAACTATTTCATTTTTGAAAATGTTTCTTATAAATTGGAAATATCACACTAAGAAATAAATCGATAACATTTATTAAAAAGTGATAACTGATGTATTAGGGGAAAAATTACAATAATATTATGATTTTTTATTTATTGGATTTAACTTCAATAATTTGTTTCTTTCCCATTTTAGAGTTTTTTATTATTTATACATTTTTTATTTCTTTTCACCATGTTATGATAGAATTTAGAGATAAAGAATTATTTTTTATGAAATAGTATCAATTTTTATAAAATAATGAATGCATACCATTGATAACATATTAATAATTTAATAATAATTTATAATAATAAATAAATGTTATTTATTATATATTGTTGAAAATTGAGGGACTATTCAAATATATGATTCCCTTGTAGTGAATGATTATGTGGGTTTCTTTTCGGTTAATTTTTATAATGTTTACATCATCTTGAAGTTTCGTATATTGTTAACGTATTACCTAATGTTAATTCAATTTTAGAAGCCACTTTCTGAATGCCTCACATAGAACATTTAGAATTAAAAAATAAGTTATACGAGTTTCAAGAAAATGGTTTAATTAATCCTAGAAAATCACAATACGATAATACTATATAATGTTTTAAAAATAAACTTGTTTCATTATAACTTTGAAATGATTAAAGATACTTGAATAACACCAAAGATTAAAATAACCATTATTTCCACATATCAATAATTTATTTGATCAGATTTAGGTGGAATAATATTTTATAAATATTGAAATCAAGTATGGATACCATAAATTTTCTTTAAGTAGTAAGGTATTCTTAATATAACTTTTTTAACTACATAATGTTATTATGAGTAGTAGTTATTGTACCACCTCAAGAATCCACAGTATGCTTCCCTTTAAAAAATACAGAAGCGTGTGTTGAACGCAACTTCAAGTTCTAACACACCACAACCAATCAAACTTGCCATTATGAATAGTAATACCCACTTTTTAAAATTTTATAAATTCTATATTTCAAAATGGGATTCATTTTTTTATTCATAATATCGAAATTAGCTTAGAGTTAATTTTTGATACTTTTCTGATAACTTTCATATTTTGATGAATAGTGATAATTACTAAATTTTAATTAAAAACACTTTTTTAATCAAAATAATTAGTAGTGATAAATTATGAATATGAGTGATTTAAAAAATAATTATATTCTATTGTTACCATTTAATCCAATTTTGGCCATTGAACATAATTTCACATTTAAACTACACATAAGAAAGTTCCTATCTTTTGATATTTATTATTTTTTTAAAACACTCATTTTGATTTGATAAAAGAAATAATTTTAAATTAATTTTCTCCACTTCTGTATTTTGAATTTACAAAAATGTATTCCATATTTATAATCAGGAGTTCTAAATTGTGCAAATAGATAACTTTTATTTTTAGTCATTTTGAATAATTACTTCGGTAAATATTTTATTTACCATGGTTAAAGGGTATATCCAGTTAATAAGGGTAAAAAATAATATAATAATAATATTAATTTTCCCTAAAACAGGTCCTAACTCTATTGGATGATACATTTATGACCATGGGAATCTTTTTGTGGATATTTTGACCCCATAGAGGCACTTGTTTGTTATAATGACATTTTATATCAATTAAGTTAGAGTAAATACAAAAATAACATAAGCATATATCTTTTAGAAAAAATATTTTTATATATGGTTATATATGTAATATTTTAGAATATAAATTTTCATTAGAAAGATAAAAATATTTACTACATAATGGTATTTTATTTATAATTTCTATACATTGAATAAATAAAAATATTTATGACGCCATAATGATGCAGTATTTTCCTTATTAATGAAAGAATCAAATAATTGGTATTATAAATGTTAAAATAAATATAATTTGAACGTTTTTATTATATAAAATAATTTTATTGGTTAATATGACATGTTAGTATTTCTTAAATAAATTTTATTCTAATTAATAAAGTTGTTAAGTCTTTAAAAAAATAAATTATTAAATACCGTAAAAATTGACATAAAAACGTTTTTCAAAAATGTATTATATTATTAATTAATATTCTATTCCAAAAAAATATAAGGATCATAAAAACAACATATATAATGATATTTGTATCATTAATCAACCACTTGGGGGTCTCTTGGAAATATATAGTAAGTTTATTAACTATATAATATAAAAATACAAAGAGACATCTTAAATTTCAAACTAATTAACTAAGAGTTAAAACTAAATTATAAGATTAATAAGGTGATCCAAAACTATGTAAAACCTATTGGTTGAGTTTTTTTCGACCAATACCCACCTTAGCCTCAAAATACATCTGTTTTGATTCATAATAATCCAAATATTAATTTATTATAAAATAATATTTCTAGCTTTTCCTAAGGTGCTCCTCACCCATCTTATAAAAGGGAACTCCCCCTTCTCTCTAATTCACACCTTCAAATCCATTTTTCCGAGACAAAACCAACCCAAATATCCTCCAAACTTCCCTAAATTCATTCTAGAGGACTTACTTTAGTCAGAAATCCAACTTAATGATCCCTTTTGATCAAATCAAAATGAAGAACTTCAAGAAGAGGTAAAAATCTCACCACCTCTTTCAAGTTCCTTTCTTCTTCCACTTCTTTTTTCTTTTTTTTTCCATTTTAAAATAATAACTCCATTATAATATATATAATTTTATGTTATTATAAATATGGTATAACCCAATTCACTATTATATCCATCCCTTAAATGACATGTCCCCATTTGTTAATACGTTCGGCTTACCGTCTCGACCTCGTGGTGTAATTGTTATTCAATACATTATTATTTGTATGGGTATGATAATGATATGTAATTGATGTAAATAATAAATAAAACATGATAATTAATATATATATATTATATAATATCCAATTATATAATATTTTAATATCAAAACAATAATATTAACGCTTGTGCGTACGTACGGACTACCGTCTCCACGAACGAGATGAGATTCATTCCCCATCATATCAATTCAAGAATAATTTTCATTTGATGGTAGAAAATATTGTTTAAATAATTAATATCATTCTAGATATGAATATGATACAACTAATCCATATCAAACATGGCTTTCGTAACAATTCATATAATGGGAAATGAATCAGTTAAACACCCTAAACGACGATAATACTAAGATATTATTCACAAAACAATGCTAAAAGATCATATATGATATCATATTAATATATAGGATTATTTTATCAATTAATATCAATTATTTATCCGTTATACAACCTACCCTATACCAACGAAAAGTACAATGTAAGTGTTAATTTCACAATCTCTCCATTATCCAAGGTTGTCTATACGTAATTATCTACTAGGACCTCTTTATCATCCACACCGATGTTTCTAAAAAATTTATTCCAAAACATTTTTACTCTTTACTAGACTATGAATTAAAGTCATTTATACCCTTTTCTGACTTTTTATAAATTGGTTTGAAAGGAATCATTCCATCTTTTTCCAAACAAGGTCCTTTTTATCCTTTTCGACAAAATTAAGGTAAGAAATTTTTTTCACATTTACAGAAGGTGCATCTATATTCTGCTGTTATAAAATCGTTGAAGCTTCCCTTATTATCTTTTAATAATATTTTCAAAGTAAATGTTTTATTTTATAATTATGTGGCTTTTAAATGATTTCAAAAAAGATATATTTCTCTCAAATAGTTTTTATTTCATCTATGTCAATATCCTTTGATGGATTATAAGCTTATTTGTAGTTGATTTATTATGATACAAAACATCTATATTTTATTGATGGTTTTGTGATATGTTTGACTGTGGATGTGTTATTTTTATACCATTCATTGTTTATGGAGAATGTACTAAAATTTTGTATACTAGTTTTAAAATGAATTTTTATGTTATGTTTAAACCTGTTCATATGAGTAATGCATTGGACTTAGTAAGTGAAGGGTGGATCCCGTTATAGCTCCTCGATTCATCGGTAGGTCTCATGATAAAAACTGCTGTCTTGGAAA